>CM019066.1:18087497-18687497 GCA_009667805.1 Leptobrachium leishanense
CCCTATTCCCGTAGGAACTCACAATCTAGGAGGGTTGGGGTTGGGAACAGGAGGAGAGGACTGCAAGGTGAGAGTGATTGATGGTTGCGTCAGTGAGTTGGGTGGTAGGCTTCCCTAAATAGGAATGTTTTAAGGGAGCGTTTGAAGGAAGAGAAGTTAGAGGAAAGTCTTACAGTACGAGGGAGAGCGTTCCAGAGAGTGGGGGCTGCGCGTGAGAAGTCCTGTAGTCTATCATGGGAAGAGGTGATGCGGGGAGAAGCTAGGCGCAGGTCACTGTTTGACCTTAGGGAGCGGGCTGGGGTGTATTTGGTGATTAGTGAGGACAGGTAGTGGGGAGCTGAGTTAGTGAGGGTTTTGTAGGTAAGGATAAGGATTTTGAACTTAATTCTGCAGTGGATGGGGAGCCAGTGAAGGGACTCGCAGAGGGGAGCGGCAGAGACAGAGCGGCGGGTGAGGTGAATTAGCCTGGCGGAGGCGTTCAGGATGGATTGTAGGGGGGAGAGGCGGGACAGAGGGAGGCCAGATAAGAGATTATTGCAATAGTCGAGTCGGGAGATTACCAGGGCGTGTATGAGTTGTTTTGTGGTGACAGCGGTAAGAAATGGCCGAATTCTGGAAATATTACGCAGTTGGTATCGGCAGGAGGAGGAAAGAGACTTGATGTGGGGGATGAAGGAAAGAGCAGAGTCAAGTGTAACTCCAAGACAGCGAACTTGGTTTGATGGGGAGATGGTGATACCCTCCACCGTGATAGAGAAGTCAGGAGGTGGGGAGGCATTGGAGGGAGGAATAAGTAGGAGCTCAGTCTTTGACATGTTGATCTTTAGGTGGTGGAGGCCATCCAGGAGGAGATGCCAGATAAACAGTCACTGACTTTTGAAAGGACAGGCGGAGAGAGATCAGGGGTAGAGAGGTAGATCTGAGTGTCATCAGCGTAGAGGTGGTAATTAAAGCCAAAGCTGTTGATGATTTTGCCCAGGGAGGAGGTGTACATGGAAAAGAGCAGAGGACCAAGGACAGAGCCTTGAGGTACACCACCAGATAGAGGCAATGAGGAGGAGGAGTTACCAGCAAAGGACACACAGAAGGACCTGTTGGATAAATAGGAGTCAACCCAAGCAAGTGCAGTGTCACCGAGACCCAGAGAGTTGAGGGTCTGTAGAAGGAGGGGATGGTCAACAGTGTCAAAAGCAGCCGAGAGGTCAAGCAGGATGAGAATAGAATAGTGGCCGTGTTTTTTAGCAGTTAGGAGGTCGCTGGTGACTTTCGTGAGGGCAGTTTCAGTTGAGTGTAGGGGATGGAAGCCAGATTGCAGGGGGTCAAGTAGGGAATTGGAGGACAGGAAGAGGGAGAGGCGGTTGAAGACTAGTTTTTCTAAGAGCTTTGATGTGAAGGGAAGCAGGGATACAGGGCGGTAGTTGGATGGAGAGTTGGGATCTAGGGATGGTTTCTTTAGTAAAGGGGTAACTAGCGCGTGTTTGAAGGCGGATGGGAAAGAGCCAGTGGAGAGAGATAGGTTGAAGATGTGTGTGAGAGCAGGGGTGAGGGAGGAGGAGAGGGGAGGAATTAGATGAGGGAATGGGGTCAAGCGGGCACATGGTGAGATGTGAGGAGGACAATAAGGAATTGACTTCCTCCTCAGTGGCTGGGAGGAAGCGGCAGAGGGTGGCAGAGGGGACCTGTGGGAGTGGAGGTGGCAGATAACTATCTTGTGTTGGGATGTTGCTTCTGATAGTTAGAGTTTTACTGAGGAAGTAGTCTGCCAGGTCTTGAGCGCTGAAGGCAGCTGTGGGGGGAGGTGCAGGTGGGTAGAGGAGGGTGTTGAAGGTGGACCAGAGCCGTTTAGGGTTGGAGGACAGCGAAGATATAAGAGATGAGAAGGATTGTTTGGCCAAGTGGAGGGCAGAGGTGTATGACCTGAGAATAAACTTGAAGTGAACAAAATCAGCTTCAGAGCGGGATTTCCTCCAGGCACGCTCTGCGGTGCGGGAGCATCTTTGCAGGTAGTGAGTCTGGAGAGTGTGCCAGGGCTGAAGCTGGTGGTGTGGGGTCTTACAGAGTCGAAGAGGAGCAAGAGTGTCTAGAGCAGAGATAAGCGTAGTGTTGTAGTGATTAGTGGCAGCATCAGGGCAGGTGAAGGATGAGGTATGAGGGAGGTGGTGAAGTAGGTTGGAGAATTGATGGGGATCCACAGCATGTAGATTTCTGCGAGTGTGTGTGCGGGGTGGGGGAGCAGGGTGTTTAGGAAGTCCAGATAGGTTGAAAGAGAGAATGTGGTGGTCAGAGATGGGGAAAGGGCGACAGTTGAACTCAGAAATGGAGCAGAGGTTGGAAAAGACCAGGTCAATAACGTGACCATCGTGGTGGGTAGGGAGGAGGGAGGATTGTGTGAGTCCAAGGGAGGACGTGAGTGAAAGAAGTTTGGAGGCAGCAGGGGCGGAAGGATCATCAATGGGAATGTTGAAGTCCCCGAGAATTAGGCATGGAAGATTAGAAGACAGGAAGTGAGAAAGCCAGGTAGCAAAGTGGTCAAAGAACTGGGAGGTTGGTCCCGGTGGGCGGTAGATGACTGCCACCCTGAGGGCCAGAGGAGAGAACAGGCGGATGCAGTGTGTCTCGAAGGAGGAGAGGGATGGGGGTGGAGGGAGATGCTGGTAGGTGCAGGTGGGAGAGAGCAGGAGTCCGACACCGCCACCATTTCTCTCACCCGGTCTGGGGGTATGGCTCAAGTGTAGACCGCCATGTGAGAGAGCAGCAACGGAGGCCGTGTCAGAGGGGGTTAGCCAGGTTAAAGTTAAAGCTAGGAGGTTGAAGGAGTTTGAAAGGAAGAAGTCATGGATTGCTGTGAGTTTGTTGCACACAGAGCGAGCGTTCCAGAGGGCGCAGGAGAAAGAGGACAGGCGCTGAGGGATTATGGGAATGAGGTTGCTGGGCTTGCAGGGAGGTGATTTATGTGCGATGGAGCAGTGATGTGCGGTGAGGTCAGTGGCTGGTGAGGCACTGGTTAGTATCAGAGCCAGATATACAAATGCAAAACAGCCAAAAAACATTCTAGCTCCCAAAGAGGAGGCTTCAGGCATTTAGTACATCAGAAGGACTGACTGGAAGCCGATTCTGTTCCCACAGAACAATTATCTTACAATATGCTTTCTAAATTGCATTGGTAAAGACTTCTTAAATGAAGAATCTACAGTCCTGGGTCCTTGTACCTGGACTTGGTTTTCATACAGGGTTATTCATTCAGAGAGGTGAAAAGCAGGAGAATGACTGGAGAATGGAAAATTCTAGGTCAAAATAGCCAAACCAGAAAAATTTTCCCTTTCATGATCTGCTATTTTGACCTAGAATTTTCCATTCTCCAGTCATTCGCCTGCTTTTCACCGCTCTCTGAATAACCCTGATACAGGGCTATTCAGAAAGGTGAAAACCTTTAGAATGACTGAGAGAAGTGAACATTCTAGGTCAAAATAGTCAAACCAGAAAAATGCTCCCATTTATCTCACTTTCCAAATTGGCTGTTCATTTTCCTGCCAATTCTCAAGGTTTTCACCTCTCTCTGAATATCCCTGATAATCATTGTGCTGGCTACACTATCAGGGATATTCAGAGAGGTGAAAACCTTGAGAATTGGCAGGAAAATGAACAGCCAATTTGGAAAGTGAGATAAATGGGAGAATTTTTCTGGTTTGACTATTTTGACCTAGAAGTTTAACTTCTCCAGTCATTCTCCAAGTTTTCACCTCTTTCTGAATAGCCCTGATGCAGGGTCATTCTTCTGCTTTTCACCGCTCTCTGAATAACCCTGATACAGGGCTATTCAGAAAGAGGTGAAAACCTTGAATGACAGAAGTTAAAATTCTAGGTCAAAATAGTCAAACCAGAAAAATTCTCCCATTTATCTCACTTTCCAAATTGGCTATTTGGTCTAGAATCTGTTTCTCAACTCGTTTCCTCGGCCTGGTTTGCCAGATATGTGAGCACAGGTGATATAATTTGCTGCTCAGTGTTTGCAGTATTCAGTCTGCATTTTCCAAGGTGATCTGAAAATCTAGCCTGTAGTGGGTCCTGAGGACTGGAGTTGAGAAACCCTGGTCTAGATTGTTCATTCTCCAGCCAATTCAAGGTTTTCACCTCTCTCTGAATAACCCTGATAGTGTAGCCAGCACAATGATTCAATATCGGGGATATTCAGAGAGAGGTGAAAACCTTGAGAATTGGCAGGAGAATGAACAATCTAGACCAGGGGTTCTCAACTCCAGTCCTCAGGACCCACTACAGGCTAGATTTTTCAGATCACCTTGGGAAAATGCAGACTGAATACTTCAAACACTGAGCAGCAAATTATATCACCTGTGCTTCACATATCTGGCAAACCAGGCCGAGGAAACGAATTGAGAAACAGATTCTAGACCAAATAGCCGATTTGGAAAGTGAGATAAATGGGAGAATTTTTCTGGTTTGACTATTTTGACCTAGAATTTTAACTTCTGTCATTCAAGGTTTTCACCTCTTTCTGAATAGCCCTGTATCAGGGTTATTCAGAGAGCGGTGAAAAGCAGAAGAATGACCCTGTATCAGGGCTATTCAGAAAGAGGTGAAAACCTTGGAGAATGACTGGAGAAGATAAACCAGAAAAATTCTCCCATTTATCTCACTTTCCAAATTGGCTGTTCATTTTCCTGCCAATTCAAGGTTTTCACCTCTCTGAATAACCCTGGTATTTTTTTTTTTTAATGAGCCTAAAATGTTAAGCCAACGCTTGCCCCTGGCAAAAAAAAAGAAACACGTGAAAGAAAGGGTGTGTAAAGAGACTGGCACTGTAAGAACACACACACACACACAGCTCTATATGCTGCCCCTATAACAAAAGTATTAAGAGGAGCCTGGCCACATCCATTAGGTTTCCTTAAAGCACCTATACATTTTGCGTCATTCATATTATACTGAAGGGAAAGCAAGCCACTGACCCAACCTGACTTCTGCACACTGCAGGGCAGCACTTTCAGGCACTGACAGGGAGCAAAATGGAGATCTGACACCCCAGCCCAAAGCCAGTGACCCATGAAGCACACGCTGTGATCTGACAGCCCTGGTAGAAGAGGAGTTGAGAGAGTCTTGCTGGCAACTTTGCATCTGCTGAGTCCCCACCTGTCCTGTCCTGTCCCTCCCCAGGCAGCCTGGCTAGAGGTACAATACATCATACAGATTGGCAGCTAAGCACTATCTGAACATCAGCACAGAGGAAAGCCATGGCCATGGCCTCTCCCCCCCCCCCCCCGGTGAGGTCACTTACCTTGCAGCTGGGCAAAGAGGGTCCTGCTGCTGCACCCCCTCAGATCCCTCCTGGGGGGCAGATGTGTTGTGCATTCTTCCAGCCCCAGTTAGCAGACAATAACCAGCCTGGGGTATAACTGGGCATCCCCAGCTGTGCCAGGCTCCTGGACTGCAGCTCCCCATGCAGCCAGTCAGGGGTTGTCCATCATGCAATCTTTTCACAGCCTGCATTGGAGGGCTGCCTGGCCTATCATTGCCAGGAAGGGGCATGTCTAACTGCTAGACTTCCTGTCAATCAGAGGCAGTCCTCTAATGTAGGGGTTTTCTGGGAATGGCTTGGACCAATGGTGCTTTCCCATTGGTCCAAGCTTTCCCATGCTCTATCAGTGCCTGTCAGTCTGTGCGGCACTAATGAGCAGTGAGCTCTGACGTGTGCTGCACACATCTTCAGCAGTTTACTCAATTAGTGCAGCGGGGAAACGTCCTGCTATGCAAATTGCGTAGGCTGGGAAAACTAATGCCTGCAGAGGCAGAGGACGGAGCTGACAGCGGGGGAGCAGGTGAGTTTGTTTTTAGTTTATTAATTTATCACTTAATGGCAGGTGCGGCTCTGCCTCACTTGCCTGCACTGACTGCACGTCCCTGCAATGGAGATAGGATGAGAGGGAAGTATTGGATGTGTTGTGGGGCCAGGGTTAGGGGATATGTCACCTGAATAGAGTAACAGCAGGAGGGTGAGAAAGAGAAGGTGGGAATGGGATTTGTGGGAGTGGGAGTGATTGGCAGCACGAGAGATAGAGGGAGACCATGTTCTGAGGAAACAAAGGAGCTCATGCGAGGCCATCATGTGGGACGAGAGGAGGGAGGGAGAGATGCAGATAGTGATGGGGTCGGTGGTAGAGGGGCAGGAGTTCCATTTAAAGAGAAAGGTAGAAGTAAAGAGTAGAAGCGTGAGAGAAAGCATGATATAGACGTGTGTTTACCCAGAGTAAAAAGTGGGCCTTGCAGTTCCTTCCTCCAGTCCCGCAACTCCAGGAAATCAACTCTGAACGTCCACTTAGGATGCCACTTGGGGAGTTCACTGGAGTTCTTTTGCTATTTTGTGTTCTTTTGTGTTCCTTTGTAATTTCGTGTTCTTTTGTAATTTCGTGTTCTTTTGCTATTTCGTGTTCTTTTGTGTTCCTTAGTTATTTCGTGTTCTTTTGCTATTTCGTATTCCTTTGCTATTTCGTGTTCTTTTGCTATTTCGTGTTCTTTTGTTATTTTGTGTTCCTTTATTGTTTCGTGTTCTTTTGCTGTTTCGTGTTATTTTGTGTTCTTTTGCTATTTCGTGTTCTTTTGCTATTTCGTGTTCTTTTTTATTTCGTGTTCTTTTTTTATTTCGTGTTCTTTTGTTATTTTGTGTTCCTTTGCCATTTCGTGTTCTTTTGCTATTTCGTGTTCTTTTTTATTTCGTGTTCTTTTTTATTTCGTGTTCTTTTTTATTTCGTGTTCTTTTGTTATTTCGTGTTCTTTTGTTTTTTCGTGGTCCTTTGTCATTTCGTGTTCTTTTGCTATTTCGTGTTCTTTTGTTATTTCGTGTTCCTTTGTTATTTCGTGTTCTTTTGTCATTTTGTGTTCCTTTGTTATTTCGTGTTCTTTTGCTATTTTTTTTTTAAAATTCTTTATTTAAGGCGTCATGTATCCAATAGCATATAAAACACAGCAGACAAAGGAACATAGCAATGAAAGGACACAATAACACTTATTTTATCGATTAACCAGTTCAATGCTAAGGACGCGCTCAGCGCGTCCTCAGCATTACCGCTGGTATGCGGAGGACGCGCTGAGCGCGTCCTCGCATTGGGGTCAGCGTTCGGCCGGGTTCCGGCGATCGCTGGCCCCTCCGGTGCGGGCTGACATCCTGGATGTCAGCCCGGCATCCGGAGCAGCGGCCGCCATTATTAGGTGTCATCGCGCCCCCGCGATGACACCTAATTCAGGCGCCCCCCCCGCATGTGCGGAGGAGGCGCCTGAAAGGGAGGGGGGGAGGTCCTTCGGACCTCTCTCCCTCCCGATCGGCGGCACACAGGGGCTTAACCCAGGCATCATTTGGAAGGGCACAGCCTGCCCTTCCAAATGATGCCTGACATTAACCCCTGGGGAGCTGGATCGCAAATCGGCGCTGAAAAGCGCCGATTCGCGATCCTTCCCGGGAGCTGGCCGACATCTTGGATGTCGGCCAAGCTTCCGGGACTCCCCCAGAGGACTGGCGTCATCGTGCGCAGCACGATGACGCCAGTCCTACAGTTAACCCCTAACTGCCACGAACTGTGGAGATAGGGAGTTCCAATGAACTCCCTATCTCCCGATCCGTGGCAGTTAGGGGTTAAATTTTGATATGGTTGGATCGGCCAGAGCATGGCCGTTCCAACGATACCAAACATGAAAGTAAAAAAATTTGTAAAAAAAAAAAGAAAAGAAAAATAAAAATAAAAAAATTTAAAAAAAATTAAAAAAAAAAAAAAAACACTTTTTTTTTATTTTTTTTGGTTTGTTAATGCAGCAATATTGTTCCCATTTCAATTATAATGTGAACAATGATGCTGCATTAACGATTTTTGTATGCGGTGCGTTTGTTAAAAATGGTGTCATTTTCCCCAAAAAAAAATGTAACGAGACCCCATCTCTAATTTTTTTAACAAGCGCACCCCATACAAAATATAACCGCAATTGCTCGCATGTTAAAATGTGGAAAAAAACACTTTACACATTGTAAATTATTGAAAATACATATTTTATTGCATTTTTTGTTATAATATACAAACATGACATAACGTATACATATAATAATGACATATTATGAATCTACCGAGTCTGACGGAAAGAACGATATATAATATGTCGGTGTCATATACTAAAATAAGCCTTTAAAACACGTTTAAACATGATGCGCAAAACAGGTAAAAATGACCTCAGCACAGGGGCGGGAAAAGCCTCAGCAGCGAAAGGGTTAAACATCAAAGAATAAACTCACGAAATATGGGAAGACCCCCTATTCGCAGGGAAAAGAAAAAAAACGAAAAGCACATATAAATGAAAAAACGAGTCAGAAACAAAATACAAAACACAAAAGAAAATAAGGGGATAAAGGGGAACCTTCCAAACATCAGCTGCAGACATGTCGCGAGGTGGGACCATCGGGGCACCAGCCCGCGTAGGGGCTAAGCAAATCGGCTGGTTTACAAATGAAATTAAATCAAATTAAATTAAGTCAGGGGCATGTGCTGTACTCTTCCCAAAGGGACCATGTTTTAGCAAAAGAGCTAATAGTGTCCCTGACCTTGGCCGTCAACTCGTCCATAAGACAGGCATCGACAATCTTCGCTGTCACTACAGTCCAAGACGGGAGAATACTCTGGCGCCAAGATGCTGCCAAGGCCCGTCTGACAGCGAGGGCCAGTCTATTAAATAAAAGTTGCTCAGGTCGAGACAGAGCTGACAGGGGACGAGAGAGGAGGAATGCCCAGGGATCCAGAGGTAGTTGTCGGTGGAATATTTTCTGAAATTCAGCATGGACTAGAGACCAAAAGCGGCGTACAACCGGGCAGTCCCACCACATATGGATATAGGTGCCCTTTTCCCCGCAGTCTCGCCAACAGAAATCGCTGGATGTGACTCCCATACGATAAAGGGAAACCGGGGTGACGTACCAGCGGAGTAGTATTCTGTAAGATTGTTCCTGGTGGGTGACACATATGGAGGACCTGGCTGTTTGTTCCCATATATCCTCCCACTCGTCACCTGGCAAAGGGTCGCATAAGTCAACCTCCCATTTATCACAGTACGTGAGGGGCCCCCACTGACCTGGGCTGGAGCTAAGGAGTAGGTATAACTAGGATATAAGCCCTTTCAGTGGGCCATCTGCCATACAAACGCGCTCTAGAGTGGAAAGGGGGACAGTTGAGACCTTTTCTAACGTCTGGGCCGTAGCAAAATGTCGGATCTGTAAGAACCGAAAAAAAGAAGAGGGAGTCAGATGGCCACGTACCTGAAGCTCTGAAAAAGTGATAATCCGTCCATTCTGATAGAGATCACGGTACCTCAGGAGCCCCACTCCCGCCAGATCCCCAAAATCTGAGGCACTCAGACCCGGCGGAAATTCTCTATTACGGAGTAAGGGGGCGAGGGGAGAGGGAGCAACCACCAGCGCAAATTTCGTCCTAGCTAGTTCAAAGAGGCGAAGAGATGTCAATATCGAGGGGCACGCCGTGCGCAAAATAGGTCTGGAGGTTCTGGGAAGCCATATGTAGAGGTCAGGGCGGTCAGGGAACATAAAGGCCGATTCTAGTGCGACCCACCGTCTAGTAGAAGCGGAAGAGTGCCAGGCCACAACTTGAGTCAACTGGGCTGCGCAATAATATAAATATAGGTTAGGGAGCCCTAGCCCTCCACGGGTCTTAGGGCGATATAAGATACGGCGCGCAGCCCTATGTCTCTTATTTTGCCAAATAAATGAGTCGATCGCCTGTTGGAGCCCGGACAAGTCCCCCCGAGTCAGTAGTAAAGGTAGTGTCTGGAACAAAAATAGAATACGTGGGAGTATGTTCATCTTTATACTATGAATGCGTCCTATCCACGATATGGGTTTAGCGCACCAATGCTCCAGATCACACTTAATCTGATGAACCATGGTTGTAAAGTTCTTGCTATAAAGGGCTGTCGGATCTGCCATTAAAAGAATACCCAAGTACGGTAATTCAGAGGGAGCAAGACGGAACCCAAACCCTGATTCAATCGAGGCAGTGTCTGTGTGTAACATATGAAGGGGCATTGCACAGGATTTAGTGTAATTTATGCGAAACCCCGCTATTTTACCAAAGTTGGATAGAACCGGTCTAAGGTGGGATAGAGAAGAGATGGGATCTGTCAAAGTGAGAAGGATGTCGTCGGCGTAAGCCGAGACAGTAAAAGTATCTCCTCCGACCTGAACCCCCCTTATCCCGGGGTGACCCCGTATCGCAGCCAATAAGGGTTCAAGAGAGAGGAGAAAAAGAAGAGGCGAAAGGGGACATCCCTGGCGAGTGCCATTACAAATAGGGAACCGAGTGGGGCTACAGCCCGGGATTCGGACCTGCGCAGACATACCCGAGTAGAGAGCCTTCACCATATTAACATAAAAATCTGGGAGGCCTAAACGAGAGAGGGTAGAGAAGAGGAAAGGCCACTCCACCCTGTCAAAAGCCTTCTCCGCATCTAATGATAAGACCAGGGAAGGCGTCGCTCGAGAGAATAACCACCAGATCAGGTCGGCATTACGTCTGGTGTTATCGAAAAGTTGACGATTAGGAACAAAACCGACCTGGTCCGGGTGAACCAAAAATTGGAGGAGTGGACTAAGGCGGTTCGCCAGGCCCTTAGCAAAAATCTTGGCATCAAAGTTGATGAGGGATATAGGGCGGTAGCTCTCAACCGCCACCGGGTCCTTACCCTCTTTAGGTATAAGGGCAATATTGGCCACAAGTAAATCAGGGTGGAGAGACCCTCCCTCCGCACAGTCGTTAAAAACCGACGTCAAAAAAGGGACGAGCTCCGGACGCAGTGCTTTATAGTATCCCCCTGAGAACCCATCCGGGCCCGGGGCCTTCGTACCTCCCAGTGCAGAAATGGCGCAATTAACCTCCTCTTCCAGGATTGGAGCACTAAGACTCGACATGTGAGAACCCTCTAACTGTGGTAAAGTGAGGGAGTCTAAAAAAGAGGAGATGGCGTCTAAATGGGATTTGTCAGAGGGAGTATGATGGGGAGAATGGTTGTATAGGTCAGAATAATATGCTGTGAAAGCTGTGCTGATCTCCTGTGGGGAGTTAACTAAGACATCATCTACTGTTTTAACTGCAGGGATAGAGGAGAATTTACTCCGGGGTTTGAGAGCGCGGGCCAGTAGAGTATCTAGTTTATTAGCCTTCTCAAAAAACAGCCGGCGGGACCAGAGTAACTGTTTGGCTACATCATCGAGTAATAATTGTTTCAGGGAGGAGCGAGTGCGTAGAAGTTCAGAGAGAAGTTCAGGGGAGGACTTATGTCGCATCTCCAGGCGATGGAGAGACTGTTGTAAGGATACGAGTAAATGTAATTTGGTGCGTTTTCTATGAGTGGCAAGCTTAATGAGGTGACCCCTCATGACCGCTTTATGAGCTGCCCATATCGTGGATAGAGATGTCTCACCAGGTGGGTTGTCCTGAAAATATTGTGTCGATAAAGTACGCAGTTGGCTCACTACCTCTGGATCTCGTAAAAGAGACGAGTTTAACCTCCAAGACCAAGAGGTCGCGAGCTTCGGGGTATGGAGGTATAGTGCAATGTCGGCATGGTCAGACCACGAGATAGAATTAATCTCCACGCGAATTACATTGGACATAGCCAAACCGTTAACCAAAAACAGATCTATGCGAGAGTAAGACCCGTGGGGAGCGGAGTAAAAGGAATAGTCTCTCACACTCGGATACAACACACGCCATACATCAATGAGCCCTACTTGGCGTAAAAAGCGGGCGAATAACTTATCTTGTCTACCCAAGGTCGGTGTGCCTGTGGAAGCCTGGCGACCGCTTCGATCCACCACTGGGCACGCTACGGCATTCATATCACCTCCTAATATCACCGCCCCTCGAGGAAGGGACGAAACCAAGGTGCATATGGAGTTCCAGAAGTCAACGGAGGGGGTAGTAGGAGCATAAACATTCAAAAAATGATAGGTCATAGAGTAGAGGGTACCCGTTAGCAATACATATCGACCCTCGGTATCAATTTTTTGCGATATGAGTTGAAATGGACACGTTTTCCGAATCAATATGGCAACTCCGTTGCGCTTGCTCAAGGCACCAGATACGTACGCCCGTGTATAGACGTGATCAGTTAACGCAATTTTAGCAGATTTAGTAAGGTGAGTTTCCTGGAGAAACGCGATATCAATTTTATCAGATTTCAGAGTGCGGAAGAGTAATCTACGCTTTGTAGGGGAGTTAAGGCCCTTGACGTTAAGAGAGGTCAGTTTCAGTGCCATGAGAAGCGCAACAGAGCACCTCGTCCGATGAGCAGTAGGCCCGTTACCCAATCACAGACCCCTCTAGCAATACAGGCCCCTGAGAGAGGATCGTCCAATGTCCCACAAGCCCCATCCAGCAACAAGAACTGAATACTTTTGCGGTGGAAGGAAAAAACAAAAAAGGGGGAGAAAATAATAAAATCAAAAAGTACATAACAAACGAGAAATAAAAAAGGAAAAAAAACAGAGTCCAAAAAGCCCGGACTTACCCATAGCCGGGACCTGTGGGGGGAGAAAGGGAGCAAACCCTCACGGCCATGGAGATCAAAAAAGGCCCAGTGGAGAGCCCCCACCCACAAGGAAAAAACTGGCCCCGGGAAGGCCCGATCGATAGGCAGTAGAAGTAGAACCAGTCACGGAACGTTAGAAATGGGAAAAACAGAGAAAATACATTCCAGCCGGAGTAGCTTTTGTAGAACGAAGAATTCCGGAGGAAAGGAGAACCAGAAGCAGTCCAGCAACGTACCACCGAAAAGGCCAGAAAAAAGGGAACCAAGGAGCCCACGTCTCAGCGGTAATAAATGATCTATATAGAATCGGGGACCGTAAGTCAGCAATGAGGGCGGTTCACTGTACTCCATTCCCTGGAAAGACGCGGGAGCGGTGGTGTAGGACCTTCCGGAGGTGCGAAGTCCTCTGGGGGTTGGATATCCAAGGCCCGAAAGAACTTCATGGGATCCGAATGCGGGAGCAGGACATACGTTTTTTTGTTACGGAATGCCAGGATCTTGAAGGGATGGCCCCATGCAAATGCAATGTTGTGCGAACAAAGTAGATCAGCGACGGGCTTCCATAAACGGCGTCTTCGAAGGGTGTCCGGAGAAATATCCTGAAAAAGCTGTAAGGGAGTCCCGTTCTTTTGCTATTTTGTGTTCCTTTGTTATTTCGTATTCTTTTGTTATTTCGTGTTCTTTTGTTATTTCAGGTTAATTCGCTGTATACTTCGCTAAATAAACTGGTTTTAGTCAGTCTGGTATTATTGCACATTAAAATTTACAAAACAGTTTTTATTTAATCGTATGTATTGTGTTCTTTAGACTGAAGATTCAGGAACAAATTAATTTTATTAATTGCTGCACAATGCACATAAACTTTCCTGTCAGTGCAGCCAATCAGAGAGCTTGACCAGTACTTCTACCTGTTACTCTCAGTCGCACACGTCCAAATAAAGATGAGTTATAAGCAACACCTTCTCTGGAATGCAGTCTGACTCAGACACAAAAAGAACGAGCTGATTGGCCAGAGATAGACAATATCACCGCCCATCCAAAAAAAATAAAAATCGAATAGATCAGAATGAATCCGAACGAATTTTCAATGCATTTTTTATTTTTAATCTTTTCGTTCCTCCGCCAATTGGGTATTCTCAGTCTTTCATCTATTTGATTTTTCGTATTTTCGTTCTTCAATTTGGATTGTTGTATTTTAGTTATTTTTTTTCCTTCTTTTATCTGGATGTTTGGATTGGTCTGAATCTCCAAATAAGCAAAGATTCGGACGAAATCCTATTTGTTACGAAAAGAATTGCACATGTCTTGTGTCTTGCCCATAGATGTTTGAATTCTTAATGGCAAGAGGCAGGGGTCGCTCATGTCTCCACTACCCTTTACTTTATCATTATTGAGTCTAAAGATCACAGCTTCTACATTCCGTGTAGAGTCATTGGACATGGTAGGAGCTCCATTATCGGCATATGCTGATTATCTTTGATTCATGCTCACTAATTCGGAGGCCTCTTTGCAGGAGGTGGTGCAGTAATTTTAGATACATGGTCAATTCACTGGCTTGTGGATTGATATGGGGAAATCTGAGATTCTGAATGTCTCCATCCTGAGATTCATGACATTATTCCTCCACTCCCAATTTCCATTTCGTTGGTGTGTCCACTAAATAAAATATCTGGCGTTTGGCCAACAGCTCACCTCCTTGGTTTGTATTCTCTGAAATTCTTGGCTATGCTCACCACCTTTTAATCGAATCTGACATAGTGGTGCACTAAAAGCATTTCTTGGTTGGGCAAAAATACTGTTATCAATATGAATGGGTGCCATGGTTCCTCTATCACAGACAGTCCTCATTGGCCTCCCTGTCTGTTTTTTCAACCTGTTTCAAAGCCAAAGTGCCATGATTCTTCTGGGCAGATCAGAAACAAACAGTAAAGTTTGCTGGACTATTGAGATGGATGGTGGTGGACTGTGCCAAATGTTGGCTAGATCTAGAGCAGGCCCACTAGAGGATTCCTTTTTGTTTATCTATGGCTATTCATAGAAGCAAAATTCAGAAATGACAGGTGAAGTTGCTTGCAACCACGGTGAGCAAGGCTACGACCCTTATTCTTTCATAGAAGGAGCCTCCTCCATCTGTGTTGTTCCGCCGTAACAATGGTGAATATACTTTGGCAGTTTTAAAGTAGCAGGGGTGGGTGGTTTGTAACGCCCGACGCCCCGAACAACTTGATCCTGGCGCCGGGCAACTATGTGAGAACCAGATGATAGCCACTTGGGCTAGTTGATGATCGATTGGCACTGCTATAGGTTCGACGTGGCTCGCCAATGTTTCATGGACCTCAGATCCTTTGCTGCACCGGAGGTAGCTGCTTGTCTGCACCCCTGGCTTCTGATTTGTCACTGGTGAGCCAATAGAAATCGGACTGCAAGTCTGGCGCAGGAATACCCTCTGCTGGTCGAGCCGGAGATTTAAAAGTGCATGGATGTCACTGGGAGTTATACAGCCCGGCAATAAAAAAAATTTTTTTGAGAAAGTATTTTTACCAGGAAGGATACATTGAGATTTCTCTCCTTTTCAAGTATGTCCTGGGTGGCGAGTATGTACCGTTAGGTGTCTTGCCCAAGGACACTTACTGGAGAGGTGCTCTTGCCAGGATCGAACCTAAACTGCTAATTGTGCATAATAAGGTCTCCGGTAAGAAGAGGATGCAGGAACGGGCAACTACATATTGAAGAAGAGGGGATTCGGAAATGAAGCTTCTGCCTGTATGTTTAATGTATAGCACTGTAGAATATTTTGACAGGTTAAAACATCATGCCAACGTATTTTGTAGTGCTGTACAATAGAACTACTGTACAAGCAGAAGCTGTAGCCCTAATAAAATTACATTTATTTATAATGTGTCAACATATTCTGCAGCGCAGTACAGTAAAAATACAAGCAGTGACCCTAAACGCAGAAACGTTAATTCAGTAAAGAAAAGATTGTGTTTTTTTAGCAGGACAAGTAGATCTTCTTGAGGGACAAGTAGATCAGACACCACTTCAGTCCATTAGACAAGTAGATTTTTTTTATATATATATATAATGATTTCCACACCCCTGAATAGATATCTCCGTTAAACTCCTATTGAAACAACACCGGACAACTTTGGAAAGATCTACTGGAGGAAACATTGGAAACTACACTGACATCCATACTGAACAACTTCAGCAGAAATTATGGTGGAAACAATGGTAATAGAACTACGGTGGAATTTCCCTAAATGGTGAATTTGTCATAGTTGATCCACCATTATATCTATATATAAAAAGGTGGTTAGTGTTTAACATGTTTAATTAAGTGGAACTGTAAATTATTCTTGTGATAAGTATTGATGAACTGATCCAGTTTCCAGTATCCCACTGCCTGCCGGATTATACTATGGGCAGCTGCCTGGAGGTCCCTGCAGGAAGAACCTCTATGGCCAGAGGCATATGTCTACCTTTCAGTAAATATACAGACCCGGTGCAAAATATTCAATGTGACATCAATATTTAATCATTTAAAGGGAACTTGTCATGGCAGGATTTTAATTTCCTAATAAATTAAATAATCGATATATTGTGACAAATGGCTTATATTTCCATTCCTTTCATATTGAGATATTTGGCTCCTGACGCCTATCACAAAGTCTATGCCAATGAGGGCGAACCTTGGCACCCCAGGGGCCATATTACAAGGTTAACGGTAACATTAACACTCTCCTGTGTGAGCATTAATGATAGCTCTGGTTGCCCTAACGCGGGCTGACTATATTACAATCCAAACGATAATTGGTTAAAAAAAACATTAGCGATTCGGATCTTGCGCTTTTCAGCGCGAGGTTACTGTACTTTGCGCTCCCTATGGTTAACATGGGGAGCGCAAAGTGTTAATTAGCGTTAGGATTACAAAGTCCTAACGCTAATGAAGCCCTGAAGCACCTAAGGCGTAGGGCCCTTAAGTTGCCTCTGATGCCAGGACACAGGGAGGATTTTTCTAGAACTATTTACAGCGCGTGTGGGAGGAGTCACCAGGAGGGTACTTAAGGTGCGTGTGGAGAGGCTCTGCACACCTTTTTCTCCTGAGGTAGAGCTGGAAAAATCCCCACCTCCCACCCTGTTTTTATTTAGTTAGGGGTTGGGTTGGTTTTTTTAGTTAGAGTATTAGTTTTGTTGGGCTCCTTTTGTCACGGCGGGGACTTGTAGGCAGTGCTGGGTAGGGGTTCCTTTTATTTAGGATAATTTTGGTCAGATGGTTGGGAGCTGGGAGGTTTTTGTGGTTGGTTGGTTTGGAGGTGTGTGGTGGTTGTGGGGAGTCCTCTTTCAGCACTGGGTTATTCTATTATTTTGTTATGGGAATTTTTATGTCATGGTGGTGGGTATATTGTGTGGAGTTTTAGCTGTGGCCTGTATATATAATAAATATATATATTATTCCACAGTTATGTGTCATGTATATTTTGAGTATTTATTGTCTTCCTGCGTACGACTCGGTCATCAGTCGGCGACTTATTACCGTCCTGCTGCGGTTACTGAAAAAAAGTGGAAAGACCTAGTACCACGCCGATGAGGTCCGCCCAGCCTCAAAGTAACCGCAAAAAGATTCACAGCATGCAACATAGGCCATAAAATCCACAGGAAAATCTTTATTGACAAAGTGTTGTAGAAAATTGCGACGTTTCGTTCCTATCGGAATAATAAAAAAGTCTTTTAAAAAAAATAAAACAAAACTGTCATCTAAAAAAAATACAAAAAAAGTTCTTTTGAAAAATAAAAAAAACATGTTGCAATTTTTTAAAAAAATTAATAAAAGGTCTATAGAATAAAATAAAAAAAGATAGTACGTTGAAGTCTATTAAATTCTCCTGTTTAAACCTGTCAAATTGAAACACAGAAAATTAAGCCATTTCGCCGAAATTTTGGTGCAAATTGGCTTTCTGTGAATAGACAAACTTATACAGGGTTATTCAAAGAGATCCGAATGGCTGGAGAAAGGTAACCGAACGCTGAAAATCAGCGTTCGGTTACCTTTCTTGGCCATTTGGCTATCCAGAGAGCAGGCAATACGCCAAATCCTGGCGATTTGCCTGCACATACCTGTTCGAGGGCAGTGAAATCCACATAGAGAAGCAATGCTTCGGCTATTCAGAGACCACAAACCAGCAGTGAAAGGTTCCCGAAATGCCCTGCCATTCAGTGGTTTCATTCGACAGGTTTATTCAGGCAAATCCCATAGGCTTCAATGTTAAAAAATATTCCCGTTTTAATTAAATATCTAATAAACCGTTCATTGTAAAATTCTGCAGTAAAGAGTCTCTTTATTTATAGATGTTTTAGGATATTTTAAGCATTTTTCTTGATTTTTTTTTAAAAAGTCAGATTTTTTTTAAGTTTACTTATTTTTTCTGTAACAGCCCTTTTTATTATCATTCATTGGATCTTATATGTAAATTTCAGACATTTTCGCTCAGTAGTTTCTTTGCAAACAGTGTTTCACTTTTGAAACATACAAGCAAACTGTTTTGCTAATTTTTTCCGGCGCTTTTTCCGGCGGCTTCGCTACGTGTGATCGACTCCTCCTGGGGTTTTCCCAACGTCTTCGGCGGGTTAATCCAGATGTTTTTGTGGGTTTCGGGGTGCATTCGCCAGGTTTTTGCGGTGACTTTTCGTCGGGTTTGCGGCAGCTTTTCCCTGCGCTTCGACTGCCCTGTGGTGCTTGCTGAATATACCGCAGGGTCGCCGAAATGGGATTGCCGAATCGGCCCGAATTGAAGAGAACGAAAAGTCACCGAACATGCAGTGACTTTTCGATTCTCTTTGAATAACCCTGATAGAGTTCAATGGGACAATTTTGATGCCAGTGAATCGCACTGTAGTTCTCTGTCAATTCGCCTGTATTTGGCGTAGTGACAGCTTTGTGAATATACGAATTGCCCCGAAACAGCACCTAACGGTGAAATTCACTGTTTGGTACAATTCGGTGGCATTTTCGGAGGTGAGTGAATAACCTCTAATGTGTTCAAAGCAATATATATATTATTTATATTTAATATGATTAGAGCAGGGGTCTCAAACTCCTGGCCCCCAGATATTTTTGCCTACAAGTCCCATAATGCTTTGAATGCAATAGATGGCCAGGGAATCATGGGAGTTGTAGTTCAGAAACATCAGGGGGGCCAGAGTTTGAGACCCCTGGATTAGAGGAACCTTTGGATTGAGTTAGGACTAGGGTTGCTATATCCTTTGTCTATTCCTGGACACATATTACCAGGGCCGGGTTTATAACTAGGCAGAGTAGGCATGTGCTTACAGGTGCCTGCCACACGGGGGTGCTTTGCTCTGTAAAAAAAAAATCATTTAGACTGTATCTCTGGAGCCCTAAGGGCTAGACGCAGGGGTTTGAAAGTACCGGCCCGCGGGCCATTTGTGGCCTGCGGACTGGTTACAAATGGCCCGCAGAATACAGGGATCAGCAAGGTGTCCGTGAGGGATCCTTGCACGGTCCACTGCTGCGGCTGTCTGTTCGGGCCGCGGTGAAATCCGGAAGGGAAGAGCAGAGCAGGCAGAAGAGCCACACAGTGATTCGTGAAGCTGCTACAGGAGACACACATGTCCTGCGTGTTGGCTCCGCTCCTTCCTACCGGCTCTCTGCACACAGAGGCCTCCGCAGGCAAGCATGCGATGGGAAACCTGGTGAGTAGAGTGATGTGGGGAGGGGGGAGAAGAAAGGCTGATTAGGGGGTTAGGATTTAGCAGAACACCGAGGAGAGAAAAAAACAGAAAAAAGAGAAGGTGGAGACAGGGTGACAGGGACTGGAGACAGAGAAACACGAACTGGTGACAGGGACTGGAGACAGACACACAAACTGGACACAGAGGGAGAGTGACAGGGACTGGAGACAGAGAAACACAAACTGGAGACAGAGGGAGAGTGACAGGGACTGGAGACACAGACACACAAACTGGTGACAGGGACTGGAGACAGACACACAAACTGGAGACAGAGGGAGAGTGACAGGAACTGGAGACAGAGGGAGAGTGACAGGGACTGGAGACACAGACACACAAACTGGTGACAGGGACTGGAGACAGAGACACACAAACTGGAGACAGAGGGAGAGTGACAGGAACTGGAGACAGAGAGAGAGTGACAGGGACTGGAGACAGGGTGACAGGAACTGGAGACAGAGAAACACAAACTGGTGACAGGGACTGGAGACAGACACACAAACTGGACACAGAGGGAGAGTGACAGGGACTGGAGACAGAGACACACAAACTGGAGACAGAGGGAGAGTGACAGGAACTGGAGACAGACATACAAACTGGAGACAGAGGGAGACTGACAGGGACTGGAACAGAGACACACAAACTGGTGACAGGGACTGGAGACAGAGAGAGGGTGACAGGGACTGGAGACAGGGTGACAGGGACTGGAGACAGAGACACACAAACTGGAGACAGAGGGAGAGTGACAGGGACTGGAGACAGAGGGAGAGTGACAGGGACTGGAGACAGAGAGAGGGTGACAGGGACTGGAGACACAAACTGTTGGAGACAGAGTGTGACAAGGACTGATGGAGACACAGAGACATGGACTGATGGATAGGAGAAAGAGTGACAGAGGGATGGAGACCGTGACAGAGGGATGGAGACAGAGTGACAGAGGGAGAGACACAGAAGGACAGAGGGACAGGAGAATGGAGAGAAAGGGAAAAGGTCTGTTACAGAATAAAATAAAAAATTCACCAGAAGAGTACCAAAAATACAAGAAGATGTTCTGAAGTAAAAACACTTTGCTTTAAAAGAAAACAGTTTAATAAATAAAATAAAAACAAGTTTCAAATTTTGCATGCGGCCCCCATGGAAAATGAAAACTTGTCTAGTGGCCCTCAGGTAATTTGAGTTTGAGACCCCTGGGCTAGAGGGACATTTGAGGTATCATTGGAAAGGCCAGGTTATGGCATTTCCAGTGATACCAAATATAACCAGGTTAGATTTATGTAAAAATAAAACAACAAAATATTATTTTTCTCTTTTTTTTACACAGCACTGTTGTTCAGTTTACAATTATAAAGTGTACAGTGATGCTGCGCTAACACGCCTTATCATTTCCCACACTGCCAGTTAGTGTGGAGCTGATGATACAACACAATATTTCATCGACAAACTAGACCGTGGCACTGCAGTGAGGAGAGACAGGGGGAACTTTGGAACCTGCACCTCTGAATTGTTACGCCGCACAAGGTTAAATGAGGTGTCATTGGAAAGGTCAGAGTACAAAGATACCAAACATTAAAAAAAATTAGAAAAGTAAATGCTAAATGTATTTTTTTTCTCTGTTCTGCGACAGAGGCAATATATGTGTAGCGCTCTCTCCCGGAGGAGCCGCTGAAATTGAACCTCGAGTCAGTCTCCCCGCACTAGGGAATAAATATACTCCAGCACCGTTGTGGATTTTATAGATTATATAGTTTACTAGAATAAAAGGCATATAATGAATAACACGGTGTTCGTATATATATTCACAGTACTTCGTAATGCGGTAAATGCGCAGCGGAAAAGAAATACGATGCTTCGTAATTCGGAAAAATGCGCAGCAGAAAAGGAATACGATGCTTCGTAATTCGAGAAAACGCGCAGCGGAAAAGAAAAAGGAAAATAAGTCTTTAACCCCTTTGTGATTGGGAAGTGAGTCCCGCACAGGTTATGTCCCGGAATGTAAGTGGTTGTCCAGCGTTTACCGAACTGAATTCTAGCTTCGCCTGTATATATCCATCATAGGGAAACTTCTCCATTCCCATACCCCAGATTTCGAGATCCTTCAATTTCTTCAGGGGTATATGCTTCAAATATTTCTGATAGAAGTCTCGGTAAATCAGCGTTACTTGAGCACCCGAATCTAGAAGAGCCTTAGTATAGACTCCTTCCACTTGAACCGGGATGATGGGCGAAGGACCTATCAGCTTGTCAGGGAACTTTTTCGTAGCAGCAGGAAAGGTAGACCCAGTCTGTTGTACTCTAACCCTTGTCCCCATACGTGGTGACTGCGGGCGTACATTGTCTTCCCGTGACGTAGGACCAGACCTCCAGGGAGAGGATCTCCTAGGTCTAGCAGGCACATATAGAGACCCTCCCTGTCTCCTTTCAGGGCACTGAGCCTTGAAATGACCGAATTCTCTACAGGCGAAACATCTTCCCCACGAGGATGAGGGCACACTTTCTTCCTGTGGCTCATTTGAAAATCCTCTGTCGGAGACCACAGCAACCGCTGCTGTTCGTATATCTGAGAGAGACTTCTGTATTTCAGTCTGCATTTCTGCTACTTTCAAGATTGCCCGGCATAGGTCCGTGTGTGTCTGTTCCATCTTAACTTGGGCTTCTTGTACTTTCTCGAGAGTCTTTTGTATCTCACCATACACCTGGTTTGACGACTTCTTAGTTATCTCCGGCTCATATGTCTCTTCCAGATCATCTTCATCTGATGAACACTCGTTATACTCTATGGGTTGCGCATAGACCTTTTCTCCCTTTCTTCCAAGCTTCTCTTCCAGAAGGGCTTCTTCTTCCCGAACAACTCGAATCAGTTCTAGGTAATTTAACTCTTTATTACCTTCTCGAGTCTTCAGTTGCAGCATCACAGGATCTAAGGGTAAGGCACCTTTCAATATCTGACGCATTCTAACCTGATCTACTGTAGTGGGGTCTGTTCCTTTCTTCAACAGTACTTGGTACAGTATCTTATCCAGGCGCCTCATGTATTCTGTCATCTTCTCACCCCTTTTCTGGTAAGTATGCTCATACTGGTACATAACCTCAGCAGCCTTTTCCGTCCGCCCGAAGACTTCCTGTAATATGTTCAGATAATCTATAGCAGTACAGTCTCTCTTACTCAGCTTCAGATTCCTGACAGCCTCTGACGCAGGTCCCTTTAAGCTCTCAGTAATTCTTTGCTTCTTCTGCGCTTCAGAGACGTCCCACTCATCCAGAGCCTGCATCGCTTGTTCTACCCATTCTTCGAAGGTTTCTTCTCCCGCCGGAGTTGGCAAGTTTCCTGAAAATTTTTCCAATTCCGATATCCGAAGCTGATGTAAGAAGGGTGAGCCTTGACACTTAACCACGAGGTCTCCAATAGCAGCAATGAACTCCGGCCCAATCATGGCCAGCGGGCTGGATGCAGGAATGTTCGCTGAATCACCACGTGGCTTACTTGGCTGGATCAGACGAACTTCCACGTCGTCGGTTAGCTGTATACCCACGCCCTGAAAACACACAGGAACACCCTTTCTCCACTCGAAAAGAACATACGTGTGAGAAGTCTCTGGGTTCACTTTAATGTCCGCTAGAAACCCCCGCTGGTCAGGTGCCAATGCTGCCACGGCCAAGCGGATCTGCTCTTCTGCCCAGGTGTCTAGAGGAATATCCATTATTACACTCAGCTCTAACTGGCCACCGTGTGCTTTACACCACTCTGCTGCTTCGTCTGGATCCATATTTAACCCTTTAAATGCAGTTTTTCCAGAGACTGAGATCCCGGAAACGAGCCCCCACGTGTAGCGCTCTCTCCCGGAGGAGCCGCTGAAATTGAACCTCGGGTCAGTCTCCCCGCACTAGGGAATAAATATACTCCAGCACCATTGTGGATTTTATAGATTATATAGTTTACTAGAATAAAAGGCATATAATGAATAACACGGTGTTCGTATATATATTCACAGTACTTCGTAATGCGGTAAACGCGCAGCGGAAAAGAAATACGATGCTTCGTAATTCGGAAAAATGCGCAGCAGAAAAGGAATACGATGCTTCGTAATTCGAGAAAACGCGCAGCGGAAAAGAAAAAGGAAAATAAGTCTTTAACCCCTTTGTGATTGGGAAGTGAGTCCCGCACAGGTTATGTCCCAGAATGTAAGTGTGTGTGTGTGTGTTGGTACCCGGGTACACTATTCAACTGGCCAGTGAATTACTTAAGGGATGTCTTCGATTAGTCAAGTTGGGGCCCTGTGGGTTTTGGAAACAAACAGCAGCGTGCTTTCTTGAGTTTTACAACGGCCTAGAAGGCTTCTCACCCATCCGCCAGATACTTGAGGCTCCGCTGACCCAGGACGTCTCTCCGCCCGATATTGACTGGGGTTACTTGCTTCTGGAATAACTGATAACCCGATCTATTTCTCTGTTAGGCCCCACTTGCGCTCCGGCCTGGTCACTGTTACTCTCTGCAGCACTGTGTCTTGTCTCTCTCACTCCCTGGCGCGCTCTGCCAGCTCTTTCTGTCCTCAGACCTCACAGCTTGATGTAGACAGATCTCTGCAGGGTCACTGTCCCGATCCCTCAGCACCAGCGAGGTAGCCCCTGCTCTCTGGCCTGGTCACGATCCTGAACAGCCCTGCCTGCTTCTTTCTCCTTCCAGGCAGCTCCCAGCTCACTCTGAGCATGCTTTCCATGAGGCTGCTGATGCCTTTCCTTTCCTACACACCCACTTCCTGTCTTCACCGCAAAGCATGCTAGAAAATGTAGTCCAGTGCTTTCCTTGGTTGTCCAGCATTAATCCAACAGTCTCTGTCTCCCTCTGGTGGCCATTGTAAGTAAATGCAGCAGAACAGTCTTTTTAAACACAGCGCTACATATGCTTTTACATATAAAACAAACAATGCCGCTGCACTAACTAAACTAAGGCCCCGTTCACACTGTGCAATTTGAAAATCGCGCAATTTTCATATTCGTAACAATGTCGCACGACGTCGCGGTTTGTGCGATTTTGCATAGCACCACCAATGCAAATAGCAAATCGCAAAAAAAGGGTCATGTACCAGTGACATGCTGCCGCGACGCGCGATGTCGCGCGGCAAGATGTGAAAAGCTCCACTGAAATGCATTGGAGAAGCGACATAGCGTGACGTCACGGCAAAATCCGCGCGATAAAATCGCACAGTGTGAACAGGGCCTTAGGCAACAGATTCTGCCCCTTCTTTTGATTTACGCACAGAGAGAATCTGGTTTTCAGTTTCTTAAAAAATTATATTTTTTAAAATTTCTTTAGTTTGCCCCAAAACGAAAATTTAAAAAGTTATTTTGGAATGTTTTTTTTTTGGGGAGGGGCGCTCCACATTTCTGTGCCTACAGGCTCCTAAGATGCAAATCCAGCCCTGTATATTACTAGCTCATGCACATGGAGAGCACACAGAAGGTGCTGCCCTGCAACATGTATAATTCATATGCCAGAAGAGGAAAATCGGTCTCTTAATTAATGACCGTTCCTGCTGAATTAGTGTCAGACACGTTGTATAACTTTATACATCAGCTCGATGCCCGGTATGTAACGTGGGCTGATTTCAGGGTTATTTTTCATTCTTTGGCACATGTTATATGGCTTACATGCGCAATGTTGCAAAAGGTGTCGCACGAAAATCTCTGCAGATTTGTCAATGTCTCGCAAGAGATTAATGTCGGCTAGTTCGCGCCGGTGTTCATAAACACAGATGTTACCTCTCGGCCCCTTCTGGTTTCACCCAGCGATCCAGCCACGCGCTCCACGCTCACCGCCCGTGTGGGTAATAATGCACGGAGATTAGTTATTTTTGTACCTAATGGTTTTATTGATGTTCCCATCAACAGGGAACAGGCAATCAATATGTGGGTCCAATGGAGAGCGTAAACCGAGCTCAAATTATACTCAATCTTCATAGATTCTGCATTGCAATAAATCATAAAGTGATATCGCTGCCCCCCATTTGTCAATCCACAACTAACCGTGCCGTGACGGCAGCAGAGGAGAAGCAGACTGTTTCTTTGACCGTGTACACCGGTTCACATACATACAGATATACATGCACATGTATACTGTTTAACAAACATACATACACACATATACAGGAAAACATGTTAACACACACATATATACACAAAAATACAGGTGCGTATATACACAGTATAAATATATAGAATACACAAGGAGGGTAGCACTCAACCTTTACTTAGGGGGCTATTCAGAGAGCACCAAAATGTCGGCAACGTTTCGGTGCCCTCTCGCTCCCCACACTTCGGGGAATCAAATTACCCCACCCTAAGGTGAATTCTGCATTCACTGCAGGGTCCCTGGTGTGCAGGATAAACCTCCTGCAACCCCCCCCCCCAAACAGCCACCGGAACCACCATAAAAAACACGCTGGAAAAAGCAGAAGAGCCGCCGAACACAGCGCAGACCAGCCACCGGAAAAAGCTGACAAGCTGACAAACGGGGTAAGAAAAAAAACAAAACACGATTGAAAGTGTCAAAATTGAAACGCTGTTTGCAAAAAATATACAGAACGGAAATGCCTGGAATTTACACATAAGATCCTATGAATGATAATAAAAAGGTCTGGTACAGAAAAAAGAAAAAACGCTTTTAAAAAAAAAAAAACAGGAAGAAAATTGCTGAAAAAATCCTGAAAAATGCCTGAAAGATCCTAAAAATCTATATATATAAAGAGACTTTTTACTGCAGATTAGACTAATAAAGGGTTTATTAGATATTGAATTAAAACGGTGTTGCTTATTTTACGTATTTATTAAGAAAATGATAGTATATAAGTGTTACACTATCCTTATATTACAAAGAGATATTGTTTACCATATTTTATATACTTATGGAGAGGATTATCAGGGTTATTCAAAGAGATACGAATGGCTGGATAAAGGTAACCTTTAAGTTTACTTATTTTTTCTGTAGGTTCAGTTATCTTTCTTGGCCATTCGGCTATCCAGAGAGCAGGCAATTCGCCAAATCCTGGCGAATTGCTTGCACATACGGTGACTGTTCGGTGCCTGTTCGAGGGCAGTGAAATCCCCATGAAAAAGCACTGCTTTGTCTATTCAGAGAACAAAAACCAGCAGTGAAAGGTTGCCGAAATGCCCTGCCATCCGGTGGCTTCATTCGACAGGTTTATTCAGGCGAATCCCATAGGCTTCAATGTTAAAAATATTCCCGTTTTAATTCAATATCTAATAAACCGTTTATTATAAAATTCTGCAGTAAAGAGTCTCTTTATTTATAGATTTTGTTTTAGGAAATTTTAAGCATTTTTCTGGATTATTTTTTTAAAAAAAAGTCAAATTATTTAATTTTTTTATTTTAAGTTTACATATTTTTTCTGTAACAGCCCTTTTTATTATCATTCATTGGATCTTCTATGTAAATTTCAGACATTTTCGCTCAGTAGTTTCTTTGCAAACAGCATTTCACTTTTCAAACATACATGCAAACTGCTTTGCTAATTTATTCACTGCCTTCTTCTGCGGTGTCGGCTTTTTCCGGCGGCTGCGCTGCGTGTGATAGGCTCCTGCTCGGCTTTTTCCGGCGTCTTTGGCGGGTTAATCCAGATGTTTTTGCAGGTTTCGGCGTGCATTCGCCGGGTTTTTGCTGTGACTTTTCGTCGGGTTTGCGGCAGCTTTTCCCTGCGCTTCGACTGCCCTGTGGTGCTTGCTGAATACACCGCAGGGTCGCCGAAATAGGATTGCTGAATCGGCCCGAATTGAAGAGAACGAAAAGTCACCGAACATGCAGTGACTTTTCGATTCTCTTTGAATAACCCTGTATATATATATGAGGGTTAGATTGCCTCTATATTTTAACCCCTTAATGACCCCTGACGTACCCTGTACGTCCTGTCCTCGGGTCTCCCTTAGACCCGCGGACGTACAGGGTACGTCAGCGGCGCCAAATCCCCCTCCCGCCCGATACTCACCTCCCTCGTCGGATCCCACGGCGATCTGGCAGGGAGGAAGCCTGCCCATGTGATTTACATGGGCAGGCGAGGCTGATGACGTCGCCACGCTGCGTGGTGACGTCATCAGAAGGTGCCCCCATGTGTTTCAATGGAGGGGAGCCCTCTATCTCCCCAACCATTGAAGCTAGGGAGATGCCGTTTGCACCGCTGGAGAGGGGAGAGCCTCCCCTTTCCAGCGGTTTATGGATTCGCCGCCGGATCGCCAGACAGTTTCGCCGCTGGATCGCTTTTCGGCGCCAATTGGCGCCAAAACGCGATTCAAACCTGGAGGGGGGCTGACATCTTGGATGTCAGCCAAGCCTCCAGGTCCCCCCCCACCCACTGACAACCTCACCATATGTGTGAGGATGTCAGTGGGCCAGTTAACCCTCTAGCTGCCATGTAGAGATAAGGGGATGGCAGCTGGATGGTCATATTTGCCATCATTTAAAAGGCCTGATTATGGCCTTTCAAATGATACCAAACATGACCAGGTTTGGTTTTAAAAAAAATTCAAAAAAAAAAATAATAAAAAATTAAATAAAATAAAATGTTTTTTTTTTAAAAGTTTTTTTTGTCTGGGGGGAGTTTAATTAAATAGGACCTAGGCTGTCATCTAAAAATAATTAGCACAAAATGGTCAGAATGAGCGCAGCGCACATAGGTGAACTGTCTCAGCAGTGAAGGGGTTAAAAAGCAAACGCATGTTAAAATTGGGTATTTCTAGTCTCGGGACAAAATTTTGAACCTATTTAGCCGGGGTCTTTTTGGGTGGTTGTAGATTTTGGGGATTAAATTACGAAAAAGTGTGTTTTTACCATTTTTTTCCTCATATTTCATATTTCTTTTTATAGTAAATTATTCGATATGATGGAAATAATGGTATTTCTAGAAAGTCCATTTAATGGCGGGAAAAAGTGTGTATAATATGTGTGGGTCGAATAAACGAGTAAGAGGAAAAATTGTCCTAAACACTAACAGCGCAGAAACGTAAAAACAGCAGCGGTCACTAAAAGACGGATTTGTGTAAAACCGCCCGGTCACTAAGGGGTTAAAGGTGCGCTGGGAATATAGCAGGTTTTTCACGTAATTCATTGTGTCATTGAAGTTTATTATTATTTCCATTATAGCAGCACCTACTATACTTGGGGATTATTTCAAAAATACACTATTAATAAATTTTAGAGCTGTTATCGCACAATCACAAACACTCATATGAGTGTATCTAGTAATCCGAAGACATGAAGAAATCAATTTACTTATATAATGTACTTCTATCCAGCACCTTGGAGAGCTCCGCGCCGGCGTATGATTGCTACCTGGGAGCTTTGTTGCTTTGAAGCTTTGAAGCTGTTATACACTCGTATACCCCCAAATTAATCGAGGAGACCATAAAACAGGGAAACTAGGTGGGAAATGAGGGATATATATTATCCTTTTTCGCCCTTAAATGATTGGGCAGATCCTGCTGACATCCTCTGCCCAGTTATTTATTTACTTATATTTTTCAGGTGACTCCTGAAGTCGAAAGTCCCCAAAGCTTTACTGCACTAGTTGCGCTCCTGCACAAGTCACGTAGCGAAGGAACCGCAGATTGCGCACCGCAATGGGACTTGCTTACTTTACGTATACAAGCTGCGTAGCGCCTCTGCAGAACAATCAATCGGAGCTGCGGACATGTGTGCAGATGTGATCCTTCGGCTGCCTCCGTGTGACCACTCACCACAGCGATTGGTCTCAAAGAGGGTGACATCAGCACTCTGTCTGCGTGCTGACATCACTAGTGACCTTTCTGGTGACCAGCAGCTGGGAAATTAAAAAATCCTGCCTGCTAGTGGTGCTGGGAGGGGTGGATGAAGCTCCTCCACTTCATTCAGCATTTTCTCTAGATCAAGGCAGCTGGGGGAGGGGAGGGGAGGGGGTGGTGATAAATAATAATTTCCCTGTTCTATATATATAAAAGGTAATCGAAATATACCACTTAGTTAATCAGACCTTTTCTTAAATCTATAGAAAGTCTCAGGAACGTGGGATGATATGACTTAGAAAGTTCCCCCTCCCCTTTCTATGACCATACTAGGACATGTGACTCTGGGCATAAGAATGTCTTTGTCTAAACCTAAAAAGTTAAATGTAAACCATATATAGTAACAGTGTTGACCATGCTACTTCTCTGTGATTATTCTATTGGTTTGTAATCTGAGATTTTTTGTTCCTTCTATAAAAAGAACTGACCTACCAAAGGAATACCAGATATTTGAAGAACGAACTCTGCGTCGTCTTAATTTATCTCCGCTAGCTAGCGTTGCGCTGCGCCATGCCTTACATGATGGAAAAAAAGAGAATACAGAAATCTTCTGAGTTGTATGTTTTGGTAAATATGAATATGAATCTAATTTATAACAGGTGGCACTCCTCACATCCTGACCACTTTAAAACTATAACGAGGTCAGGAAGGGTAGAGTGTCCCTTTTAGTGTCTCTCTCTCTAAACAGCTACCCTTTCCCTCACTCAGCAAGTATTAATAAAAGTGCTGCCCCCTCCAATCTGGTGCCCTAGGCCAAGTCCTGGTTTGCCTATGCAGGAATACACCCTTATATATGGTTATGATCCCTTAAACGTACTGTTACTAATAGCAAACCACAAGCACTACGACTGAAAAAGGGATAAATGATAAATAAGCTCGGGGTCCGACCGCTATAGGTATTCCTCTGGTAACTAGATTCATATCCAGTCATTGAAGTCGTGGTCAGAGTCACTTGCAAATCATAGCTCGCTCTGCTTGAAAATGCCCACAGATGGACACTGTAGGAACATGACTGTGGCGGGTTAAGGCTCTGACACCTGAGGATCAGAAATCAAAGTCAGAGTTGTTTGACATTTTTATAAAACCTCAAAATCCTAGTAACACTGACTCTTACTTAGCCACCAAAGAATCAGCAATCAGAGTCATGGTCAGAGTCTCTTGTAAATGTGCTTAAACTTTTATATGACTTGACAATTCCCAATAAGCAGACACTGCGGGTTAGAGATGGTCAGAGATAGTTCCAATGTGCTACAGACAAATTATCTCAAAGAGCTTTCTGACTCCTCAAGTCATTTGTATTCTGATCCACCCCGCATGTCTAGTGTTGCTCCAGCGTCATGTCACCACGGGACTCAATGCGATGAATGCTGTATTTCAGCGCTCGCAACGCTGTGCCAATTACCGTACTGCTTTCCATCGACTTCAGGGCACAGAGAAGAAAGAGGCTTGGACGTGCTAAGAGCTGGAACTCATTTGTTTGTCAGCGGTTTCAGTAACATCATGTATTTGTTGATATTGGCTGGAAGTGGTGGAAACCGTAAATAGCATTATGGGGAGCAAGAGGCGCATAAACGAGAGAGCGAGCAAGCTAGCAGACGATCCCTCAGGCAGCTTCTCCATCAGTCTGCCGTGTGGATAAACATCACAAAACACGTGAGCGGATGTGGTTACTTCTTCTAGCGTTATCAACCTTGATCTCATCCTCCAATGTCCTTTCCATGTGTTTGCAAAGCTTGCGTCGGTAATGACTCTGCCACTGCCACTGCTGCGATAACTCAGAAACTCAAAATCAGAGCAGAAATCCACGTAATTCAGCTTAGAACGTGGGTATGTGGGCTACGTCGTAACAAAAATGGACCCCCTCCTCTGAATCTACAGGGGAAAATTAATTGAAACTGAGAGAACTGGAGGAAAAATAATAAATCCCTGTTTGTGATGGCTTAGACCAGGGCTGTCCAACTCGGGGCCCCCCAGATGTTGAGGACTACAACTCCTAGAATTATTTCAATGCAATAGATGGCCAGAGGATTGTGGGAGTTGTAGTTCAGAAGCATCTAGTGGGTCGGGGTTTGACAACTCTGGCTTAAACCTTATGTCCATTGATGACCTTGAAGGAGAATGTCAAAAATAACTGCCAAGTGTTCCATGATGAAAAAGCAGGTCAAGGGGCTTCCTCTTAATTAATACTTACTATGTGCTCCTTTTGGAAAACATAAATGATGGACTTGGGCCTTGATTTAATTTGGGCTGATAGCTTAAATCGGGAGCTTTTTTTAGCTGTATTTCGGTTTTTATCAATTCGGGAGATTCAAATTCGTGTTTACCTGCATTTCGATTCCCGATAAAAATTGGGATTAAATATCATCTCTTGTGGCTATATTTTTTGATGGAAATATTGGCTTTATTGATTCAATTCAAATTTATCTCCGCATCGAAAGGGGAGACCACATGCGTCCTTGAAGTCAGACTGTCCCTTTAGACCTGTCATATCCTCAGCCCCTGCTGTGCTGCCTCGGGGATCTGGGCGAGGTCCTGTGCTAAGAGCTGGCCGAATGCCAGCACAAGGGAATGGCCGAGCGACATCCGAGGGCACGGGGCCTGGCGTGGTCACAAGGAGCCGCTGGGTTTAAAACAGGTCGCGAGAAGTTGCCTCGTCGCCCTGTCGTGGAGTTCTGTTCCTGCATCGCTATGCTGATTCTGTTGCCAACCCATTTCTGGATACGATCCCTGCTCCTGCTTTTTGACCCGGCTTGTTTTTGACTATTCTAATTTGTTACTCGACTACGATCGCCTGTGTTACGCTTTGGTGGTTTAACCCCATGTTTGCCGCTGGGGTGTTTACACGTTACGGGGGTGTTGTCCCTTCTCGGTTTAGGGTATCGTCTGTGGCCGCATTATGTTACTATACCCAACCCCAGGTTTCATGTGTCGTTGCCACCCACTTCTGTGAAAACTGCGATCGAGAGATACTGTTTATATTCAGCCTATGTTCAGTGTGCTCAAACCGCCAAATACTGTACCAGCGATAGACCCCTATGTGTATCTGTTACCTCTGTATATCATAAGGTACTGGTGTTGACCTGCTCCAGATTATCAGAAAACATTAAATCTCTGCATTTTCTGACTGCCCTGCAGTCTGTACAATTCACCTATTGTCTGAAGTATCTTTGTGTTTCTGAACGTGCTCTATCAGTCTTGAAACCTTTAGTGCTTAGTAGCAACTCAGTTGTTTGCTCATCCTCCCTGACTCGAGTGTATAAGTCTGTGTATACCATCCAGTGTGCAGACATCACGCAGATATTTCAGTCCTTAACGCCTTCACTGCTGAGCCATTTCACGTCTTAAAAAAAACACATTTTTCTATTTTTATTATTACTTTTATTTATTTTTTTCTTTACTTTAAACATGGTCATGTTTGGTATCATTGGAAAGGCCATGCTCTGGCCTTTCTAATGATATCAAACATTACCCTGCTAGCTGCCAACAGTAGGGAGATATCGGGGTTCAAAGGAACCCCTTATCTCCACCCCATCTTTCCTTAGGAGTCAATGAGGACGTTCCCCACACGTCCTCAGCAGTGAAACGGTTAAAGATCTCAACCTCGCTACTCCTTGGTGGGCGCTACCCCGCCTGTTACAAGACCACTCCCAGCGCACTGACGAAATTGCGCCAGCACGTGATGACATCAGTTTTAGGCGACCCCCCCGGCACAGCGCCTTAAAAGAGAGGGGATCCTTTGGACCCCTCTCCTTTCCGGTCAGTAACAGGTACAGAAAAAAGAGAGCGGCATCACTGGAAAGTCACACTTTGACCTTTCCAACGATGCCTCTCTTTAGCGCATTAAATGCCAGTCCACATCCGGCGCCGGATCACGTACTTCTCTTAGAGTTGGTTGACATCTTGGGTGGGCACGATGATGTCAGTTAGAGAATTAACCCCTAGCTGCCCAGGGAATTCCCAGTGGAAGCTAGAGAGTCATGTTGCTGTCCTTGGAAAGGCCAGAGCATGTAATTTCTAATGATACCAAACATGACCAGGTTAAGTGTAAACAAATTACAATTAACAAATAAATAAAAATGCATTTTTTTTATTAATGCAGCACTATTGTTCTCTTTTCAGTTATAATGTGAACAATGAAAGAAAATGAATGAAAAATATTGTTTTTTCAATTTTAGCTAAAAGCTTTATCAGAAAAATACAGTAACGGGTTCCCATTCCTAATTGTTTTTAACAAGCGTACCACAAAGAATATATAACCGCAAAGGCGTAATGATGAAATGTTAAAAAATAATTTTACACTCTGTAAATGATTTATATTTTAATGGTAATTCACATTTTTTTTCAATTTTTTGTTATAGCATTCTGGCAGGACATGACGTATACATAGAATAATAATGATATATTATGAATATGCCGAGTCTGTCGTAAAAAAGGATATATAATTTGTCTGGCTAATATAATAAAACGTGATTTCAAATTGCTTCTTAACATGATGAGCAAAAGCAGTAAAAATTTGCTCAGCACACAGGGGTGAAATGACTCAGCAGTGAAAGCGTTGAAGACACAAATCTGTATGTTGCTGGTGGGGGGAAAAACAATTTTGGGGCGTTTTATTGGAACTGATTTTTTCGGACCAGTGTCATTTTTCGGATGTCGGCTGTTTGAATTTTTTCATCACGTCATCTAATGTTTTGAAAAATATATCAGCTGAAAACATCCGATTTTTTTATAAAATCATTTTATTGGATTAAATCGAGCCCTTGCTTGAGAGGTGTACTGGTAAATAAAAATGTATTTAAACGTAATTTATTTAAATGTAAAAGCATATATTGCCTCTGCCGTAGAACAGAGAAAAAAAATTACTTTTGGATTTACTTTTTTCCAATTTTTTTATTTTTACACATTACATGGTCATGTTTGGTATTATTGTAAAGACCAGACTCTGACCTTTCCAATGACACCTCACTTAACCTTGTGCGGTGTACAATTCTGAGATGCAGGTTCCAAAGCCCCATGTCTCTCCTAACTGCAGTGCCACGGTCTAGGTTGTCGATGAAACAATGCTTTGCATCCTCGGCTACACAATTGCTGGCAGTGTGGGAAATGAGAAGGTGAGTTAGCACAGCATCAATGTTCACTTTATAATTGTAAACTGAATAATAGTGCTGCGTTAGAAGGAAAATATTATTTGTTATTTTATTTTTTACATAATTCTAACCTGAATATATTTGAATTTGGCCTTTCCAATGATACCTCATATGTCCCTCTAGCCCTCAGTGCTCCAGAGATACAGTGGTCTAAATCATTGTAGTAAAAAAAATATATATATTTTTTTAACACACAGATCAAGGCGCCCCCTTGCGGTAAGCACCTGTAGGCACATGCCTACTCTGCCTAATTATAAATCTGTCCCTGGCCCCGGTGCAGGCTCCAGCCAAAATATAGAAACTAGGTATATAGTGGAGGCACTCAGGGACTTGCATAAAAAGTTTATTGTTAAATTAAAAAGGCATTCTGACGTTTAGGTCCCTAGAGGCCTTGATAAATGCCTCTAGGGCTGGGGTGGGCAATTATGGCCCTCCAGATGTTTTGAAACTACATTTCCCTTGAGGCTCTACAAACCTAACGAGCAGTCCGAGCATCACGGGAAATGTAGTTTCAAAACATCTGGAGGGCCATAATTGCCCACCCCTGCTCTAGGGAGTCGAAACGTCAGAATGCCTGTTTAATTTGTTATCAATAAACTTATACTTTTTATGCAAGTCCCTGAGTGCCTCCACAATATACAGTATATATAATTACAGAGAAAACCCCCGCACTCACAGACTTGCAGGGAAAAAATTACATGTGTGGTGCTTAGCCCGCTGAAAAATTCATAAATAGAAAAGGAGCTAGCATTCCAAGGTCTCATACTTAAAGCCAAAAAACTTTATTAAGTATTAATTAAAAATGCCCCCATATATTGCCCCCAGCTCACACATGGATATATTGCCCCAGCGCACACATGGATATATTGCCCCAGCTCACACATGGATATATTTGCCCCAGCTCACACATGGATATATTGGCCCCCAGCTCATACATTGATATATTTGCCCCTAGCTCACACATGGATATATTTGTCCCAAGCTCACACATGGATATATTGCCACCAGCTCAAACATGGATATATTGCCACCAGCTCAAACATGGATATATTTGCCCCCAGCTCAAACATGGATATATTTGCCCCCAGCTCACATATGGATATATTTGCCCCAACTCACACATGTATATATTTGCCCCAGCTCAGACATGGATATATTTGCCCCCAGCTCACATATGGATATATTTGCCCCCAGCTCACACATGGATATATTGCCCAAGCTCTCACCTCCTGCCGCCGCGTGCTTTGTGCCGTGTGCTTTGCTCCCTACGAGCTTCCACCGGCATGAAGCTTGGCCACTCGCCTGGGGGTACCAGCTGACCAGCAGCGTTCTCGCAAGATCCCGGAGTTCACGTGAACTCCGCGATCTCGCGAGAACGCGGCTGGTCAGGTGGTTCCCAGGCGAGCGGCCAAGCTTCATGCCGGTGGACGCTCGTTGGGAGCAAAGCACGCGGCGCAAAGCACGCGGCGCAAAGCACGTGGCGGCCGGCGGTCGATTAAAATATATTTAATCGACCAAAGAAATTAACGATTAATCGATGAATTGATCGTTAATTTCCGCAGCCCTATTATATGTATATATTTATATAGAGAAGCTGCAAGAGAGATCTGAAAAGGCAATCTTGTTTTAGTTAATATAGAATTATTTTTTTTATTATTCAAGGTTTTTATTTTCCAACATAAATAGGGTAAAGAAGCAAAATAGGGGAACATAAGATAACATAAAAGGGAGAGAACAGAATAATATTTTTTTTCAAGTATGAGACCTTTGATTGATAGCTCTTTGTCCGTTATATATATACAGTATATAATGAAAAAATAGATGAAGACCTTGTTTAGTTTTATCATGCTTTGGGGGGGGGTTTAGGCAAGTGCATCCTTTAGATTTTCGTCATCGACCGCGATATCTGTCACTGTGACTGTTCCCGTCGTCTTATGGGACAAACACATGGTGGTTGCAGTTGCCAGCACATATTAGATTTTCATTAAATTACTGAACGCCCCCTTGCTCGGTCTGTTTCATCGCTCTGCCCGTGTCAGTAATGAATGAAGACGTGATTAGTTCACCAGCGTTCAGTATTGGAGGCACCCACCTGCTTCCCGCCCACACGCTCTCCAACATCCTGCCATGAGTAACGTGCTGTACCGAGGGGAGGTGGAGAGCGGGACGTCGCCCCGCTGTTGATCGTGATGGATCTGTGAGATCTGCAGACATTATTTTCTGCTCGCGTAATTAATGCGTTGGGATTCTGAGCAAAATGTCATCTCAGTCTGGTCGATACACAGTCTGGAATAAACAGGCGTGAAAAATGACGCCAGCGTCGATAACACAACCGGGAGGTTATGTATCATAAGCCATGCTCTGCACCTCTTGCAGCTGTCCTCCTTGCTTTGGCTTGTCATTCAGTTAAAGGGATACTGTCACAGGGGCACTGGGCTGGAGCCATTGAGGGCCCTGTATACTGAGTGTTGTTAAGCCCTTTAGGCGGGTTTGTTGCTGGCTGCATGATGCAAAAAAACAGCACACAGAATATACACAGGTACTGAACACAAATGACAGAACAGGATACACACACAAGAGGAATTCCTGCACTGGGGTAAGGTCCTTATAGTGGCCTTCTGAATCTATCTAGGATACAGGGCAAGGAATAAACACCACAACAACAACAGGGATAGGCAAGAGACAATAATACGAAATGCCCAGCAGCAAACACATAGCCCTGAACTAGAATGAGGTCCTTAAGCTGGCCTCTAACACCGACTATAATATGCTGCTGGACAAATACACAAAGACAAGAAAACAGGACGCACAGAATTTAAACAGGAATGATCAAGAGTAGTCAGAGAATGCCAGAAGGTCTAAATACCAGAGTAGAGTGTCAGCCGTATGCCAGCGATAGAGAGCCAGGAGAACAGGTCAGACAAGCCAAGGTCGGTACACAGGAATATCAATATACAGGTTACAGGGAGCAGATAAGAGAATAGTCAAATACCAAGCCAAAATCATACACAGAGTGACATAGAATGCGGCAATACAAGGCACAAGACTCTCAGGAACTGGACCCATCTACGAGTAGGGAGCTAATGGCCTGCGAGCCATACCACTGTACAGCGCTACGGAACTTGTTATCGCTGTATAAAAACTTGTAAGTGTAACTATTTATGGGAACTGGGCTGGTCATGTGACCACAGGCCAGATCAGCCACAGGGAATCCAGGAGCAGAGAGCCTGGACTGGCTAGCCCAGAACACCTCAAGAGCTGGCCTGGATTGCTCTCACGTCACCACCAGGGAGCCTGGCTAGAATGTGGAAATGTGACAGATACTCTATTAAAATCACAGGTCCCTTTTCTTAGCCTTAAATAATTGGCCAGACTCTACTGACAGCCTAAACCCAATTATTTTTTATTATATTTTTTTATTTGGTGTGCCTCTACTCACCTTTTGTCCATCGCCGTACTCTGGAAGTCCTGGAAACTTAAGTACGTAACTAGCGTAGGAATTAGGGATGTGCATGGCTGAAAAATTTGTTTTGTTTAGTTTCGTTTCGCTACGTTTTTAAATCCATTTCATTTTCGGAATTTCGTAACTAGTTTAGTTTAGTTTAGTTTAGTTTCGGATCGATTTGAAATTTTGAATCGATTCAAATTTCATATATCAATTCGATAGTTGATATCAATTCGAATTTTGGATCAGTAGATAAAACCCCAATTAATCAAATTTTGCTGTTAAAAGAAAAGCTAGGGTTAAATTTTAAGCTGTGTCACAGATTTAGTATTTGAGTCAAATTAAACAGTGAAACAAAATGAATTTGTTTCATAAAGTCCATTGCTGACTATTATCTGTATTGTAAGTTAAGATCAATTCGATAGTTGATATCAATTTGATAGTTCATTTCAAATGCGATAGTTGATATCAATTTGATAGTTCATTTCATATTTTTTTTTTTTATGATGATGACACAGTGTAAAACTAAATAAATTCATTATATACCGTTTAGTTTTTTTTCGTTTCAAATTAGTATCGTATCGATTCGTTATTCGGAAGTACTTCCGAATACGAATTATCAAATTTCGTTCCAAATTCCGAATTTTTCCGAAACGAATGCACATCTCTAGTAGGAATTGCAAATGGCACAACGCTGGGGAGTTGCAAACTTTACGAAGGCAGGTTCTGTAGTGCCTGCCCAGAACGATGGATCAGAGCTGCACGCGCAGATCCGATCCATCGGCTGATTCTCTGAGACTGCTTGCCGTAAAGGGAATCCACAAGGTAGAGGAAGGGAGTATATTTAAAAGGAAACAAAGTAGCAAAATTAGAGGACATAGTCTTAGATTAGAGGGGCAAAGGTTTAAAAGTAACATCAGGAAGCATTATTTTACTGAGAGGGTGGTGGATACATGGAACAGCCTTCCAGTTGAAGTGGTAGAGGCCAAAAAAGTGATTGAATTTAAGCAGGCATGGGATAGGCATAAGGCTATCCTAAACAAAAAATAAATCCAGGTAACGTATCCATGTAATTGGGCAGACTAGATGGGGCGAAAGGTTCTTATCTGCCGACATTTTCTATGTTTCTGTTTCTATGTCACAGAGCAGGTGACGTCGGCAGACTGTCTACTTGTTGATGTCACTATAGTGACCGATATGGTGACCGGCAGCCGGAAAATTAAAAATCCCAGCTGCTGGTGACGCTGGGTGGGGTGGAGGAAACTCCTTCACCTCACCCGGCGTTTTCAACCAATCTGGGCAGCAGGGGGAGGAGAAGGTGTTGCACTGGCCACTTTAAAACATACTGGCCACTTTAAAAGCTAACGTGGTCCGGCTGAGTAGATTTTGACTATCCCACTTGCCAGGGACCAACTAAGGGACCGATGATGTCAGCACGCTTTGCACTCCACACAGCCTGACTGCTTTAAAGAGTAGGTGTCCCTTTACTATATACAGTGTCAGAAATATTTATTTGTTTGTATTATCTACCTTTAATTTTGTCATGAAAATACATTTCATTAAAGTATTTTTTTTGTAATGATGTTGTAGCGCTGCTTTAAAGACTGTGTTCTGCTGCATTTAATTATTATGGCCACCAGAGGGAGATAGAGACAATATGGACTATGCTGGACAAACACTGAGCTACAGTTTCCATCATGCTTTGCGTGAGGACAGGAAGGGGGTGGAGGAGGAAGAGGAAGTGGATCAGCAGCCTTGTGGAAGGCATGTTCAGAGTGAGCTGAGCGGTGAAAGGTGGAGGACGCACGTGAAAACTGTCAAGGATCATGACCAGGCCAGAGTACAGGCATTGCCTCACTGGTGCTGGAGATCAGGACAGTGACCCTGCTGAGACCTACCTACGCAGCGCTGAGAGGTCTGGATGAAAATCTGGTTCCGCCTGGACCCCGAGTGAGGAGACCGTGCTGATCGATTGGGAGTGCAGGCGGTGGATCGTTGTTCCTGTTGCGGAGATTCGACAAGCAGGGAGAGGATCCAGTGGCACAGAGTCCCAATGCACGGCGGGAGAAGATCCTTGATCGGGTGCTGGACAGTTTGTCTATCGGATGGGTGAGAGGCCTCCCAGGCCGCAGTTCCAAAAATAAGAGACGCACGCTGCAGTATTGTTTAAATCAACAGGGCCCCAACGTGACTAGTTGAAGATTGTTTTGTTTCATTCACTGGCCAGTCGAATACAGTACCCGGGTACCCGAGACAATATACATACACATTTCTGAGCTATTATTCACGGGACTTACACTCCAGAACTGAGGGGGTTAATCTTTTTTTTTGCCGCCGCCGCGTGTTTTTCCCACGTTATGAAATCCTGTCATTTAAATACTGTATCTACGTAATATATGCTGCTTTATTGGGATCAGTAAAGAATATAATATATAAAAATCCACAACCGTGCTTGTGTATAGTTATTCCCTAGTGCGTGTCACGTTCCATGCTGGCATACCTGTCTTCCTGCCCTCTGTATTTGTATATTGTGTTTTTTCCCTTGTGTTTCTGTTGCTGCCAATTCCTGGGTGGCCTCCCAGGGGTTAATTGGTGTTCTGTGTGCTGCTCACCTGTTTACCCTTGCCTTGATTCCCCTGACTATATTAGAGCAATGTACCTATAGGACATTGCTGGGTCATTTTTACTTTGCCTGGTCTCCTTGCGACTTGTGTCCTGAGAGCTCCTTGCTGTGTTACTGTTATCCTCCGTTTGTTCATCCTTGTTTAGTTTTTGCCTCTGTTATTTCTGTTCCAGTTTATGTCAGTTCCTTCTGTGTATTTAGTTCTGTCTATAGCTGTATTTTGGTTTGCTGTTTAAGTTCCCTTCTGATTCCCTGGTTACTGATTTTTGGCTTGGCTGACTTCCCTTCTGGTTCCTATTCCTATATCCTGTATGACGTACTCTCTCTGGTTATGACCTTTTGGCTTTCCTCTATATGACTACTCTATAGTATTTTCCTTGTCTGTACCGTTTCCAGGTAACCCTGGCATCTGTATACAACAAAAGACTCTGTACGGCTTCCAGGTAATACTTTCCTTTAGATTAGATCTGGCTATCCTAAAGACCGGCCTTTCAGTGCAGGGAATCTTTGGTATTGTCGTACAGAGGTCTTTTGTTAACCCTGCGTTGCTTTCATCTGTCCTTGCAGTTTACACTGCATCTCTGCATATAGGGGCTTCTCTCAGGAACCAAGGCCTCACCTTGCTGCGAGTTATATTCATAGGGATATATATATACAGACTGACCACTTCCAAGGATCGGAGGGCAAGGATAGGGTGGTGCGTGCCTGGTGGTACTGCCACCGTGACAGTGCGGTGAGACTAACCCGAGGTTTATTCAGCGGCTCCTCCGGGAGTGAGCGCTACAATGTTTTAAGGAGATCTGATTAAAGCTGAAATTGCCCCGTCCTCTGTGCCTCCTGTTTGCTCCGTCCTGTGCGCCACCTGTTAGACTGCTGGTTCGCTGTTGATGTGGTTTGTTTCCGATGCCTCCAGGTTTGATATTGCATTAACTTAAAGAATCTGTTGAGTACTTGAGAAATAGTTTAGGGGCTATTCACAAAGCACCAAAATTTCAGCGAAATTTCGGTGCTTTGCACTTCGGTGCAATACAGTGCGCTTCGGCAATTCCATTTCGCTGCCCCTTTAGTGAATTCATTATTCATAGCAGGGTCACTGCAGTACATCGAAGATGGAGTCACCTAACACCACCGAACTGCAGGAAAAAAGAAACCTATTCTCAAAATAAAGGGGTTCTTCAGAGAGAGACGATCTGGCCCCGAAATGTCACCCAACCCCGTACGGTGACATTTCCTGGCCATTCAGCTATTCAGAGAGCAGGCAGTTTGCTAAATAAATTTTAGTGAATTGCCAGTCAGTAGTACGGTGCCTGTTCAACGGCAGTGAAATCCCCTATAGAGAAGCAATGGTTAATACACTATATTGCCAAAAGTATTCGCTCACCCATCCATATAATCAGAATCAGGTGTTCCAATCACTTACATGGCCACAGGTGTATAAAATCAAGCACCTAGGCATGCAGACTGTTTTTACAAACATTTGTGAAAGAATGGGTTGCTCTCAGGAGCTCAGTGAATTCCGGCGTGGAACAGTGATAGGATGCCACCTGTGCAACAAATCCAGTCGTGAAATTTCCTCGCTCCTAAATATTCCACAGTCAACTGTCAGCTGTTTTATAAGAACGTGGAAGTGTTTGGGAACGACAGCAACTCAGCCACGAAGTGGTAGGCCACGTAAACTGACGGAGTGGGGTCAGCGGATGCTGAGGCGCATAGTGCGAAGAGGTCGCCAACTTTCTGCAGAGTCAATCGCTACAGACCTCCAAACTTTATGTGACCTTCAGATTAGCTCAAGAACAGTGCGCAGAGAACTTCATGGAATGGGTTTCCATGGCCGATCAGCTGCACCCAAGCCATACATCAGCAAGTGCAATGCAAAGCGTCGGATGCAGTGGTGTAAAGCATGCCGCCACTGGACTCTAGAGCAGTGGAGACACATTCTCTGGAGTGATGAATCGCGCTTCTCCATCTGACAATCTGATGGACGAGTCTGGGATTGGCGGTTGCCAGGAGAACGGTACTTGTCTCACTGCATTGTGCAAAATGCAAAGTTTGGTGGAGGGGGGATTATGGTGTGGGGTGGTTTTTCAGGAGCTGGGCTTGGCCCCTTAGCTCCAGTGAAAGGAACTCTGAATGCTTCAGCATACCAAGACATTTTGGACAATTCCATGCTCCCAACTTTGTGGGAACAGTTTGGAGCTGGTCCCTTCCTCTTCCATCATGACTGTGCACCAGTGCACAAAGCAAGGTCCATAAAGACATGGATGACAGAGTCTGGTGTGGATGAACTTGACTGGCCTGCACAGAGTCCTGACCTCAACCCGATAGAACACCTTTGGGATGAATTTGAGCGGAGACTGAGAGCCAGGCCTTCTCGTCCAACATCAGTGTGTGACCTCACAAATGCGCTTCTGGAAGAATGGTCAAAAATTCCCATAAACACACTAAACCTTGTGGACAGCCTTCCCAGAAGAGTTGAAGCTGTTATAGCTGCAAAGGGTGGACCGACGTCATATTGAACCCTATGGATTAGGAATGGGATGTCACTTAAATTCATATGCGAGTCAAGGCAGGTGAGCGAATACTTTAGGCAATATAGTGTATATTCAGAGTCACCAAACAGCAGAGAAAAGTTGCCGAAATGCCCTGCTGTTCGGTGGTTTCATTCAGCAGGTTTAATCTGGCGAATCCCATAGGACTCCAATAAACTGTTTATTCTTTTAATCTGCAGCAAAAAGTCTCTTCATTTTTTTTAGCCATTTTTCAGGATTTTTTCGCCCAAAAAATTATTCTGTTTTTCTAATAGAGTTTTTTTCTTTTTTCTGTTACAGACCTTATATGTTGATTTCACAAAATTTTGTTCAGTACTTCTTTTGCAAACAGCGTTTCAATTTTGACACTTTCGATCGGGTTTTTTTTTCTTTTTTTACTCCGTTCGTCTGCTTGTTGACTTTTTCCGGCGGTTGGTCGTCGTTGTGTTCGGCGGATCATCGGCTTATTCCGTAAGCGGATAATTTATCGAATCACATCGTATCCGATAATTTATGTGAAATAAAAAAAAAAGTTGCAAAACCGCCAAAATTATCAGATCCGGTAATTTTGGCGTGTTCCTGGCAGCTTATTGAATTGGAACCGATTCGATAATCCGCTCGACCTACTGTAATTATAGGATCCGATAATTTCAGCGGTTTTGCAGTGTTGTTTTTTTTTCGATTGGCGGTTTTGCGCCGGCTTTTCCACACACTTCGGGGACGATGCGGTGAATACAGAATTTTCGGTGACATCTCGGTGCTCTCTGAATAACCTTTTAGGTGTTTAAACCAATAAAAAATGTATTAAAATGTGTATAAATAATAAAAATGTTCCTTTAAAAAAATAATAAAAAGTTCTATTACAGAATAAGAAAAAGATTTTTAAAATATTGGGAATCAAAAATTTCATCTAAATATTACAAAAAATACAAAAATATGTTCTAAAACAGAACTGGGACATTTATGTTGCATCGTCATCTCCACACTTTCTGGCAGTGTGGTAAATTAGAAGGTGAGTTAGTGCAGCATCACTGTTCACTTCATAAATTGCAAACTGGATAATAGTGCTGCGTTAGAAAAAAAAAGGGAAAAATTATATTTTAATTATGTTATTTGTACATAAATATAACCTGGTTATAATTGATATCACTTATCACTAGAAGGAACATGTTCTGGCCTTTCCAATGATACCTCATATGTCCCTCTAGCCCTTAGGACTCCAGAGATACACTGGTCTAAATGATTGAATTTGTTTTTCTTTTTATAGAGCAAGGCGCCCCCGTGTGCCAGGCACCTGTAGGCACATGCCTACTCTGCCTAGTTATAAATTCGGCCCTGAACATGAAATATATGAAGAATTAGAAGGGAAAAAAAAGAATATATATATATATATGTTTTACAATTGGTCATATTTTTAATTGTTATCTATATATCTATGGTTTTAGTATTGTGTTTGTACATTCATAAAGAGGCATGTTTTTTGTCTTTTTGGGGTGGGAACACAAGCAGGGGTGTCTGAGAAATCTGAACTCGCAGGCGCCCGAGAAGTTAATCCGTCAATGATTGCTGATCCGTGTTTACATATAGCATAAGAACAAGAGTATATATGTTTTTAACGTTGCAGCAGTTTTGTGTGTACGTTTTGGTCCTTTGTGCGTACTCGTTTATTTATGGAGCGCCATTGAATGGACTCTTGTCCTTCACAGATCTGAGCGCAGCTTCCTTTTACATTGATAGATAAATTCCTGGCATTTGCATCACTATGGGAACCGCACGTCTCCGAACATTAACACATGATTGTTTTATTATTTCCTCTTGTGTGATTGTATTATCCTTTTTGTACCCTCACAGTTGGATATTTTCTCTGTTATTGTGCATCGCTCCCTACACTCATTTGGAGCCCGCAGGACGCTGCTCTTTACATGTGGAAAAACAGATCAATGAATGGAAGTGCCTACAGCAGGGCTTCTCATCTCTGGCCCTTCAGATGTTTCAGAACTACATCTCCCAAGGTGGTCTAGAATTTTTAAACTGACTTGAGGAAGTTGGTTGGGGTTAAAGGTTAGTATTTGCGTTACGATTAGGGAGTGTAATTACGGGTGGGATACGACATGTGCTGGTTGAGGGGGTTAAGGTTAGTTTCAGGGTTTTTTTTAATTAGATTTTTTTCCATTTATGCTTAATTTTTAGGCAACAGATTCTGCGACTTCTTTTGACGTGACTGCAGCAAACCTAACACTAAAAGCATCCCTAACCCTAAAACTAACCTGACTGTGGTGACAAAAGCTTACATACAATTGAAAGAATGAGAAAAAACACAACAATTTTATGGCCAAATTTAACCCTTTGCCGATGCAGGGCGTACCATGCTGTCCCTGCGGCAGGTGGGCTTTGAAGACTCCGATGGGCCGCCTCAGCCCCGCCCAGCACTCAGAGTGCACCGCGTGCCAATGGCTGCTGCGGGGCGACCTGAATTCAGGGCCTCCCCTACAGCCAATGACGCATGTCAGCTGCGTGGGCGGGCCAAAGGAGAGGGCATCTACTAGTATGCCCCACCGGTGTTAATCCCCTCCTGCCAGGCGCCACCCACTTGGCATTAAGGGGTTACTCAGTGTCATGGCTGTCGCTGTAGGAGGCCTTGTGCGAGGCGTAGCACTGGAAAAGGCACTGGGGAACCAAGGCAAAGTATACAAACAGGTCAATCAGAGAAGCGACATCAGGGGGCAGGCCAAAGGTCATGTGCAGGCGGATAGCGAGCAGAGTCAAAAGGAAAAGCCAAAGGGTCTGGCCCACTGGAATCAATCAGTAGAAGGTACTCAGCAGCAGGGATAGCCTGAAGACAAACTAGCACCTCACCACTGACGCTGCAAGTCTAAATAGGGAGCCAATTCACAACCCTAACCCCATGGAGGAGTCCCAGCCTGCAGCAGCGGCCTCCATTGGCAAAGGGAGTATCAGGTTACCATGGCAACCCCTCCTGGCCTATCCTAGTAGGAGCCACACACCCACCAAGGGCAGAAGACGTCTCCCCCCGGCTGCCGCCAGCCTCTAGCACTGGAGACCATGCCCCCAGGCAAAGACCTGCGGCTACCGCCATGTTCGATGTCTCCACTGGGCGCCATGGTCTCCCATTCAGCCGTTCGGCGAGAGGATCCCGGGCCCGACACCCCACAGAGCCAGGAGAGTAGCAAGTGTCATGTAACGCAGACTCGTAGGGTTGCCAGATCCTCCATGTCTTCCTGGACATATATTATTGTATCACAGGGAGGGAGAACACATGGAAGATGCTGCCCTGCAGTATGCATGACTCATTTGCTGTAGGAGGGAAACCTAACCAGGCCAGGTCACCTGGGATTCCACTTTGAAGTCTTACCTGTAGCACATGAGTTCTAGATACTGCAGGGTTGCATACTTCATACATTGCCCATTAGCATGAATAAATTATATGTGCCCAGGAAAACATGGCTGATCTGGCCACCCTAACACAGAGAAGAGATATGGGAGGTACAGGGGGATTTTAATTCCCCAGTGGTGATGGTCCTCCCAAAAGCTTTGATATTTGGGACAGATATTACGACTGATATTATAAAAACATACTTATTAGTCACGGCCAGAGAATAAATGTCACTTAATTTCCACAGACACAAAGAGGACACGGTGAAACCCTGATAAGGATAACATCAAAGGTGAGCCACCGCGCCCTGGAGACGTGCGACAACAGTGACATCTCATTCATCTTACATCAAGATCCCGTGCATGCCAGGAGTGTCAGGAATGGTGAGCCCCACAAACTTTGGTTTTCTTATTGTTTGGCATTTTTTTCATGAATTTAGCAGACAGTGCACTGCTTTATTTATGAGCATTGATTTTCTTAGCCCTTTCAGACTTTGAATTATTAATCATACATGAACACATAAAAGCCGCCTTCCGAGACACTGACGGCAGTCCAAGCTCTGTGCGGGTAACATATGAATTGACTACGACGCCTATCATCCCCAGGTGGTCCGAATTACTGTCTCTGAAATTCTGGAGAGTCTGTAAGGGAGAAGAGCAAATGAACGAGTTGTATTGTTATGTCTATAAACTGCAAAACGTGGCAAAGACAACAAAAATGATGTATCAACTGTGATGTGGCGCATTTTCTGCTCTCATTTTTAGCAGAAAATTGAAGTAATTAGCTTAAAAGCACAAGCGACGTCTTCACAGAGCAGTATGAGCAGTTCCTGATTGGATGAACCACTTGCTGGTGTGTGAAGAGCTGTCTGTACAATGGAGATTCACAGACAGTAGACATGTGCACAACGAAAAAATTTTTTGTTTCAGATCAATTCGTTCTGTTTTTCAATTTGTATCGGTGTGTTCGTTATGTTACCGTGAATTGATTCGTTAGTTCGGACGATCGTTAACTCATATTTCGGATCAATTTGTATTTCGTTTTTATTAGTTATTTTGTTTTTATTAGTTATTTTGGAATGTGGAGCAGATGAATTATTACTTAGATTAGGGTAAAGAGAAAAAAAGAAGATATCTAATCCCCCTGTCTTTAGTGCTGAAACCTATTCCGTACCATGGACAGCAGCCCCGCAGGGCTCCGGAGCTAAGCTGAGCTGCTATTTTTGGTGCTGAAACCTATTCTGTCCTTGGTGCTGCATAGGTTTCAGCGCCATAGACAGCCCCCGCCGAACACAGCCAGAGTGAAGAAAAGAAAAAAAACGCTGCGTTCGGCAAAGAAAAAAAAGCCTTGTTTTAAAATAAATTAGGAATCCAAAAATGTCACCAAAAAAAATCACGAAAAATGCCTAAAAAAATAAATAAAGAGACTTTTTGCTGCAAGTGAGAAGAATAAACGGTTGAATAAATATTTAATAAAGACGGGGAATATTTTTTACGGTGAATCCTATTGGATTCGCCTGTTTAAAGCTGTTGAACGAACAACTGAAAATCAGGGCATTTCACTGACATTTCTCTGCTGTTCGGCGTTCTCTGAATAGATTAACCATTGCTTCTCTATGGGGGATTTCACTGCCGCTGAATCGCACTGAATGGCACCATGGGTCCGTGGCCTGTGGTGCTGAATACAACAGATTCAGCACCACGGCCAATGGACAGGAACGCAGTGCCAAGTCTAAGTGAAACAGTATAACTTATTGATCCGTAAAAAAGAAATCAATTTATTTTATACCGTTTCGTTTTCATTCCGTTTCAGTCTGAATCAGTTCGTTTTCGGACGGAACCGATTCATATTTCGGAAGCACTTTGGCTGACCATTTCATTGCATAAGATAAAATTAATAGAAGTGCCTCTTGACCTATTTTTTGTTGCAGGGGTCAGAGATGAGAAAAGGGCCAATACTCATGATCGCTAAAGAAAATGATAATATTTCCTGTGATTATGAATTCCGGGACTCTAATTAGTGCTTAGTAACTCCCTCAGAGACGCACACGCCATCGTGACTGCTGCTCATCTTACAGAGAATGTCACGTTAATGGTTATGTCTTACGCAGTCGCTCCTCCGTTTAAGCACGTATAAAATATATAACGTTCCCTTATAGAGATAATCACAGGGGTTGCATGCTGAAGGATGAAGACATTGGATTGTGGCAGGCAGCCTTTGTTTTCCTCCAAAGCATCCAACCAGTTATCATTCCGGCGGCCGCATTCATTTATTTATTTCCTTACATGTTACAGAAAGAAATAACGTTTAAAATAAAACAAAATAACGATTGTGGAATGCCGATCCCGTGATTGACGTCCCTCTCCGCTTGCTCTGTTAAGTGGTGACTCACCACGAGGGAAGAAGCCAACTCCGTATGCTGGATAAGAACCCTTAATGGCTCGGTGAAGTCTCCTGCTGAGATGTGACCTACATGCCGGAGCGTCCGTAAGGAGCGCGTTTGCTTTTTTTCTGCTAGCGACGTGGGTTCTTGAATCTTTGTTTACAAGGACGCGAGAGGTAAGTGCCGTGTTGTGGAAAACAAACATCTGCTGGTGAAATTGATGCGGCATTGCTCTGCGCTAAGAAGTGAGCGAAATAAACAAGAAAAAAACAAACCGCATGCCGGTGTTTTCATTCTATTTATTTGTCCCCTTTATTCAGCTCCCAAGTGGAAATATGAGAATCATTAACGTGTATACGGGTACAAATGAGGAAACTATGGGCTATGGGCGCAGCACTATTGTTTGTGCGTGAAGCATTAAACGTTAACGCACGAAAATCACCGCCGGAATTACATTCCTCGTGCATTTTTTCACCCGTCGGGAAATTGCGCTCGTAAAACCGACGCGCAAAAATGCGCGCAAAGTACTTTGCACGCAGAAATCAGTGAGCGCAATGTAATTTTTAACGTGTCTCGCCTTCGAGGCATCCTGCAATAACAAGGTTAACTGCCGATCCCCTTGGTGATCGCACCCCCCGAGCGATCACTTGTGGTAGCGACCAGCAGACGTACTGAGTGCCTCTAGCTCAGCACGTCACCTGACAGCAGGGAGGCTGGGAGCTCCAGCCAATCCAGTGGCTCTCCGTGCAGGATGGCTTTGATACCATTGGATGAGGCTGGTTCCCATAAGGTCCCGAAGCCCTATAAGCTGAGCTCTGAGGTTACAGTTACAGGTACTTATACAGCGCCAACAGATTCTGTAATGCTTTACAGTAGGGAAGCACAAAACAGGTGACATAATAAATAATAAAACATAAGGGAGAGATGACCCTGCCAATAGAATAATTGTCCTGCAAATGCAGCACTTTGTACGATGCTCAGCCAGACATCCCGTGAGCTTACAATCTAAGGGACCAAGGCAAGTGAAACAATAGGGAGCAGGGGGAGTGTGGAGATAATTACCAGAGAGAATATAGCAGACACTGCATAATGATAGACCGAGAGCTTGGGCATGATAAGGTTCAACCGAGTGAGAGGTGAAGCAAGTGAGGGTCTGGGTGGGGCTAAGCCCCTGTATATAAGACGGTTGAATCAGACCCCCCAGACCACCCCACAGGGGTAGAAGGAGTAGGGAGCTCACAGCAGCGTGACTTCTCAGAGACGATTCAGCACTCACAACATCCCTTTAAATGTAAGTGTTTCCTCCATTTTATGCAAATTTTATTCCTCTATTTTATGGAATTCAAACTTTCCGCTATTTTATGCAAATGGTCTGGAAATGAGCTTGGATAAAACGCCTGCTAATCCAGAAGAATATACTTAATAATAATAACAGACGCATGAAACACGCTGGTTCCAGGAGTCCTGTCTGTATTTCTCATGCAGCTCTTTCCAATCTCTCCCAGTCTCCGGGTGAGCTGTCTGAACGCTCCTTCATATTCTCATTTATGCTCCAGAGAGATAAAACGCGGGAAGATGCTCCGGCATCTGAACGAAAACTCATTTCATTTGAAAATACGAGCGGTTGAAACGGTGAGAGGAATATGGACTATCACACACATCTCACTTTTTTCTTCTTTTTTTTAACATTGGCCTTTCACCTCCAGGATTGCCCGCTTAACTGTCACCGGTGTCTTTTTTGGAAGATCATTATTAATTACATGATAAAAAAAATATTTGGGAATATTCCCACTGCATTCCTTACTGTAATAACCTATGTGGCAGGGAGATGTTGCCATCTGCTGGCCAAAAGCAGCTACTGCAGTTCTGAGCTCTGTGCAGGACCAGCTGGGGAGATGTCATTCAGACACAGATGGTTTTAAAAAGTGTTATCACCTTGGGCATCATGTCCCCGCTGCTAAAACATTAGGGGCACCTTCTGAAGCTTAAATGCAAACTATTTTAATTTACAATAAGCAAAATTCCTTTGCATTGCTCCTGTGGAACTCTGTATTGAGGAGGTGCCTTGCAGATCATGTGTAATCCATCTTGGTCGTGAAGGGATTAAGTAAAGTTGGAGTTAAAAAGTAAAAAATGTCTAAGCGTTACTGTAAAAAAAATTACTCAAAAATATAGCAGAAAAATAAGTTAGGGATGGGTGCGATCCACAGAAAGAATATTACGAAGAGCTAGCTATGAGCTCTATTATATACTTAACGCTAACGTTAGCTCTGGTTGCGCTAGCGCGGGATGACCATATTACAATCCGAACGCTAACGGGTTAAAAATCCCATTAGCGATTCAGAGATTGCGCTTTTTACTGTACTTTGCACTCCCTATACTTAACATGGGGAGAGCGAAGAGTTAATTAGCATTAGGATTGCAAAGTCCTAATGCTAATTACCAGCCTGCTGCGGTTAACTGAATAGTTAGTACCAGCTCCAAGCTGTGGTTAACGGATTCCGCTTCTGCAGAGTCAGTCAGCACTAGCTGGAAACCCCCCAAAAAAATCACATACTCACCTCTCATCCGGCAGCGAGAACGGTGGCTCGATCCCCTGCTTCTTGTCGCCGGGAGCAGAGAGAGACTGGGGGAAAAAGTCCCCCAGTCTCCCTCCGCAAATCACTCCGCCAACCTGTTGGATCTCACAAGAGGTGGGATCCTGCAGGTCATCAGCCTCAATGGAGTACTATGGACGCCATGGAGGGGATGCTCACGGCGGGTCTTAGCGCTGCCTCAAGTATCCGCAGGCTTAGCGCCTCGTTACGGTGCAGGCTGCCGAAACAGCGCCTGCCCTGTAATATGGAGCTAAAACGGGGACGCTAAGGAGAAACCTGCAGGCGCACATTATCCTCCTTAGCGTCCCCGTTTTAGCGGCAGTAATGTAATACTGCACTAAGTGTTTTAAGGTACCTTTTTTTAATGATGATATGATGGCATCTAGCTATATAGATACCGTCAACCTCAGCCCGTTCAACGCGTCCATTCATAAAGAAACACTCAATGTAAGTGTATGCCTGGGTCGATACTAGACTTTTAGCATACCCCACGGTGTTATTAAATCATCGCGATCATTATGCGAGCAAATATCAATTTAGAGGGTCATTTAATCATTTCAAGAAGCACTTTATGCAAACTCGGAGGAGAAAAAAACAGCATATTCATTCCCCCCGTTGCTTCAGACAATTACAATGTTAATGGATCTCAAATTGCTTGGGATTTATTGTGTTCAGAAATCCACTCCAGCCAGCAAATTAAAGAATTTACTTGAGAAGCAACGTACAGCGATTACTGCCCAGCGATCGATGTTGGTTTACTTGCGCTAGCAATTGACACGTCACCTTCTGTGCGAAAAGAGATGATGAGGGATGGTGGACAGAAAGCAACAACGCCTTTTCCAAAGAGAAGCTTCATGATGCAACTTATTTTGGTGCATTAATATCACATTTAGAGGTTTTTTTTGTAACTATTAAAAATGCAAATAATATTATATAAATGAAATAGCATATAAACAGAATTATGGGCCCCATTCCATGTGTCGGGCCTCACCTTCCCAACAGCTCGCTTTGGGGCCTCACCAGGGGTTGGCGCCATGCTCCGGTTTGTCGACCCGCTCCTGCAGGTCGGCAGGCGGGGATGAGGTCAATGGGTGACGGCAGCATCCCCGCACCCAGCTTCCGGCCCATGGCGATGACGCACCTGGTGCCAGTTCCTCCTCTGGGGACACCTGGACAGGTCCACCATTAGGGCATTACGGCCCATGCTGCAGTAAGGGGCCCGGGGACTGGGGGGGCCCTCCGACAGCAGCTACATTTACTATAGGCCACAGGCCTTGGAGGAGGCACTGCGGCCTACCTGGGCCCCGGCCACCGGCGAGCAGAGACTCCAAGATGGCGGCAGGTGGCTGACGGGCCCCCACTAATGAGGTCAAAGAGGGCGCGCCGGACTTCTGCCCATCATGTGTATTCTGCAGCGCTGGGAGGAAGTGGTCATAAACGTCACTTCCTCCCAGCACTCCATGATGCACATGCAGCTGCAGAGAGCACTGGCACCCAGGTAATTAGGGAGGGGGCCAGGGGTGAAATATACTGAAAAAACGAAGGAGTAGGGGGGGATGAAATAAGAATAAAACGAAGGAGGAGGGATGAAATAAGATTAAAATGGAGGGGGGGTGAAATAAAATTAAAATGGAAGAGGAGGGGGTGAAATAAAATTAAAATGGAGGAGGGGTGAAATAAACTTAAAATGGAAGAGGACGGGGATGAAATGAAAATGTAGGGGGGGGGATGAGATGAAAATGTAGGGGGGGGGATGAGATGGACATGATAAAGGGAGGGGGACCTGAAAAAGGAGAGTCTCGCTGCTTTTTCCATTAGAGGTCTATTGCTGTGGATCCTTTGTATGCGAGGACTCACTGCCTTTACCATTAGAGATCTAGTTATTTTTTTTTTTTGGAGAAAGGATTTTACCAGGAAGGATACATTGAGATTTCTCTCGTTTTCAAGTATGTCCTGGGTGGCGAGTATGTACCGTTAGGTGTCTTGCCAAGGACACTTACTGGAGAGGTTGCTCGCTGGGATCAAACCCATGACTCCACTGTCTCCACGCAGAGCAGTGATGTTACCTCTACTCCACCCAGCCTGTACTATTGCTGTGGATCCTGTGCTCCCTTTACTGTTGGATCCTGTGTATGTTCATACTCATTACCTTTAACATTAGAAGTCTATAGCTGTGGATTCTGTGTACGTTCATACTCACTGCCTTTACCATTAGAGGTCTATTGCTGTGGATTCTGTGTACTTTCATACTCACTGCCTTTACTGTTGGTCTATTGCTGTGGATTCTATGTACGTTCATGCTCCCTTTACTGTTGGAGGTCTGTTGTTGTGGATTCTGTGTATATTCATACTTAATGCATTTACCATGAGAGTTCTATTGCTGTGGTGCTCTGTGATGCTTATCCAGTGGAATTATCTAATTATACTTTTATGCTACATTGTTTGCACTAATACAAATTTTATGTGATTTTAAGGTATTGGGAGCAACACTCTGTAATACGATCTTGATTCATATTATTTTTTAATCACAATTTCATACTGTCTTAAACTATTTGAACCAGATAGAAACATTTTTATGTTAAAAGTGCTGTTGTGCGAGCAATATGTGTGATTTTAAGATATTGGGACTAACTCTCTGTAATGTGATCACGATTCACAGTAAATATTGATTTCCTATGGGAAGAGGGCATCATGTGGGGGCCCCATTCTGCAGGTCAGTAAGGGGGCCCCAAAATTTCTGGTGGCTGGCCTGCCCCATGCGTTCCATGGTGGCCTTTCCTGGCCAGGCTCATCTGGAGAACGGTGACGCTTCACAGCCCCAGCACCAGTAGGAAGGAGCAGAACCGGCGTGGTATTCCCGGCTCAGTGGCCGGGCCTGGCCCTGCCTCTGTTTGGGGATTTGGCGAGGAGGTGGTGGCAGCAGCTGTCGGGCTGGGCCAAGGGGCTGTGTCCTCAGACTGGCTGACCGGGGTTCCCTGACTCCCAAGCTGTGCCCACCTCTGGGGTGGAGCAAGAGACAAATGGGCTGGACCTTCAACATAATAGCCTGGTTCACCCCAGCCTAGTTGCTCAGTTGTTGTCTGACCTTAATTATAGACACTTCCTAGCTTTGTCCTCTTGATATCCTGGTTATTGACACTCCTTTCCAATCCACCGTTTATGAGCCTTTGCCACCTGCACCAATCCTTGGCCTGCATAACGACAACGAGACTGCCTTCCGATTTACCTGTTACCGTGCCCCGATTACCACCCTGCATATTGAGGTCCAACCTTGAGAGCACGTGGACACCATGCTTGATGTTACGATATCAGCTGGAGTCAATATACATATCTGCTCCAGATGATATCTGCTTTAGTAAGTTGTGACCACCAGTCCACTTGAGGTCATTTAAGGCCTCAGGCAATTCTGATACAAACTCAAATATGTCTTGGTTTCATAGAATTCACCAAAATGCAAATTTTCAGATGTTGATATGATTTCTGCTAAGAAAAATATTGAAGTTTGAATTTCACACTTTCTTTATTAAGTCCTTCATCTATGTCCCCCCATATATATATATATATATATATATATATATCTATTATAGGCGTTGCTATATTAGCCTTTCTTTAATATGGAAAATATCACTAATCCATAGTGGTCCCGAGCCTGGCATTATTCCCTCACGTGTATCATGACACTGGTTGTCCCATGAGGTAGTAATCAGCTGTTCCTTTTTGTCGGAGTGGCGTTCCTGATGATGACCTCCTGGTTGGCTCGAAATATCAGAGGGATAAAGCCTTCTCCATCCTCTGTGACAGTGATCCACACTGGGCCTGGTACATCGGTCGAAAAAAATACAAAACCACATGTAAAGTTACTTAAATTGCACTGCAGCGCTAAACTATGACAAGCATTGCATTTATTTAGCTTATCTGCAGATTCTGTGCTGACATTTTCTATATATGGACCTCTGATACAAGTCTCTATTACAAGTTAATGTCAATGGCATGGCCCTGCAATCTGTCTTTTCCTAAGACAATCTATTCATAATATCTATCCCTCTATCTACCTATCTATCCCATATCTATCTCATATCTATCTACCTACCTACCATCTATCTATCCCTCTATCTATCTATCTACCCTTCTCTCTATCTACCCATCCATCTATCTACCCTTCTCTCTATCCATCTATCTCCCCTTCTATCCATCTATCTATTCTTCATCCATCTATAGATCTATCTACCCTTCTTTCCATCCATATATCTACCCTTCTATATATCCATATATGCATCCAAGTACCCTTCCATCCATCCATCTATAGATCTAGCTACCCTTCTATCCATCCATCTGTAGATCTATCTACCCTTCTATCCATCCATCTGTAGATCTATCTACCCTTCTATCCATCCATCTATAGATCTAGCTACCCTTCTATCCATCCATCTATAGATCTATATACCCTTCTATCTATCTATCTATCCATCTATCTATTCTTCATTCATCTATAGATCTATCTACCCTTCTATCCATCATCTATAGATCTATCTACCATTCTATCCATCATCTATAGATCTAGCTACCCTTCTTTCCATCCATCTATAGATCTATCTACCCTTCTATCCATCCATCTGTAGATCTAGCTACCCTTCTATCCATCCATCTATAGATCTATATACCCTTCTATCTATCTAATCTATCTATCTATTTATCTATCTACCCATCTATCTATCTACCCTTCTCTATCTATCCATCTATCTCCCCTTCTATCCATCTATCTACCCTTCTATCTATCATCTATAGATCTAGCTATCCTTCTATCCATCATCTATAGATCTAGCTACCCTTGTATCCATCATCTATAGATCTAGCTACCCTTCTATCCATCCATCTATAGATCTATATACCCTTCTATCCATCTACAGTATATCTACCCTTCTATCCATCATCTATAGATCTATCTAAACTTCTATCATCCATTTATAGATCTAGCTACCCTTCTATCATCCATATATCTACCTTCTATTTATCCATCTACCCTTCTATCCATCCATCTGTAGATCTATCTACCCTTCTATACATCCATCTATAGATCTAGCTATCCTTCTATCATCCATCTATTGATCTATATACCCTTCTATCTATCTATTTATCTATCTACCTATCTACCTACCTATCTATCTATCTACCCTTCTCTATCCATCTATCCATCTATCTCCCCTTCTATCCATCTATCTATTCTTCATTCATCTATAGATCTAGCTACCCTTCTATCCATAACCAAAAAATGAAATACCAGTCTGGACCTGATCAAATCCCAGCAATGCTGCTAAAAATAAGTGCACCAGCAATTGCAAAACCTGTCGCAACTCTGATTAATGAATCACTGGCGACTGGATACATACCCATACTCTGGAAGACTGCAAGGGTGGTACCTATCCATAAAAGTGGAGACAATAATTTGGTATCCAACTACCGCCCAATATCACTGCTCCCTGTAATGTCAAAAATTCTGGAAAAATGTGTCTACACTCAATTACGTGATTATTATCAGTATCAGAACTATTTAACCCCAGATCAATCCGGCTTTCGTCCAAACCATTCAACTACAACCGCCCTTTTAAATTTTGTAATGATATCCAAGCGGGCATGGAACAAGGAAACCTAACTGGAGCCATCTTCCTTGATTTTGCCAAGGCTTTTGACACAGTAGACCATGGCATCCTATTACAAAAACTTAAGAACTCTGGTATTGGTGATAGTACGTTAACCTGGTTCCAATCATATGTGTCTGATAGGTCTCAATTTGTGTCCATTTCTGACAGCACTTCCCTTCCCCTCCCAGTCACGTGCGGTGTACCCCAAGGCTCGATACTTGGCCCCCTGCTATTCACAATATTCATAAACGATCTGCCCAATGTCTGCAAAGCTTCAACTGTACACATGTATGCAGACGACACTGTAATCTATACCAGCAAACCAAATCTCCCGCAGCTGGAGGCCGTGCTGCAAGAACAATTCACAGAGGTAGAAAAGTGGATCAAACACAACAAACCTTTTCTAAATACTGACAAAACTGTTACAATGCTCTTTGGAACAGCACCTAAACTACACAAATTGCAAACACCCCATCTATGTGTTGGGACAAAATCAAATGGCACACTGACCACAGTCACTTCTCTCAAATACCTAGGTATGTGGTTAGACCCAAATCTATCGTTTGGCCCCACATCGAAAAACTCTCATCTAAACTCTACCCCAAACTAGGTGCCCTGTACAGAAACAAATCCTGCATGAGCCCCCAGTAAGAAAGCAGATTGTACAAAAAATGCTTATGTCAGCCATTGAATTCGGAGATGTAGTGTATGCAGCCGCCCCACAAACACACCTCCAGAAACTTACTACATTGTATAACTCATTCTGTCGCTTTGTGCTACAATGTAACTACATGACACACCATTGTGACATGTCAAAAGAACTAAACTGCCCATCACTGGACTCTAGACGCACCCTTCACCTTTCCAACCTGGTGTTTAAGAGCTTTTCTGGGAAGCTACCACCCTACCTGAATATGCTGCTTCCCCCAGCTGCTCCCTCATCCTATAACCTCCGATCCAGGACCAGCACCTTACTTGCAATACCGCAATACAAAAAGAAAATGGCTAGATCCTCATTTTCCTACAGAGCACCACAATTATGGAATAACCTCCCAGACACCGTCAAATCTTCCCCCAGTCTAAAGTTCCTTAAGACTTCCCTATTAACATACCTCAATACGAAATGCACCTGTAAACATGTAAAATAATGACTTTATTTCCTACATATTTATTTTTCTGTTAATCTGTATATTTGGTCTTGTGTTAATATCTTGCATTTTACTATTTTGTATTTCTGTAACCACTCAATGTTCTCGAACCCAGGACATACTTGAAAACGAGAGAAATCTCAATGTATCCTTCCTGGTAAAATCCTTTATAAATAAATAAATAAAAAAATCTAGCTACCCTTCTATCCATCATCTATAGATCTAGCTACCCTTCTATCCATCTACAGTATATCTACCCTTCTATCCATCATCTATAGATCTATCTACCCTTCTATCATCCATTTATAGATCTAGCTACCCTTCTATCATCCATATATCTACCTTCTATTTATCCATCTACCCTTCTATCCATCCATCTGTAGATCTATCTACCCTTCTATCCATCATCTATAGATCTATATACCCTTCTATCCATCATCTATAGATCTATATACCCTTCTATCCATCATCTATAGATCTATATACCCTTCTATCCATCATCTATAGATCTATATACCCTTCTATCCATCTACAGTTTATCTACCCTTCTATCCATCCATCTATAGATCTAGCTACCCTTCTATCTATCATCTATAGATCTAGCTACCCTTCTATCCATCATCTATAGATCTAGCTACCCTTCTATCATCCATATATCTATCTTCTATTTATCCATCTACCCTTCTTTCCATCCATCTATAGATCTATATACCTATCTATCTCATATCTATCTATCTACCCTTCTATTTATCTATCATCAATCTATCTATCTACCTACCTATCCATCTATCTATCTACCCTTCTATTTATCTATCTACCCTTCTATTTATCTATCTACCCTTCTATTTATCTATCTATCCTTCTATTTATCTATTTATCTATCTATCTACCCTTCAATTTATCCATCTATCTACCCTTCTATTTATCTATCTACCCTTCTATTTATCTATCTATCTACCCTTCTATTTATCTATCTATCCTTCTATTTATCTATCATCAATCTATCTATCTACCTACCTATCCATCTATCTATCTACCTACCTATCCATCTATCTATCTACCTACCTATCCATCTATCTATCTACCTTCTATTTATCTATCTATCTATCTACCCTTCTATTTATCTATCTACCCTTCTATTTATCTATCTAGCTACCCTTCTACTTATCTATTTATCTACTGTATCTATCTATCTTTCTACCCTTCTATTTATCTATCTATCTACCCTTCTATCCATTTACCAATCTATTTACCCTTCTATCATCTATCTCTTCCAAATACGTATCTCTTAATCTACTCTTTTATCCACCTATTGCTTTATCTACCTATTTTCTATCAATCTAGCTATCCCTTTATATTTCTATTCCCGGTCTCTAATCCATCCATCCATCCATCAATCCATCGTCAACTAATCCCTCCATGTTTCTCTTACCCTTCTCTCTAATTTAGATATTCTATATACCTATGTATCTCTGTAATCTATATACACACTGTGGGCCCTATTACAATCTTCGCGCATACGTTTGCGCCGGCACAAAAATACATTAACGCGAGGGGCAAAACCCTTTGCGCTGAACGTCGTATTACAATGTCAGCTGAACAAATGCGCTAATACGTCTACCGTGGGTGAGCCTGCGCGAGCGCTGCGTGAGCTTACTGTACGTCGCACGTCCTATACTTAACATTGTGAACGCAAATGCGTTTGTGCGCTGGTACGAGGATGGTATTACAATCTATGCGCAGTTTGTAACGCACAGCCTTTGCGCGCATAATTTTAGTAACTCCTAAAAGCTGGTGTTAACGGCAAATTCTATCAACCTGGCCGAAACCAAATACACCAGCCCAAAAAAAACTACGCAGCAAAGTATAGTTACACATTCTACACATACCCAACCAATAAATTTGAGAAGTTGCGTGTGCATTTATTATTGCTGCAGCATATATGCGCAGATTAATTTTGGCAGGCGCAAAAACTTAATGTGAGACAATTGTGGTTCCTAATTCTGATTGGCTGAATCGCGTAAAAAAAACAGTCCGCACAATGATTTCTGCACACAATTTTGCGTGTCCGTTTTACGCTCGACAGATGAAAAAATGCGCGAGGATTGTAATTCCAGCGTTGATTTACATGCCTTAACGTTTAACGCTGAAGATTGAAAATTCACGCGTTGCTCGAGCGTTTTAACGCGAAGAATGTAATAGGGCCCTGTATGTATTATATCTATAACCTACATATTTTATCAGTCTGTGTGTCTGTCTCTCCGTCGGTCTTAACGAGTTTATTTACCCAGTTTCATTTCCACGCTGGTTATCTGGAAGCATTGCTGCAGAGTCCTTAGTGGCAGCTTTCCGTGACACAGTAGAATAGATTTCTTCTCCTCCTCTCCATCCCTTGATGAATTCTTGGAGGAAAAGGCAAAATAAGAAGAAACTGAGATTTGGGCACATTTTCTGTACATCCTCTAAGTGCTACACTACGCAAGCTGTTTGCTAACTACATTTCTATGATCCCCAGATGAGCACAGGGGTGCGAACTGTTATTTTTATTCCGCTGAATTTTCAAAACGAGCCAATCCCCACAAAAACAGCAAAGACAACGGGCTCTATTACATTTTTCACGCAAACGTTAACGCGCGCGCAAAAACGCATTAACGCGAGGGGAAAAACCCTTTGAGCAGAACATCGTATTACAATGTCCGCGCAAAAAATGCACGTTAACGTCTAACGCGGGTGAACCTGTGCGAACCCTGCGCGAGCGTAATGTACTTCGTGCGTCCTATACTTAACATTGTGAGAGCAAATGCGTTTGTGCGCTGGTACGCGGATGGTATTACAATCTACGTGCAAATTTTAACGGACAACGTTTGCGCGCATAATTTTAATGTTTTTGAAAAGCTGGTGGTAACGGCAAATCTGAACGTCCTGGCTGAAACCAAACATACCAGCGCAAAAAAAAAATACAGCACAGTATAGTTACACATTCTACACATACCCAAACAATAAAATGGAGAAGTTGTGCGTGTTTTTATTACTGCTGCAGCATATATACTCAGATTGATTTTGACAGGCGCAAAAACTGAACGGGAGACAATTATGGTTCTTAATTCAGATTGGCTGAATCGCGTGAAAAAATAGTCCGCACACCGATTTCTGCACGCAGATTTAATGCGTGCATTTTTGCGCGTCTTTTTTACGCGTGTTATTTTTTGACGGATGAAAAAATGCGCTCGGATTGTAATACCAGCGTTAATTTACATACGTTAACGGATAACGCTTTGCGCACAAATTAACACACTGCACGAGCGTTTTTGCACAAAGAATTTAATAGAGCCCAACATTTGTGACACACTGTAGGTATGTTACGTGTAGACGCGTCGAACAACGAGTAATTTGCGTGATTTATTGCATGCGATAAGAGTTGTGCGAGTGTTTGGAGTTTCATTCTTCTGTGTGTGGAGTGGTATTGGTGCGGTGTGAGAGTATGTTGTCTTTTATTGTGTGATGGGTGATGATATTATTATGCTTTTATTAATTAAGCGCCAGCAGGTTCTGCAGAGCTGACGCTTCATAGTGAGCGAGTAGAAGGGCAGTGGAAGTTTGTAAGGTCCTATGAGCGACAGAGGGTTTGTGTGCGTGTATTTGAGGGTCACATGTCTAATTTGTGAGTATCGTGTAAGGCTGATCTCTGATCTGGGAGATTTCTTTAAAGGGATATTAAATTGTACAATAAATCTTTTTTTTTTATTTATTACCAACTCCGTCATGATTCTATTGAAAGTTGTAAAAAGACTTGCTAAACAATGGCAATTTTTACCTTTTTTTTTTCGCCTCATCAATACTGTTATGGTGATTTTTTTTGTGTGTTTTACAGCTCTGCTTTCTGTCTCTCTTAAATCTGTAACCTCATATCAATGCCCACCCCCCTCCTGTGCAGAACAGCTGAAAATCCCACCCCTTACTGCAAACAAGTAACATAATAGCAGGCATACCGTTTGGGTGGGACAAGCAGGGCGCTCACCCTGGGCTATAAACCGCCTCACTGTTATCACCCTCCATGTGATAAAAAGTGTCAGCAACCACCACCTCTTTATCTGGGGGAGAACCCTAATACAAACATAAACAGCAACTGTAACCTTTAAAGTAACCCTAACACAAGAAGAACCGATAAGCCTAACAGTAACACTAGCAGTAACCCAACCCTAGAAGTAACCCTAACCCTAGTCCTAGCCCTAACCCTAATGCAAACATAAACAGTAACCCATTCCTAACCCCAACAGTAACCCTAACTGTAACCCTAACTGTAACACTGCCCTAGAAGTAACTCTAACCCTAGCCCTAACCTTATTAACAACATAAACAGAAACCTAAAAGTATCCCTAGCACAAACAGAACAAGTAAGCCTAACAGTAACCCAAGCCTAGACATAACCCTAATTCTAACCCTATCTAAAATGTGGGGGTCGGAGTATAGAGGGAGGTATATAGGGGGTATAGGGTCTACAACTATGCACACCTGATAAATGTTGGATATTTCTGAAACTTTTCAGATTTGTCCAAAAATTATGGTTCGATCCGAATCGACAAACTCTGAAAATTTAAAAAAAAAAAATTAAAAAAATTTATGGAAACTAAACGAACCAAAATTTTGGGTCGTGCTCACATCTACTTAGTACCTGAGGACTACAAGATTTATGTTCATGCATTAACAATGAACGACTCGATGTCCTTCTTCAGTCATTCCACATATTCCTAATATATCTAGGGGGTGATTTGATCCCGATCCTAACCATAAGTGTTGAGCCATACGTATGACTTGTATATGGTCTGTATAGATATTTCTCTGCTTTTATTTAAGTAAACATATACTTAATGCTTCCTCCAAGCACATTATAACGCATTAAATAAAAGTAAAAAAAAAAACCTATCAAAATATAGCAAAATTTCTTTAGATTTTAGGAATACTACAGCAGGGGATTACTGGAAAAAATGGAACATACCTGATATACAACAGCTACATAGTCTGGATCCTCTGAAAAAGGGTATGGATGGAATTTCGTGTAATTCCTCCGTACATCTTTCATGTCACAATGACCGACATAGTCATCTGAAAATATCTGTTTGTCATTCACAAGATTTGGAGCTAGTGACACCAATTCATCTTTTTCAGAGGAGTCGTGATCATTTTCTGACATGTTGGATGGCTTTTGATGGTCATGTAATCCCAAAGATGATGTCCTGATCAGATCTTCATCATTGGGATTCTGTTTGGTTCTCAACATCCTCCTACTCATTGGTTTGACCTGAAGGTCCTCTATATCTGATGTTAGACACTTTTCACAAGGATTGTCCCGAATGATTCCTTCATTCACCTTTTTGTGCTCATTGGAAGGTTGAACCCCAAAGGAGCTTGGCATTAACAGTTCTTTATTTAGAGTCTCACCACAAAGTATTGTATTGTCTAGAGCGTATGAGCTATGAATACGATCTGACTTTGAATTCTCACCACTCTGACGTGGCAGGGAACTGATTTCTGAAGCCATTATTCTTTTGCAGGTCAAATGAACCAAATATCGCTCGGTGTCTGAAAAAGGAAGAAACCTAACATCAACTGGTTTCTGCTGTCCAACCATGACCAGTAATATTGTGTCTGTGAGAAAGCACATCCCTTTGGCTCGTTCATTTTCCACCAGTTTCACCTCTTGAATGCCACTCCTACTAGATGGAGTTATGGGGTACACCAAACAATGGTTAGAGGTATTGGACGCTATCGCTACCCGTGTAGCATGAGAATCAATGGCCAGTATATCAGGGCTTGCGATACCTGGAATGGAAATTTTTCTGGCGGTGGTGGAATTCTTCTCGAAAGAAACAATCACGAGTCTTGATACTCTAGGTTTAGCGCCATTTGAGAAGAACTTGTGTCTAAAATGAATGAGATGGCTAGGGTCAGACTTGCGATGTCTTGCAAGGATCTGGGAGATGTCTAGAGAAAGGAGAGGTGAGGTCGTTATCAAGTCAGCAGGTTCTGATCTTCCTGAATCTGTGGATGTCCTTCTGTGATTCAGAGAGAGCTCTTTATCTAATATCAGTAGTGAAGACTCTATAGATGAACCATCTGATGGCATATTCTTCTTCCTGTGAATGTCATCTGTGGGGATTCCGGAGGTGACAACAACTTGGTTCCCCCTGGTAGGTTGAATGGCATCAATGGTGCCATCAATGTCAAAAACAGGGCAAAAGGAACAAGGAGTAAATGTTTTCTGAGCATCATCCCATATGTACGAGTGAAGGGCGCTGTCAACAGCTAACACCAAGCGGCAACCGTCTCTAGTCCAGCACGCACATCGAATGACACCACCGCCTTTGATGTCTTCCTTTACATGTTCGCTGTTAGAAGCTGTGGAATGCAAGACATAAAAATCCCGCTTGGTAAGGACCACCACAATATCTTTGAATGGATGCCAAACACAACCATTAGGGAGCACATGGAAAGGATTTCCAATCTCACAAGTCTGAGAGACGATTAACTTGCTTTTCTCCAAAGGGTCATAAAAAAGCCGCCAAACGGTGACGTGCTTCCTGTGCTGAACAGCCAAGAGGGCTGGCATGTCATTTCCAAAAACAGGGCCCCAGTTCAGACCGAGGACATGTTCGAAGTGGCCGACAACCACAGAGTTGCCGAACTTTGGCTCTTCGTAAAACTGCAAGGCCGTCAATATAACCTGTTTGCCATCTGTCCAGGCCAATCCGTGCACAGGGTGGATGGCGTGGTGGAGCGCGTTGAGGCCTGTTCTCAGAAGTTTTGCCTTCCCAAGATCCATAACCAAGCGCATTCACTCAAAACTGACCTAAAAAGATCCAATTAATGTGCTGTGGAGCGACTCTTCAAAAACACAATAGGCAAAGACCACCCAATGGTCACAACTGCACTCTCTGGTTCACGCTTTTGGGTTGTCAGTGCAGGACATTCACTCCTCTCTCGATGTAGAATGGCTTCAAATGGTTTAATTCCATTTACCAGCTAAAAATAGTGTGTTTTGTGGCTTCACAGTAAAGATAAATCCCCAAAGGATTCCACGCATGGTTTAACTAATTACTTTTCATTGACATTACCTAGAAAATCTGTCTGGTTGGATTAGGAACAGACAGGGCACTGCACTAATTATAGCACTGCAGTGCATTAGCCCAGTGGGTCGTGCAAAGGATTATCTGTGACACAACAACACCTTCCGGCTTCTAAAATTAGAATTTTGAAAAAATGAGTGCATCTCAATTACACCTAATTGTTCCGGAAATATTTTCCTGATATATTTGTATCCCTATCAAATCCTGTCTTACCCCTGTCACTATTTTAGCTACATGATGCCATTATGATTGGTTATATGTTTTACATTAAACATTTGATATCATATCGTAACCATAGTTTGAGTAATCTAAATTTTGTCCTGAATTTAGAAATTAAATTATTTAGGAAGTATTTTACCAGGGAGGATACATTCAGATTTCTCTCGTTTTCAAGAACATTGAATTGTTATAGTTGATACAGAAATACAAAGTAATAAAATGCAAGAAATAAGTACTCCTGAGTAAAGGCAGAAACTTACATTTAATAGAGCCGCACTTGGTCCTGGCTCTAGAATTATGGGCCTCTGGCCAAATAGAGGGTGGCACTGCCCTTCTTTTTCGGTGTAGGTCACTGTGACGTGCGTCACTTTGGACTCTAAGTAGAAGGGCCTAGAAATGTATTTGGGAGGTGCAGGCCTGATGTTTTATATTATTTTCCTGCTCTTTCCTTTGTTAAAGTCACCCTGTATCTACAATTCTAGATGCAGGGTGTTTGTGTTTTCTGTGTACCTTTTCTCTGTATCGTGTGACCTCTGTATTAGTACCTGCTCTCTCTATTGTGTACATTCTCTCTAAGAAATCCTTTTGTCTACCCCTTTGTCTCCCTCCCCCCTTCTCCTCCCAAGAAATCCCATTGTCCATTGTTTGAAGGTCCTATGCAGTTATCTGATCTGTGATGTTATCTGTTTGATAGGAGTTGGTCCTTGACTGTACCTGTGTGTCTCTGTGAATAAACAGTCAGTTCTATTCTGACCAAGCTTGAAGTCACGGCTCATGATTTGGGGTAGCAGCTAACTTCTGCTTGCTGTGCCAAAGAAAGGCTCCAGGTCTACAGCTTCGGCTTATTTCTGGGGGTGCTAGACAGGCTCTCTACATGCACCTGTCCTTAAGCTGCGGCTAAGGTACTGGAGAAAGGCGTGAGAGTCACGAGAAGAGAACCCGGGTGTCCAGCAGGAAGCGACATTTGAAAGATGTGACCCTGTCTAGGCACAGAGATCTGTTACAGTCACTTGGGAGAGATAAGAGGACCACAGAGACGGCGCTCCCATAGTATAACACCATGTATCACAGGGTGGAGACAGTAGGAGCAACACTCAATTATAGGAGCTCTGTATCTTTAAGGCCATCAGGTGGTTCTGTAGTGAATATTCTGACCCCTTGGATCGCCAATCCTCCGTTCCTGGGCAGCGGCGTAGTAATCTGCATGGGAGATTGGGGGACTGATTCCCCCCGTCTCTCCCTGCTCCTGGCAGACAGAGGAGGCGGTTGGAGCAGAGGACCTCGCCGTGGTATAGGAGGGGAATATATGATTTTATTGGGGGGGTTCTGCTGGTGCTGACGGATTCTGCAGAAGCTGAATCTGTTAGCACCAGGTCCAGGCTGTGGTTAACTGTCGGGTTAACCGTATCCGGATGGTAATTTGCGGTAGTATATTGTAATCCTAACTCTAATTAACTCTTTGCGCTCCCCATGTTAAGCATAGGGAGCGCAAAGTACAGTAACCTCGTGCTCAAAAGCGCAAGATACCAAACGCTAACGGGTTTTTCAATGTAATGTAATGTAGCCTCTAATGTTTACATAGTGTAGCGCTGGTTTTAAATTCCCTGTCGTTGTAGTTCTTGTTTTTGGCCACCGGAGGGAGACAAGCACGATGTAAGACACTGAACATTGGGACTACATTTTCCAGAATGCTTTGCGGGCAGGAACAGGAAGTGGGTGGGAGAGAGACACTGACATCCGCAGCCTCGTGGAAAGAGCTGGCAGAGCGCGCAGAGGAGTGAGAGGAGCAAGACGCAAGTGTAGCAGAGAGTGATCACGACCAGGCCAGAGCGCAGGTGCGGCCTAGCAGAGCTGGAGATCGGGTTTTTCCCTTCTTATTACACGAAGACCCAGTGATCCACCGCTAGTAACCCAGCTGATACAGAGTAAGCTGAAGGACCCCGAGTTAGGAGAACCGCAGACGATCTAACAGGGAGTGCAGGCAGTGAGCTGGACATCTTGTGGCAGATACAGACAAGCAAGACAGCGGATCCGGTGACACAGAGAATCCCAGTCAAAATCGAGCGGAGAGACGTCCTGGGTCGAGCGGAGCACAGAGTATCTGGCGGATGGGTGAGAGGCCTTCCAGGCCGCTGTAAAATACTAAAGCACGCTGCAGTTTGTTCAAAACCCACAGGGCCCCAACGTGACTAGTCGAAGATACCTCATAAATAATTCACTGGCCAGTTGAATATTGTACCCGGGTACCAATACACACATACACATACATTCCTTGGGACATAACCTGTACGGGACTCACACTCCAACCACTAAGGTGGTTAAAAATACTTTTTTCCTTTTCCGCTGCGCGTTTCTCGCATTACGAAGTATTGTATTTCTTTTCTGCTGCGTGTTTCTTGCATTACGAAGTGCTGTAAATATATATACGTATACCGTGTTACTCATTATATGCCAGTTTATTCAGTAAACTATATAATTTATAAAATCCACGACGGTGCTGGAGTATATTTATTCCCTAGTGCGGGGAGACTGACCCGAGGTTCAAATTCAGCGGCTCCTCCCGGAGTGAGCGCTACAATTGTTTTTGATTTTTAACCCCTTCACTTCTGAGCCATTTCACCTCTGTGTGCTGAGCTCATTTTGACAGTCTTTGCCCATCATGTTTAAACACGATTTGAAGTTTTGTTGCACGACCCACACAATTTATATATCCTTTTTTTCGCCAGACTAAGCAGATTCATAATATATCATTATTATATGTGTATGTCATCTCTGCCAGAATGCTATAATAAAAAAATCTTGATTTTTTTTTTAAACTCTTGTTAAAAAAAAATAGAAATGGGAATCCGTTACTGTATTTTTCTGAGCAAATACGCTATTTTAACTAAAACTAAAAAAACATTATTTTTTATCGTGGGAAATGAGAAGGTGAGTTTGTGGAGCTTCATTATTCACATTATTACTTGAAAACGAGAGAAATTTCAATGTATCCTTCCTGGTAAAATACTTTGCAAATAAATAAATAAATTATTATTGAAATGTGAAGAATCTTTATTTATTTAAACGTGAACGTTTTTATTTATTTAAATATACTTTTTCTCGAAACATGGTCATGTTTGGTACCATTGGAAGCGCCATGCCCTGGCCTTTCCAATAATACCTCTAGCTGCCACCGATTGAGAGATACCCCCTATCTCCACCATAGGGATTTCCATAGGGAAATCTCTTTGCAGCTAGAGGTTAATTCCCTAACTGCCGTCATCACACAGATGCGCGACAACGTCATTGGGTGGGCGCAGGCCCCGAAGGCTTGGCTGGCATCCAAGATTTCAGCCACCTCCGAGAGCAGTCTGCAATCTGGCATCCGATCGCTGACTGGCACGTAAAGGTCACACTGTGACCTTTCCAGCAATCCCTCTTTTCTTTCATTTTTATTCAATACCGATAGGGAGGGAGTGGGGTCCAAAGGATCCCCCTCCCTTTCAGGCACTCTCTCGGCTCTGCCGGGGAGTACCTGAAACTGACATCATCGCATTTGGCGTCCTGACATCAGTGCAACTGACAGGGCATAAAAGCGGTGGACTGACTTCCTTGAAGTCAGACCACTGCAGGACCCCAGCCACAGAGGTGGGTGTCGGGAGGGAGGGACCCCTACCAAAAGGACGTACCAGGTACATCCTTAGTCGTTAAGCGACCATTTTCGTAGGATGTACCTGCCACGTCCTTGGTCGTCAAGGGGTTAAAAAATCCTGGCACCTGATAACGCTTGGTGGGTGGAGGGAGTCCCTCAACTTCACCCAGTGGTTTCTTCCTGATCGAGGCAGCTGGGAGGGGCCCTCCTCAAATCAGCAACTCTCCCCATCTCTCCAGTCCTTCAAGAAGTCTCTGAAAACACTTTACTTTAGAAAAGCCTATCGGCTCACTCAATGATCCCTCACTGTGCATTTATTGCCCCTACTTGCACCCCACTACTTCACGTACTCTGCCACTTACCCTCACCTAGTGTGTCACCCCTCTCCTCTTAGATTGTAAGCTCTTGAGCAGGGTCCTCTCTCCTACTGTTCTGGGTGTTTAACTTGTATGTATATTTGTTATTCTGTTATTCTGTCTCTCTTGTTGTACAGCGCTTCAGAACATGTTAGCACTTTATAAATACCTACTAACTGAAACATCCTGACCACTTTAAAACCATATAGTACCTCTCAAATTCACTCAACAACCAGGGTAATTTACATTTCTTTATAGAAAGAATGGCATATTCGTTTTAGTGGGAGGACAACATATGATTTAGTGTATTTTCCGTAATGCCTGCAATTTCAGTGCTTTGTGAATAGACCCTATTGTGTTTATATTTGTAACAATGTATTCCCGTTTATAAATGACTACTGTTAACATTACAGCTGTGTTCCGGTGCCATCATGAAGCCGGGGAAGCCACGGCATTCTGTCACAAGCCGGACGAGGGTTGATATAATATTAATGCGGCGTGGTTGAAATTAAATGTCAGTGCTCGGCAGGGTATAAGACTCCTTTGTGTAATTGATTAGACCTGCAGCTTCGTACCCGGTAATGGCCTTCATAGCAAGCATCACCGAGCCATGAATCATGGACAAAAACATTCTGATATAACACACTATTACCTCTCCGGAATACAGGAGGTTGATGAGGTTCTTTTAAATTGAATCCATATTTTATTGCAGATCAATTAAAATCAGTGTTAAGCAATTAAAAATAAATTGTATAAAAACCAATGAAATGTCACCGCATTTCGCCCTCAGTGTAAGACTTTATCACGGTTACAGTGCATATAATAATATGGTACAAATAATAACATCTGTGGCCTGTGGGTACCTGGACTTGACGTTACGGTTGGGGGGTGTGGGACTATGGATTGTGGGGGATTCTTTCTGACACGTCATTTTATTCCCCAACCCTCTCTTATGTCCAAGTGACCCTGTGCCTATAAAGGTACAGGGTGTATGTGTTATGTATGAATACTGTTATTGTTAATAGCGTTATTGTCTGTGTTTATATTTTACTGTTGTTATGGGTAATATTGTTACTGTGTGTGTCACTGTAGCCCTTTCCACCCCTCCCCCTGTATAGAATAGGTTTTAGGTCTGGGAAAGGTTTGAATGGTCATTGTACAGAGGCAATGTGGTGTGGTAGAGTCAGCGCTTCTGTCACAGATACTAAAGAATCCCTTGTGACTTAAGCCTCCATGGATGTTTGCTCACAGTGATGCTTCTCCAGTTTCTAGGGATGCACCGATACCACTTTTTTAAGACCAGTTACAGGTATCGATACCTTTTTTCAGGGACTAACCGATACGGAGTACCTATAGTTTAATTTTTTTTGGTGCTAGTGTAGCTTTTTAAACCAGCCTTTGTGTGGGAGGTCACTCTCCCCAGGCACATGGGTGCAGCTATGTATGAAACTGATGGATGTGCAACAAGGATACCCTGGATTACTAATAGGCCTGGTCTACTTGTCAGCTTTTGTGTAATTCTGCCTTTTAACCAATCAGTTTAGCTCTCATAATAAATCTATTTTAGACTATATACTGCACTTATATTGACTTAAAGATGTCTCATTATGAGAGCTTTTCTCAAACTATGAATCTGGAACTAGGTTTTGATGATTTTGCAGTGCACTTTTATTATTATATTTACACTATTATATTTCGCCTTGTAAATCTGAAGACCATTATAACCTCTATAACATCCCATTAAAGTGTAATCTCCCTTGGCCAAGTCGAGGTGTATCTTTTGGTGGAGAGTGGCCTTAGGTTCTCTTGAATACGTTGACCAGGTAGGTGTATGCAGTTGGTGTTGATTACATGCATACTGGTATTGGACGAGACATCTGGACATAACACTACAGGATATGGGAACTGCTTTTTCAATGGTGTCTGCTGGCCGCGTCACGTGGTCCTCCGAGTGGTCGCTTGGCTGTGGCGCAGCCTCCAGCCGTGATCTCCGCGAGATCACAGCTGGAGGCCGCGTCACAGACCACCGACTGTGACGCGGCCAGCCAGCGCTCGGATCATGCGGCAGCCGGAGAGGAATGCTCTTAATGCAGCGCTGGCTTCTGGGTATTGTGGGTGGTATCAGGGCATTTGCACGAGTACGAAGTACTCATGCAATTGCCGGTATCGGCAACGATACGAGTATCAGTATCGGTGCATCCCTACCAGTTTCCATTCTTAGATGTCTCAGAATCAGACAACAGGTGGATGAACGGCCGATGTATTTCTCATAGAGCACCGGATCCCCCTTCAATCGTGGTCTCCTTGTTGCTGTAATCTCCTCTACTGGATGCAGTAACTCAGGAGCCATGTCTTAAACAAAATTTAATTTAATAAAATAAAACAGAGTAAAAAGCACCAAAACGCTTTTCACTGTCAATTCCGATTCCTCGGTTGGTGTATGTAACTTCTCTTGATCTCCTGAGCCTTTAAGTAGTCCTGCTCTTAATTCGTGTGAAATTGAAAGTGAAACCAGAAGTATCGAAAATCCAAGATGGCCACCAGGCGTTCAAGCGCTCATGCGCCTGACGTCATGCGTTTCAAGTCCAAAATGGCAGTGCGTGCCAAACACAGTAAATGCAGTGTTTCCTGTATCATTTGTGATAATGGTAGTACATAGGAGAGCCGTGTGACGGATCTTAGAGGTATTGAAGTGATGTTTTGCTCCTTATTCAAACAGTGTTGAATGGTCCATATAATAGTGATCAATTTATATTATGGGGATTAGACTCTTTCCATGCCATTGTGGGAGAGAGCCATGTAACTACAAAAGGGCGACAATTGCCTCTCTTTATGCTGCTACAAGAAAAGTGTTCTAAAGATGAATATATGGGTAACATAAATATATTGCACGTGCCAATTAAACAAATATACTGAACATCTTTATATATTGCACATGTTCATATCATTTGTGGAGGGGTGTGTGTGAATAAATAAATACATAAGGGCAGTGATTGCCTCTCTTCAACATACTGTAAGGGTGAAGTGTTGCAGACAGGGCCTGTGCTTCCACTAGGCAAGCTAGGAAACCGCCTAGGGCGCCCTGCCACCTAGGGGTGCAGCCGTCCCAATCCTGGGTTCCATTATTGTACCCCTTCCTCATTGTTTGCTCGTGTAGCCGGCAGCTGTGGCTCGCAAAGCAGACACCCGCTAGTGGTGCAGAAGGTGGGTGTTTTATGGTGACGCGTAGGTGCACCAGATGACCTGCAGGGGCCATAAGAGGCCGATGAAAGAAAAGAAGAGGCAGAAGAAAGAAAGACAAAAGAAAGGCACGTGGGGTGAGTGTCTGTGCGTGTAGATTGGAAAACTGGGAGAGGAGGAAGACAACTTTGGAAGTTATACATAACAAAGGAGGGGGGGAAATGTGATTAATACAGTCTAAAAATATCATCTATATCAACAGTGGTCATCATAAAATTCTAAAATTATACAGAAACATCTTAATATCACATACATTATAAAATAAATTATGGTTAGGAGTAAATCTTGTAGAGAGATATGATACGCTAATGGATGTAGTGGGGTTTGTTGTGAACCCCTTTAAAAGGAAACTATTCCATATGATTTTGATAGATGCATAAGATACTTCTTTCCTCATAGGCATGTCTGTCTTGTTTGGCAAACATCGCCCCTTTATCAGATAACTGTAAAATCTGAATCCCCTGTTTATCCCCACACTCTGCTATTGTTCTATTTTGTTGAAATGTTGCTCAGCGTCTTGGTTTCCAGAGTCCAATTGTCTGTCCCTAATCTAATTGTGTCCCAGACATCAAAATGCCAAATGGTGATTTCTGTTGTAGCGCAGCAAGCTTCCAGGCTTCCTGGCTGTTATACTGCAACAGCAATGTGTTTTAAATTTTTGTTACAGTGAGGTTTGGGTTTGCTATTTCCAGCTTATTTTATCTCTCTGCAGGGTGCCTGGAGGGAGACAAGATAGTGGAATTTGTTTCTCCGCAGGGGGCACACTAATCTGGCACAAAAAAAGGTGTGAAAATAGTCTTTTGATATGCTGATGAGTTTTTAATGCATTACAATGCAAAAATCGAGATAATTCGATTGTGGAAGTGAAGAGGTTACTGGCAGACAGCCTGTTTGACTCACAAAAACCCATGATAAAGTGTGGGCACGTCAGATCCTGTTCATCTTCTAGAGCCTTGTTACCCGTCTGCGTGTTATTTAAATTGGAGGTAATGTTTCTCTGCAGGTTCCTATGTTGTTAGTGCTCTCCACATTGTGTTGCCGTGTCGTGAGACATAAATCAATCCTGGCCACAGTGGCAGAGGCAACACGCTGGGCTCATCGCATTCCTTCCACCCTACATATGAACGTGTGTTTCATTATCAGTGAGAGATGTCCGCACTGCTTTGGTTCTCACCTCTGCTTTACACAAAGTTCCACCTTAACCCTGTGAACAGACATTCAGTAATCAATAGACATGACGGGATGTGTTACAATTGGAGAATCTATGAGAAATACAGTGTGTATTAAGGATGTCCCAATCATTATTTTTGGGTTGCCGATCCAATCTTTGCAGTATTCGGGATCGACCGATACCGAGTCCCGATCCGAGGCCGCACAACCCATGGCCGGACCGGCGGCTCCCTCACGTAAGAGAATCACAGGGTCTCCGCATTCACTAACAGAATCTTCCCTGCCTGCCCGCTGGGTCATGTATCAGGCAGGGAGCACACTGCTAGAGAGTGCGGAGACACTGAGAGACTCGGAGCGTCTTCCCTGCCTCCTCCATAACTCGCAAGCAAGTTGGGCACACGCCGCAAGTCACTGCCAAGGATGTGGGACTCCAGCTGGGCGGCTGTGAGTTTTGCTGCCCGTCAGGTCTCAAACTCGGGGATTGGATCAACTCAAACCCTATACCCAATCCCTGAAAAATGCAATGATTGGAACCCGGATCTAGAGATTGGATCGGGGACCCACAATGATGTCATGAGGCTTTCTAAGGCATGATGATCATTGTCCAATCAAATGCAAAACAAAGAACGACTCTGAGGACTATCATAGTGTAACCACACAAATGTCACAATCATGCACATACTGAACATACTGTATTTATCAAATGGCACATTTCACACCCACCAGGTCCACATAAAGGCACGTTGAATCCTTTAGAATCTATACACTACAAATAAGAGACCCTCTACCTTGCAGCCCACAGAGACCCTCTGCCTTGCAGCCCGCAGAGACCCTCTACCTTGCAGCCCACAGAGACCCTCTGCCTTGCAGCCCACAGAGACCCTCTGCCTTGCAGCCCGCAGAGACCCTCTGCCTTGCAGCCCGCAGAGACCCTCTGCCTTGCAGTCCTGTGCCTTGATACCCTGAGATCCCTTGCCCTGCCGTTTCCCTCAGTACCTGTTATTTTCACTTTACTGTTTTATACGACTTCATTCACGTTTACGGATTTGTCTCCCTAGTACACTTAGGACCCTAGTGTACGCCTGCAGATTTTCCCCTAGTGTCCCCATTTTAGTACGTCATTCCGTGGCAGGTGCTACCTCAGCACCTCGCCCCAGAATACAGCGCTACCAGCTGGGATACTCGTGGTAGGGCTTCTGTCCAAATAACTCCAGGGAGGCTTGCGCTTCCTGGCCGCTAGCCCTGCTCAATCTCACTCGATGTTGCAGCGCTGCAGAGTGATCACGGAGGGAGACTGGGAAATATTTATCGCCACTCTCTGCAGTATGAGAGAGGAGCAGAGGAGTAACTAGAAACCTCATCTCATGCAAGAATCCATGAAGACCCCCCCCCCAAATAATTAAAAATACATATTTATTTATTTATTTATAAAGTAATTTATCAGGAAGGATACATTGAGATTTCTCTCGTTTTCAAGTATGTATAATATATCGCGGATCCCCTAAAAATACCCCCACAAACCCTGAATGTCAATTTTAGTTTATTTGAAAATAAATAAATATAATGCATATAAAGATGAGCCCTTAAAAAGACACCCTCACACCCTGAATATACGGAAGCACTTCAAAAAAACACCCGCACACCCTGAAATTATGGAAGCGCCTCAAAAAAAAAGACACCCACACACCTTAAATATATGGAGGAGCTCCTAAAAAGACACCCGCACACCCTGAATATATGGAAGCGCCTCAAAAAAGACACCCACACACCTTGAATATATGGAAGCGCCTCAAAAAAGACACCCACACACCTTGAATATATGGAAGCGCCTCAAAAAAGACACCCTCACACCCTGAATATATGGAAGCGCCTCAAAAAAGACACCCACACACCTTGAATATATGGAAGCGCCTCAAAAAAGACACCCGCACACCCTGAATATATGGAAGCGCCTCAAAAAAGACACCCACACACCCTGAATATATGGAGGAGCTCCTAAAAAGACACCCGCACACCCTGAATATATGGAAGCGCCTCAAAAAAGACACCGCACACCCTGAATATATGGAAGCGCCTCAAAAAAGATACCCGCACACCCTGAATATATGGAAGCGCCTCATAAAAACACCCGCACACCCTGAATATACGGAAGCGCCTCAAAAAAACACCCGCACACCCTGAAATTATGGAAGCGCCTCAAAAAAAAGACACCCACACACCCTTAATATATGGAAGCGCCTCAAAAAAGACACCCTCACACCCTGAATATATGGAAGTGCCTCAGAAAATACACCCAAACACCCTGAATATATGGAGGAGCCCCTAAAAACACACACCCATAATATAGAGCCCCTAAAACGACACCCACACACCCTGAATATATGGAGGAGCTCCTAAAAAGACACCCGCACACCCTGAATAAATGGAAGCGCCTCAAAAAAGACACCAGCACACCCTGAATATATGGAGGAGCCCCTAAAAACACACCCGCACACCCTTAATAATATGGAAGCGCCTCAAAAAAGACAACCCACACACCTTGAATATATGAGAAGCGCCTCAAAAAAAGACACCCACATACCGTCTGAATATATGGCAGAAAGCTCCTAAAAAGTACACCCCGCCGCACACCCTGTAATATATGGAAGCGCCTCAAAAAGACACCCGCACACACCCTTAATATATGGAAGCGCCTCAAAAAAAGACACCCTGCCTGAATATATGGAAGCACCTCAAAAAGATACCCTCACACCCTTACTATATGGAAGCACCCAAAAAAAAGAAAACACCCGCACACCCTAAATATATTGGAGAGCCCTAAAGACACCCGCACACCCTTAATATATGGAAGCGCCTCAAAAAAGACACCCGCACACCCTGAATATATGGAAGTGCCTCAAAAAAGACACCCTCACACCCTGAATATATGGAAGCGCATCAAAAAAGACACCCGCACACCCTAAATATATGGAGGAGCTCCTAAAAGACACCCGCACACCCTGAATATATGGAAGCGCCTCAAAAAAGACACCCACACACCTTGAATATATGGAAGCGCCTCAAAAAAGACACCCACATACCCTGAATATATGGAGAAGCTCCTAAAAAGACACCCGCACACCCTGAATATATGGAGGCGCCTCAAAAAAGACACCCGCACACCCTTAATATATGGAAGCGCCTCAAAAAAGACACCCTGAATATATGGAAGCGCCTCAAAAAGACACCCTCACACCCTGACTATATGGAAGTGCCTCAAAAAAAGACACCCGCACACCCTAAATATATGGAGGAGCTCCTAAAAGACACCCGCACACCCTGAATATATGGAAGCGCCTCAAAAAAGACACCCACACACCTTGAATATATGGAAGCGCCTCAAAAAAGACACCCACATACCCTGAATATATGGAGAAGCTCCTAAAAAGACACCCGCACACCCTGAATATATGGAAGCGCCTCAAAAAAGACACCCGCACACCCTTAATATATGGAAGCGCCTCAAAAAAGACACCCTGAATATATGGAAGCACCTCAAAAAGATACCCTCACACCCTGACTATATGGAAGCACCTCAAAAAAAGACACCCGCACACCCTAAATATATGGAGGAGCTCCTAAAAGACACCCGCACACCCTTAATATATGGAAGCGCCTCAAAAAAGACACCTGCACATCCTGAATATATGGAAGCGCTTCAAAAAAGACACCAGCACAACCTGAATATATGGAGGAGCCCCTTAAAAAAGACACCCCCACACCCTAAATATGTGGAGGAGGCCAAGCAGCGTGTGGGGGCCTCCCAAGCACGTTGCTATGGCTCCGCCCCCTCCACTCAGTGAAGCTGTGCGCCTGAGCAAGGCGAGCCCGGGCTGAAGATCAGAAGAAAAGAAGAGAAGAGCAGAAGATAGAAGAAAAGAAGATTGAAGAAGATTGAAGAAAAGGAGAAGAAAAGAAGATTGAAGAAAAGAAGACCTGAAGGAAGGAAGATAGAAGAAAAGAAAACAGCAGAGTGGTGAGCCAGGGCCCAGCCTAGACCCAGGGTCCAGACTCCAAGGCCCAGACCCAGGGCCCAGACCCCAGGGCCCAGACCCATGGCCCAGACCCCAGGGCCAAGACCCAGGGCCAGTCCCCAAGGACCCAGACCCTAGGGCCCAGACCCTAGGACCCAGACCCTAGGGCCCAGACCCCAAGGCCCAGACCCAGGCCCAGACCCCAAGGCCCAGTCCCCAAGGCCCAGGACCCAGTCCCCAAGGCCCAGACCCTAGGGCCCAGACCTAGGAGCCAGACCCCAAGGCCCAGACCCAGGGCCCAGACCCAAGGCCCAGACCCTAGGGCCCAGACCCTAGGGCCCAGACCCCAGACCCCAAGGCCCAGACCCCAAGGCCCAGACCCAAGGCCCAGACCCAGGGCCCAGACCCAGGGCCCAGACCCTAGGGCCCAGACCCAGGGCCCAGTCCCCAAGGCCCAGACCCTAGGGCCCAGACCCCAAGGCCCAGACCCAAGGCCCAGACCCAGGGCCCAGACCCCAAGGCCCAGACCCAGGGCCCAGACTCAAGGCCCAGACCCTAGGGCCCAGACCCAGGGCCCAGTTCCCAAGGCCCAGACCCTAGGGCCCAGACCCTAGGGCCCAGACCCCAAGGCCCAAACCCCAAGGCCCAGGGCCCAGACCCCAAGGCCCAGACCCCAAGGCCCAGGGCCCAGACCCCAAGGCCCAAACCCTAGGGCCCAGACCCCAGGGCCCAGACCCCAAGGCCCAGACCCCAAGGCCCAGACCCAGGGCCCAGACCCAGGGCCCAGACCCCAGACCCCAAGGCCCAGACCCCAAGGCCCAGACCAGACCCCAGGGACCAGCCCAGACCCCAAGGCCCATTCCCTAGGGCCCAGACCCCATGGACCAGACCCCAAGGCCCAGGGCCCAGACCCAAAGGCCCAAACCCAGGGCCCAGTCCCCAGGGCCCAGACCCTAAGGCCCAGACCCCAGGCCAGACTCAGGGCCCAGACCCCAGGGGCCAGACCCTAAGGCCTAGACCCAGACCAGACCCCAGGGACCAGGCCCAGCCCAGACCACAAGGCCCAGAGCACAGACCCCAAGGCCCAAACCAGACCCAGGGACCAGACCCAGACCCAAAGGCCATCATATACAGCCCATTACTGTGAGATTTATTGCTGTGGATTCTGTGATACATTCATACACACCGCACATTACTATGAGTTTTATTGCTGTGAATTCTGTGATATGCTCATACACACTACACATTACTGGGAGTTTTATTGCTGTGGTGCTATTTTATGTCTTTTTTTTTGAAGGGGAGAAAAGCTGTTAAAGGTTGATGGAGTGCTGGGGGGGCCCATCGTGAGGTTTAGTAAGGGGCCCCATCATTTCTGATGGCTGCCCTGATGTGCAGTGTGTATATATTCCTCAAAACCGAGGAAATATCCCTCTAGATAAATTAAAACAATTAAATTTTATTTCTTATAGTTAAAATTAACTTATTTCATATCTTTTTAAAAGAAATAGTCATCCAATGAACAGATAGTGACTTGCGTATTGACAAATCTTTTACCACCTTTTGGTCTCGATATTCAGACAGTGTGAGTTTGGTCTATTGTTATAAGACCTTCCGGCAATCAATTAGTATGTCGAGCCTGATATGTACATCTGGTGATTTTTATAATATATACACCATACACATAGAGGTAGTACAAGCCCTTACAAAGCAATAATCACATTGGAATGACCAGACCACTATTACTTAGCTGTGTTAGCATAGAAACATAGAAAAATGTCGGCAGATAAGAACCTTTCGGCCCATCTAGTCTGCCCAATTACATGGATACTTTACATGGATTTATCTTTTGTTTAGGATAGCCTTATGCCTATCCCATGCCTGCTTAAATTCAATCACTGTTTTGGCCTCTACCACTTCTACTGGAAGACTGTTCCATGTATCCACCACCCGCTCAGTAAAATAATGCTTTCTGATGTTACTTTTAAACCTTTGCCCCTCTAATCTAAGACTATGTCCTCTTGTTTTGCTACTTTGTTTCCTTTTAAATATACTCCCTTCCTCTACCTTGTGGATTCCCTTTACGTATTTAAATGTTTCTATCATATCTCCTCTGTCTCGTCTTTTTTCCAAGCTGTACATGTTAAAATCATTAAGCCTTTCCTGGTAACTTTTCTCCTTCAAGCATGGTGTCTATAAGTGACTAACCCATTCTCAAGATTGCATTGTCTATGGATATGTGAGTTTAATATTGTATCACATCAAGTACAGGAGACCAGACGGTTTAAATGGTGTACTAGCTGACAGTACAATAAGCATATTATCGCCGCAAAGGAGCGAGCTATTGAGGCACTCCAATTGCAAATGTAATTGAATGGCACCTAAGTAATAGTGGTCTGGTCATTCCAATGTGATTATTGCTTTGCAAGGGCTTGTACTACCTTTATGTGTATGGTGTATATATTATAAAAATCACCAGATGTACATATCAGGCTCGACATATTAATTGATTGCCGGAAGGTCTTATAACAATAGACCAAGCTCACACTGTCTGAATATCGAGACCAAAAGGTGTTAAAAGATTTGTCAATACGCAAGTCACTATCTGTTCATTGGATGACTATTTCTTTTAAAAAGATATGAAATAAGTTAATTTTAACTATAAGAAATACAATTTAATTGTTTTAATTTATCTAGAGGGATATTTCCTCGCTTTAGAGGAATATATACATCATAACCGGTGTTTAATCACTAATTCCCGATTGTAAGTTCTCAGATTGTGGGCGGTGGTGTACTGTCTACAATAAGCTTTTTGAAATGTGCGGTGTGTATGAGCATATCAGAGATGCACAGCAATAAAACTCATTTCATTTCAAACGCCCCCCACTCTTTTAATTTCAATCCAAACTACCCCGTCTTTCATTTCACCCCCTCTCTTTTCTTTTCACTCCAACCCCCCACGGTTTTCATTTCATTAACCCCTCACGATCCCCACTGTTCATTTCATTAACCCCCCATGATCCCCAGTTTTCATTTCATTAAACCCCCATAATCCCCACTGTTTTCATTTCATTAACCCCCATGATCCCCACTGTTCATTTCATTAACCCCCCATGATCCCCAGTTTTCATTTCATTAACCCTCCCATCCCCACTGTTTTAATTTCATTAACCCCCCATGATCCCCACTGGTTTCATTTCATTAACCCCCATGATCCCCACTGGTTTCATTTCATTAATACCCACACTCTTTTCATTTCATATCATTAAACACCCCCACCTCTTTTCACCCCAACCCCCCCACACACTGTTTTAATTTAATTTAACACCCCCATCCCCACTCTTTTCCTTTCGCTAACACCCCCCCACCCTTTTCCTTTCACTACCCCCCCCTGTTCGAACCTGGGGGTGCCGCTGGGTCCTGAGCCACCTCTCTCCTCCTTCGGCATCTTCACTCTGATGGTGAAGTGCTGAGAGGAAGTGACGTTATATGATCACTTTTTCCCAGAGCGGAGACAGCAGCTGCCTGCACGTGAGGGGGAAGCTTTGTGATTAAATGCTACTGCTCGCACCTGGGGTTTAGAAATCGGAAAAGTGCCCCGGGGCCCTACCAACCCGGGGGGGGGGACCCTCGGGTCAGTCTGCCCCTGAAATAGCAGGCAGCGGCTTGTGGGCACCCCCAGCCTCAGGGGCCCGGGTGCCATGGCACCTCCTGCACCCCCTATAGTTCTGCCACTGGAGGGGAGTATGGGATTTATTAAGGAGGTATTTAGGGGGTGTTAAATGATTTTGCAAAAGCAGAATTATTTACTACCAGCTTTTAGGAGAAGCTAAAATTTTGCCATGCGTGTCCCTGCAATAATTAGCACTAGGGCTTTGTAATACCTTACTTATCGAAACACTAATTAGTGATTACGCTGCCCCTGTTAAGTATAAGATGAGCAAAGTACAGTAAGGCTGGGTTCACACCTGAGCGAATTTCATATGCGCCTTTTACGCACGTTTTTTTCTTGGACTCGAGCAGGCGCTATGAGATCTCAGGGTTCTCTTTGGACTCGAGTAGGCGCTATGAGATCGCAGGGTTCTCTTTGGACTCCAGCAGGCGCTATGAGATTGCAGGGTTCTCTTTGGACTTCAGCAGGCGCCATGAGATCGCAGGGTTCTCTTTGGACTCCAGCAGGCACTATGAGATCGCAGGGTTCTCTTTGGACTCCAGCAGGCACTATGAGATCGCAGGGTTCTCTTTGGACTCCAGCAGGCGCTATGAGATTGCAGGGTTCTCTTTGGACTCCAGCAGGCGCTATCTGCAGCAGTAACTCCTTCATATAAAAGATACGCTCATAAAATTGCTGATAATAATGAAATGATAAAGGGATTTTTCCGAGTGCACCGAATCTGCCACAGAATTGCACCGAACCGTACAGTACATTTCGCGGCCATCCAGCTATTCAAAAAGCTGGCGAAATTACCAGCGAAATATGTGCAAATTCGGCGGCAGTGAAATACCCCATAGAGAAGTAAAAGTTAATCTATTCACAGAACACCGAACAGCAGTGAAATGCCCAGATTTTCTGTGGTTTCATACGATAGGTTTAAGAAGGCGAATCCCATAGGTTTCAATGTAAATAGAAAAATGAATTCCCTGTTTTCTTAAATATTTATTCAACTATATATTCTTTTCATTTCCAGCAAAAAGTCTCTTTATTTATATATTTTTAAGGATTTTAAGGCAAAAAAATTGTATTCCGAATTATTATTTTTTTTTTTTTACACAGGGTTTTTGTTTTTATTCTGTAACAGACCTTTTTATTGTTATTCATAAGACCTTATATATTATTTCCAGGCACTAGTTTTTTTAAAACGCTGTTTTTTACCCCTGTTAAGCGGCTGGTCGGCTTTTTTCGGATACGGTCGGTGGTTTGTTCAGGAGATCTTCGGATCGATTAGTCGGATTTTCGGCGAGTTATCAAATTGATTCGGCGGTTTTTCGGCAATTTTTTGGGTCAATTTAGCAGTTTTTTGATTTGTTCAGTGATTTTTCGGCGGTTTGTGGCTGCGATCGACAGGTTTACCGGTGGCGTTCGGTGCATTGATTCGGCACACTTCGGGGACCATGCGGTAAATTAAGGGCGAATTAAGGGTGCCAAAGTGTGCTTAAGGGTGCTCTCTGAATAACCCCTTAAGGGTTAACGGCTTGTTTTTTTTTTGTGTTTTTAATAAAAGATATCTGACCTTTTCTTCTACATTTTAAAAGTCAAATACAGTGATTAGGATTCCGCGGCTACAGGAAAACGTTGCAGCTGATATTTTCTAGAAAAACCTTAAAGGAATCAAAAGGTTTTCTCGGCAGCTATTTCAAAACTGTTACATTTTGTTCCCAAAATCATTTTTTGTATTTGTTCTCAGCTGTCAAATTAGCCGACAGTTAATATGAAATTCCCTCAGCAAAGTTAAGGTAAGAATAATTATGTGTCATTTGGGCTGTTCACTAAAAGCATAATTTTGGTGCAAACTGATTTATTTTTTCTTAACAGTTATTTAAGATCCTCGTTATATTCTATAATCATGTAACTAGCGGCTCAAATTAATTCTATCGGCCATTTTTGCAAAAAAAAAAAATATGTATCAGGAGCTTGAGGCCAATATTTATTTATTTCCAAAATATGGGCTGATTCAGCTGAAAAAAATCGTCCCGAGCCAAATTCCCCAAAAATGTCTCTGTTTAGTTGTAAATAATCAAGCAATTAAAAGGGACACCACCCCTTACATAAGCTGTAACTAGATTATTTGTGCATTACAGACAAAACCACTTTATAAAACACATTATAAAACACACGGTGCTGTTCTTAGTAATTGCATGTAAAAAAGGAAATATAAAATTTAGTTTTTTTTATCTCCTGATTCCATTTCCATGTATCCTTCCTGGTAAAAAATACTTTATAAATTAATTAATTAATTTTGTGGATTTTTCCCAGAATGCAACATTTACCAAAATCTTCGTGTAAGTTTTGCATCATGGTTGTGCTTTATCCTATACAGTATTTAACAGTTAATGAGATGGAGGAGGGACTGTTTAGATAAGGCAGCAAGAGGGTATTGTCCTGCCTCTGCTACCAGAGATAAGAGCTGACAGCTGAATAAGATATGACAGGGAGCTTAAAAGACTTCTAATCTACCCCCTGGTGATGTCCTTTGAATACATCCCACACAATACAATGATGTGAGTTGGTGATTGACCCATAGACTCCATTCTATGGCCAAAGCCACACAGTGAGGAGCAAGTGATGGAATGATGCTGTGTGTGTGGGGGGGGGTAGCTTACAACACAAAGGATCACACAATGGCTTAAGAAATATAATTTGAATGGAAGAGGTTGTGTTATAGTGGAGCTCCGCACGTACTTCTCTCCTCAGGGACCCTAGCTGACTTACCCCACAGATTTTTTTTTGAGACCCTGAGACCCCCGAACGGTTGGTCAACAGGACAGTATTGTCCGGAGCCCGCTTGTCCCCCGCTCCGGACCACAGACTCACTATTTGGCAGCTGTTTTCCCCTGGACCACGATGTCGACGGCCATCTTGCGGCCTAGCTCCCGGCCTCTGAGGCCTTCATCCCATGTTCCTCTGAGTGCCCTGCCCACGGAAGGATTGATGGCGCGGGATGTGGAGACGGTGGGCCCCCGTTTCCTCACCACTGTGCCTGAACAGGGATGGACTGAGGCGGCAGGAGAGGCCATGTGCTGGGACATTTCCCCTCCCCCCTCGAAGTGAAGATGACAGCGCTGGAGGGCCTGGAGGCCTGTCTAGCAGTACTGGAGGGTGACAATGCGAGCCCACTCATGAGAGGGACCTGGCGCCAGATGATGTCGATTCTGAGGGGGTGCAGGGGAGCGGCGGCTCCCTGTCCAGGTAAGGAGGTGGCGACTTTGCCTCTCGGCAGCGCAGAGGGCCTGGAGGCTGAAGTTGTGGGAGGGCCCACAGGCTGTGCTGAGGTGGTGGACAGAGTGGCTGTCGGCGCTGACTTGGGAGATCTGGAGGAAGATCGGAAGCGGATCCTTTTTTGCTGGAGGCAGTGTCGGTTCCCGGCATTGAGGCGGCACTGGACCACCTGGGAAGTGCTGCAGAGGTCGCTGTGGAGAGGAATGGCGGTTGCTCCCTTGAGTTGGCCCGGGCGGTGGGACTTCCTGTGGACGGCGCATTGCCCTTGGAAGAGGCGTGGATGGGCTCTCGGCCTCAAATGGAGGCCTACGCCCCGGCTGGTGCCTCTCAACTAGCCTTGGATACCTTTGTAACTAGGCGGAGACGCATACATGGGTCACTGGCTGGATACAGGCTGAGGAAGCTTCTCTGCCATTTTATTGTCCGCTCCGGTGCCGGGCCTGCTTGCATTACTGATGCCCCCCCACTCCCCCATGATGTTTAATTTTTGATCCTCTCTGCCCCTCTTCCTACACCTCGTTAGATGTGCCTTTTGTTCTCTCCTGGGACTTGCCCCATGTTTTTGAGACCTATTTGAGGACTTTATTTGTCTTTGTGACATTTTCTGAGGACTTTCATTTTTTAGCTGAGAATCCCCCCCCCACAGATTCCTCCCCACAATGAGTCACTCCCTGAGGACATACCTGGACTCTTGGTGTTCCTGATACCCCCCTCCCCTCCATGACTAGCTGAGACTCAGAGACATTGTTTTTTCTCCTTTTTGCTGACTCCTAAGGTATGCAGAGTAATCATGATGTCTTAGTGGATGCTGGGGACCTCATTTCTTCCCCCCCCTTCCGTTTTTTTTAATTTTCTTTTTATTTGATTGGCAGACCGGGACTCCCTTGGGGCGAGCCACTATGGCGACTTTTCCAGACAGGTCTGCCATAATTGGCCCTCAAGCCCTTGGCCGCGTGACATTTGTCCTTCATGGCCTCCTTGTCCTTGGACTCTCTGGAGTGAGCCAGGAGAGTCACGTAGATGGCCTTTGCCATATCCTCCTCCCTACCTTCCCCACCTTTTTTTATTTTATTTTTTATTTCCCCCCCCGTCCCCAATTCTCAAATCAGTGTCTTGCATCACTACTGTGTACACCAGCTTTCTCTTCTTGTTTGCCCTGCGAGGCCATTGTTTTCTGATACACCGGATCTTTTTTACCGCTGTCTTTTCAAAATAAAAAAATTTGAATTAAAAAATAATAATAAAAAAATCACACAATGGATGCACCCAGTGACACATAGAGGAAAATCTCACACAATGGATGCACCCAGTGACACATATAGAGGAAAATATCACACAATGGATGCACCCAGTGACACATATAGAGGAAAATATCACACAATGGATGCACCCAATGACACATATAGAGAGAAATATCACACAATGGATGCGCTCAGTGACACATATAGTGGAAAATATCACACAATGGATGCACCCAGTGACACATAGAGGAAAATATCACACAATGGATGCACCCAGTGACACATAGAGGAAAATATCACACAATGGATGCACCCAGTGACACATATAGAGGAAAATATCACACAATGGATGCACCCAGTGACACATATAGAGGAAAATATCACACAATGGATGCACCCAATGACACATATAGAGAGAAATATTTTCTTAACGAAACATACAAGAGAAAAACAAAACACATGTAAGATATCAGCAACATCACATAAACACAATAAGGACTTTGCATTTTATGGTGGTAGTGGCCCTTTAAAAAGACCAACAGGGTTATTCAAAGAGAATCGAAAAGTCACCACATGTTCGGTGACTTTTCGTGCTCTTCAATTCAGGCCGATTCGGCGATCCCATTTCGGCGACCCTGCGGTGTATTCAGCAAGGACCACAGGGCCGTCATAATGCAGGGAAAAGCCGCCGCAAACCCGACGAACACTCACCTCAAAAACCCGGCGAATGCACGCCAAAACTCGCAAAAACATCTGGATTAACCCGTCGGAAAAACCCGAGCAGGAGCTGATCACACGCAGCGCAGCCTCCGGAAAAACCCGACACCACAGACGAAGGCATGGAATAAATTAGAAAAACAGTTTGCATGAATGTGTGTAAAGTGAAACGCTGTTTGCAAAGAAACTACTGAGCGAAAATGTCTGAAATTTACATATAAGATCCAATGAATGATAATAAAAAGGGCTGTTACAGAAAAAAGAAGTAAACTTAACCACTTCGCTGGTTGGGGTCAGCGTTCGGCCGGGTTCCGGCCGATCGCTGGCCCCCCCGGTGCGGGCTGACATCCTCGATGTCAGCCCGGCATCCGGGACCACAGCCGCCGGAATTAGGTGTCATCGCGGCAGCGCGATGACACCTAATTCAGGCGCCCCCCCCGCATGTGCGGAGGAGGCGCCTGAAAGGGAGGGGGGGAGGTCCTTCGGACCTCTCTCCCTCCCGATCGGCGGCTCTGCGGGGGTTAACCCAGGCATCATTTGGAAGGGCACAGCCTGCCCTTCCAAATGATGCCTGGCATTAACCCCTGGGGAGCTGGATCGCGAATCGGCGCTGAAAAGCGCCGGTTCGCGATCCTTTCCCGGAGCTGGCCGACATCTTGGATGTCGGCCAAGCCTCCGGGAACTCCCCCTGAGGACTGGCGTCATCGTGCGTAGCACGATGACGCCAGTCCTGGACTTAACCCTTAACTGCCACCAACGGTGGAGATAGGGAGTTCCAATGAACTCCCTATCTCCCGATCCGTGGCAGCTAGGGGCTTAAATTTTGGTATGGTTGGATCGGCCAGAGCATGGCCATTCCAACGATACCAAACATGAAAGTGAAAAATGTTGTAAAAAAAAAAAAAAAGAAAAAGAAAAATAAACAAAAATTAAAAAAAAATTATAAAAAAAAAATAAACACTTTTTTTAAATTTTTTTTGGTTTGTTAATGCAGCAATATTGTTCCCATTTCAATTATAATGTGAACAATGATGCTGCACTAACGATTTTTGTATGCGGTGCGTTTGTTAAAAATAGTGTAATTTTCCCCAAAAAAAAATGTAACGAGACCCCATCTCTAATTTTTTTAACAAGCACACCCCATACAAAATATAACCGCAATTGCTCGCATGTTAAAATGTGAAAAAAAACACTTTACACATTGTAAATTATTGAAAATACATATTTTATTGCATTTTTTGTTATAATATACAGACATGACATAACGTATACATATAATAATGACATATTATGAATCTACCGAGTCTGACGGAAAGAACGATATATAATATGTCTGGGTCATATACTAAAATAAGCCTTCAAAACACGTTTAAACATGATGAGCAAAACCGGTAAAAATGACCTCAGCACAGGGGCGGGAAAAGCCTCGGCAACGAAAGGGTTAAAAGAAAAAAAAACCTGACTTTTTTAAAAACAAAATCCAGAAAAATGCTTAAAATATGCAAAAAAATCTATAAATAAAGAGACTCTTTACTGCAGAATTTTATAATGAACGGTTTATTAGATATTGGTTTAAAACGGGAATATTTTTAACATTGAAGCCTATGGGATTCTCCTGAATAAACCTGCTGAATGAAACCACCGAATGGCAGGGCATTTCAGGAACTTTTCACTGCTGGTTTGTGTTCTCTGAATAGCCGAAGCAGTGCTTTTTTATGGGATTTCACTGCCCTCGAACAGGCACCGAACAGGCACCGTATGTTCAGGCAATTCGCCAGGATTTGGCGTATTGCCTGCTCTCTGGATAGCCGAATGGCCAGGAAAGGGAACCGAACACTGATTTTCAGCGTTCGGTTCCCTTTCTCCAGCAATTCGGAGGTCTTTGAATTACCCTGATAAAAACAGACTGTAAATACATGTGCTCGAATCCTGTTTCACTGTTTTACTCTAAATTCCACACTTGAGTTTTAGCAAATCAAAAACCAGGACATGGCCGATTGCAAATGAAGTCTCTTAGGCGTGCATCTTACACATCCCTCCTCTACAACCATGGAGGAGCAAGTCTCGACTCTACAGCCATAAAGAAGCGGATTCATCCATACCATCATGTCACTGCTCTAAAAGCATGGAAAGCAGACTCATATCTCATTCAGAAAACCTCACCGGCGAGTGTCTTTGGGCAAGACGCCTAACGATATGGATGCGCCTGCCTCACAATAAGTGTAAAAATGTTCATAGAGATTATAAATTTCCTTGGAAACTGGGTTCCCCTGAGTCAGGCCATATCACCCATGTATCCACGTATCATGTATCAAGCGCTTGTAAAGACTGATCTTATAAAGCGTTGCGGAATCGATAGTGCTATATAAACAAAGTACCGGCTGGGTGGAGTAGAGGTAACATCACTGCTCTGCATGGGGAGAGCCTGTGGAGTCATGGGTTCGATCCCAGCAGGAGCACCTCTCCAGTAAGTGTCCTTGGGCAAGATACCTAACGGTTCAGACTCGCCACCCAGGACATACTTGAAAACAAGAGAAATCTCAATGTAGCCTTCCTGGTAAAATCCTTTCTCAAAAAAAAAGGCTAACAATAATAAAAAACCTGCAAAATGCACATCTTACTGTGACTGTTTGAAAGTTTTACAGTAACAGTGGAAATCATAAATTACGGACTTGCGGTTTGTGATTATTACAATGAAATCTGAAAACAGGAACTTGTGGATTGTAAATATAAGTAAAATAATAAATTAGGAAGTTGTGGGTTTGAAAATACGACTGTAACATGTTTAGGTTCGTAATTACAAGTTATTAGGGTAATGGTAAGTAAATTAATGTAGGGACTTTTGAAATACGAAAATTGGACGTCCGAATTAACGAATCGGCCGAAACTACGAATCACGATAGCATAATGAAAACGCCGAAACATCAGAACGAAAAACCATCCTGAAAATTATCTGAAACTAAAAAATTTTTTAAAAAAAAGGAACAAAACGATCCGAAACGGGAAAAAAAAATGGAATGAAATTATTCAATACGAATAAAAACATGGATTTTTTCCTATTCTTCATTTTTCTCAACTTCCTTTGTTCCTCTGCCTCATTCCTCTCACCTTCCATTGTTCCTCATTCTTCTCCCCTTCCTTTGTTCCTCATTTTCTCCCCTTCCTTTGTACCTCATTCTTCTCCCCTTCTTTTGTTCCTCTGCCTCATTCTTCTCACCTTCCATTGTTCCTCTGCCTCATTCTTCTCAACTTCCATTGTTTTTCTGAAGGTATTTTACTTGCCTCCCATTGCTCCTCACTTTCCATTGTTCCTCTGCCTCATTCTTCATACCTCCCTTTGTTCCTCTGCCTTAGTTTACTCACTTTCCATTGTTCCTCATTCTTCTCAACTTCCTTTGTTCCTCTGCCTCATTCCTCTCACCTTCCAATGTTCCTCTGCCTCATTCTACTTACTTTCCTTATTCTAGTCACCTTTCTTTGTTCCTCATTATTCTACCCTTCCTTTGTTTCTCTGCCTCAATCTTCACACCTTCCATTGTTCCTCATTCTTCTCACCTTCCATTGTTCCTCTGCCTCATTCTTCTCACCTTCCATTGTTCTTCTGCCTCATTTTTCTCAACCTGCTTTGTTCCACTGCCTCAATCTTCACACCTTCCATTGTTCCTCATTCTTCTCACCTTCCATTGTTCCTCTGCCACATTCGTCTCACCTTCCATGGCTCCTCTTTCACTGATTCTTTGCCCCATTCTTCTCACCTTCCTTTATTTCTCTGCCTCATTCTTCGTACCTTCCATTGTGCTCCTGTCCCATTCTTCCCGCACACACCTCCATTGTGACACTACTCTATTCTTCTTGCAATCATTGTTTTGGTGACAATTGTTGCTGACATTTATCTATTCACTGGGTATTTTTTAATGCATGAGCCTGGAGATAGAGGTCCAAGAGCCCCTACAACAACCTGGCCCTGCCCAGAGAATGTACTCCAAAGCGGATATAATCTTTTGCTAGGAGGGCAATATATATATATATGGCTTCCAAGCTGGAAGAAACTTTTTTCTCACCTGGTTATGTAAACAAAATGCAATTACATTTTAGTTTCTTACGAATAATTGCCCCATATGTGCACAACCTAATGAAATGTTAATAATGAAATGATTCCAAAGCATCTGTTAGGCTCTGCTGAATTACAGTAGCATTGGGGCAGCCTTCTCTCTGCGCTTTGAAATTTTTACAATATATCTCACCTTACTGAGCGTTCCCAAGCGATATTTTTTTTCCCTGGACAATCTTTGTAAGCCAGGCCAGCGGGTGATACATTATGCGCTTAGTGTACAGGCAGCTACATAGCCGTGGGTTGGAGGAAAGCACTCCGTTCTGCTTCTCAGAGGGGAAAGTCACGTCTAATCATTTGCTTTTTCTGGCCGGCAGTGTTCAGAGCAGCTTGCGGTGGCATCACGCTGTCCTTTGCAACCGTTTATATCCGGCAAACTACGCCTTCCGGATCCCCCATCCTGTCAACCCAACTGTAAATGGAACAGATTGATCTTGTTCCTGAACGCTGATTCTCGCAGCACAGCAGATACATGCAGATATTTTTGTCATTATCTTCAGTAAATAGCTGTATACTATATAAATCAAAAGCTCCATGCTGGAGATATGTCAGTAGTAATGGGAGTTTTTGCACACATGCATTAGAATGATGGGATTTGTAGTTCGCAGCACTCGGTATCAGAACAAATCCGATTATGGACAAATCGTACATCTAATTCTACTGATGTGGTTTGGAACCTTCACATTTATTATTGTAATATTTAGGAGATTTCCCGATTTTATGCATAGGAAATATGTCTACCCCTCCCTTTATTATAATGCGAAATGCTGCAGTTTAGTATTTGTTTGGCCCCTGGGGTCTGTTCATTCTCCTTAAGGACTGTCTTCGCTAACGGCACCAGGCTTGCGCCAAGGTGGGGCCCAGGTTCAGGTGGAAAGCCCCTATATGCAGAGATACTACTGCAGACAATATAAATACGTGACAAGAACAACACAGGTTAACCAGAGACTCCTGCACGGCAATACCAAAGCATCCCTGAACTGATAGGCCGGTCTTTAAAGTAGCCGGATCTGCGCTAGAGGAAAAGTTACCACGAAGCCTTGCAGAGTCTTATGAAATACAGACAAAAGGATATCAATACAAACAGTACAGACTGGGAATAGGCATAAACATGGTCATGAGGAAAGCCAGAGATCAGAAAACCAGAGAGCGTACAATATCCAGATTCCAGGGTTCTAGAGCCAGAAGGGTTCTCTTACAAGCCAAAATGTCGGTACACAGAAATCAGTATAAACCATAAACAGAAAACAAAACCACAGCAATAACCTGAATAAACAAGGAACACTATGACAGAAGAAACAGACAGACAGATAGGGGAAGCAGGACCACAAGTATATAACCAAAAATATACAAACTGAACAGGATACAAACAGCAGGCAGCTCACAGAAAACAAAACACTGGAGAAACCAGGAAATGTGAAATCATGGAGCAATGCACTATGGGCGCATTGCTCTAAATAGGGAGGAGATCAAGACAAAGACAGACAGGTGAGCTAAGAGAGCAGACACGGTTAACCCCTTAGCTGCAAACCAGGAAAGACAGCATAAACACAAGGCCTGAACAGGAATATAACGTATACAGAGGACAGGGGACAGGGCTGGGAACGTGGAACTTGACAAGGACCCCTTGATTGCTAGGTTTCATAATACAGACGCATTAACCAGTTGCCGATGGGGGACCGCAGAGGGGCCTGAATGCCACGGGGTGGCATTGGATGCAAATCAAACAGCCCATCTTCCTTGGTGTCAATCGGCCGCAGGGAAGGGAGCAATAGGAGTTACCAGAGAGCCATGAGGTGTGATATGCAGGGCATGCTCAGTGGCATGAAGGGATTATGCAAATATTAGTGCAGGTTGCGTATTTCATATTTGGAATTCTGAGATCTGAAACGTTCACGAAAATGTTTTCAGCACCGATGACAATATAAGTGGAACATTCCACTGCTAACCTCATGTGACAGGGACAAAATTATTAAAACAACATTGTATAAATGCCCTTCAGACTGTGTGTATGGAAAATAAATGAATTTCGTGTTTAGACTTGTGTCACATCCCCAAGGTATCACATCATTATTATTAGCAAATATCCCAAATCCAAACCACTTCCAGTCCCGAGCATTTCTGATAAGGGATACTAAACATGTATTGATTTCTGTATAACAGGTTTTGGTGCCACAGATGCCTGAAGGCAGGGCCGGCATTTCCATGAGGCTGGATGGAGCCATGGCTCCAGGTGGTGCTTTGCCAGGGGCGGCATTGTGGCCCTAATCTATGCACACCACAAATTACTGTGACTTTTATTGCTGTGGAGCTCTGTGACACACTCATACACAGTACAGTATGGGGAGTTTTATTGCTATGGAACTCTGTGATACACTCATACATGCCACATGTTTGTTGTGTTTCTTTTGGGGGGGCAGCATTTCATTCTTAGACCCAGGCAGCATAATGTCTTGGCCTGCCCTACCTGGAGGACATGGTGATTTCTGAACATTCAGGTGGCAATGGTCCTCCATAGCAGTGTTTTCATGATATTGTTATCGGAATCCACCTGGTTCACTCGGGAATAGGTCAGGCCGGGCCGGCACGGACAAGGATTGACTGGACACGAGTCTCTTCAGGAAAGGCAAACTTTATTGTGACGTCACCTGCATAGTCCGGATTGAATCGCAAGGACTGAGCCCAGATAACATTCAAACATGGGGTTTTATACCCCGAATACATAATTAGGTACATCCCAATTAGCCCACCCCATTGTGACACTATCCCACCCCACGTGGGTCCGTACCTCCCTTAACTGTATACAAAGACATTCCACACATTGGCCATAAATTGGCAGACTTCATGTTATTTTGACAATAGAGGATTTACCACTTTCTCTGGATCATGCTCATGCCCACCTCCCTAGGACTTGTTTATTGTATATCCTAGATAAGGCCTCGTCTGTTCTTCACATCTCCCTTTGTTCGGACTCTGGCTCTATGACCTTGAAGTAACTATTCTCCCACCCTGTCACTTCGTGCCAGTATCGGCCCGGATCCTCGTTAGTTTAATTGCCTTACTGTTAGTTTAACACATTCCAAAGATTCTATGCAAGCTACATCCTAATTTGAGCTAATATCTACTTATTTAGATTCAAGTGAACCAATGTTCTGAATAAGATGGCCGCCTGGCTCAAGATGGCGGTCATCTCCTGACCTGAGTCCCTTACATTCCCCCCTTGGCTCAAGTCTCAGATTCTCCTTCTGAGGCTTTTAGCCACTACACTCCACTGTTGCTATTCTCAAACACCTCATACTTAAGGGGACCCATCCTTGCTGGGAACATGTCTTGTGGGATCATCAGTGGTATCTTTTGTGTTTGTGTGGGTGTTGCATAGTGGCCATAGACATAGCCCTATGTGGTACAAGAGTATTCCTACCACTAGGACCACCACCACCATTATTATCATGGATCCAAGCTGTGAAATAAATCCCAGTATTGATCCAAACCAATCCCCGACAGCTCCGAACCCACGAAGAGGATTCCAGCCTTCAGCGGCAATCTGTCTAGCTGTGTTCTACAACTGGACTACTTTCTCCTGGTGATCCTGGATTACTTGGTAGTAGTCAGGAACCTAATGTGATGTATTTCTGATATATGTGCAACATTCATAATGCATAGTCATTTCACACAGTCCATTCAATGCCGCACTGATTTGTTCTAATGCCATGTCATGTATCATCTGCAACTTTTGCATCTCTCGCAACTCAAGATTCAGCAACTGAATATCTGCGCTTGTTTTATTCAAAATCTCGTCCATTAAAGTTGCATAACTATTCATTCTCACCATCAATTCTCTTCCCCATCCAGTCCATGCTGGAAACCATGCCCATATTCGATCTTTCTTAGTGAACAATTCTCTCTTCTGTTTCTCGAACACAAGTGGGTACCTAGGATGTAGTGCAGTGTCTGTGTCGATGTCATCACCCCGCACCCTCTGAATTGGAATCAGTCTGGCCAAATAACACATCCCTGTTTCTGTAGGTGGTACCCATGTGTAACACACTCTTCCACAACACACCTGATAACCCCCAGTTAGTATGAGTGGTGATAGGTGGAGTGTTCCCTTTCGCATTTCAACCATCATTCGCCCCAATCGTTTCACAAGATCCAATGCATTTCGTCTATCCACAGTCACATCAGCAATGGTCTGTTGTTGATCTGGGGTAAGCCGTATTGGCCTAAGCATAAATAACCTTGGCCCTGCTCCCATCCTAACCACATGTGAAGTCCAATTAAATCTACTTGACTGACATGGGTTCTCGCCTTTCCCTGAACCATTTACCCCTATCTGAAAACACCATTCTGGTGGGTACACCGGCCCCGATATTGGGTAATCGGGGGTGAATGCTTCCGGTTTAACCTGAGGGTCGGCAATGGTGTGTATTGTAATATTTCCAGTTGCAAATGTACTTAAGTTCATAGGAATTGAAGCAAAAGGAATATAAATTGTCTCTGGGTGCAATCTGCTGCACACCCAGCACGCGGTCTGCCCAGACTTCTTTGCGTATGCATATTTAAATTTTACGAGTAGGTGTCCTCTTGGCGCCGTTTCAGAATCCACATCTCGTTTTTGTCTCCACATGGTACGGTTCTCCATCACCGGATGTGTACCATTCCAGATATGGGAGATGTCCACATTCTCAGTCGCACTTGGACACCTGGGACACGCCCCATGCGATAGTCCATAGATCAAATTAGCGAGGTACAATATTAGTACCAAAAATGCCCCAAATGTCAAAATCCCTTGGGCAATTCTTTTCACAGTCACATAAACCAAATCCCTCCCCACTGGAATTTCAAAAGTAAAAGTCATCTCGGGTTGGACAAGGGTCAGGGCGGGTCCCCTAAAAACAGCCCTTGGGGCCTCCATCTGGGATTCCCTTGCTCCCTCATTGGTGGGTGGTCCGGCATTATTGTGGCCTTCAAAACACCCACTTGTTGAGTCTTTTAGGTGCTCGGGACTGCAGTTTTTGTCAGCTTTAGCCTCAGTGTATTGGTCACGGAGATGACTTTCCACCCTGGTTCAGGATTGGCTGCAGCCGCTTTCAGTCTGGAGTGATGTATCCATGGGACCACCTTGGCAACCTTCACTGCTGTGGGGGTTGATAACAGGACAAGGTAAGGACCTCTCCATTTTGGGCCTAGTAGGTCATTTTTCCACTCCTTCACCCAAACCGAGTCACCTGGACAATACTTATGCAGTGGGGGATATAAAAAGTGAGGTAGATTATCTCCCACCCAAGTATTCAATTTCTGCATTGTTTTACCCAACAATACAACCTGTTCATTCAGTTTAGTTTCTCCCAATGCCCGAAGGTCCCCCCTTAATCCATTAATCAGAGGGGTAGCCGTCCAAACATGAGTTCGTACAGACTTAACTTCAATTGGGGGGTTGGCCTGCACCTAATGTGCAATAAAGCTATCGGCAGCACATCCAACCAGCCCAGTGACGTTTCTTGACACAGTTTTGACATTAAAGTCTTTAGTGTTCTGTTCATACGCTCGACTTTCCAGAGCTTTGGGGCCTGTTGGCTGTGTGTAGCTTCCAGGTTATGCCCAACAGGCGGGCAAGCTGCTGCAAACAGTTCTGTACAAAAGCTGGGCCATTGTCTGACCCTATTTCAAGAGGGAGTCCATAACGTGGTATTATTTCTTTCATTAGACTTCTCACTACTTCTGTTGTCTTCTCCGTCCTCGTGGGGAAGGCTTCCACCCATCCTGTTAGAGTGCACACCATCACTAGTAGATACTTGTACCCTTTGCAGGGTGGTAACACTGTGAAGTCTATTTGCAATGATGCCATTGGGGACAACCCGATCGGCTGTTTCCGTGGGGGTTGTGATGGGCCTGTTCTTGGATTACTCTTGGCACATGTCACACACTGCTGGGCTATTGCTTTACAGACTACGGACAATCCTGGCACGTAGAAATGTGGTTCCAGCTGTTGTTCCATCATCTCTCTTCCTCCGTGTGTACTTGCGTGAAGTGCTCTCACGATCTCAGGTGCCAGTGTTGCAGGTAGAACTATTTGTCTGCTAGCTAACCGGAACCATCCATCTTCTCCATATTCTCCTGGTTCTTCTGATAGCCACTTCTTCTCCTTCTCCGAGTACACAGGTGTCCATTCACTCAATGGAGCTGGTAATAGTGGGGCTACCCACTGGTGTATTTTGGCCTAGGCCGACTAGGCCCAGGCCTAGGGCGGCACTTTTCAGGGGGCGGCGGCCCCACTGGGTGGCCCCACCCCTAAAAAAAAAGGGTCAGACGAACGCATTTTTCACGTTGTCCGTGAAAAAGTGCGTTCGAACGAATGGACGTATTTTTTCACGGAATACGCGAAAACGGTCATACGATGCGCATTTTCGTGCGTGATTTTTTACGGATCATCAATAAAACACTTTTTGCGTCTGGACGTTATGTTGGCCGGACATTAGCAGCGTCTGACATCTCCCAATCACGCAAAAACACGTCGGTATGCGGCCGCAGCGCACTCTGTACGACAGTAGTAGCGGTTTGACGTTCTCGAAAAAATGCGTTCGTTTGCCACTTGCGTTGCGCGGACGGACTTTCGCGCGGCCGTTCGTCGTATGTTCCCCGGCATTGGACGTCATTTGCTGCTAGCACGGCCGTGATTTCGTGCGGCTAAACGCACGTTAAAACGGCTTTCGTCTGACCTTAGCCTAAAAGGTACTAAAAAAAAATCAATAAGTAAAGACTTTTTACTGCAGATTAAAATAATAAATGATTTATTAGATATTGCATAAAAACAGGAATATTTTTAACATTGAAACCTATGGGGTTCGCCTGAATAAACCTGCTGATTGAAACCACCAAACATCAGGGCATTTCACTGCCATTTCTCTGAGTCTCAGTACCACATGACTGGCTGAACCACGTGAAACGCACGCGCGCAGCTGCCCGCCCTTTCGTTAACACAGACTCTATTCTGGACTGAACACCCACCGGGAAGGGAATCAAAGCTACAGTGCACCCTCTGGCAGTGGCACCCCACTGCTGACAAGATGGCTCCACAGCATAATTGCTGTGTGCTCATATACACTCGGTTTGCTGTGAGTTTTACTGCAGTGGATTCTGATGCACTCATACACACCGCACATTGCATTGCTGGGAGTTTTATTGCAGTGGATTCTGATACGCTGACACACACCACACATTGCATTGCTGTGAGTTTTATTGCTGTGGATTCTGATGCACTCATACACACCACACATTGCATTGCTGGGAGTTTTATTGCTGTGGATTCTGTGATACACACTGCATATTACTGTGAGTTTTATTGCCCTGGAGCTCTGGGATACGCTCATACACACTCCACATTATTGTGAGTTTTATTGCTGTGCAGTTCTGTGATATGCTCATACACAGTGCACATTTCTGTGGGTTTTATTGCTGTGCAGCTCTGTGATACGCTCATATGCAGTGCATGTTTCTGTGGATTTTATTGGTCAAACAATTAGAGCGGCTGTGATCCAGTATACTTGACATGCGTGGCTGTTCTTTGTAAAAATGCTTGAATTTAAACATTTCATAATTTTCTTTATCTCAATAGATACATTTGAAATGGTATACAAAATATACAAGTAGGCACTTGGTATCCACTTTTAATATAAAGAGAGGAAAAGGCGGAGCTCTAAGAGGAAAAGGTGGAGCTTAAAGAGGAAGGGTGGGGATTAACCAGGAAGAGGTGTGCCCTTGACAGGAAGGGGTGCGTCAAATTTAAATTAGGGGGTGCACGAGTTTAGTCAGGCCTAGGGCAGCACAAAACCTAAATACACCACTGGGGCTACCACTGCTGTTGTGGCCTTGTATTTCTCCAATTCCTCCTGTTTCCCCCAGATGAATTCTTCTCTTGGTTGGTAGTGTCGCCAGGCGAAGTACAGCAGGTCCTGTCTCTTCTGCACATCTCTCACCACTGGCACAAAGAAGTTCATCACGCTTTTCTTCATTCGTGGCAGATTGTGTTCAATAAGGGTCTCCTTGAGGAAAAACTTCACCAGTGGGGCTTGATATTCTTCGGCTCCCAATTCTCCCAAACTCAGCAGGATACGGGTAATCCTCAGATTATTATGAGGGTTGGCTGTTAGATTGTCAAAGCGTGGGGCGAAATTTTCTGCTCGTTCAACTTCAATTACTTCAGTATCTTCTCCATCCCCCCCACTTATTTTACGCCGAAGAACTTCAGCATCATTTTGTATGCTCTGCGGAGTCTGTGCTGAATTTCTGAGGTGTTACTCATAAGACTCCTGGGGGTTCAGAGGTCTGGATAGAAATTTCGGCCTTGTCCTCGAGTTGGGAAAAGCCATTGGATATAGTCATGGTTGTCTTCAAGCAATTCATAATTGGCACTCCATTTCTGCAGAATAGTCTTGATGAATTCTCCTTTTGGTTCGAATTTTCTCCAATTCCTGTAGAATTCATAGTTAGGCATGGAGATTTGGTTGTCTTGCATGCAGAGGAGGACCTTGGATGCTTGGTCAGAGGGCAACAGTGGTTTTGCAGCAGCCTTTGCGGCTTGGTCGGCTCGTCTATTTCCCTTAGGGATTTCATCATGACCCTTCTGGTGGCCACGACAGTGCATGATACTGACAGCATTTGGTTTCCACACAGCTTCTAGCAGAGCTGCAATCTCAGCTGCGTACTTGATTTGTTGTCCTGAGGAAGTGAGTACGCCTCTCTCTTTGTATAGTGCGCCATGTGTGTGGACAGTCATAAAGGCATACTTGGAGTCGGTATAAATATTTACTCTTTTTCCTTTGGAGATTTCAAGCGCTCTTGTCAAGGCTGTTATCTCGGCCAGTTGCGCTGACGTATGACTTGGCAGGGGGTTTGCTTCTAGGACTTCTTCTGCTGAGACAACTGCATAGCCGGAGACTTTCCTTCCATCATCCATGTAGCTGCTACCATCAGTGAATAACTGCAGGTTGTATTTGTCATGGGGTATGTCTTTCAGATTTGGTCTGCTACTGAATACTTCTTCCATGACTTGGAGGCATTCATGATTTGGATCATCTTCACAGTCAGGCAGTAGAGTAGCTGGGTTTAAGGTAGCGATGAGGTCCAGATGAACCCGTGGATTCTCACACATCATTGCTTGGTATTTCGTCATATGGCTATTGCTGAACCAGTAGCTGCCTTTTACATCGAGCAGGCCTTTTACTGCATGTGGAACTTTGACATGAATCACTTGTCCGAGGGTCTGCTTGTCAGCCTCAGCGATGAGCATTGCAGTAGCTGCCACTGCTTTCAGGCACGGGGGTAGGCCACAGGCCACAGGGTCAAGTTGTTTGGATAGGTAGGCCACAGGCCGTGGCCATGAGCCAAAGTTCTGGATTAGCACTCCTGTTGTTGTCTGGTTATGTTCGTGCACATACAGCTGGAAGGGCTTGCTGTGATCTGGCAATCCCAGTGCTGGGGCTTCCATCAGGAGGGTTTTTAATTTCAGGAAGGCAGCCACCTGTTCTTCTTCCCAGAGGAAAGGGTCATGCTCTCCCCCCTTGGTAGCTTGGTGGAGGGGTTTGGCAATGTCTGCAAAGTTGGGGATCCACAGGCAGCAGAAGCCTGAAGCCCCTAGGAATTCGCGGACTTGTCTCCTCGTCTTTGGCTGGGGTATACGGCATACTGCTTCCTTTCTCTCGGCTCCCAGGGTGCGTTTAGTACCGGTTAATTGGAAACCTAGATACTTTACACTTTGTTTACATATTTGTGCTTTCTTCCTGGAGACTTTATATCCTGCTTGGCATAGCAGATGTAGCAGGGCTTTTGTGGCAGAGAGACAGTCTTTTTCTGTGGGAGAAGCAAGTAATAAATCATCTACATACTGTAGTAGGACAACTTTGTCTGGCTGAGCGCGCACCCAAAAATTGTGGGCGAGTTTTTGAAACCTTGGGGGAGGCATGTCCATGTCATCTGATGGCGCGCTCCCGTAGTAGATTCCTCCCACTGGAAAGAAAAAAGGGGCTGGCTTGCGGGAGCGAGGCGGATGCAAAAGAAAGCGTCTTTTAAATCAAGCACTGTGTAATATTTTCTATCACCAGGAATTAATGCCAATAAATTATATGGATTAGGTACCACAGGGTGTAGGGTTAACGTGGCTTCATTAACTGCCCTTAGATCTTGGACTGGGCGGTATTCTTGTGTGCCTTCTTTCTGAACTGGCAGTAGTGGTGTGTTCCACGGTGACACGCAGAATTTCAGTATCCCGTGATCTTTAAATCTCTGTAAATGTGTCTGAATATTGTGTTTGGCTTTCTGTGGGATATGATATTGTCTTAGGGCCACAGGCGTTGCACCAGGTTTCAGATCAACATACACCGTAGGGATATTTACAGCTAATCCGGGCGTGTTCTCTTCAGCCCACACACCAGGGACGCCCAGGAGTAGTGTATGTGGGTCTGGGGTGAGCGGCAGGGTTGGTGCCGTACGCCATTCTTCTTCTCTGGGCATAATTACTGCAGTTTTTACAGGCTGGGTGTCCTGGCTGGCTTGGTTATGCTGCCGAACAGAGCCGCCGGCAGGCTGGTCTTCTCCGGCAGGTCTAGTCTAGCGTGATCCCCGGGAAGAAACGTAATTTGGGCTTGTAATTTGCAAAGGATATCCCGCCCCAAGAGTTGGATGGGACATTCGGGCATATACAGAAATTCATGTTCTACATTGTGCTCCCCCACACTACATTTTCGTGAAGCAAGAAAAGGATACTTAGCAGATACCCCCATTGCTCCCATAATATCAACCTCATTTCCTATAGGTGGTGCAATTTGCTGTGTTACAACAGAATATTCAGTGCCATTATCAACCATAAAAATTTTGTCTTTGTCTCCCACCCTTACTGTGACCGTGGGCTCGTGATTACCGAGTGGGATGGACCCAGGTCCGTGTCAATATATACCTTGCCCTTCGAATGACGTGCCCGCTAACCCAACAAACTGCGAACCGGCAGCGTTGTTTCTTTCATATCTGCCATTTGTTACCTGTCCATTTGAGGCGGCGTGATCTCCCGAGGCACCAGCCTCTACCTGTACCCCATTATTACCTAATCTTTCAGGGCACTTGTTTTGCCAGTGACCTTCACCCCGACAAAATGCGCACTGATTGGGACCCAGGGGTTCCCTAGGGGCTCCCCTACCTCTCCCCCTGACCCCTTGCCCTCCCACGATCAGGTGCACCCACACCAATCTGCCCTCTCTGTCTTCGTATCTCCTCCCGCTTTTCTTCTAAATCCCGGTTATGATACACTTTATTAGCAATCTCTACTAATTCACTAATCCCTTTACCTAAAAATCCATCTAACCTCTGTATTTTGTTACGTATATCCCTCTGTGACTGACTCACAAAGGAGGAGTTAACTAGCCGCTGCTTCTCCGCAGCCTCCGGGTCAAATGGACTATACATCCTATATGCATCTAGTAATCTTTCTAGAAATGCACTCGGGGTTTCTTTAATATCCTGCACTATATCCGCTATTTTACCCATATTCGTAGGCTTCTTCCCTCCCGCTTTAACACCCATCATTACTGCTGTTCGGTATATTTGAAGGTGCGCTATGCCTACATCAGTATTGTATGGCCATTTGGGATCTGTTTTGGGGTAATGCTCCTCCGCCCACGCTTCTGGATTGGGTTTGCTATCTTCAACTGTCTGGGCTAACAGAATTTTCCGAGCACTACTGTTTATACGGGCTCTTTCTTCCGTTGTGAACATGGTCAGCAATAGTTTCTGACAATCTGCCCCAGTGGGATTATGTGTGAGCATAACTGACTCTATCATACTAGCCACTGCCGCGGGATTCATGGAGTAGAGTGGTGTATGTGTTTTCCAATTAAATAAGTCTGTTTTCGTGAACGGGACATATGTGAATTGTACTGGCCCTGGCTCTCCGTTCGCTAGGGGGGGGCCCTTGCACCTCTCTTAAGGGGAGCTGCAATTTACTCTTTCCAGGGTTGTGTTGATATACATCCCGGGGTTTATGTATATTATTGGCAGCACGTGTGGTAGCTCTAGGATCTACATCCCCATCCCCACTCCCTTTAGGGGTCACTCGCTGGTATACGGCCCCATCAGGCATCTCAATTTTATCTGCGGGGAACTCTCTATCCCCTCCACCCGCTCTTCCACGATATCACGAGCCGGAGCCGAGGGAGCAGGCGGGATAATAGCAGCAGCCTGCCCCCTCCTCTCCGCCCACTCAACCGCAGCACCCAAAGCTTCCCTGGCTGCCCCGTAACAAGACGGGTAGGGCGGCGGAAGGGAATCATTCTCCTCCTGGTGTCCCACCAACACCGGTTTACCTTTAATATCATCGGCAGAGGGTCCCTGTTTCTTATTCTGCCCTGCCATCATAATAAAATGACTCTTGTCCCTCACACAATACCTCCAGATATCTATTATATGGGTACTGATCAGGGTGACCGTATCTCCCAGTAATCTGGGAGTGCATTTTCTGTATTAATTCTGGATCCATAGACCCCTGTTCTGGCCACTCGGGGACCAACATTGGCCAAATTACTGTGCACAACAGTTTCAATTTTTCCTTACTCAATTCCACACCATAATGATGTGTCTCATACAATGCTCCAAAATTGCGCACCATATATTCCAGGGGTGTCTCCCCATCTCTTGCTTTCTTAGGTTTAGATGACCCGTTACCCATGGTTACTCTTGTAAGCAGTAACTTCTTTTCAATACAGATATTACTTTCAGCAAGATCACTTTAAATCAACTGTCTGGTACTTCAAGCAACAGTTCTCTCGTGTCGTATTCGCTTCCTCCTTTGGTAGCCAACTGCAGTCGCCTGAGCTGGAAACGTACCTCTGGAGTCCACTCTCAGATTTGCTTCCTTGCCAAGTAGGCGCACACCCACTCACAACACTCTCAGCAATCACAGCACATACTGTACCAGATACATTCAGCACAAAACAGTACATAAACACTTCTACTCTTTCCCTAGCCTCGGGCACGCTGACCCATCAGGCTCCTTATACCCAGTTAATTATTGATCTCTACTCTTGTCTGCTTTTCAGCTATGTGTACCCCGTTCCGTGGTAACACTCCTGTTATTCTGATTTGCCTGGGGCATAGAGCCCACCAGGCACCACTCAGCTGCATCTACCGCTGGCCCTGAAACTTAAAGCTTCTCTTACCGGCCCCCTTTTCAACTAAGATACACAATAGCACTGACTCAGGGCTCTCAGCCAAGTCACAGAATCCCTCCTCCTTTCCTTGTCCACGTGCAGCAGTTCTATTTACAATACTAACTACAACAACACTGCTCCACGTGGCTACCCTCTCCCTCAGGTTCAGAACACCAAGTCAATATCCGATCCCCCGGGTCCAGACACGCGCTAGCCACTCTCTGGCTCCCGTGCTTTCGCGGTGGGTTCGGTATACCGATGAGACCGTGGCCGCGGGTCTCCTAGCCCAACTATGGTCGGACGCTGCCCAATATCGGTTTCCGTTTCCAGTGCACACAAACAAAACACCTTACCTATCGCTGCGCTGCTTGCTGTTTCCTCGGACTCGGTGGTGTCACAGCTTCCCGGGCCAGGAGTCCGTTTGGGACAAGACGAGGTCCACTGAACAAGAAATCCTGCTTGGCGTCTGCAGATGTCAGCTCACCTTCAACGGATGCCCAACCGGCAGGATCACTCGCACCTGCAGTCAACCGCTACGGTGTCCAGCAGCCGTTGCCGTACTGGTAAAGGCCTGGGATCCCGGACGAGCCCCCAAAAATGTTACCGGAATCCACCTGGTTCACTCGGGAATGGGCCGGGCCGGCACGGACAAGGATTGACTGGACACGAGTCTCTTCAGGAAAGGCAAACTTTATTGTGACGTCACCTGCACAGTCTGGATTGAATCGCAAGGACTGAGCCCAGATTACATTCAAACATGGGGTTTTATACCCCAAATACATAATTAGGTACCTCCCAATTAGCCCACCCCATTGTGACACTATCCCACCCCACGTGGGTCCGTACCTCCCTTAATTGAATACAAAGACATTCCACACATTGGCCATAAATTGCAGAACTTCATGTTATTTTGACAATAGAGGATTTACCACTTTCTCTGGATCCTGCTCATGCCCACCTCCCTAGGACTTGTTTATTGTATATCCTAGATAAGGCCTCGTCTGTTCTTCACATCTCCCTTTGTTCTGACTCTGGCTCTATGACCTTGAAGATTCTATGCAAGCTACATCCTAATTTGAGCTAATATCTACTTATTTAGATTTAAGTGAACCAATGTTCTGAACAAGATGGCCGCCTGGCTCAAGATGGCGGTCATCTCCTGACCTGAGTCCCTTACAATATCACTGCTGAAAAATTTGTTTTGTTTCAAACTAATTTTGTTTTTGTAATTTTCTTTCGTTTTGTATCATTATTTCATTTTTGTTTGGTATCTCAGATCACTAAATAAACACATTGTAATTTGGGATTGATTCGATATTTGATATTGATTCGAATTTCAGATCACTAAATAAAAAAAAATGAATCAAATCCTGCTGTTGAAAAGGCAAGCTGGGGTTAAAGGGATACTCTAGGCAACATGACCACCTAAGCTTTTTTAGGTTGTCATGATGTCCTAAGTATGCCCTTTTCCTCCGCTGCCCCCTCCGCTCAGCCGATCGGGATTCGTATTTTCCGCTTCTGCCGACTATTGCCGAGTAGGAGACGTCATCACGCTTTCAGAGCGATGACGTCTCCAACTCGCCGCAGTAGCTGGCGGCAGCAGCTGAGACTATTGTTGCGCGCATCCTCTTGCACGTAACACTAATCAAAGAAGATGGAGCCGGGAGGAAGCCTGCTGATTGGCTGGTTTACGTGAGAGGCGCGCATGCGAGCTTCTCATGTAAACCATTAGCCAAGTTGAAGATTTCCCACGACGGGAGCGGAAGAGGAGGGAGGTGAGTATAAAAAAAAAAAAACGCCGTTGGAAACAAGTGGTTTTTAGGGTATTACATTAAAAAAAAAATACTGAATAACTAGGTCGGGCAATAAGTATAATATAATTTAAAAAAGGGGTGTGTGATTTTTAGCCTAGGGTGTGTTCCATTAAATATTGAGCTGTCCATTGGCCTGTGGTGCTGACAACAGATTCAGCACCAAAGGCCAATTTACAGGGGCAGGGCTCTTTGTGAAACAAACGAATCTGATTAATTTGATAATGTTGTTTGCTTTAGTACTGACTTGTATGTAATGTAAGTTAGGATCGAATCGATATTTGATATCGTTTCGAATTTCAAATCACTAAATAAAACCCCAATGGATCAAATCCTGCTCAGGAATCATTTAATCAATGGTTCACTTGTGAAACAGTATAACGAATCAAATTCGTTTTATACCGTTTCATTTTCTTTTCAATTCGGATTAAACGAATTGGTTATTTCGAAAGTACTACCGAAATACGAATTAACGAATTTTCAAATGAATTGCAATTTGTTACGAAACGAATGCACACCTCTAGAGATCACTGCATATTGTCATCTCACGACCACCAGGGACACAGACAAAACAGATCATTCAGATGTTAGGAGGACTGGCGATTATTCACATTTTTCTTCCTCTCTTGGCAGTCTGTGCTTCCCTTGTTGCAGAATGATAAGCTCAGTATCTGCAGCATCGTAGAGGCCACGGCTTCTTTAGAAAGGGCAGCACATTGCCCCTGAAACGAGCAAATGTGGGTTCCTGACAGAAAAACGTTCCTCCTCGTAGTTGAGAAGAATATCTCCCTTATGATTGTAGTACTGATAAAAATTAACCTTTATTTGATTATTAAGAAATGTGCATTTGCACACCAAACAAGTAACAAACAATTATTCAGCAAGGTGCATGTGGTTTGTCCATGGGGGTTGTAGCTCCCTAATAATCCAATACCAGGACATTCATGATCCACAACATTCAAATCATATATGGACAGGACTCATTAACAGAATAGTGCCGTGGATGGTTAATTTTCCAATTTATGTTATATGTATGTGTAGCGCTGTTTAAAACTTTGTTGTTGCAATTACTCGGTTTTAGCCACCAGAGGGAGACAAAAGCCATATGGACTATGCGGGACCTAAACGAACTACAATATCCATCAGGCTTTGCGGCAGATACAGGAAGTGGGTGGGACAGAGGGGAGAGACGTAAGCAGCCTCGTGCGGAGGAGCGCCAGTGTGAGCGGAGCGAAGAAAGACAGAGGACGCAAGTGAGACTGCCAGAGATCGAGACCAGGCCGAAGCGCAGACGCCACCTCGAGGGCGCTGGAGATCGGGACAGTAACTTGCGGAGGCATACCCATTACCGCTGAGAGGTTTGCGCAGAACTTCAGTTCCAGTTGGACCCCCTGTAAGGAGACCGCGATGATCCATAGGGAGTGCAGGCGGTAGGCCGTAGTTCTTGTGTTGGAGATCGGACGAGCAAGAGAGCGGATTCAGTGGCACAGAGTTCCAGAGGACAAGCGGAGAGACATCCTTGATCGGGCAGTGGGACAGGCTGTCCAACGGATGGGTGAGACGCCTTACAGGCCGCATTTACGAGTATAACCCAGCACGCTGCATTATTGTTCAATTCTACAGGGCCCCAACGTGACTAGTCGAAGATTTCCTTATTACATACACTGGCCAGTTGAATACGGTACCCGGGTACACGAATCAATGCACGTACACCTTTTTGAGACATTACACTCACGGGACTTACACTCCAGAACTGAGGGGGTTAATCCTTTTCCTTTTGCCGCGCGTGTTTTTCCCGCATTACGAAATCCTGTCGTTCATATACCGTATTTGCATTATATGTGTCACTTTATTGGGATCAGTAAAGTATATAATCTATAAAATCCACAAAAGTGTTGGTGTATATTTATTCCCTAGTGCGGTGAGACTAACCCGAGGTTTATTCAGCGGCTCCTCCGGGAGTGAGCGCTACATATGGATAACCAAACAACAACAAAAAACAATCCGTTGTTAAACGACACACTTGGATCAACTTAAGCGTATAGATGTCCAGGTAATAATGAAAATTCTAGATAGTGCACAGGAACATTGGTAGAAATCAATACTTCCCTCAATTATTTTCAACTTTTCACACACTGGGCTACAAAACACCCCATCAACAGCGACCACCACAATAAAATCAATAATTACCAGCCATACAGGCTCAACTAAATTGGTTGTAAACCAGCAGCATGATTCCTGTCATAGGGTGGGCCTGAACACCGAAGGACGGCATAGCATGCCACGTGGCTCTCTGGCGGCCGTTCACCGCAATTGGGTGCCCATGTTCAGGTAGTCCCGTCTGCAGCCAATTATGGAGATCGGCCATTAGTGAGTGTCCGTAGTGTAAGGGCGAGTGTCGATCATTGAGCCAAACTTTTAATGGGAATTGAAAGAAGAGTAGGCCCTTATTTATTTATTTATTTATAAAGGATTTTACCAGGAAGGATACATTGAGATTTCTCTCGTTTTCAAGTATGTCCTGCGTTCAAGAACATTGAAGTGTTACAGTTACAGAAATACAAAGTAATACAATGCAAGATATTAAAAAAACAACACAAATATACAGATTAACAGAAAATAAATATGTAGGAAATATAGTCACTAGGTTACATGTTTACAGGTGCATTCTGTATTGAGGTATGTTAGTAAGGAGCTTTTGAGTGACTTAAGACTGGGGGAAGATTTGATGGTGTCTGGGAGGTTATTCCATAATTGTGGTGCTCTGTAAGAAAATGAGGATCGAGCCACTGTCTTTTTGTATTGTGGTATTGCAAGTAAGGTGTTGTTCCTGGATCGGAGGTTATAGGATGAGGGAGCTGCTGGGGGAAGCAGTCTATTCAGGTAGGGTGGCAGCTTCCCAGAAATGCTCTTAAACACCAGGCTGGAAAGGTGAAGGGTGCGTCTGGATTCCAGCGATGGCCAGTTTAGCTCTTTTAACATGTCACAATGGTGGGTCATGTAGTTACATTGTAGCGCAAAGCGGCAGAATGAGTTATACATAGTTACATAGTTACATAGTTACATAGTTATATAGGCTGAAAAAAGACATGCGTCCATCGGGTTCAGCCTCTCCCACATAACCTACTGCTGTTGATCCAAAAGAAGGCAAAAAACCCAGTCTGAATGCTTGCCAATATGCAACATACTGGGAAAAAATTCCTTCTTGACCCCAGAATGGCAGTCAGATTTCTCCTTGGATCAAGAAGCTTTTACCCACATATTAAATATTATAACCCTTAATATTCTGTGTCTGCAGGAAGTCATCCAGTCGTTTTTTAAAAGTCTGTACAGACTCTGACCCAACCACCTCAACAGGCAGAGAATTCCACAGCTTTATTGTTCTCACCGTAAAATAACCCTTCCTATGCTTTAAGCTAAATTTTCTTTCTTCCAGTCTAAATGGATGACCCCTTGTCCTATGTATAGTCCTGTTAATGAATAGGTTATCAGACAATGGTTGATAATGGCCCCGTATATATTTATATAAGGTTATCAGATCCCCTCTAAGGCGCCTTTTCTCTAAACTAAACAGGTTTAAGCTTGTTAGTCTTTCCTCATAACTTAACCCTTCCATCCCCCTTATTAATTTAGTTGCCCGTCTCTGCACTTTTTCTAACGCTATAATATCTTTTTTTAAGACCGGTGCCCAAAATTGCACGGCATATTCAAGGTGCGGCCTGACCATTGATTTATACAGAGGCAAAATTATGTTTTCATCCCGTGAGTGAACTCCCCTTTTAATGCATGCCAATACTTTGCTGGCCTTGGCGGCTGCTGTTTGACATTGCACATTGTTACTTAGTTTGAAGTCTATGATTATTCCCAAATCCTTCTCCTGCTTGGATTTCCCTAACTCCGTACCATTTAGGGTATAAATTGCTTGTGTGTTCTTCACTCCAAAGTGCATAACTTTACATTTATCTAGATTAAATTTCATCTGCCATGCAATGTAGTAAGTTTATGAAGGTGTGTTTGCGGGGCGGCTGCATACACTACATCTCCGTAATCAATAGCCGGCATAAGCATTTGCTGTACAATCTGCTTTCTTACCGCGGGACTCAGGCAGGATTTGTTTCTGTACAGGGCACCTAGTTTGGGGTATAGTTTAGATGAGAGTTTTTCGATGTGGGGGCCAAAGGATAGATTAGGGTCCAACCACATACCTAGATATTTGAGAGAAGTGACTGTGGTCAGCGTGCCATTTGATTTTGTCCCAACACATAGATGGGGTGTTTGCAATTTGTGTAGTTTAGGTGCTGTTCCAAAGAGCATCGTTACCGTTTTGTCAGTATTTAAAAAAAGTTTGTTGTGTTTGATCCACTTTTCTACCTCTGTGAATTGTTCTTGCAGCATGGTCTCCAGCTGCGGGAGATTTGGTTTGCTGGTATAGATTACAGTGTCGTCTGCGTACATGTGTACAGTTGAGGCTTTGCAGACGTTGGGCAGATCATTTATGAATATTGTGAATAGCAGGGGGCCTAGTATTGAGCCTTGGGGTACACCGCAAGTAACAGGGAGGGGGAGGGAGGAGCTGCCAGAAATTGACACATATTGCGATCAGTCGGATTCATATGATTGGAACCAGGTTAATGTACGATCACCAATGCCAGAGTTTTTAATTTTTTGTAATAGGATGCCATGGTCTACTGTGTCAAAGGCTTTGACAAAATGAAGGAAGATGGCTCCAGTTAGGTTTCCTTGTTCCATCCCAGCTTGGATATCATTACAAAATTTTAAAAGGGCGGTTGTAGTTGAGTGATTTGGACGAAAGCCGGATTGATCTGGGGTTAAATAGATCCGATACTGATAATAATCACGTAATTGAGTTTAAACACATTTTTCCAGGATTTTTGACATTACAGGAAGCAATGATATTGGACGGTAGTTGGATATCAAAGTACTGTCACCACTTTTATGGATAGGTACCACTCTCGCAGTCTTCCAGAGTTTGGGTATGTATCCAGTCGCCAGTGACTCATTTATTAGGGTTGCGATAGGATTTGCAATTGCTGGCGCACTGATTTTCAGCAGCATTGCTGGTATTTGATCAGGTCCAGACTGGTATTTCATTTTTTGCCGAACCAAAATCTCATAGTTGAGATTAAATCGCAGACACAGATTCAATCACATGTATTTAACCCCTTCAGTACCAAGTGATTTTCCAAAAACCCACTGCCAGGAACCGGTAGATTTTTGGAAAATCTTTTTTTTAATTAATTATACAGTAAGAAATATTTGAGAATACTCCTGATGTATTCCTTACTATAATAACCCATTTGGCAGGCGGGTGACGCCATCTACTGGCCAAATAGAGTTACTGTAGTTAGAACTGCAGCCCATGTCAGCTGGGGAAAGCCCGATATGTCAGGACATTTTTGTAACCTTTGAATATCGGTTTTATCCACAAACATAGGAATTATTGGCTGGTTTTCTATTGTATGTGGGTATTAACATGACATCCCCGGGCTGTCAGTGGAACATACAGAATGATGATGATAAATTAAGGATCTCTTGTATCTCATTTGATTCTTTCAAAATAAATCCATAGAAAAGTGAATTTTATGGCACCACATACCTCTGACCTAGAGAGGGACAGGACAAAGGCATAGGCATAGCCGATGAGAAAGGAAAAAAGGCACAACCATGGTGAGAGAAGAGGGAAAAATGGCACAGTTGAAGAAGTGGGGCAAGGACACTACACAATGAATCGGAGAGGATTAGAGCGAAGGCACAATGGGTGAGACATAGATACACAAGGGGAAGGGATGGGAATCGAGACACAATGGGTAGAGTGGGCAAAGGCAAAAAGGGTTGGAGTGGTAGGATTAGGTAAAGTCACAGTGATTGGGAGGAGTGGGTTAAAGCACAGTGAGTGGGAGGAGTGGGTTAAAGCACAGTGAGTGGGAGGAGTGGGTTAAAGCACAGTGAGTGGGAGGAGTGGGTTAAAGCACAGTGAGTGGGGGGAGTGGGTTAAAGCACAGTGAGTGGGCGGAGTGGGTTAAAGCACAGTGGGTGGGAGGAGTGGGTTAAAGCACAGTGGGTGGGAGGAGTGGGTTAAAGCACAGTGAGTGGGAGGAGTGGGTTAAAGCACAGTGAGTGGGAGGAGTGGGTTAAAGCACAGTGAGTGGGAGGAGTGGGTTAAAGCACAGTGGGTGGGAGGTGTGGGTTAAAGCACAGTGAGTGGGAGGTGTGGGTAAATGCAGAGTGGGTGGGAGGAGTGGGTTAAAGCACAGTAAGTGGGAGGAGTGGGTTAAAGCACAGTGAGTGGGAGGAGTGGGTTAAAGCACAGTGGGTGGGAGGAGTGGGTTAAAGCACAGTGGGTGGGAGGAGTGGGTTAAAGCACAGTGGGTGGGAGGAGTGGGTTAAAGCACAGTGGGTGGGAGGAGTGGGTTAAAGCACAGTGGGTGGGAGGAGTGGGTTAAAGCACAGTGGTGGGAGGAGTGGTTAAAGCACAGTGGGTGGGAGGAGTGGGTTGAAGCACAGTGGGTGGGAGGAGTGGGTTAAAGCACAGTGGGTGGGAGGAGTGGGTAAAGCACAGTGGGTGGGAGGAGTGGGTTAAAGCACAGTGAGTGGGAGGAGTGGGTTAAAGCACAGTGAGTGGGAGGAGTGGGTTAAAGCACAGTGGTGGGAGGAGTGGGTTAAAGCACAGTGGGTGGGAGGTGTGGGTAAATGCAGAGTGGGTGGGAGGAGTGGGTTAAAGCACAGTAAGTGGGAGGAGTGGGTTAAAGCACAGTAAGTGGGGGGAGTGGGTAAAGCACAGTGGGTGGGAGGAGTGGGTTAAAGCACAGTGGGTGGGAGGAGTGGGTTAAAGCACAGTGGGTGGGAGGAGTGGGTAAAAGCAGAGTGGGTGGGAGGAGTGGGTTAAAGCACAGTGGGTGGGAGGAGTGGGTTAAAGCACAGTGGGTGGGAGGAATGGGTAAATCCACAGGTAGGTTAGGAAAAGTAGATAAAGACATGGTGGGGTGGACAGGCCAGGTAAATGCACACATTGCATAGTGGGCAGTAGGAATGGGTTGGGGTATAATGGGGTAGGAGTTGAGGGTAAATGCAGGGGTTAGAGAAGTGGGTGCAGCGACAGAGTGGGATAGGAGGAGTAGGGGAAATGTAAAGTAGGGGAGGAAGGAGTGGGTCAAAGACACAATAGGGGAAGGAGGAGTGGGGCGAAAGCACAATAAGAGTGGGATGGGGTTGGACAAAAGCACAATAGGGGTAGGAGGAATGAGATTATTGCCTTACTACATGATTGCCTCTGCCCAATATAATAGACGTCTGTCCTGTTCTAGCAGTAGGACAGATCACCAGACAGGTGGTGGCTAATAAGCCCTAAGTATTAGAGAATGCCCAGTAACAAGGGCTGCCTGGCATGGACCATTTTGGCATTTTGTAGTACACTTTACCTGTAAACTCCCAACTAACAGACCTTGGTTGACCAACTGCTAAAGACTCTGAGGTTATGCCCCGGGCGCTCATATCATACTGCTTGGCCCTCGCTGTCTCGTGATCATAGAAACCGTCACAGTAGTTGGAATCTCATTTCTCTATGTACGATGGTTTGAAACACTTAGTTGACCAGAAACAATGCATCGGCGAAGGATAGAAACCAAGAAAGCTGTCAGGGGCTGTAAATCCAGGGGGCAGCGAGTGGGATATTTGCATAAAACATTTTTTATTTCATTAAACCGGCATATCGGGAGATGCACCATCCTGCTGTAGGAAAATTATCCGCCATGTATGTGTGAGCTGTTGCGTAAGGACAGCCATCTGCGCACGAACGTAACAGGCGTCACCGCCAGAAACAAGACAGACACGTAGTCAGATGGTCAATGGGAAAATGCTAGCACAAAGGGGAAGGGGGGGGGGTGTGTGTGATTTTTTTATGATAATTATTTGGTCTACAATTTAATCCCATTAGACGGACGTGGCAAACACACAAAATCCTCACAAGCATCATACTGTGGTGATACAATGTAACGGAATAACCTAAAGCAGTGTTTGTCCTTGTCCTACATATATTAGTTTCTAACGACATTCGTATAAACATTTCAGGTGGTTCTGGGGGGACGTGTCTGGCTGTGCGAGGGAGCAGAAGTGTTTAGACAGAGCTCCGGGTGATATTGCTGTGGAGGGGATTTCTACCCGGGTTCCTCTAGTTTTTTGCCCCTTTATGGGAGTCCCTGCACTGCTGGACATCAAGAGGAGTGCTCTGGAGCCTGATCTGCTCCCCCCTCCAGAGCTCAGCTGACATCGAGACCTTTCTTCCAGGGGACCGCGTTCTACCGGCGGCCATTTTGAGGCCTACTGCCTGGCTCTCTGCAGCCCATGCCTCCCTCTGTGGTGCTCCAGGACCCAGGCAATCGGTTGCCAAGAGATCGGATGATGGTGAGCCCCTACCGTCAGGACGTGGCGACTGTCCCTACCGCAGAGTTGCTAGGGGAGGGAGTGGAACTGCGGCGGCTGCCAGGACCTCCTCCTGTTAGAGGCCTGGAGGACGTATTTGACGACCTGGAGGAGTGCATGCGGCTGCTACCTGAGGACGACGGGAGCCTGCTGATGAGAGGCTCCTGTCACAAGTTGATGGAGGTGTTACGTGGAGGCCGGAGGAAGGTGAAGGAAGCCCTGACTGAAAGCTTGGTGGGAGTTGCCTTGCCTGCTGGCCGTGAGATGGCCTCCCCTGTTAAGTAAGAGCACCGCTCCAATGAGGACGATCCGGTACCTACGGAGGAGACAACGGGAGTCGTGGTCCCTGAGGCGCCTCCAGCGTACCCACTGCTGCAGGCTGGAGTGGAGGAGTTGCCGGGCGATGGAGATCGTTCCTTTGGTGAGCAGCAGAGTGTGAATTGGTCACGCGGCTTGATCTCGGCTGAGATTGCTCCACCATGCAGACTACCTGTACGGCGTACCCTTCAGAGAGGAACCGTTCTTGCTGGAGCTATCCAAAGCATCATTTGGCCGGATACAGGTTGAGACGCTGGGGCCCTCTGGTTTTTTTAATTCCGCTCTTATTTTTGTTTTTACCCTTCATTTTACTTCCATCTTGCGTCCATCTACCCAGCGATGTTTCTGAAGACCCCAGAGCCTGCTTTTGTGTTTTTGTGAATTGCTATGGCCCCTAGTTGATGTTGTTCTCCTTGTTATTTTTTTTTATTATTATTTATTTTTTTATCATTTTTATTGCTGTATGTATGTTTTTTCGATGTCTTTCTGTGGCCATGTGTAGCCATTTTCTCAAGGCTGATTTTCTGTCTGACTGTGCAAAATTTCAAAAATAAAGAATTAAAAAAAAACAAAAAAAACATTTCAGTTGGTTCTAATAATAATAATACTCATTTTATATTATATATACAGCGGCAAGAAAAAGTATGTGAACCCTTTGGGATTACGTGGAGTTTTGCATGAATTGGTCATAAAATGTTCTCTGATCTTCATCTAAGTCACAACAATTTGAAAAACACAATCTGCTTAAAATAATACAACACAAACCATTATATGTTTTCATGTGTTTATTGAACATAACATGTAAACATTCACAGTGCAGGGTGGAAAAAGTATGTGAACCCCTAGCCTAATGACTTCTCCAAGAGCTAATTGGAGCCAGGAGTGAGCCAACCTTGAGTCCAATCAGTGTGATATTATTGGATGTGTTGCTGAACGCTGTCCTGCTCTTTAAAAACACACACCAGTTTTGGGTTTACTGGGTTCAAGAAGCACTGCCTGATGTGAACCATGCCTCGCAGAAAAGAGCTCTCAGAAGACCTACGATCAAGAATTGTTGACTTGCATGAAGCTGGAAAGGGTTACAAAAGTATCTCCAAAAGCCTTGATGTTCATGTGTCCACGGTAAGACAGACTGTCTACAAATGGAGAAAGTTCAGCACTGTTGCTACTCTCCCTAGGCGTGGTCGTCCTGTAAAGATGACTGCAAGAGCACAGCGCAGAATGCTTAATGAGGTAAAGAAGAATCCTAGAGTGTCAGCTAAAAACTTACAGAAATCTCTGGCACATGCTAACATTTTTGTTGACACATCTACAATAAGGAAAACATTAAACAAGAATGGAGTACATGGGAGGACACCACGGAGGAAGCCATTGCTGTCCAAAAAGAATATTGCAGCACGTTTGAAGTTTGCAAAAGAGCACCTGGATGTTCCACAGCACTACTGGCAAAATATTCTGTGGACAGATGAAACCAAAATTGAGTTGTTTGGAAAAACCACACAACACTATGTCTGGAGAAAAAAAAGGCACAGCACACCAACATCAAAACCTCATCCCCACTGTAAAACATGGCGGAGGGAGCATCATGGTTTGGGGCTGCTTTGCTGCCTCAGGGCCTGGACGGATTGTTGTCATTGATGGAAAAATGAATTCCAGAGTTTATCAAGACATTTTGCAGGAAAACGTAAGACCATCTGTCTGCCAACTGAAGCTCCGTAGAGGATGGGTGATGCAACAGGACAATGACCCAAAGCATACAAGTAATTCAACAAAAGAATGGCTTCAACAAAACAAAATACGCCTTCTGGAGTGGCCCAGTCAGAGTCCTGACCTCAACCCGATTGAAATGCTGTGGCATGACCTTAAGAGAGCGATTCACACCAGACATCCCAAGAATATTGCTACACTGAAACAGTTTTGTGAAGAGGAGTGGTCCAAAATTACCCCAGATCGTTGTGCAGGTCTGATCTGCAATTACAGGAAACGTTTGGTTGAGGTTATTGCTGCCAAAGGAGGGTCAACCAGTTATTAAGTCCAAAGGTTCACATATTTTTTCCACCCTGCCCTGTGAATGTTTACATGTTCTGTTCAATAAACACATGAAAACATATAATGTTTGTGTTGTATTATTTTAAGCAGACTGTGTTTTTCAAATTGTTGTGACTTAGATGAAGATCAGAGCACATTTTATGACCAATTCATGCAAAACTCCACGTAATCCCAAAGGGTTCACATACTTTTTCTTGCCACTGTATGTTACAGGTAAAGTCCAAAGTCCAGATAAACCTAGGATTACCCATGTAAAACTGACATTCCCCGTGGCAGCTTTGCATAAGAAACCAAACTTTGGACTTTACCCAGGTAATCCTAGGTTTATCTGGATGCCCATGGGATGTCACTTGGGTAAATCCAGATCTACTCAAACACCGCTGGGTAATGTGGTTTCTGAGACTTTTGGAGTCACCATCCAAAGCCATCATCATTCCCAGCTGCTGCATTTTCACACTGAAACAAACCAAGGTATCGTGCTATCAACCTGTCGCCCGCGTCAACACTTCACAACCTCCGCTCTAATCCTACGGAGTGTCCATATGTTATGTTTGCATCTATGTACTAATTTCTGGCTGACTAGTTTTCTTTTTAAAATTTTCCCTCTGTTTTTGTTAAATTTTCCCCTGTCAATGTGCTTTCCCAATCCCCTCCCCATGTCTTAAATACCTCTCATACACAACGCACTCTCCTTAACTCTGTGTCTTCTTCTTCATACAGCTCACCATCCAAAGCCATTACCATTTCCAGCTCCTGCATTTCCATCAGCCTCCCCTCCAACCCAGTCCCGGGCTTAAACCTTCTCCCTTCCAGCTGCTTTCACTTTTTTTATTGATTACCCTTCAAGCCCAAGCTTCTGGTCCCATGTTGTCCCTGCTATTATCTTTCTGGCCACCAGCTTCACACTCCCCTTGCTCCCTCTTGTTTCACATACCTCTGTCCCTTAGATTGTAAGCTCACAGGATGTCTGGCTGAGCACTTGCATAAAGTGCTGTATTAGCAGGATATTTATCCTACGGGCAGGGTCGTCTGTTCCTAATGTATCTTTACGTATTATGTATCACGTTTGTGCTTCCCCATTGTAAAGCGCTGCAGAATATCACAATCTGTTGGTGACTGTAACTGGAATGGCTGAACCCAGGCCAAGGACGTCGATCGTCGGAGGGAAGGGAGGCCGTAGGAGTGGCAGAAAGCCACAGGGCTTGCTTTGCCTGTCGATCATTAAATCGGTCACTGATGATGTCAACATACTCTGAATGCTGACATCATTCTGTCTATCAATACTCGCCGCTAAGAGCGTTCTGGGAGACAGGAGGAGATGGATTGGTCCATCATTCTGCACAAGTACTACAGATCTTGTGTACTTGTTTATGCAAGTTTCTAGAGATGCACAATTGAGTATGCAATGCAAGTTACGTTTGTATTCAGATAGCTGAAGGGACTTCTGCATTTTGGAAGCCCTGAGCTGAAGCCAGGGGAGGAGCAGTGCGACACCGAGGGAGAAAAAAAAAAAGAGTATTGCCACCTAAATAGGGGACCACACTGACACAGACAGAACATCCATGAGAACGGACTTTCTGTCCACACAAACGCCCGTGTGGCAACCTCGCTGCCACATATTTTCTTAATTAAACATACAAGAGAAAATCAAAGCACATGTAAGATATCAGCAACATAAAATAAACACCTAAGAACATTTCATGTTTTGCTGGTGGTGGCCCTTTAAATGCTGAGAAAACAGAATTCCTCAAAAGTAGATACGGAATCCTGAGCTTCAGCAATTATAACTTCATCCATGGAGTGTTGCCTAGCAACCGGCGGGAAAAATATATTAACAGCATATTGAGCAATAACTCTGGCGTGAAATGCTCTCTTTGCCATCATGCGCTGCTACGTGACCATCTCGCTGCCGGCAAACACACGGTCCTCCCTGTTTAATGTATTTATATTTACCCTAATTACCAAATAATTGGAGGTTCTATTTGCAATCTTTGCTGATTGCCGCTGAAATGCACCTCGTCTGTTTTCCGGCTTTTTCGTGCGCTGGCATGGTCGCTCGCACCTTGTTTAATGTTCCCCTCTCTCTCCTTCTTCAATCCATTCACAATTCCTCTGACGTGTCTATTATATTATCGGAGATCCATTCTATTCTTTGGAGTTATGGTTGTGTATTATATTGCTTGGAAAGTCGTGCTTGCTCTCTGGGTGACCTCATGCTTCATTACGCGGTTTTCAGAACTCATCATTTCTCTGGGAGCAACGGCCAAGGGAAATTACACTCTGTGCTGAACCATGCGAACCTGGAAGAGATAGAAAGATATATAGTTATCATCGCACCTATATATAAATACAGGGTGACACATATAGACCTGAACCCAAGGTTTACCTTCTAGATCTTAAAGGAACACTCTACACATCCATTCCTGACCACTTTATATTTTTAAAAAATGGTCAGGTTGTGTAGAGTGCCCCCCCCACGTCTCACTCCCCCTCCCAGCATCCTGTTTTTTGGAGAAAAAAAATATTTGGGTGAAGTGGAGGAGTTTCCTCCACCACACCCTGTGTCACCAGCAGCCAGGAAATTTGAATTTCCCAGCTGCGAGTCACTAGAGACGTCAGCATACAGGGAGCGTGCCAAAGTCACTATCTCTGAGACGGATGCATGCACGTAGCTCGGATCCATCGCTCTGTGCAGGCGCTATGAGACTAGCGTAAGTATAGTCCGCAAGTCCCTTTGCGATGAGCAATTTGCGTTCCCTAAGCTACGCAAGTAGTGCAGGAAGCGCAAGTTCCGCAGAAAAGACACAGGGACATACGGGTTCAGGAGTCCGTGAGCCGAAGAGGAGGAGCAGCGCGTGGTGGTGACGAGGGACAAAAGGTGAGTAAAACTGGGCAAAATTAAAAAAAATAAGAGCCAATTATTTAAGGACAAAAAAAGTACACTCTACTTTTCAGGAGAGTGTTCCTTTAAACCAGTGTTTCCCAAACCTGTCCTCAGGACCCTCAGCCTCACCAGGTTTGCCAGATATGTGAAGCACAGCACAGGTGATATGATTTGCTGCTCAGTGATTGCAGGATTCAGTCTGTATTTCCCCAAGGTGATCTGCAAAATCTGGCCTGGTTGAGGGTCCCGAGGAGAGGTTTGGGAAACACGGCTTTAAACGAAGGAATGGAAATCTATGAGAATTTTAGGAAAAGTGCCTCCTCTTATGTTGAGCACATCCTATCACAGGCACAGCACATGCTGGAAGCGTCCACCGTTCGGCACATGTTATCGCGGTGCTGCATCTCAATATTGCATCATTAATCTCTTGGATCTCATTCCTGATGTTATCTGCTAAGGAGTCGATCGTGCGGGGCTTGTTACGGTACACTCATTCCTTCAGAGAGCGCTACAAAAATGAGTTCGGGAGACCAGGGCAGTCACGGATTCTTGGAAATGTCACCATTGACTCATGTGATGTTACAGTTACAAGTATTTATAAAGCGCCGACAAGTTCCGCAGGGCTGTACAATGGGGGAGGGGGAATAACAAATATACAATCACATTACAGACAGAACAGTAGGAGAGAGGACCCTGCTCGAGAGCTCACAATCTGATGTGTGACATGTTGCGTCTTCTTGCTTGAAGTAACCCTGTACTCTTTCAAAGAGCAAGCGATATTGTTCCGTGGGAGAGCTATTCTCGTGGCTGTGCTGTTATCGTGGCTCTGTTGCTACTTCCAGCATGTGCCTCTGTTCAGTATGTGAGCACTCAGGCATAATCAGGCAGAGGGCTACAGCAGATGGAGGACAGTCCAAAGAGACAGGGTACAGCAGGGGCGCACCTTCAGCTTTAATGGCCTCCTCTGCTCCGACAGATTTGATGTGTAACACTCCCAACCATGAGATATTAATGGACATTGCCAAACCAAGAGGTGTGCGGATTATCAGGTTGACGGTTGCCGGCCATCAACTGGGAGACAAAGAAAGGGATTCTAAAACTGCTGTGATTATTCGACACATGCACTGAATGTACAACATCGCATGAGCAACTTTCCCCCATCAGTGCATCAATACAAAATCTGGGGTAAAATCTAGTTATTTTGGCAATTAAATGAAAAATATTACTTTGTTTTGTCGAAGGAGATACCTTTCTATGTTATGAGAAAATGAACTGGGTTTGATGTGCTTATATGGCAGCGCCGCAATACGAAACGGATTTCCTAGAATCCAAGGTTTCACATAATAGAATATCAAGCTTTTATTGCTGCATCGGGAGATTGGAAGCACCGTGCGAGCTGAGCTGAAGGGAGGCAGGGTTCGTGAAATGATAGGCGATCCTCCATCAAACAACACTCGCCTGTACGTGCAATGCCTTTATAAACCATTCATGAAATAATTTCTTTACATATCAAATGCCATTCACCGCTTAGTTAGATAATGGGATTACATCGGAGAAAGACCTGTGGGAATCCCTAAAGTAACTATTTTCCACGTGGTGTCGATAATAATTATCCTTTGCGCAGCGGAATAACACTCAAAAATTATAATGAGGGTTAACCTGCAAGACGAGAGAGGCCCTACTGTTCCTGGGCCAGTCCCTCTCGTTAAAGCAAGTGGCTCCCGTCCTATTCCTGCCAGGCCGCAAACCACTGCTGCGCCACGACTGTTAAAGGATATTGCGCTAACTATAAGCTGTATAGGATGCGCTACTGTTGAAGCAGAATAACATCTGTTTCAGCCAGTAATGTGAAAAAGTACCACCTGCCAAAACCTGATGTGCAAAACCACTAAACACTGGAAAGGAAATACCATAAATAATCCAAATCGTACTCTTGCGACAAAGAGGACAGTGCAAACTGATGCCTCTTCTGTTGAGCGAATGATATGCAGAACACAGCTCTTCAGTCTCGTTCCAGCAGTCTTGCATTATTTCCAGTTACCCTGTGCTGCTGTAAAGAAGGTACAAGGAGCAGTCTTCACCCTCACTGTAACAAAAACCTCAACAAACTTTACTGCTGCATTACAGCAGCCATGGAGAGGGCAGAATAGAGAGCTGTGGGTTCACTCACTGCTGTACAGGGATAAGATTCAGGAGGTTATAATGAGTGACAATCCCTGTACAGTACAGATACAAGGTGTTGCTGTTATTGCCATACACAGGCATTATGCAGCACACATACAGATACAAGGTGTTGCTGTAATTGCCATACACAGGCATTATGCAGCACATACAGATACAAGGTGTTACTGTAATTCCCATACACAGGCATTATGCAGCACATATAGATACAAGGTGTTACTGTAATTCCCATACACAGGCATTATGCAGCACATACAGATACAAGGTGTTGCTGTAATTCCCATACACAGGCATTATGCAGCACATACAGATACAAGGTGTTACTGTAATTCCCATACACAGGCATTATGCAGCACATACAGATACAAGGTGTTACTGTAATTCCCATACACAGGCATTATGCAGCACATACAGATACAAGGTGTTGCTGTAATTGCCATACACATGCATTATGCAGCACATACAGATACAAGGTGTTGCTGTAATTGCCATACACAGGCATTATGCAGCACATACAGATACAAGGTGTTTCTGTAATTGCCATACACAGGCATTATGCAGCACATACAGATACAAGGTGTTATTGTAATTTCCACACACAGGCATTATGCAGCACATACAGATACAAGGTGTTGCTGTAATTGCCACACACAGGCATTATGCAGCACATACAGATACAAGGTGTTGCTGTAATTGCCATACACAGGCATTACGCAGCACATACAGATACAAGGTGTTACTGTAATTCCCATACACAGGCATTATGCAGCACATACAGATACAAGGCGTTGCTGTAATTGCCATACACACACAGGCATTATGCAGCACATACAGATACAAGGCGTTACTGTAATTGCCACACACAGGCATTATGCAGCACATACAGATACAAGGCGTTGCTGTAATTGCCATACACACACAGGCATTATGCAGCACATACAGATACAAGGCGTTACTGTAATTGCCACACACACAGGCATTATGCAGCACATACAGATATTGCATCGCTAATAATCTCATTATGATCAATACTAAGAATTATACCCCTATTCTCTTCTTACAACTTCTCCCATGTAAGTTACCTTCTTAATACCAACTAACCCCCCTTCCCCCCTCCCTTTTCCCGTAAATGAAAACACAACAAAGTATTGGCATTTTGAAAAGGTCACGTCTTTTATTACTTAAGGCCAAATTCTTTGCCTCTAAGGCAGAATTATTATTATCGATCCTCGTATGCCAAATACGCTACACCAGATAACACTGGCAGCCAGATAACACTGGCAACTGCAATGCACCACAAGCATTGCCCAGAAATAGCGCCCCACGTGGCTAAGCAGGATGACCACACGTCTGCTCAGTGTATTTTTATGGCAGATAGCAGGCCGAGAGGATCTGCAAACCAGGAAGGCACCTGAGCCTGGCCGTATGAAACCACAACTCACCCCGTACCCTGCATACCCTCCCCCCACTATCGCTCACGTGCCAGGCCGCCTATTTCACCGCCACCAAAAACGAGGACCCTCTTTTTACTGCCACCAATAAAAAGCTGTGACCTTTCCTCTTACCCCACGAAAGGCTCCTTATCGCGCCTTCAATGAAGAGTGTGTTCCCAGCCTTATCACTCCTTCAATGAACTCCTCACTTCTTGCTCCTATTTCGGGGTGCTCCAAAACCATTGCCAGATAACATCGGCAAATGCAATGCACCACACATATTGCCCAGAAAATAGTGGCCCCACGTGGCTAAGTAGCGTGACCACGCGTCTACTTAGGGGTCTCTTTATATCGCAAATAGCAGGCCGAGAGGATTTGCAAACCAGGAAGGCTCCTGAGCTTGGCCGTACGAAACCACACTCACCCCGTACCCTGCAGACCCTCCCCCTACCATTGCATCCCACGTGCCAGGCCGCTATTTCACCACTCACAATACCTATCTCTTCTCTAGCTGTCCCCTAAATGTAGTACCATAATATCTGGCTTACCCCACTTTCTCCTGGATGTCTTTGCTATTCCCAATAACTGCCCCACCCCCTACCTTGCTTCCCTATCCATCTAATCCCTACTTCAATTACGCTGCACCCCGGGGTTGCTCCTCTCTTGGTGCCAGCAGCATGCCTCTCCATCCAGTGCACATAGGAGTGTCCCAGGATCCGCACTCTCATTGCACCTGCTCCTGCAAATAACTAAAATGTAAACTATTAACTGTAATGCACACACACACAGCGTACCCGAACTGAAAAGAAACCAAAAGAAACAAGGAAACAAATTATTATTATTAAAACAAAACAATTGTTCCCCATAAGTTTTCCCTTTTCTTTAATGACCTCACATATCTCCTATACACTTCCCATTTCCATCTCCCCATCTTTTTAACTCGATCCTTTGGGTAACCCAATTCTGGCTCAGTACCAGCAGCTCCTATCCTGAAAGAATGGGGGCAAATGTAACTCCCCTTTCAACCAAGCCCCTCCGTGGCCTGCTGCGGAACCATTTTGAATTGATACCCGGACAAGTTAGTACCACCCTTGTGCCCCCAGAACATGCGACCGTTTGAAGGAGTCGCCTCCAAGTATCCCCTCATACATACCACTGGGCATACTTCCCCACCATGGGCACCTAGAGCAATTGTTTCCTCAATCCTTAGGGCAGCTGAAAAACTAAAACAAATGCTGCCCTACAAAGATTGTTATCAGCTCCATCTTATCTCCTACTTGTACTCTGCTGTCAAGATCTTCCTCACCACGAATTGTTTAGCCCAGTCCTCCTCTTCCTTTAACCGAGCAAAGTATGAAATACCACTAAATAGTTCCAAGCTGTCCTTTATCGACTTACCGCCGAACTTCAGTAGCTATTTGAAAACAACATTCTGCCCTACCTCCTCTGTCCCTTTAAAACTCGATCCAACCCTTTCACTGCTTGCTCTACGGTGCCCATGTCTACTGCAACAACAATCTCCTCACCAAATCATTGATGCCCTCTAACTGCTCCCCATCTGGCAAAGAAATGGAGGGCAGTGTTCACCCTGGAAATTTTTTTCTATTTATTTTTTTTATTATTATTATTTTTTTTTTTTTCCCTCTTCCCCCCTCCCGGTACCAAATGTCGGAACACATCCCACCTGAAACTGGACAATGTATCCGCCACCACCTTCCTTACCGCCGGTATGTGATTTGCAGTGAAATTAATATTGCTTTTTAAACATATCAACACCAAATACCTGACATAGGCTACAACCTGCGGTGATGATGCAGACATGTTATTCAGCACTTGCACCACACCTTGAATATCAGACCCAAAAATAAAAAAGGGGGGGAGGGATGTTTTTTTGTTTTTTTTTAAATTTATTTCTTTTTAATTTATTTATTTAATTATTTTTTAATTCTATCCCCCACAGTGGTATTGCCCCGACGATTGGAAAATAAAAAATTCCAGAAACACCAAGCTTTGCACCCATCCATTGAATCCACTCCTGGGCCATTTGCCTGCTCACCATTTGAAATTACACTAGACCATTTGATCTTAATGTCTGGCCATTCCCCCCAAACCACCTACAATTCTGCCCGATCAACTAAACTTATATTGTAACCCCCCCCCCCGATCCTACCTCATTCTCCAGTCCCTTTGGAACCCGCTACCATGAAATCGTCCGAAGTAATGTACTATACGTCTCCTCCCCGCTCTCTTCTCCACTAAGCAATGCAAAAAAGTAGGAAGCCTTTAAAAAGGGGGGCACGGGATATTGCCCACCCCAATGGGTAAACAGATATCGATGTAAAATTACCCATCGAATTTACACCCCATTAAAAGAAAACCCCCTGGACACAGCGGTACGGCCTGAAGGCTGCCTCTAGATCAAGCATAGGTAACTCTGTCCCCTCGCCAGCTACCCTTACCAAAATCACCCCCTTATTGAATGAATGGTAGCTAACAGAAACATCTTCCCTACTTATTGCCTCTGCAAAGAAACGGCCGTCCCAATGTTTATTTGTATGTATTTTCCTTACATTCCCTTGCTCTGTGTATCATGTAGAGTATTGTATTCCCTCTGTATAGCGTAACCTCTGTATTACGATCCAGTCTTTGTATAGTGTACACCCCCCTGTAAGTAATGAATTCCTTTTGTTTTCACATGCTTCCATCAGCCCCTCCCCCCAGCAACTAAGGTCACCAGCTCACTGTTTTTTTTTTAGTAATCAAAATTTTTATTAACAGAGATAAACATATAAAAACATAAAGCACAGTAGCATGTACAGTATGATAACATAAGTCTTGCGATACATATAATAACAGTCACGACAAAATAAAGTTTACACTGTACTGAGTTGCAATTGGTAAAAAGCTAAATCCTACCCCGGTCAAGATCAAGGCGTTATATGCTACATCTGTAATCGTATGCTGTACCATTGCTGACCAGCCGCTGGGAAGAATTTCCAAGGCCTTTAAGTACGTCTTCCGGGCCGTGAGAGAACAGACAGACTAGAACAAACATAACATAACCGCAGACAGGACAAACCAACAAACAGACAGGACAACGATAAAGACAAGAAGAAAGACAAGACAGAAAGGAGCAGAGTTCAGTGAATTAAAATAGTTCAGAGAAAGGGGAAAAGGTGGCAGAAAGGAAGAAGAGAAAATAATAGGGAGAGGAGAGAGAGAGAAAAAAAAAGGGAAGTAAGGGGGTCAGTGTATTCCTGGGGGACGGGGGCACTTATATACCAACTGGTGGTCCACACATCGGGACAAGCGCAGTTCCTAGGTTCACCACTCTCCATCGGGATCTCTAGCATCCTAACTCAAACTCCATCAATCAGCCCACCCGCTCATGTGTCAGTCACTTCCAGGCATCTCTCAGGTGCCAAGCTCACATACTGTAGTTATCCCAATGAAACCAATTCATAACAAATTGTTCGACTTGGTCTAGTTCCTTTGCTACCAGGTTATCCATTCTGCGGAGGAATTCTACCTTGGCCACCCATTCTCGCCAAGAGGGTAACGTCGGCTTGCCCCAATGCAATGGTATCAGCAATTTGGCCGCAGTCACCAATCTCAATACTACTGAACGCTTCAAGACTTTCATGGGCGCCGGGAACTGCAACAGGATATAGTTAGAGGGAGTGAACTCAAAATCCGCATCTGAAATGGCACGAACTGCAGTGTGAACCATCTTCCAAAAAACCTGAATCTCAGGACAGTCCCACCAAATATGTAATAAATCCCCGAAAGCCGCCTTGCACCGCCAGCATTGCGGATCATGAAGGGGAAACATTTTCTGCAGCCGATCTGGGGTCCGGTACCAAAATGTAAGAATTTTATAAGCATTTTCCGCGCAATGCAAAGAACCGGTCCCCTTGTGAATGAGCGTAAAAGTCTTATTCCACTCCTCATCTGAAATATGTTTCCCTATCACGGCACTCCACCTTTCCCTGAAAGCCGGAGTCTCTGCATATCGCCCAAGGAGCATGCGATATAAGGTAGAAACACCTCTGGCCAACTGAATACCAAACTGGAAATACTGCTCAAAGGGCGTAAGAGGACGAGTAAGGCTGAATCCAGCCTTCAGAGAGCGCAGATACGATTGGATCTGGTGATAGTTGAACCGTTCCTGAAGACGGATCTGAGGCGTTCCATCTGAGTGCTGCAACGGGGGAGGATTTCCATCTTTCAAATAAGTAGCCACCGTGATCCTATCCGGTAGGTCAAACCGCGCTTTAAGGGCTGAGCATACCCCTGGTGTAAAATCGGGGTTGTCTTGTAATGGCAAAAGTGGTGAAATCGCAGATGTCAGCCCAAATTGCATACGCAATCGTCTCCAGATGCCCAGCGTTTCTGTCGTAAGGCACAAAATCCTTTGTTGTTCCCAAGGACCTCGGCAACGAATCCACGGCAGTGTCCACAGGGGCGTTCCCACCAGCGTTTCCTCCATGTCCAGCCACAGTTTCTCTGACTTTTGGACGGACCATTCCAGAAGACGCGCAAGATGTACCGCGTAATAATAAAGTTTAGCGTCAAGCAACGCCAAACCCCCTTCTGACTTAGGGCGACATAGCGTTGCATAACTGACACGCGGGCCCCCGTGGGGCCAAATGAAACGCAGTGCCACTGTTCGGAACAGCTTGAAGAAATTGGCAGGCAGAGAAATCGGGACCGTTTGGGTACTACATTCATTTTCAAAGTATTAATCCGGCCCGACCAGGAAATAAACTTTTTCGACCAAGCAGATAACTCCGATACGAAAACATCTAACAGTGGTTGATAATTAAGAGCATAAAGCAGTGCAGGGGATGGGGAGATCCATATTCCTAGGTATTTCAATCGATCCTTACACCACGTAAATGGAACCGCCCTCTTTAGTCTAGCCACACAAACCTGCGAGAGATTCACATTAAGTAGTTCCGACTTGTCCATGTTTACCCAAAATCCGGAGACCTCACCAAAATCCGATAATACTTTTGTCACCGCTGGCAATGAAGTGTCAGCATTTGTCAACATAAAAAGCAGGTCATCCGCATAAGCAGAGACCACGTGATGGGAAGAGGTGCCTTGGATCCCCGTGATGGAACGGCTTCCAGCAGTGGTTCCAAGTACAGAGCGAATAATAACGGCGACAAGGGGCAACCCTGTCTAGTTCCATTGCAGATCGGAATGGGGGCAGAAAGTGCTCCATTCACACGGATACGAGCCGACGGATTTGTATATAAAGCTTGTACCTGGTCTAAAAAGTATCCGGGAGCCCCATTTGTCGTAACACTAAAAACAGAAAGGACCAACTCACTTTATCAAACGTCTTTTCGGCATCCATATTCTATCTCCCACCCCCTTACTTATGTAAACTTAGAAAATAGACTTTATTATTAAATACACGTTATATTCAACTTCCTTCTCCCCTCCCCTTACAGTATAACACAATATTCTACCCCCCCCCCTCACTTATGGTAACTTTACAACGTATATACATATATAATAATTTTTTTACATTTTTTTTTTGAGGTTATCAAACTTTGGTGATATCCATCCCCCCCTATCCCCCTCCCCTTACAGTTTAACATAATATCCAAACCCCTACTTTTGCAAACTTACACAATATGTTACCTATTTAATTTTTTTTTCCCTTCCCCCCTAAATATACCCCCCCTTTGCCCCCCTCCTCCACCCTCTTCGCCCTCCCATTCCTTAGGTATCTGGAAACCCCCGCCTCTATAAGTCCCCCTTCTTCTCCACCGATCAGCCCAAAACATCCCATAAACATAAAGCAAAGGGGTCACCAGAATCTCCTCTCAGGTACATCAAGCAGCCCTGTCCCCTCCTCCCCCTCTCGGGCATTCCTTGTCTATCATTACTCATTACCGGATTCCCATTAGGCACGTGTCCCTCTCTTTCAGTCAATGTAGAGGAGACTGAAGGTCCCCAGCCAAGTCCACGCAAGGCAGCCAACTCTCAAAGCCTGACCACAGGGGTTCCGTTCACGCTGAGTGGAGTCAAATCCAGCCCCCGAAATCGTTGCCCAGTCGACCCGGGTTCACCAATCTCAGTCACAAAGGGGAAAATGGGCAACAGTTAACCCAAAGAAAAACCACATATGCCTTTCCTGGGCAGGTAGATCTTCCTGACCTGCAACAGTGAGGGAGAGTGCGACCTCTCAGGGACGCCTCGAAGCCAGGAAAGCGGCTCCACACCCGAAACAGCCCGGGTAAAAAAGCAACGAGGAGCCAGTACAAAATTACACCTCCATCACCCTTACTCGACCAAGGCAGGGGTAGCCCCAACTTCTTCCTATCGCAGGCGATCCATATTACGCGTCCGGCGCTGTCTCCGTTGTCTCGGAGGGGGGGCAGAAGTGGCGCGAACAGAGTCGTCGGTCAAGGCCGTTCCCAGTCTGAAATCTGCATGTCAGGGAGCTGTAAGTCCCGTAAAAAAAAAAGGGACATCCGAAGGCGTGGTAATCGCTACACCCACGCTGTTATGAGCGGTGAATAGCAAGAATGGGTAACCCCATCTATACAAGATGCCCTTCTCCTGGAGTGTCATAGTCACCGGCCGCAGAGCCCTGCGGGCTGCCAGTGTAAAGCGGGACAGATCATTGTACAGTTCCACCTTATCGTTTCTGAATTCCCAGGAGCGATGCGCCCTCGACGCTTTGATAATCCTCTCCTTCAACTGAAAGTCAGTGACGTGACATAGTATATCCTCGGTCCCTCGTCGTCCGCTCGCCGTCCCGGTGCCCGGTAGACCCTATGCGCTCGATCGATCACTGAGGGGTTGACATCTCCATCCGATAGAATAAAGGCAAATAGCCGGGCCAAATAAGCAGTCAGCTCAGTCTCCGACTCCCGCACCCCTCGTATGCGGATGTTCTGGCGGCGTGACCGGTTCTCCAGATCGTCCAGGCGACGAAGCAGCGCCGACAGAACCGAGGAACCAGGGGCCACCTGCGCGTCACTCACCGCGTGTTGTGTCCTGGTTTCAAGGTGGAGCACCCGGATTTCCAGGTCAGCCAGGCCCGTTTTGATAGCGGAGACCTCTCCTCGCAGGGATTCTCCCAACGTCGCCGCCAGATCAAGGAGGCCCTGTTTAGAGGGTAAAGACGCCATCATCTCCTCCATCCGTCGTAGGAGTGGGTGTTCCTCACTCCACGAGGCCTCAGACTGCGACGGGGAGGCTGCCGCAGACATACTAGGCCCCAACTGCGAAGTTGTTGTCGCTTGCAGGAATGTGTCCATGGAGCCCTGTAAAGTTAGTCTGGGGGTCCCTGGGGTAGCAGAAGTCGTCCCCCGTGCTCTTCCCTTCACCATCGCTCACTGATCCGCTGTGCAGGAGCAATTAAAAGGCAATCACACTGGAGCTCTCACTTCAAGCCGCCATCACAGAGCTTGGTCAGGCCACACCCCCACCAGCTCACTGTTATCTGATCCATTGTTTGCATCGGAGAGTGACTCCATTGTTTGTGCACCTTCCCCCTCTGTATGTGTGTGTCCCCTTGCAAAATGTAAATAATGCCATCTCCATTTTGAGTTGAGAAAGAGCAAAGATGTTCTGTACATAAGTGGCTTCATTGTCCTCCATTTTATGAGTCCTCAGCCCTGGAATCCCTTATCAATAGAACCAAGCTGCACATGTGAAAGTCTTTAACCTTCGTCCACAATGAAACTGATTCTTGCTTAGTATATTAATCTATAGACCCGAAGTTAAACCAACCAAACTAACCTAATGACACAGCATTTGCGAACATACAAAATCACTGTTTAGTTGATAAGCCTCTTCAGAAATTATAACAGACACATTTAGATGTGTATTTGGTTAGTAATTGTTATATATTCATAAATCTGGCAGAAACAATCTGGATTAATTTAGTTGCGCAAATGTAAGCTTAAACAGATTGTACAGTTACTGCTGCAGCATTCCTCATTGGCAGCAGAACATGTGACTTTTTGAGGTTTAAGATGGCTGCCAGCCATGCGGTCACTGACTACCTATGTTTATAAGATCATACAGACTATACAAATAATAAGGTTTGATCAAGTATTACAAAGTGAAGCAAATATCAACGAGCATATTCTAGCTAACAATGCAAATCACTAGAACGGATAAATTAGCGCGTATTTAACCCAATAGATTACACACACACATATAGTATATTATCAACATAGCTTAAAATTCCCCGAATAAATACACTTAATACTTATCCACTCCCAGGCTTTATTATGATGATGGTACAAGTGTGAAATATGAGTGAGTTACTGCTCATGTTTCCTCTATTTCTGAAATAAGTCTCTCCTCTCCCTCAATAAAGTCAAAGTTACCGTTCTAAATAATTATTTACTCAACTGTAGCAAGTGCTCAAAACAAAAGATTGTATATTACTGCTGTGTCACTTTAAAAATTGCAACAATTAGAATAGTGAGCTTAAATACAGTATACAAATTAATTTGTTCACCAACTTATTGCTTTGCCCTTGGGGTTACTCCAACATTATTTAAAACACACAGCTCTTTGAATAACCCTGTAAATCATAACCCACATAAAAAGGCCAGCATGTGAAGCTGCTTGAGAATCCACTAAAGGTGTTACTCAGCAATGCACGTATGGTGCTTTTCTCATTCGGCACACTATAGAGTTATAGTGATTAATGTCCAGTGATTCAGTCTGTTATATCAAGTTCCTATGTGTGATTACATTCCCTTTGTGTTGTCTCCATGTGCTATGGCTAGGTCCTTGTGGGGTCTCCGTGTGCTATGGCTATGTTTCTGTGTGTTTCTATTGTGTGATTACTGCGTGTTATAGCACGCTTTTATTTTACTTTTATGTTTATTATAATATATATATATATATATATTTTTTTTTTATTTCTCTTAGTGTTATACTACAATAGTGATTTCAGTGTGTTATAGAGAGGAATTTCGTGATTTCAGGGTGTATGATAGCTACATCATTAGCGTGACTTCATGTGTTATACCGAGGTCCTACGTGTGATTTCACTATGTATAGTGAGTTCCTACTGTGTGTATGGTGAGGGCACATGCGTGTATAGGGAGGCCCTGTGTTTGTTTATGGTGTTTATATGGGTTGCTTATTATGATTTTGGCTGCAGCCATGGATGATACTAAAATTGGACAGTCAGTCATGCGCTATACTGAGCACCCAAACTAATAAGGCACAGCAGTCCACAAACAGCCAGAGCAAAACCACTGGAAATCCCAATGCCCCTAATAACATACAAAACAACAAATCACTGAACTCTGGCAGAGCCACCCCAGACCAACAACCCATTAGAAATTACTATCACGCAGCTGGACACCAAATGAACAAGGAATACAGTATTGCAAATTGAAACAAACATAAACAAGCATCCACTAAATAAACCTACAGATCCGTACAATGGGAAACCCACACCTATCCCTCCAATAAATAATGGAACTAGGAATATATATATATAGCAGACTTATGATAATAGAGTATGCATAACAGATAGATACTGCAAGTAATACTTATCCAGTCATTGGTTTTCATACGATGATGGTGATGCAAAATGGAGCTCGCCGCCGCCCTGTCTCTAAAGTTCTTAGTAAAAGAAAATTAACTGCAATACACAAACTGCCCCCACGCCTTGTCTTTTATACCCCCCTTTCCCCCTCCCTCCCATTGTTCCTCTCCCTATTGCATCCAATCACAAATCGGCCATGCTTCAGCTCATTAAGCAAAAAAAACCCCATGCCTGATCCCATAGAACAAAGGGAACTCAACTCACTCCCTTTCATTCTTGTGTAATACAGGGATAATTCTTAAACCTTGCTCAATCCTAATTAGTCTCTCTCTCGAACAAAACCCCATAAGCAGGAGATCTGAACATTTTATTATCTGTCCGCAGCACATATACTGCATCTGACACAAAGGCCATTTCTGCCTGTATGCTGATAATGCAGACCAAGTGTGACATTGTACGATATAAGGGATGCCACCTAGAGTTTAGAACCTTTCATCCCAGCGTTAGTTCTATAAAAGATAAACTACATCTATTTGAAAAATTAAAAATTAGCTAATTTCCTATCCTGGAATAACAAGCTTTATTCAAAATTGCTAATTTATTGTATATGTAAGCATTAACTATGCATCCTCTGTTTCACAATAAGGGCAGGTTGGGAGTAGGGATTTCTCTATAGATATATACATACGCGTAGTTTGCATTTGTGTCTATTACTTGTTTATCTGTGCAGTTTTATACCTTCGATATTACAGGAGCAAAGCAAAAGGCAAATTGTTTCTTCGCCGAAAACTATAGGAGCATAAGGTAACTTCCCCTTTCTACGAACAGTAGCAATGACTAGATTAGGGATGCAGCGCTCTATTATTTTCATAACCGATTAGTTGGTTGATTATTTTGTTTAATTAATGGATTCATAGGATAAATTAATAAAAAAAATTGTTTACTCATAAGGAACATTATATAAAAATCAACCTGTTCCTGTTCAGTGTATTTAGGTTTTGTGCTGCCCTAGGCCTGACTAAACTCGTGCACCCCCTAATTTAAATTTGATACACCCCTTCCTGTCAAAGTCACACCTCTACCTGGTTAAACCACACCCTTACTCCTTAGGCTCCACCTTTTCCTCTTAGAGCTCCGCCTTTTCCTCGCTTTATATTAAAAGTGGACACCAAGTGCCTACTTATATTTTGTATACCATTTCAAATGTTGAATCTATGGAGATACTCAAATAAACTTATGAAATGTTTAAATTCAACCATTTTTACAAAGATGCATGCATGCCAAGTATACTGGATCACAGCCGCTCTAATTGGTTGAACAATAAAACCCACAGAAATGTGCAATGTGTATGAGCATATCAAACTCACAGAAATGTGCACTGTGTATGAGCGTATCACAGAGCTGCACGGCAATAAAACCCACAGAAATGTGCAATGTGTATGTGCGTATCACAGAGCTCCACAGCAATAAAACTCATATCATTCCAAACGCCCCACTCTTTTAATTTCATTAACCCCCCCTCTTTTCACCTTATTAACCCCCCCTGAAAAAAATGAAAGTGATCTGTCCCTATCAGAAAGTGTCAATGGGGACCTGAAAGGTAGACAAGGACGACCAATTCAACCAGTCCTCACCTACTTTGGGAATTATTTTACAGCACCATGCTGATCAGGTCTCTCCTGATTAGTCCAGGTTGATATGTTGAGTGGACTTCATTGTCTGCCTGTTGGTGCCACATTCTGTAGCAGCGTGGATACACTGTAAAAGTATTGGGGCACACAGGAGAGTCAATGGTTGGAGGGTCCACCTGCTTTTTATTATTAAATATTCCAACTCTGTGACATTTATGCCTATTGCAAAACAGCATGTACTGGGAACATATGATGACAGTGGAGAATGGAGATTGTTTTATTTTACCATTATGTAACATAATATTCTATACATTTCTTAGCAACTTGATTAATCCAATTTATTTTATGCCCTTCCATAGGATATAAAGTTGTTTTTGGCCATAAAGGGATCACTTCAGTTCATTCTTATATTTTTCCCGACATGCATCACTGCTGAATTTAGTACGAACCTGCATGAGAAGCACATATCGCTAGAAAAAAAACTATAATACCACAAGCAGTGCAGCAGCAATAACAAAGTCAGGTAAGACTGAGACAGGAAAAGGCTGCTGCCTATCTCCCCCCCCCATTCTAACCTCTCCCGCTGGGTCCTGCGAGCCACCTCTCCGTGGCACGGCATCTGCACTCAGCAGCATGGTGGAGCGCTGGGAGGAAGTGATGTCATATGATCACTTCCTCCCAGCATTGCAGCGCAGAGACAGAAACGCTCGGCGGCCGGGTATTCAAAAACCGGCGGGTCCCACAGGGTGTTAGGTCCCACGGAACAGCAGGTGCCATTGAGCGGTGGGGTGCCACCCCCTGTAAATTGCCGCCCTAGGCCTAGGCCTTGTCAGCCTAGGCCAAGATACACCGCTGATTACACTCATAAATCAGTTTGTGTCGTGTTTCTGCCCCCCGTGAAGGAGTTGTAGTCTCTTTTTAGCACTAAAATGGGGATGCTAACGTGGAAAATCTGCGCCTCCAGGTTCCCCCATCGCGTTCCCATTTTTGCGTGAGATTCTTCTTCTCGGCACCTTTCCCTGGAACGCAGCGCTACCCGCAGTGATACTCACGATAGTGCTTCCAGGCCACCACGAGTATCACCTCCTGGAGTCCATAGGACTTCATGGAGCGTTGTGCTTCCGGGTCGCCAGGAAGATCACGCAGCAAAAAAAATAAAAAAGAAAACGAATCTCCTAATAGAAGCTTAAATCAATAAAAATGTAGAGAAATGTGTCCAAATAATAAAAAAGATCTGGTACAAAATAAAGAAAAAGTCTTTTAAAAAATAAAAAAGAAAAATGTGTTTTAAAAAATTAAAAGGGTTTTTGCAAAAAATAAAAATAATAAATGGAATTTTATAAAAAAGAATTAAAATGATATTCCCTTTTTTTCATTGAAACCTATGGGATACGTCTGTTTTAAACCGGTCGAACTGAAACACAGAAAATCTGGTAATTTAGCCATAACATTAACTGTGGCACGACTGTGCGTTCTGTGAATATTAGACACGATAGACTTCTGTGGGACAATTTCGGGCCTGCCGAATTGCACCGTATTTGGTGAAAATATAGCTTTGTGAATATATGAATTGCCCTGAAATTGCACTGGATGGTGAAATTCACAGGTCGGTGCAGTTCGGTAGCAGATTCGGAGGTTAGTGAATGATCCTTTAAGGCCCACGTGCCTTTCCATCCCCCCTCATTGGCCCTGCCTGGGAAACTTATCCTGAAGCAGGGCAGGCGCCGACTCCATGGCTTGATAGCGTAAAGACCAGGCTGCACTGCTCGACTAGCAGGGGGAGCAAGGGTACAGGTTATTTTTGGATACACCTGCTTTTTCCTGGAGGTGAGGGTTTATTTTTTTGCCAGCATCATATATCCACACAATTTCATACCTGTAAGGCCGGATGCGCACGAGCGCACTCAGAGTGGAAGGAACGTCCGTGAGAGTAGACGCTCCTTCCACTCGACGCCTGCCTGCCCCCCCCCCTCAGCGCTGCATCAGAGAGATAGCAGCAACATTAGGAGTGGTCAAATCAACAGTTTTGTACATTCTGAGGAAAGAAGAACGCACTGGTGAGCTCAGCAACATAAAAAGGCCTGTACTTCCATGGAAGACAACAGTGGTGGATGATCACAGGGTCTTCTCTATGGTAAAGAAAAACCCATTCACAACATCCACACAACTGCAGGACACTCTCCAGGAGGTGGGCATATCATTGTCAAAGTCTACCATCAAGAGAAGACTTCACGAAAGCAAATACAGGAGGGTTCACCACCAGGTACAAACCATTCATAAACCTGAAGAATAGAAAAGCCAGATTAGACTTTGCCAGAAAAACATCTAAAAAAGCAAGAGCAGTTCTGGAAAAGCATTCTTTGGACAGATGAAACGAAGATTAATCTGTACCAGAATGACGGGAAGAAAAAAGCGTGGAGAAGGCTTGGAACAGCTCAGGATCCAAAGCACACAACGTCATCTGTAAAACATGGTGGAGGCAGTGTGATGTCATGGGCATGCATGGCTTCCAGTGGCACTGGGTCATTGGCGTTTACTGATGATGTGACGGAAGGCAGAAGCAGCCGGATTAATTCAGCAGTGTTTAGAGATATACTGTCAGCCCAGATTCAGCAAAATGCAACAATGTTGATTGGATGGCACTTAACAGTAGGGATGAGCCGAACACACCCGAGTCCGGTTCGTATTCGAACCCGAACTTTCCAAATGTTCGAATCCGAACCCGAACTCAATACAAGTCAATGGGGCTGAAAATTCGGCTTTTAGAGTGCCCTCCAAAAGGGCATATATGCTAGATATTTGCCATAAAAGGTGTATAGGGGTCCGGGTAGTGCCCTGGGGGACAGGAAACAAGGACAAAAAGTTTTAAAAAAAAGTTTTTAAAGGGACATGGAGTTTTCCATGAAATAAGAGTTAAAATTAAAAACAAAAAATTCCTTCAAATATCGTGCCTAGGAGGTCCCCATAACCTGCCCGTGAAGTGGCGTATTTCTAGGATGTATAGTAACACTTAAAAACAAAAAAATTACGTTTCAAATTACGGTAAATGCTTTTCCTTTAATCTATCCATAAACAACTGCTTGGGGAGGCAGCCTGTTTGAAAAGAGGAGACATTTTCGGACACGCAGAAAAGGTTTAGTGATTTTTTGGGCTAAATTACTGTGAAACTTATGCAGGCTTTGGATGAAAGTAACAATAGGTGCTTTAAGGCTGGGGTCAGACTAGCGCACTTTTAACGTGCGTTTAGGCGCACTTAATCACGGCCGCACTAGCAGCAAATGACACGCAATGACGGCCAATATACGAAGTACGGCCGCACGAAAGTCCGGCCGCGCAACGCAAGTGGAAAATGAACGCATTTTTTCAAGAACGCTGAACCGCTAGTACTGACGTACAGAGTGCGCTGCGTCCGCATAGCGGCGTGTGTGCGTGATTAGGAGACGTCAGACGCTGCTCATGTCCGGCCAACATAACGTCCAGACACCCAAAGTTTCCTGGTTTGGATCCGTAAAAAATCACGCACAAAAATGCGCATCGTATGACCGTTTAAGCGCTTTCCGTGAAAAAACACCTCAATGCGTTCGGACGCACTTTTTGACGTTCGCTGCGAAAAATGCGTTCGTTTGACCCTAGCCTAAAATTGGGCCTTTAGCGTCGGCAACAGTGCCGTCACACAGTCTCACCTCTCTGAGGATATGAATCTGATACAGGCGTCAGTGGCAGTGCAGCCAAATATTGTGCCTTTGGTGCCAGGCCAGCAAGTGCCATCATACAGTAACCCCTCTGTGGTATTGTGGAAGAGTGCAGGGGTGGACCATGCGGTCAGGGCCGGTGCTAGACTATTTTGCGCCCTAGGCAAGACCAGCTACTTGCACCCCCCCAAAAAAAAAACGACACAACATGAAACTGCTAAATTTCTTTTTACTTAAGAATAAAGTTTGAAAAGCACCAATAGTAAAGGTAAAATATATATAAACTGTATTAAACCATTTTACATTAACTCTATTAAACAAATTAAAATTAACTGTATTGAACAAATATAAATTAACGAAAAAAAAATAAGAGTTGTCACGTAAGTTTCAATGTCAGACACATCAAAATTTCACTTTGCGTGCCTTATCCTTTGCAAATTTTCATCATGCGTATATATATATATATATTGCCCAGGCCAGCTCACATCATGCGTATATATATTGCCCAGGCCAATCCCCTGGTGGAGATAGGGGGTTCATTTGAACCCCGATATCTCCAGGCATCTAGTGGGTCATGGAGGGTGTCAATCGAAAGGCCTGAGCATTGCCTTTCGAATGATACCCAACATGACCAGGTATAAAGTAAAAAAAATAAAATAAAAACATGTATTTTTTTTGTGTGTTATTTTTATAAATGCAGCAATATTGTTCACATTGCAATTATAATGTGAACGATGATGCACTAATGATTTTTTTCTATGGGGTGCGTTTGCTATAAATCACGTAATTCCCCCCCACAAAATGTAACAAGTCCCCATTTCTAATTTTTGTACAAGCGCACCCCATAGAAAACATAACCGCAAACGCTCATGTGCTAAAATGTGAAAAAAACAACACTTTACACACTGCAGATGATTAAAAATTCTATTTTTATTGCATTTTTTTCATAATATACAGCCAGGACAGGACGTATACATATACAAATGATATATTATGAATCTGCGGAGTCTGCCGGAAAGGACGATATCCAACATGTCGGTCATTTAACAAAATGTGGCTTCAAAATCGCGTTTAAACATGATGAGCGAAAGCGGTAAAAATGAGCTGAGCACACAGCGGTGAAATACAGCATATTAGAAGTCTTAGGAGGGAAATTAACACTTCTCAAATCTCAATCAGAAGCAGACACCACCCCACCCCCTCAGTATAGTCTACAATGTATCAAATTGATTAGACCAGACTAAAAATACCTGTTATGCCATTTGAAAAACTCAGGTCATTAGAGTTGAGAATCTTTGCACGTACACATTAGTTTTTAATTCGATATCTAATAAACCGTTGCTTATAATATTCTGCAGTAAAGAGTCTCTTTATTTCTAGATTTGTTAGTATTTTTTTAAGCATTTTCGATACTTTTTTCAAAATTTCTTTTTTTTTTGCGAACTCGAACCGAACACACCCAAAAATTTTGAAGTTCGGTTCGAACTCCGAACTGATCAAACCGAACAGCTCATCCCTACTTAACAGTACAGTTGGACAATGATCCAATACACACGCAACCCAGGAGGTGTTTTTTTTGTGAAATGATTTTACCAGGAAGGATACATTGAGATTTCTCTCGTTTTCAAGTATGTCCTGGGTGGCGAGTATGTACCGTTAGGTGTCTTGCCCAAGGACACTTACTGGAGAGGTGCTCTTGCTGGGATCGAACCCATGACGCCACAGGCTCTCTCCATGCAGAGCAGTGATGTTACCTCTACTCCACCCAGCCGGTACAAACCCAGGAGTTTTTTGAAGGAAAAGAAGTGGAATATGCTGCAATGGCAGAGTCAATCACCTGATCTCAACCCAATTGAGCAGCATTTCACTTGCTGAAGTCAAAACTAAGAGGCAGAAAGACCCACAAACAAAGAACAACCGAAGACAGGAGCAGTTAGAGCCTGGCAAAGCATCAGAAAGGAGGAGACCAACTCTTTGGTAATGTCCATGGGTTCCAGACTTCAAGCAGTCATTGCCAATAAAGGATTCTCAACAAAATATTAAAAATTAACATTTTATTTATGATTATATTAATTTCTCCAATTACATTTGAGCCCCTGAAAATGGGGGGGGGGGACTGTATATAAAAATGGCTGCAGTTCCTAAAATTTGTACTTGATATTTATGTTCAACCCCTTGAATTAAGGCTAACAGTCTGTGCTTCAAATTCATTTGGATTGTTTTGTTTTAATTTTATTCTGGTGGCATAAAGAGCCAAAAGTATGAAAATTGTGCCTGTGTCCAAATATATATGGACCTAACTGTAAATATTCTTTTTACATAAGGAATTCTATTGGATAGCATTCATTGGTAAATAGCCCAGGGACTATCAGCCTCATTGCTGATGAAGGCCCAGCATGAAAGGACCTCCTTGGATGGTATATATTACATTTGGATCTTATTTAATGTTAGTTAGTTTTAGGATATTTTAGAAATAGTTCAGGCTGGTGGGCGTAGGGTCTTAATATATGGTTAACCGGGGAAGAGGGGGATTTGAAAAACGTTGCCGGTCTTGCCGGAGGGGTTCACAGTGTATCAAGAGGTTTTAACCCCTTAAGGACCCCTGACGTACCCTGTACGTCCTGTCCACAGGTCTCCCTTAGACCCGCGGACGTACAGGGTACGTCAGCGGCGCCTAATCCCCCTCCCGCCCGATACTCACCTCCCTCGCTGGATCCCTCGGCGATCTGGCAGGGAGGAAGCCTGCCCATGTGATTTACATGGGCAGGCGAGGCTGATGACGTCGCCACGCTGCGTGGTGATGTCATCAGCAGGCGTCCCCATGCAAAGCAATGGAGGGGAGGGGGGGCTCCTTCGGAGCCCTCTATCTCCCCAACCATTGCAGCTAGGGAGATGCTTTTTACACCGCTGAAAAGGGGAGAGTCTCCCCTTTTCAGCGGTGTATAGCATTAACTGTTTTGCCGCCGGATCACATTTCGGCGCCAATTGGCACCAAAACGCGATTCGAACCTGGAGGGGGACTGACATCTTGGATGTCAGCCAAGCCTCCAGGTCCCCCCCCACCGACAACCTCACCATATGTGTGAGGATGTCAGTGGGCCAGTTAACCATCTAGCTGTCATGTAGAGATAAGGGGATCCTAAGGATCCCCATATCTCCCGATCCATGGCAGCTAGATGGTCATATTTTCATATTTGACATCATTTGAAAGGCCAGATTATGGCCTTTCCAATGATACATGACCAGGTTTGGTTTTAAAAAAAAAATAAAAAAAAAAATAATAATAAAAAAATTTAATAAAATAAAAAAGTTTTTTTGTCTGGGGGGGGTTTAATTAAATAGGACCTAGGCTGTCATCTAAAAATAATTAGCACAAAATGGTCAGAATGAGCGCAGCGCACATAGGTGAACTGTCTCAGCAGTGAAGGGGTTAAAAAGCAAACGCATGTAAAAATTGGGTATTTCTAGTCTCGGGACAAAATTTTGAACCTATTTAGCCGGGGTCTTTTTGGGTGGTTTTAGATATTGGGGATTAAATTACGAAAAAGTGTGTTTTTACCATTTTTTCATCATATTTCATATTTTTTTTATAGTAAATTATTCGATATGATGTAAATAATGGTATTTCTAGAAAGTCCATTTAATGGTGGGAAAAGGGGTGTATAATATGTGTGGGTTGAATAAACGAGTAAGAGGAAAATTTGACCTAAACACTAACAGCGCAGAAACGTAAAAACAGCAGCGGTCACTAAAAGACGGATTTGTGTAAAACCGCCCGGTCACTAAGGGGTTAATCTGATTTCCCCTGCATGAAGCGCTTTCATGGGGGGGGATTTCCAGACGGTGGCCATTGTGTCTGCTAGGTATACACCACAGCCTGCTCAGTTCTTTTAACCTGAGTGCTGGTGGAGAGTGTTAAAATCCAGCCCTCCCACCCCCAGACAAAGATTTAAAACTCTGCAACCACATTATTATCAAAAGAAAACTCTGTCCAAATTCCTATTTATTCTGCTACTTTCCCTGGCAAACGATGTGGAAACTAACCCTGGTCCTATAGGTGACACAACCTTTAGTCTCCCCACTAATAAAGGCCTCTCATTTGTGCACTGTAACATCCGAAGTTTACTCCCTAAATTGGATGAGCTTCAGGCTTGGTGTTGCTATTACAAACCCAAAATCATTGTGCTCACAGAGTCATGGTTAACCCCAAAAGTACCAGACTCTGCCATATCAATACAGGGGTATTCATGTTATAGAAAAGACAGAGCAAAGAGAGGAGGGGGAATTGTTATTTATGTTGAGGAGTCCTTAAAGTTCACCCCCTTACAGTCTTCTAGCTCTCCTGTCACCTTTGATTTCCTCTCTGGTATATTGAGATCCCATTCAGTAAATCAATCATTGTTGCTGGGTTCTATCGTCCACAAGCTCTCCAGTGCACTCCCTCTCTGACATATCTCAAATCCTTAATAACCTACTTGCCCAAAACCAAAAAAGTGAACTGCTGGTCCTCGGCGATTTTAATAGATTGGCTAAATCCTAAAAACAATAAACACTGCTCGCTGTTTAAAACTTTGCAGCTAACTCAATTAATCTCCTCCCCCACTCGCATTAATATGAAAAGCCCTAACCATACCTTGTTGGACTGGATTCTCTCCTCATCTCCTGATAGAATACAGGAGGCAGGCGTTCTTGCTAATAGCTTTAGTGACCATTGTCTAGTGTACTGCGTGCGCAAAATTAAGGCCTTGAAATCTCCCTCAAAAGGTAATAACCACCAGGTCTTTCAAGAAATTTATTCTTGAATCCTTCCTAAGTGATCTCAAACAGCTCTCCTGGTACAGGCTAAACCTAATCCCAGACCTAGACTGTGCAGTTGAATACTTTCAGTCTGAGCTCCTGCAAGTCTGGAATTCCCATGCCCCGCTGTGTAAAGTGCGAGTAAAAGGGACCCATCTCCCCTGGGTTACAGCTGATCTTACACTAATGTACCAGCTTAGAGATTCACGGTGGTCAAATTTCAAGAGTACTGGTTCCATGAACGATCACTACGAATACCGAAAATGCCAGAATGAATGCACAAAACAAACAAAAATGGCCAAAGCCCATTACTTCAATGACAATCTAAACAATAACATATCAAACCCTAGAAACTTTTGGAGAACCATAAGTAACATACAAGCACCCCCAGTCCACTCCCAGCCAGCTGCTGTCAAAGTAAACAACCAAACCCTGCAACACCCCCTAGATGTAGCAAATGCCTTTAATGATTATTTTGTTGGATGTGCCACCACTTTGATTGCCAAGCTAGGAAATGACATGCAATCAGAGAGGCCTCATGCAGGTCAGGCCCCCCCAACTGTGCAAAGTCCCTGTATCAGACAGGAATTCAGTTTTAGACCAGTGCCTGTCAGTGTCATTACTAAACTTCTCCGTAAGCAAAAAATGAAATACCAGTCTGGACCTGATCAAATACCAGCAATGCTGCTGAAAATCAGTGCGCCAGCAATTGCAAATCCTGTCGCAACCCTAATAAATGAGTCACTGGCGACTGGATACATACCCAAGCTCTGGAAGACTGCAAGAGTGGTACCTATCCATAAAAGTGGTGACAGTACTTTGGTATCCAACTACCGTCCGATATCGTTGCTCCCTGTAATGTCAAAAAGTTTGGAAAAATGTGTCTACACACAATTACGTGATTATTATCAATATTGGAACTACTTAACCCCGGATCAATCAGGCTTTCGTCCAAATCACTCAACTACAACCGCCCTTTTAAAAGTCTGCAATGATATCCAGGCTGGGATGGAACAAGGAAACCTAACTGGAGCCATCTTCCTTGATTTTGCCAAGGCCTTTGACACGGTAGACCATGGCATCTTGTTCGAAAAACTTAAAAACTCTGGCATTGGTGATCACACGCTAACCTGGTTTCAATCATATGTATCCGACCGATCACAATATGTGTCAATTTCTGGCAGCTCCTATCTCCCGCTCCCAGTCACTTGCGGTGTTCCCCAAGGCTCAATACTAGGCCCCCTGCTATTCACAATATTCATAAATGATCTGCCCAACGTCTGCAAAGCCTCAACTGTACATATGTACGCAGACGACACTGTGATCTATACCAGCAAACCAAATCTCCCGCAGCTGGAGGCCGTGCTGCAAGAACAATTCACAGAGGTAGAAAAGTAGATCAAAAACAACAAACTTTTTTAAAATACTGACAAAACTGTAACGATGCTCTTTGGAACAGCACCTAAACTACACAAATTGCAAAATCCCCATCTATGTGTTGGGACAAAATCAAATGGCATGCTGACCACAGTCACTTCTCTCAAATATCTAGGTATGTGGTTGGACCCTAATCTATCCTTTGGCCCCCACATCGAAAAAGTCTCATCTAAACTTTACCCCAAACTAGGTGCCCTGTACAGAAACAAATCCTGCCTGAGTCCCGCGGTAAGAAAGCAGGTTGTACAGCAAATGCTTATGCCGGCTATTGATTACGGAGATGTAGTGTATGCAGCCGCCCCGCAAACACACCTTCATAAACTTACTACATTGTATAACTCATTCTGCCGCTTTGCGCTACAATGCAACTACATGACCCACCATTGTGACATGTTAAAAGAGCTAAACTGGCCGTCGCTGGAATCTAGACGCACCCTTCACCTTTCCAGCCTGGTGTTTAAGAGCATCTCTGGGAAGCTGCCACCCTACCTGAATAGACTGCTTCCCCCAGCAGCTCCCTCATCCTATAACCTCCGATCCAGGACCAGCACCTTACTTGCTATACCACAATACAAAAAGACAGTGGCTCGGTCCTCATTTTCCTACAGAGCACCACAATTATGGAATAACCTCCCAGACACCATCAAATCTTCCCCCAGTCTTAAGTCACTCAAAAACTCCTTACTAACATACCTCAATACAGAATGCACCTGTAAACATGTAACCTAGTGACTATATTTCCTACATATTTTTCTGTTAATCTGTATATTTGTGTTGTTGTATTTTTTTAATATCTTGCATTGTATTACTTTGTATTTCTGTAACTGTAACACTTCAATGTTCTTGAACCCAGGACATACTTGAAAACGAGAGAAATCTCAATGTATCCTTCCTGGTAAAATCCTTTATAAATAAATAAATAAATAAATAAATATAGGCAGTCACAGCGGCCGTGTGTGAGATCCTATAACTATGGAGGGCGATTGCACGCGGAATCACTGGACGGACTTACTGCGTAGTGAATTTTGGAAGCATCTCGTAATGAAATAGTGGAGAATTCAAGATCGAATCAATCAAAAAAAAAAATCACAGGTTAGTGAATCCTGCCCAGTGTACTTCTTCATGCATCTCTGTCTCTTTGTGCTTCGTCATGTGTCTGTCTCTGTGCTTCTTCATGCGTCTGTCTCGTTGTGCTTCTTCATGCGTCTGTCTCGTTGTGCTTCTTCATGCGTCTGTCTCGTTGTGCTTCTTCATGCGTCTGTCTCGTTGTGCTTCTTCATGCGTCTGTCACGTTGTGCTTCTTCATGCGTCTGTCTCGTTGTGCTTCTTCATGCTTCGTCTCTTTGTGCATCTTCATGCGTCCGTCTCTTTGTGCATCTTCATGCGTCCGTCTCTTTGTTCATCTTCATGCGTCCGTCCCTTTGTGAATCTTCATGCGTCCGTCCCTTTGTGCATCTTCATGTATCCATCCCTTGGTGCTTCTTCATGCGTCCGTCCCTTTGTGAATCTTCATGCGTCCGTCCCTTTGTGCTTCTTCATGCGTCCTGTTAGAGATTATTGACTTCTTTAATAGGTCAGGGATATATTAATTATGACGTATATTTTTCTATTGTAGATGTATATAGATATATATATATTATTGACAGTGCCTCCAATACCAGTGGTATAAATTGGTATTTAACCCCTAAGATAGGGATTAATAACCAATCAATGAATATACGTCTTAACAAATATATGGCGCGTTATCCCGAGTTCTTTTGATGCTATCTAGATATTGTTAAACACAATAAAATCAATAAAGATGATATGAGACTGCGTAACGGTAAAACAATTCAAACCAAAATTTATTCACACGTCAAGTTTCATACAATCATATGTTATCAACGGATTAGCAAGATACAATTTACAAGTGATTATAGATCGTGATTAGTAGCGATACTGCGACACGCAATAATCTAATGGACAGATATTTTAGGTTTATAGACCGCACCACAGATATACACGCCTCAGCTCTTAAACACCAGGCTCTATTCTATTCACTTAAACCTTTCCCATTATAAACCGATCCTCCACCTGGCTAAAATAAACACTCAGTTACTGGGCATCACCTGCAGCACAATGTATTATTGTGGGGGCCTATTCACTAAATCCAACTTCCTTCAGGGAGATACATAACACACTCGATAGGTAGACTATCTCTTCCACAGATCAATCACAGCACTTCATTCAATATACGTTAACCCAACGCTTCTTATTGACTTACAGTACATGCATTCAATCGAAAGGGCTGCAAGATGGATATGGAAGGAGTTATGCTAGTTTACGAATGGGGCTGACGGCACTTGACATATAAAAGCTATTTCACGGTCCCAGCGTATCTCACTATAAGTATATAATTGATCTTTAGATGTCCACAACCCACAACCAGTATTCTTGGAATATAAATAATTTCACTAAATTATGGCTCAAGTATTTAGCCGGTAACAGTTTTCTTCCTTAGCAATCCTCTGCAGGGGACTGGAAAGGCTGAATTACTAGTCTACTGATTATTAGGCTTCAACAGCGAAATAATTCATTTATATTCCTTTAATTTGTGATGGACATCTAAAGTAAGGACTATGCAATTTTATAGATATCAAGTTATTCAGGCATACTTTACCATCTGGTAAGTGAAGATAGAGTGGTGGAAGATTAGGGTGTGGTCGCGTCTTAAAGGGGGGGCTGATGATAATTGCCTTTCTCCCCTCCAAGCGTCCCTCAGGTCTCTCCCCAAGCTTTTCTCAGTGTCTTCTCCCTTTGCTCTGGATTGTCCCCTCTATATAGTGGTCTTCCGCCCAGTTTTAGATCTAGCCCATCACTATGTGGCCTCATTTGATTGGAGGATATATATATTCATCAACTCCAGGGGTCTGTCCAGGTGTTATATTACCTGGCCAGCAGATTGCGCTCTCAGATCTACCATCAACCTTCTGCAGGAATTAATTTATGTGTTTGGCCAATCTTTTACTGGTTTGGGGTCGTTTTATTCCTTTATCCCAGGACTCCATAGATTTTATTAACAAATCAAAATTTATTTCTATTGTGGCATCGCCGGCATACTTCGCCACGGCGTGTGTGCATTTCATCCCCCTTTACTTACATCCATAGGGAAGTGTATATGAGAGGATCCGGCAGACATACATTAATTCATTCATTCGTGATATTGTCTTTAACATTCCCAATTACCAGACTTAATCGGCTTCATGCGGGTTAGTACACCAGACATTTGTAATAATCAACTGAATGTAGTAGGGCCTCTGTTTTTATAAGATGCCAAGGTTATCTATTCTAACTGACCACATAAATTAAATATTCAAATACCATATAGTGTTAGACCATATCGCCGAATAGCATAGCATTACAAGCTGGTTTATCCAAGCCATTTAACCTTCTCTGTTTTTTTTTTCCTTTATTGGGCAACCCATTGTTCCATGTTTACGTGGCTTTCAGAGTTTCGATCTGACAAAATAAACACAATACTGAGTTACCTATCTTAGGGTAAGATCAGTTGTCAATGTGTTCCCTTACTTCTAAACCATTTGATCTAACATCTGCTTGTTTATTTTTTACAACCAGAGTCCATTAGACCTTCTTTGATCAATGGAAAATGTTTTTAGAACGCAGATTCTTGTTATATATTAACCACGCCGACGAGTTGTCTGGGTGAATCAATTGCTGTGAAATATAGAAATTTCATATCTGAAAAGGTCTGACAGTCCGTCCCTTTGTGCATCTTCATGCATCCATCCCTTTGTGCATCTTCATGCGTCCGTCCCTTTGTGCATCTTCATGCGTCCGTCTTTGTGCTTCTTCATTCGTCTGCCTCTTTGTACATCTCCATGCGGCAGTCTCTTTGTGCATCTTCATGCGTCTGTCGCTTTGTGTAACTTCAAATGTCCGTCTTTTTGCGCATCTTCATGCGTCTGTGTTTCATGTTTGTCTTTTTGTGATTCTTCATGCGTCCCTATCTCTTTACGTGTCACGGTGTCCCTTTCTCTTTATGTGTGTCGTTCTCTTTAAGTTTCTTCTTGCTTCTGCCTCTTCTTTTGGGTCTATTCCCAAAGCACCGAAGTTGAACTCAATTTCAGTGCTTTTCTTTTTGGATCACTTCAGCGATTCCATTTCACCAAAAATTCTGTGAATTCACTATTTATTGAATATGCATTGTATTTTACCACAGAGTCGCCGAAGCAGTTATCGGACGTTGATGAAAAGCGCAGAACTTGCTTTAACTTATTCCACCGAAGTAAAAAAAAAAAGCAGGAAGTTGTCTATTCTCGTAATAGGAGGTTAACCCCTTAAGGACGCAGGGGTGGCGCCCTTAAGGGGTCAATTTCGCCGGCGAGGCGTACAGGTACGCCTCGCGGCACTGATTCCGAGCCCTACCAGCAGCTGGCGTGCAGTGCACGTCACTGGCTGCAGGGGACGGCTTGATTTCAGGCCGTCCCTCTGCAGCCAATGACACGCGCCACGAGTCAGCGTGTGCAGGCTGCGGGGAGGGGCCGAGGCGGCCCCATTGAAGACAGCGTGGCGTACATGTACGCCCCGCGTCTTCAAAGCTCGCCCGCCGCCAGAATGTCATGGAACGTCCTGTGGCGTTAAAGCAATAAAAATGAATCTAAATAATAAAGAAAGATCCTTTAAAAAAATAAGGAAAAGGTCTGTAAAAAAATTATCAAAGCACGTTTTTTAAAGACCAAAATTTTTTTTTTTTGGAAATAAGGTATTAATTTATTGCATTGAAACCAATGAGATTCGCCTGTTTAAACCGGTCAAAACGGAAATCAGGTCATTTCACCGAAATTTCTGTGTAATTCTGTGTAATTCCTGTGAATAGATGACTCAATAGTTCTTTATTTGACAATTTTTGTGCTGTCACGTTGCACTGAAATGCAGTGTTTTTCTGTCAATTTGCTTGTATTTGGCAAATTGACAGCTTTGTGAATTTTCCCCGATATTGCACCTATGGTGAAATTCACCGTTCGGTGGCAAATTCAGAGTTTAGCGAGTAACCTGCCTAGTATTTACCAGATGATACTGGCATTTCCGACATTTGCTTGTTGGCACTTTGTATCATTTCTCTTTGTTCTTGTGTTGGTCCCTTTGTGTTTCTTCAGGCATCTGTCTCTTTGTGTGTCTTAGTGTCTCTTGCTGCTGTGTGTCTGTCTCTTGATGCTGTGTTATTATTATTGTCCTCATTTATATAGCGCCAACAGTTTCCGCAGCGCTTTACAATAACCAAAGGGAATGAGATACATATAAATGGACATATGATGGAAACAAGGGGCGTAGAGGGCCCTGCTCATAGGAGCTTACAGTCTAGAGAGTGTCTGACTCTTGATGCTGTGTGTCTCTTGTTGTTGTGTGTCTCTTGTTGCTGTCTGTGTCTTTTGCTGCGGTTTGCGTTGCTTGCTGATGTAGGTCTGTCGTTGCTGTGTGTCTGCCTCTTGATGCTCTGGGTGTCAATCTTTCTTGGTGCTCTGTGTCGGTCTCTGCTTCTTGGTGCTCTTGCTGCTGAGTGTGTGTCTCTTGCTGCTGAGTGTGTGTCTCTTGCTGCTGAGTGTGTGTCTCTCTTGCTGCTGAGTGTGTGTCTCTCTTGCTGCTGAGTGTGTCTCTCTTGCTGCCGAGTGTGTGTCTCTCTTGCTGCCGAGTGTGTGTCTCTCTTGCTGCCGAGTGTGTGTCTCTCTTGCTGCCGAGTGTGTGTCTCTCTTGCTGCCGAGTGTGTGTCTCTTGCTGCCGAGTGTGTGTCTCTTGCTGCTGAGTGTGTACCTCTTACTACTGAGTGTGTGTCTCTCTTGCTGCTGAATGTATGTCTCGGTGTTCCTCGTTGCTGTGTGTCTTTGTTTTTTGCTGCTGTTTTTTTTGTCTGTGTCGCTTGCTGCTGTGTGTCTGTCTCTGACACTGGCTGCTGTGTCTTTCTGTTGCGTGTCTGTCTCTTGCTGTTGTGTATCTGGCTCTGTGATGCTTGCTCGTGTGTGTCTGTCTCTTGCTGATGTGTGTCTGTCTCTTGCTGATGTGTGTCTGTCTCTTGCTGATGTGTGTCTGTCTCTTGCTGTTGTGTGACTGTCTCTTGCTGTTGTGTGTCTGTCTCTTGTTGTGTCTGTCTCTTGTTGTGTCTGTCTCTTGTTGTGTCTGTCTCTTGTTGTTGGATCTGTCTCGGTGACACTTGCATCAGTGTTTCTGTGACACTAGCTGCTGTGTCTGTCTCTGTGACACTTGCTGCTGTGGCTGTCTCTTGCTGTTGTGTGACTGTCTCTTGTTGTGTCTGTCTCTTGTTGTTGGATCTGCCTCGGTGACGCTTGCAGGGGTGTTTCTGTCTCTGTGACACTTGCTGATGTGTCTGTCTCTGTGTTGGTTGTTGCTGTGTCTGTCTTTCTCTCCAACTTTGCCTATGTCCATAAAGCCAGTCTTGCTCAGGGCCCAGTTGTGGTGGTGAAGTGGAAATAGACTGGAAGATGGCCGCCATTATAAGCCAGGCGACCATCTTGTTCAGAATATTGGTTCACTTGAAAAATAATTAGGTAGTTGGTAGTTGAAATTAGAGTCAAGCATACATAGAGATTTAGGAATGTGCTGAGATTAGCAGAAAAATAATTACAGTGCTGGGAAAGATCTCTGCCGTTCCCGGGACAGAAGAAAGATACATCAAGGACGTTGGGGCCCGCAGAAATACAAAGGAGTATAGAGATCGGACCAGGTGCCATCTGTAACAAATAATTGAGGAAGCTAGGGAACCAAGCACAGCCCGGGACAGTAGGAGTGACTAATCATGATTTACTGTTACTAACCCAAGGTTTGCCAATTTACGGCCAATTAATAAAATGCTTTTTTTGTATTAGACTAAGGGAGGTATTAACCCACGTGGGGTGGGATAGTGTCACAGGGAGGTGGATTAATTGGGATGTACCTAATTATGTATTCGGGGTATAAGACCCCTGGTCGGGGGGAACTCGGGGCTCAGTCTTTGCGATTTAATCCTGTCTGAGCATTCTGTGACGTCACAATAAAAGTTAGCCTTTCCTGAAGAGACTCGTGTTCAGACAATCCTTACTCGTGTCCAGTCCGGCCTCGTCCCGAGTGAACCAAGTGGATTCTGGTAACATTTCTGGGGGCTCGATAGCCGGGATATGTGCCCTTGCCAGCACGGTAACGATTGCTGGACACTAGCCGTTGACTGCAGGTGCGAGTGATCCCGCCGGTTGGGCGTCCGTTGAAGGTGAGCTGACATCTGCAGGCGCCAAGCAGGATTTCCTGTACAGTGGACCTCGTCTCGTCCCAAACGGACCCCGGGCCCGGGAAGCTGGGACACCCCTGAGTACGAGGAAACAGCGAACAGCGCGGCGACAGGTAAAGTGTCTTCTATGTTTGTATGCCTAATGGAAATACCAGTATAAAGGGAAACGTCCGACCGAAGTTGGATAAGGAAACCCGTAGCTACGGTTTCGTTAGCATACTGAACCCGCCGCCGAAAGCACGGTCAAGCAAAGGGGCCAGAGTGGCAAGCGCGTGTCTGGACTCGGGGGATCGGATGTTAACCAAGGGGTAGAGTCTGTATGTGAGGGAGAAGAGGCCGCGTGGAGTTGCACAGTCATAGTCAGTATTTGTAAATAAAGCTTCACCACGTGGACAAAGGAAAGGAGGAGAGATTTCTGTGACCGGGCTTAGAGCCCTGTGTCAGTGCTAGTGTGTACGTCGTGTAGTGAAGAGGGCTCATATTGGGGCCAGCGGTAGCTGCAGAGATAGTGGTGCCGAGTGGGTAGAATTACTCATAGGCAAATTGGAATTGCAGACGGGAGTGTAGTTATAGAACGGGGTGCACATAGTCACAAGCAGTCAAGAGTTAGAGCTCAATTAACGGGGTATAAGGAGCCAAAAGGGAGGGACCGAGTACCCTCGGCTAGTGGAAAGAGTTGAATTGTTTATGTATTGTTTTGTGTTGAAAGTATCTGGTATGGTATGGGTTGTGATTGATTGCGGAGACTGCTGTGAGTGAACGAGCGCCTACTCGCATTGCGAGAAAGCAAACTTGAGAGTGGACTCCCGAAGTACGTTTCCGGCTCAGGCGACTGCAGTCCGGCTACTGACGGAGGAAGCGGTTCAGACACGTGAGAATTGTTGGCTGAAGTACCAGACTGTAAAATTCTAAGTGTTGTTGCTAAAGAGTATTAAAAAAAATAAAAAATTGTTGCTTTTAAAAGTAACAATGGGTAACGGATCATCCAAGCCAGGGAAGGTAAAGAAGGATGAGACGCCCCTTGGGTATATGATGCGGAATTTTGAAGCACTATATACAACACATGATTATGGTGTAAAATTAACTAAAGGAAAAGTTAACGGGAATGTGTACAATGGTGTGGCCACTGCTGGTTCCAGAGTGGCTAGAGCAGGGGTCAATGGACCCGGAGCTAATACAGAAAGTGCATTCCCAGGTCACCGGGAAATGCGGACAGCCGGAGCAGTACCCATATATAGATATATGGAAGTATTGTGTAAGGGATAAAAGTCATTTTATAATGATGGCGGGACGCAACAAAAAGCAGGTACCCCCAATAAAGAAAATAATAAAAAGAAAAGACCGGTGTTGGTAGAACAGCCGGAAGAGATTGATTCCCTGTCCCCGCCCTATTCATCACATTATGGGGCAGCTAGAGAAGGTTTGGGTGCCGCGGCTGCGCGGGCGGAGGGGAGGAGGAGGGTGGCGGCTACGGCTCCCTCCACTCCGCTGGGCGGGGTTGCGGAAGAGGAAGAGGGGGCAGTGGGTGGAGGAGATAGAGAGGTCCCACCAGGAAAGATCGAAATGCCCGATGGGAGTATGTATAAACTGGTAGACCAAGAGGACAGTGATGATGGTGATGAGAGTGAAGGTGTAAAGCAAGGTGCTACCACTCGCGCAGCGAATAATGTATATAAACCCCAAGATTTATATCAACACAACCCCGGTAAGAGTAAAAAGCAGATGCCCCTACGAGAAGTGCCAGGTCCCTTACTGGAAAACGGAGTACCTGGGCCAGGGCAATACACATATGTCCCATTTACAACGACAGATCTGTTTAATTGGAAAACACACACACACACACACACACACCACTGTATTCCGCTAATCCCGCGGCAGTGGCCAGTATAATAGAGTCAATAATGCTCACACATAACCCCACATGGGCAGATTGCCAGCAACTAATGCTGACAATGTTTACTACTGAGGAAAGAGCCCGAATAAATAGTAGCGCACGAAAAATTTTACTTGCCCAAGCTGTAGAAGATGCCAGAGTGCAGCCAGAAGCGTGGGCAGAGGAACACTACCCCAAAACAGATCCCAAATGGCCGTACAATACCGCTGCAGGCATTGCCCACTTGCAGACGTACCGCTCAGCGGTAATAATGGGTGTCAAAGCGGGAGGGAAGAAGCCCACAAATATGGGGAAAATAGCGGATGTCATGCAAGAGTGTAAAGAAACCCCAAGTGCGTTTCTAGAAAGGTTACTAGATGCATACAGGATGTACAGTCCTATTGACCCTGAAGCAGCGGAGAATCACAGGTTAATTAATTCTTCCTTTGTGGGTCAATCACAGAGAGATATACGGAATAAAATAGAGACAAGATGGGTTTTTGGGTAAAAGGTATTAGTGAATTGGTAGAAATTGCTAATAAAGTGTACTATAATAGGGATATAGAAGAAAAACGGGAGGAGATGAGGAAGCAGAAGGGACATACAGGGGTGGTCGGATATATGGGAAATGGAGGGAGAGGTGCCCCAGACAGAGGGAGAGCGAGGGGACGTGGGGGTAGAGGTAGGGGAGCCCCTAGGGCCCAATCAGTGCGCCTGGTGCCGGGGCGAAGGTCACTGGAAAAATGATTGCCCGGCATTTTTGGCTAAATTTGGGGTGCCGGGGGAAGCTGGGGAGTCGGGAGGTCAGGCCCCTAATGGTCAAGTAACAAACGGCAGATATGAGAGAAATGATGGTGCCGGTGCAGGATTTGTTGGGTTGGCGGGGACATCATTTGAAGGGCAAGGTACATATTGACACAGACCTGGGCCCATCCCGCTCGGTAATCACGAGCCCACGGTCACTATGAGAGTGGGAAATAAAGATGAAATTTTTATGGTTGACACCGGTGCCGAATATTCTGTTGTAACGCACCACAATTATGGAATAACCTCCCAGACACCATCAAATCTTCCACCAGTCTAAAGTCACTCAAGAGCTCCTTACTAACATACCTCAATACAGAATGCACCTGTATACATGTAACATAATGACTATTTTTCTACATATTTATTTTCTGTTAATCTGTATATGTGTTGTTTTCTTAATATCTTGCATTGTATTACTTTGTATTTCTGTAACTGTAACACTTCAATGTTCTTGAACCCAGGACATACTTGAAAACGAGAGAAATCTCAATGTATCCTTCCTGGTAAAATCCTTTATAAATAAATAAAAATAAATAAATTGCTCCCCCGATGGGAACGGAGGTTGACATCGTGGGAGCAACGGGGATATCTGCTAAATACCTTTTTCTTGCTTCACGAAAATGTAGTGTGGGTGGGCACAATGTTGAACATGAATTTTTGTATATGCCCGAATGTCCCATCCAGCTCCTGGGGCGGGATATCCTTTGCAAATTGCAAGCCCAAATTACGTTTCTCCCCGGGGGGCACGCTAGATTAGACCTGCCTGAGAGTGGCAGCTCTGCACGGCAGCACAGCCCAGCCAGCCAGTGCATCCAACCCGCAAGAATTGCAGTAATTATGCCCAGAGAAGAAGAATGGCGTACAGCACCAACGCCGCTGGCCCGGACCCGTATACACTACTCCTGGGAATTTCTGGTGTCTGGGCCGAGGAAAATCCGCCCAGACTTGCTGTAAATATCCCTCCGGTATATGTTGATTTAAAACCAGGGGCAGTGCCTGTGGCTCTAAGACAATATCATATCCCACAAAAAGCCAAGCAGAATATCCAGACACATAAAGATCACGGTATATTGAAATTCTGTGTGTCACCGTGGAACACACCTCTGTTGCCAGTACTGAAAGAGGGCACACAAGAGTACCGCCCAGTTCAAGATTTACGAGCGGTTAACGAGGCCACAGTAACACTACACCCCGTGGTCCCCAATCCATATAATCTGTTAGCATTAATTCCTGGAGATACAAAATATTACACGGTGCTTGATTTAAAAGACGCTTTTTTCTGTATCCGCCTGGCTCCAGCAAGCCAGCCCCTTTTTGCGTTTCAATGGGAGGACTCCACCACGGGAGCGCGTCAAATGACCTGGACACGCCTCCCTCAAGGTTTCAAAAACTTGCCCACGATTTTTGGGTGCGCGCTCAGCCAGGACCTCCTGTCCTTCAACGCTCAGCCAGACAAAGTTGTTTTGTTGCAATATGTCGACGATTTATTACTGGCCTCTCCCACAGAAAAAGACTGTCTCTCTGCCACTAAAGCCCTGTTATGCCTTGCAGGTTACAGAGTGTTCAAAAGAAAAGCACAAATATGTAAACAGACTGTGAAATATCTTGGTTTTCAATTAACAGGTACAAAACGTGCACTGGGGGCTGAGAGAAAGGAAGAATGACCGCTTAGGCATGGTACCTCCCCCTTATCCCATACCTTTTCCCATACAAATAATTGACACCACACAATTTTTCCGTTGGAAAGGTATAGGCCACAGCTTTATTAAACAACAAACCATTTATTAAACCGTTACTTCTGACCCAACCGCATAACGCGGAAGGCAGTTACTACTTACCCAAACAAGAGCTCGTCATCCTGCAGAGGCCCCAACCCTGCAGGACTCGTCTCCCCAGTGCCTCACCGATAGGCGGCTTATATATTATTCCTCCGCTGGCCAGGATTCACGCCAACGCAGAGGTCAGCCCCCCACCGACTGCTGCACCTGCGCTCCCCCAGCAGCCAGCGCCAACTCAACGCCACCACTCACCTCCGCCAACCAGATATCTAAGCCAATATCCGACAGGTGTACCCCATCCGGTCTCATCAGCCCCGTGTTATTACCCTCCAATTCAGGGTGCCTAACTGAAAATCCCCCCCAAACTGGTGACAAACCGTGACACTTCTCGATTGATCTTCCGCTTGGCTTTAAGCAACGCTCCAGGCCGCGCAAAGGAATTCCAATCGGGTCTCGCCACTATCTCCGACCACACGAGGGACACCCCCGGAAAAAGAGCAAAGCATCGCGCGAGGTCTTGCTTCATAATGTGAAGCAAATCGAGAGACCTGATCTTCCCCATGTCATTGCCCCCTAAATGGACAACCAACACTATGTTGTGCGGAACCTGCTTAGACAATGCACAACACTCACGAAATAAGTCGGCCCACCGCATCCCCCTAATTCCCTGCCATTGAATCCGCGCCACCTCTGGAGGAATACCCAAATTGCGGCCAATGGGACGCAGCTCCGCTCTCTTCTCCGCCCAATAAACGTATGAGTGGCCCACGATCCATACGGCCCTCGCCGACTGACCTGCAATCACAGAAGATGGGGACAGACATAAGCGCGAAAACGCGAGGAGCGCTATCTGCCCAGCCGCTGCAGCGCTGCCACCGAGGCGCCAGCCCCCACCGTCGCTGCCCCGATCCTAAAAGAATGCGCCGCAATTTGTCTGGGATCCAGCCCCGCTGCTGCAATGCACTGGCGAAAAACAGATGTGAACTGGAACCGTATGAGCGGCACTCCCGAACTGTGCAGCAACAAGGGGCCCGCCACAGGCGGCCGTATCTCCAAATATCGCCGCGCCAGCGCCACCGGACAGCCGAAATCCCCAGAGGCCAACAATGACACTGCTGCCCCTCTACCCGCCTAATCGGTTTTTGACCTTCGCAGCCACAAGAGGATAGAATGGTCCCGAACGGATACATCATCGCGATGCAAACCCGACCACGAGTACTTACTCCTAGATACTAACTCCCCGAAAAAACAAAATGTAAACGCCACTCCGAAAAGCGCTGTCTCAAACTCGTCGCTACAAACCGACGGCAACAAACCCAAAATCCTGTGGAGCAACTGCTCCGACACTGGCCGTCGTGTATCGGGAACACGGTTCCGCTGCCAACCCCGCACCGCCTGCCGGAGAAGTGAGTCCTTACCGATATCCTGCCATCCTACCAACTTTGAAAGACATGAGAGCGCAGCTAACACTCTGGCCGCCCAGGCTCCTGACTTACCGTCTCGCAGAGCCCTGCCAAACAAGAGCCATGTCACCCTAATTCTGGCCCCGTGAGAGTCACCACCCTCCTCCATAGCCAGCAGCCTCCATGCCTCCCAAACCTGGAAATAAGCCGACCAAGTTCCAACCGCCAACGAGCTGTCCAAGCATCTCAACAGTCCGGCGAGGCGATGGTCCACAGCCAGGCTGGACAAGGCGTGCCGGTCGGATCCGCCGCCGGAGCCACCTGCGAGAAAAGGTTCCACTGAAACCGGGAGAGAGCGTCAGCGATCACATTTTCAACGCCAGGCACGTGCTTCGCCCTCACCCACACATTGTGTTCCAGGCAACGCAGCACTAAATGACGCAATAATGCCAGGACCGGTGGAGAACTAGACGACAAGCGGTTCACCACATGAACCACGCTCATGTTGTCAGTCCATAGCACCACCCTCCTGTTCGCCAACCGCTCCCCCCAAAGTTCCAATGCCACCACAACCGGGAACAGCTCCAGGAATGTCAGATTAGTGACCAACTCCGAACCCATCCAACTGTCAGGCCATCGCTCAGCGCACCAGCTTCCCTGGAAATAAGCACCAAAACCCATCGAACCAGCAGCATCAGTGAACAACTCGAGTGCCGGGCTGTCCAGCTCCGACTCTTGCCAATAGGTGCATCCATTGTACGACTCCAAAAAAGTCCTTCACACCATCAAGTCACTTCTGTGAGACTTAGTGATCCTGACAAAGTGGTGAGCCGCCCGGATCCCCGCCGTGGACAAAGAGAGGCGCCGACAGAACACCCTCCCCATCGGCAAGACCCTGCAGGCAAAGGTTAGGTGCCCCAACAGGGACTGCAAGTCCACCAAGCGCATCTTGGAAGCCCCCAGCGCACGCACCACCAGCAGTTGCAACCCGTCTAGCTTTTCTTGTGGCAACCGAAAGACTTTCGCCACCGAATCGATGCCCAGGAAAGATAAACAAACATCGGCAAGGACCCTCTACCTTTCCTGGCGCCAATGGGACTCCAAAATCCCGTGTCACTTCTCTGAACCCTCTCAGGAGATCCTCACAAGCGGAAGAGCCAGCTGGACCAACAAATAAAAAATCATCGAGGTAATGCACGACAGATGGAATCCCGGAATGCTGCCGCACCACCCAGTCCAAAAAGGATGAAAAAATCTCAAAGAAGTGACACGAGATGGAGCACCCCATCGGTAAGCATTTATCGTAATAATAGCCGCCCCGAAATTCGCAGCCGAGGAGGTGGTAACATTCTGGGTGTATCGGGAGAAGCCGGAATGCAGATTCAATGTCCGCTTTAGCCAGCCATGCCCCTTCTCCAGCCTCCCGAATCACCTGCAGAGCCTCATCGAAGGATGCGTACCGGACCCTGCATTCTTCCCTACCAATTCCATCATTAACCGATGCGCCTTTGGGTAAGACATTTGTCTTACCCAAAGGGCGCATCGGTTAATGATGGAATTGGTAGGGAAGAATGCAGGGTCCGGTACGCATCCTTCGATGAGGCTCTGCAGGTGGATTAGGTGAAATTTGCCTGTCTCCTTTTTTGGCACCAGCCCGAGCGGAGAGACTCGAAGGTTTGGAAATGGCAGAGAAGGGAAAGGGCCCTCCATCCGGCCCAGTTGCACCTCCCTCGCCAATTTTTCCGCAACCGTGTCCTCTCTGCGTGTGGCAGACACTAAATTTTTCGACAATTGTGGGGAACGTACTGGTGTATACGGAATCGAAAAACCAAAAAAGAATCCCTCCAACAGCAATGAGGCGGCTTTCTTATTGGGGTAGTGCCCGAGCCAGGGCAGCATCGCGACCACGCACACTGGTGAAACCCCTGCTACCGGGCTCGTCCCGACCGGCAGCCTGAGACTGTCCCCCTTTGCTACGCTTGAAACAACGAAATGCGGGGTGCATCCCGCCACAGGACGAGCACTCGTGGCGAAAGCGACAAGAGGACCCCCACCTGCAGGAGGATTCGTTAAACAACCAGCAGTACCCCCGTCTACCCACCGCAGCCGGTCCTTGGGGCATAAAGGCTGCGGGTCCTGGAAAGGGCGGCACCACAGGTCTGTTTGGTGTCATCAGGAGCAGCCAGAGGTTCGCATCCTGCACTGCGAAGGACAGACTCGGACGGACCGCCATTTTCTGCCTAAACTGCTGGTCGTATTTAAACCATGACAGACCCCCATAAATTTTATATGCCCCCCAGATTAAATCGAGGTAAGCAAATAGGGAAACCCCCCGCTCCGGATATTTTTCGCACATAATAGCGCCAAACCACAAAAACCCCTGCAGCCAATTACCCCACGTTGGCGGCAGAGCCTTTGGTTTCTCTTTTTCAGTCTCCGCGATATTTTGCTTTTTAGACTTATCCACGGTTTCTTTGTCGTGCGGAACCAACGACAAAACGTCAATATATTCCCCTTTCCAAATCCGCTCCTTCACCTCCACCGACACATGCATCCCTAATGGCGACAGGTCGCAAGGCGCAGACACAAAAGAACCCTTCGCCCCCAACGTAGCTGCACCTGAGGAAAACCCAGAGGCCTGCGCCGCGACTGCCGCAGCAGCACCGACAGTCCCCAACTGAGCCGCGCTGCTACCTTGTGAGCTTGCCACCCCAGGCGGGGGTGTTGGCACTACCTGCACCCCCGTCGACGCAACCGACGGCACTACGTCAGCTGTAGCTGCCGCACCCTGCGCACACCTCCCCGGTACCGCGTCAGCTCGCCCTGCACCTGGGAACCCGACAGCTGAGTCGGTTCCGTCCTGCAACCTGCGCAGCACTGCTACCAGGGTATCAATAACGCCGGGTGTTAAAGGACCGCCTGCCTCGCCTTCGCTTGTACCCACTCGAGCATCCCGCAGGTCTAACTCACGTGCTGCCAGAATCCGTGATGGTGCCGTTTGTACAGGCGTAGGTTCCGCAGCCGCCATTCCTGCGCTGCTTGTTGCCCTCGCGGCGTTTCTTGACCCCGAAAAGTCCAGACGCCCGTCTGACCGCTGCTGCCAGGTTCCAGAAAGGGTTCTCCCGCGCTCCAACTCCAGCGCTGCTCTCTCCAACCTGCTAGCGTTTCTCTCTGGCAATAACATAGGCATGTCAGCTGTGGGCAACGAACGCACAGCCCCTGAGGCCCTTTCATGATGCCTGGGAGACACAGCAGCCGACCGGAAACCTTCAGACCCCCTCACTGGCCCTGTGAGAGCAGGCCGCACCACCGGATATAAACCGCTGGTTCCCGGTTGCTCCTCCCGTCTGGTAGGCACTTCGATCACTTTAGCAGCCTTCTTTTTACGTGTCGCCGGTGGTTTTTTCTGGGGGCGGCCATTTTGGGCGGGATTTAGCGCCCCTTGACCCCTGTCGCTCTGCCTGACGCAGCATCATGGCGGAGTCAGTCGCCCGCGTCATAGCCCTCCCACGCGTCACTTCCTCCCCAGCCGGAAGAGAAAGGTGACCACGAGGGCTCCTCGAACGACTGCTCCGCCGTCCATTTTGTGCCGCCATTGCTGCGTCAGCAGGTAACTCATCCCGGCTCTCGTCCACTGGCCTCAGCAGCTGCAACTCCCGCGCCAGTCTGGCGGCCTCTCCTCTTCCTCGCACCGGACTTTGTTGTAGTCTGCTCGGCGGTCTGGATGCTCTCTCCCTGCGCCATGGACGCCGATCCTCCGCTGGAGATGATCCCCTGCTGTCGCCATTACCCGACTGCAGTAAATCCTGTACCGTAATGCCCTGAGCCTCCGCGTGAGCACGCAATTGGCTCAGTAAATTTTCTACGTTTGAATCCATCATAACTTCTCCTTCAGCCAGCATCCAGGCGCCAAGAGACAGGGCCCTCCCCTTCACGGCCTTAAATATGCCCTGCTGCTACAATGTTGCCACAAACCAGCCTTCTGCCAATCATATCTTACTGTCCGGACCATGCCCGCTGTCATGTCCCCCCCCCCTAATTGGTCCGGGGGATACCTGTATGCCGAATACCCCAACCAAAGACAAGGAGACAAGTTCGTGAATTTCTGCCGCCTGTGGATCCCCAACTTCGCAGACATAGCTAAACCCCTCCATCAAGCCACCAAGGGGGGAGAGCATGACCCCTTTCTCTGGGAAGAAGAACAAACAGCAGCCTTTCTGAAATTAAAGACTCTGTCAATGGAAGCCCCTGCATTGGGATTGCCTGATCACAGCAAGCCCTTCCAGCTGTACGTGCATGAACACAATCAAACAGCTACAGGAGTGCTGATTCAAAGTTTCGGCTCTTGGCTACGGCCTGTGGCCTACCTCTCCAAACAACTTGATCCTGTGGCCTGCGGCCTACCCCCATGCCTGAAAGCCGTGGCAGCCACAGCAATGCTGATAGCAGAAGCAGACAAGCTGACCCTTGGACAAGTTCTTCATGTCAAGGTGCCTCATGCTGTCAAGGCCCTGCTGGATGTGAAAGGAAGCTACTGGTTCAGCAACAGCCGGATGACGAAGTACCAAGCTATGATGTGTGAGAATCCACGGGTTCATTTGGACCTCATCGCTACCTTGAACCCTGCTACTTTACTGCCTGACTGTGAAGAGGATCCAAATCATGAATGCCTCCAAGTCATGGAAGAAGTGTTCAGTAGCAGGCCAGATTTGAAAGACGTACCCCTAGACAAATGCGATCTACAGCTTTTCACCGATGGTAGCAGCTATATGAATGATGGGAAGAAAGTCTCCAACTATGCAGTGGTTTCAGCAGAAGAAATTATCGAAGCAAATCCACTGCCAGGCCACACATCTGCACAATTGGCCGATGACCAGAGCTCTGGAGCTCTCCGAAGGAAAAAGGGTGAATATCTACACCGATTCCAAGTACGCCTTCATGACTGTCCATGCATATGGTGCTCTCTATAAAGAAAGGGGCCTACTTACTTCCTCAGGACAACAAATCAAGTATGCAGCTGAAATCGCGGCTCTCCTAGAAGCTGTATGGAAACCAAGCGCTGTCAGTATTATGCACTGTCGTGGCCACCAGAAAGGTCATGATGAAATTCCAAAAGGCAACAGGCGCGCTGACCAGGCCGCAAAAGCGGCTGCAAAACCATTGCTAACAAGCGATCAAGCCAAAGTTCTGCTCTGCAAGCAAGAGCCCCAACCTCCTATGCCAAACTATGAATTGGAGAAAGTTCGAACCCAAAGGCGAGTTCATTGAAATTATATTGCACAAGTGGCAAGATGATTACGAACTATTAGAACTCAATCATGATTATATCCAATGGCTTTTTCCAACTCAGTATCAAGGCCGAAATTTTTATTCCACTCCTTTAACTCCGCAAGAGACACGCCTAATGATTAACACCTCAGAAGTTCAGCAAAGATTACGCAGAGTATACCAAATGATGCTGCAATTCTTTGGCGTAAAATTAATGGGGGAGTATGGAGAAGAAGACACAAAAGTAACCGAAGTTGAACGAGCAGAAAATTTCGCCGAACGTTACGAAAATTTGACAACCAACCCCCATAATAATCTACGGGTTACACGAATATTGCTAAGCCTGGGAGAATTGGGAGCAGAAGAATACCAAGCCCCATTGGTGAGGTTCTTCCTCAAGGAGATCCTTATCGAAAACAAACTGCCAAGAATGAAGAAAAGTGCAATGAATTTTTTCATACCAGCAGTAAGAGATTCCCAAGACAGACAAGATCTGCTGTTCTTCGCATGGCGATACTATTTCCCGAAAGAAGAATTTGTCTGGGGAAACCATGGGGAATTGGCACAATACAAAGCGAAACCAGTGGTGGCTGCACTCCTACCGGCGCCACTGAGTGAATGGATACCTGTATATTCAGAGAAAGAAAAGAAATGGCTGTCAGAAGAACAAGGCGGATATGGAGAAGACGGATGGTTCCAGTTAGAGAATGGACAAATAGTTCTACCAGCAACACTGGCGCCTGAGATTGTAAGAACGCTTCACGCAAGTACCCATGGAGGAAGAGAAATGATGGAACAGCAATTGGAGCCACATTTGTACGTACCAGGATTGTCAGTAATCTGCAAAGCAATAGCCCAGCAGTGCGTGACATGCGCCAAGAATAATCCAAGAACAGGCCCATCTCAACCTCCAGGGAAACAGCCAATCGGGCTGTCTCCAATGGCGTCATTACAGATAGATTTCACAGTGTTGCCACCCTGCAAAGGATACAAATATCTACTGGTAATGGTGTGCACCCTAAAAGGATGGGTGGAAGCTTTCCCAACAAGAACAGAAAAGACAGCGGAGGTGGTGAAAAGTCTGATGAAAGAAATAATACCGCGCTACGGACTGCCTCTTGAAATAGGGTCGGACAATGGCCCTGCATTTATACAGAACTGTTTGCAGCAACTTGCCCGTCTATTGGGTATCACCTGGAAGCTACACACTGCCTACAGCCCCAAAGTTCAGGAAAAGTCGAGAGAATGAACCGCACCTTGAAGACTCTGATGTCCAAATTGTGCCAAGAAACGTCACTAGGCTGGTTGGATGTGCTTCCGATAGTCTTATTACACATTAGGTGCAGGCCCACCCCCCAATTGAAGCGAAGTCCGTACAAACTTATGTTTGGACGGCCTACCCCTCTGATTAATGGACTAAGGGGGGACCTTCGGGCATTAGGGGAAATTAAATTGAATGATCAGGTTGTACTGTTGGGCAAAGCAATGCAGAAATTGAATACCTGGGTGGGGGATAATATGCCTCATTTTTTGTACCCTCCACTGCATAAATATTGTCCAGATGATTCAGTATGGGTAAAAGAGTGGAAAAATGATCGATTAGGCCCAAAATGGAGAGGTCCTTACTTTGTCCTGTTATCAACCCCTACAGCAGTAAAGGTTGCCGAGGTGGTCCCGTGGATACATCACTCCAGAGTGAAGGTAGCTGCAGCCAATCCCGAACCAGTATGGAAGGTCATCCCCAACGAGACCAATCCACTGAGGCTAAAGCTATCAAAGACCACAGTCATGAGCCCTTGAGAGATTCGACTGAAAGCATCCAAGATACTCAACCTATGGGTGTTATGATGGATACAGCGAGATCTAATTATCCACTGATGGAAAATGCTGAGAGGGTTATTTTTAGGGGCCCGGCCCCGACCCGTGATCTTCCGGAAAGGTCTTTTGTTTTTGAAATTCCGGCGGGGAGGGATTGGGTTTATGTGACTGCGAAGAGACTTGCCCAAGGGTTTTTGACAGTGGGGGCAATTCTGGTACTGATTTTGTTTCTTGCACATCTGATTCATGGACTGTCACGTGAAGCATGTCCCAAGTGTCCAAGCATCACCAAAAATCAGAATGGCACACACCCGGTGATGGAGAACCGTACCGTGTGGAGACAAAAGCGAGAGGCGTCATCTGAAACTAAGCTGAAAGGACACCTACTTGTGCAATTTAAATATGATTATGCTAAAAAGTCCGGACAGACCACATGTTGGGTGTGTAGTAGACTGCACCCAGAGACAATTCATATACCATTCGCATCTGTCCCAATGAATTTGTGTATGTTTGCATCAGAAAATGTTACAGTGCAGACAGTTGATATGTCAAGAGAGAAACCAGAACCATTCAGTCCTGGGCATCCTATAATAGGACCAGTGTACCAACCAGAGTGGTGTTTTCAACTAGGCCCAGACAGAGAGATAAGAAACGAGGGTGGGGCGTGCAATTCAAGTCAGTTCAATTGGACATCGCATATTTATATATTCAGAACAGGACTGAGGGCACATTATATATATATACACGATGTAGGGAGTTTACTAGAGAACAGGAGGAAGAGATTGCGAACACAACCAATGGAAGGCAGGATGTAGGGGACATGATGAGACGATTGAGACAGTTTGCAATAGCGATAACGAAGGGATCACTATATTCATCACCATTTATAGTAAAAGGAGGATATCAGGTGTGTTGTAAGGGAGTGTGCTACACATGGGTACCACATACAGTGACGGGAATGTGTTATTTGGCTAAATTCATCCCGATCCAGAAGGTAAGGGGGAGGACACTAGTTCAGATACAATACTTCACCCTAGGTACCCACTGGTGTTTGAGAGACAGAAGAGAGTTGTTTAAGAAAGCGGATCGAGTGTGGGCTTGGCTTCCGGCCTGGACGGAGAAGAGAGTTGATGGCAAGAATGAACAGTTATGCCAGTCTGATGGATGAGATCTTGAATAAGACTAGTTGGGATATCCAGCTGTTGAATCTGGAAGTACGAGATACGAAAGGTGCAAATGATACACAACATGGCACTGGAACAGATTAGCGCAGCTTTGAATGGATTGTGTGAGATGACAATGCACTATGAATGTTGCACTTTCATCAAGAATGCTACACATGATGTCCCTGACTATTATCAGGTAATTCAAGATCACCAAGAAAAGGTAGTACAGTTACAGGACACAGCAAGGAGGATCGCTGCTGAAGGCTGGAATCCACTTCGTGGGTTCGGAGCAATCGGAGATTGGTTTGGATCCATTCTGAGATTTATTTCACAGATTGGATCTATGATTCTGATGGTGGTGGTGATCTTGGTTGTAGGGGCACTACTGTATAGGGCTTTGTCTATGGCCGCTATGCAAGAAGGCACTGACACCCACACAGTCACAAAAGATACCACTGATTATACCACAAGGTATGTTCCCAACGAAAATAGGCTCCCCAAATTATGAGGAACTTGAGAATAAAGCTAGTGAGGTGTAGTGGCTACAAGTCTCAGGAGGAGAGCCTGAGGCTTGAGCCAAGGGGGGAATGAAGTGGAAATAGACTGGAAGATGGCCGCCATTATAAGCCAGGCGACCATCTTGTTCAGAATATTGGTTCACTTGAAAAATAATTAGGTAGTTGGTAGTTGAAATTAGAGTCAAGCATACATAGAGATTTAGGAATGTGCTGAGATTAGCAGAAAAATAATTACAGTGCTGGGAAAGATCTCTGCCGTTCCTGGGACAGAAGAAAGATACATCAAGGACGTTGGGGCCCGCAGAAATACAAAGGAGTATAGAGATCGGACCAGGTGCCATCTGTAACAAATAATTGAGGAAGCTAGGGAACCAAGCACAGCCCGGGACAGTAGGAGGACTAATCATGATTTACTGTTACTAACCCAAGGTTTGCCAATTTACGGCCAATTAATAAAATGCTTTTTTGTATTAGACTAAGGGAGGTATTAACCCACGTGGGGTGGGATAGAGTCACAGGGAGGTGGACTAATTGGGATGTACCTAATTATGTATTCGGGGTATAAGACCCCTGGTCGGGGGGAACTCGGGGCTCAGTCTTTGCAATTTAATGCTGTCTGAGCATTCTGTGACGTCACAATAAAGTTTGCCTTTCCTGAAGAGACTCGTGTTCAGACAATCCTTACTCGTGTCCGGTCCGGCCTCGTCCCGAGTGAACCAAGTGGATTCCGGTAACACTGGGAAGCTGCCCTGCACATGCTGTGAGCTAGATAGAGAAACCCTGGTTTACATCACTACATCTCCCACTATGCCAAACCAACCAGCAAAGCAAAGCCAGACCCTGGGTCAGAGCTCTCCCTCCCTCCAGGCCAGCCTGGCAACATGGCGGACAGGACCAGCATCATGTGTTACTGCAGAGACCCCGAACAAGACCCAACCTGCCCCTCTACTCACACCAAGGCTCCTGTTCCACTAACACTCCCCTCCACCTCCATTATTACACACAGTCACACCATCCCATCCTCTTGTTCTCTCCCCTCCCCTCCAGCCACTCACCATCCCCCCCCCCCCCCTTTCACATTCCCTCTCACAGTCCCCCTTCCTTCACTCGACCCAATTGCCCCGCCCCCTCCATGACTGGATTGGTCGTTGTTGTCCGTTGTCTGCTCGCCTATTGGCTGTGTAAGTGAGGCATCGGCGCGGAGTCCTGTGCAGTGACAGCAGAGCAGGCAGAACCCGGTGCAGAGCGCAGCCATGGGAGTGGACATCGAGACCATCACCCCCGGAGACGGTACGGTGTGCCCGGCCGCAGCGCCCCCCCCCACACTCACTATATCCCCTACCCCAGAGTGTCAGACCCCCTCTCTATAACCTCATACCCCCTCAAGAGGGGGACAGACCCCCCAGGAGGGTGACAGACCCCATCTATACCCCCCAGGAGGGTGACAGACCCCATCTATACCCCCCAGGAGGGTGACAGACCCCATCTATACCCCCCAGGAGGGTGACAGACCCCATCTATACCCCCCAGGAGGGTGACAGACCCCCATCTATACCCCCCAGGAGGGTGACAGACCCCATCTATACCCCCCAGGAGGGTGACAGACCCCATCTATACCCCCCAGGAGGGTGACAGACCCCATCTATACCCCCCAGGAGGGTGACAGACCCCATCTATACCCCCCAGGAGGGTGACAGACCCCATCTATATCCCAGACCCCCATCTATAACCTGCATCCTCCCCACAGAGTGTGACAGATCCCTCTCCAATACCCCCATTCCCCTTACAGTGCGACAGACTCCCCTCTGTAACCCCTATACCACCCACTTACCCCCCCCATATCCCCCCACAAGGTGACAGATTTGCGCTATATATCTTCCCCACAGGCTGACAGGTCTCTCTCTATACCCCCCCCCACAGGGTGACTGACCCCCCCCTCTATATGACCCCCCCAGGCTGACACAGCCTCTGTATAACCCACATACCCCCTGGAGATATATAACCCCCCCAAAGTGTGACAGCCCCCCTTTATAATACACCCCCCCCCCCCTCAGGGTGACAGTCCCTCTCTATAATCCTAATCCCCCTCACAGGGTAACAGATGACCCTCTATATCCTCCCTAGAAGGACAGCCCCCCTAACTCCCCCACACAGAGTGACAGACCCCCCTCTATAAAACCCAGCCCCACAGGGTGACAGCGCGTAGTGCTCACACAGTATTGTTCCCGGGTTAAATCTGCTGGGAGTGGAATAGCTTTGTATTAGTATATTTATTGCCAGAGGCAGAATTACTACAAACTCAGTACAGCTGTGTGTGCCGGCGCGCGTGTGTGAATGCGCGTGTGCCGGAGCGCGTGTGTGAATGCGCGTGTGCCGGAGCACGTGTGTGAATGCGCGTGTGCCGGAGCGCGTGTGTGAATGCGCGTGTGCCGGAGCGCGTGTGTGAATGCGCGTGTGCCGGAGCGCGTGTGTGAATGCGCGTGTGCCGGAGCGCGTGTGTGAATGCGCGTGTGCCGGAGCGCGTGTGTGAATGCGCGTGTGCCGGAGCGCGTGTGTGAATGCGCGTGTGCCGGAGCGCGTGTGTAAATGCGCGTGTGCCGGAGCACGTGTGTAAATGCGCGTGTGCCGGAGCGTGTGAGCGAGTGCATGTGTGTGCCGGAGCACATGTGAGTGTGCGTGTGTGTGCCGGAGCACGTGTGAGCGAGCGCGTGTGTGTGCGCCGGAGCACGTGTGAGCGAGCGCGTGTGTGTGCCGGAGCACGTGTGAGCGAGCGCGTGTGTGTGCCGGAGCACGTGTGAGCGAGCGCGCGTGTGTGTGCCGGAGCACGTGTGGAGCGAGCGCGTGTGTGTGTGCCGGAGCACGGTGTGAGCGAGCGCGTGTGTGTGTGCCGGAGCACGTGTGGAGCGAGCGCGTGTGTGTGTGCGGAGCACGTGTGAGCGAGCGCGTGTGTGTGTGTGCCGGAGCACGTGTGAGCGAGCGCGTGTGTGTGTGCCGGAGCACGTGTGAGCGAGCGCGTGTGTGTGTGCCGGAGCACGTGTGAGCGAGCGCGTGTGTGTGTGCCGGAGCACGTGTGAGCGAGCGCGTGTGTGTGTGCCGGAGCACGTGTGAGCGAGCGCGTGTGTGTGTGCCGGAGCACGTGTGAGCGAGCGCATGTGTGTGTGTGTGTGTGCCGGAGCACGTATGTGTGCCGGAGCGTGTGTGTCTCATCGCAGAGAGGCTGTTTTTGCTGGGATTAGCTGAAACCCCCCCCCACAATTAGAGGGACCGCTAATGGATTGGAGCGGGAGCGTGCGCGTTGCCTGTGGTTTCCCCTTGTTGTGAGAGGGAGCGTGTACATGGTGTACATGGTTCCCCTTGTTATGAGAGGGAGCTCTGGTGCACGTATTTCCCCTTGGTATGTGGGAGCATACGGTACCTGTGGTTCCCCTTGTTTTGAGAGGGAGTGCGACCGCGGTGTCCGTGGTTCCCCTTGTTTTGAGAGGGAGTACGACCGTGGTTCCCCTTGTCTTGAGAGTGAGTGCGACCGCGGTGCCCGTGGTTCCCCTTGTTTTGAGAGGGAGCGCGACCGCGGTGCCCGTGGTTCCCCTTGTTTTGAGAGGGAGCGCGACCGCGGTGCCCGTGGTTCCCCTTGTTTTGAGAGGGAGTACGACCGTGGTTCCCCTTGTCTTGAGAGGGAGGGCGACCGCGGTGCCCGTGGTTCCCCTTGTTTTGAGAGGGAGCGCGACCGCGGTGCCCGTGGTTCCCTTGTTATGAGTGGAGCGCGCCCGTGGTTCCCTTGTTATGAGTGGGAGCGCGCCCGTGGTTCCCCTTGTTATGAGTGGGAGCGCGCCCGTGGTTCCCCTTGGTTTGAGAGGGAGCGCGCCCTTGGTTCCCCTTGGTTTGAGAGGGAGCGCGCCCTTGGTTCCCCTTGGTTTGAGAGGGAGCGCGCCGGTGTGGTTCCTTGTTTTGAGAGGGAGCGCGACCGCGGTGCCCGTGGTTCCCCTTGTTTTTGGAGGAGCGCGTCCGCGGTGCCGTGGTTCCCCTTGTTATGAGAGGGAGCGCGACCGCGGTGCCCGTGGTTCCCCTTGTTATGAGAGGGAGCACGCCCGTGGTTCCCTTGGTTTGAGAGGGAGCGCGCCCGTGGTTCCCCTTGGTTTGAGAGGGAGCGCGCCCGTGGTTCCCCTTGGTTTGAGAGGGAGCGCGCCCGTGGTTCCCCTTGGTTTGAGAGGGAGCGCGCCCGTGGTTCCCCTTGGTTTGAGAGGGAGCGCGCCCGTGGTTCCCCTTGGTTTGAGAGGGAGCGCGCCCGTGGTTCCCCTTGGTTTGAGAGGGAGCGCGCCCGTGGTTCCCTTGGTTTGAGAGGAGCGCGCCCGTGGTTCCCCTTGGTTTGAGAGGGAGCGCGCCCGTGGTTCCCTTGGTTTGAGAGGGAGCGCGCCCGTGGTTCCCCTTGGTTTGAGAGGGAGTGCGCCGTGGTTCCCCTTGTTATGAGAGGGAGCGTGACTGCGGTGCCCGTGGTTCCCCTTGGTTTGAGAGGGAGCGCGACCGCGGTGCCCGTGGTTCCCCTTGTTTTGAGAGGGAGCGCGACCGCGGTGCCCGTGGTTCCCCTTGTTATGAGTGGGAGCGCGCCCGTGGTTCCCCTTGTTATGAGAGGGAGCGCGCCCGTGGTTCCCCTTGTTATGAGAGGGAGCGCGACCCTGGTTCCCCTTGGTTTGAGAGGGAGTGCGCCCGTGGTTCCCCTTGTTATGAGAGGGAGCGTGACTGCGGTGCCCGTGGTTCCCCTTGGTTTGAGAGGGAGCGCGACCGCGGTGCCCGTGGTTCCCCTTGTTTTGAGAGGGAGCGCGACCGCGGTGCCCGTGGTTCCCCTTGTTATGAGTGGGAGCGCGCCCGTGGTTCCCCTTGTTATGAGAGGGAGCGCGCCCGTGGTTCCCCTTGTTATGAGAGGGAGCGCGACCCTGGTTCCCCTTGGTTTGAGAGGGAGCGCGCCCTTGGTTTGAGAGGGAGCGCGACCGCGGTGCCCGTGGTTCCCCTTGTTTTTGGAGGGAGCGCGTCCGCGGTGCCCGTGGTTCCCCTTGGTTTGAGAGGGAGCGCGCCCTTGGTTTGAGAGGGAGCGCGCCCGTGGTTCCCCTTGTTATGAGAGGGAGCGCGACCGCGGTGCCCGTGGTTCCCCTTGTTTTGAGAGGGAGTACGACCGTGGTTCCCCTTGTTTTGAGAGGGAGTACGACCGTGGTTCCCCTTGTTTTGAGAGGGAGTACGACCGTGGTTCCCCTTGTCTTGAGAGGGAGGGCGACCGCGGTGCCCGTGGTTCCCCTTGTTTTGAGAGGGAGCGCGACCGCGGTGCCCGTGGTTCCCCTTGTTATGAGTGGGAGCGCGCCCGTGGTTCCCCTTGTTATGAGTGGGAGCGCGCCCGTGGTTCCCCTTGTTATGAGTGGGAGCGCGCCCGTGGTTCCCCTTGTTATGAGAGGGAGCGCGCCCTTGGTTCCCCTTGGTTTGAGAGGGAGCGCGCCCGTGGTTCCCCTTGGTTTGAGAGGGAGCGCGACCGCGGTGCCCGTGGTTCCCCTTGTTTTTGGAGGGAGCGCGACCGCGGTGCCCGTGGTTCCCCTTGTTTTTGGAGGGAGCGCGTCCGCGGTGCCCGTGGTTCCCCTTGTTATGAGAGGGAGCGCGACCGCGGTGCCCGTGGTTCCCCTTGGTTTGAGAGGGAGCGCGCCCGTGGTTCCCCTTGGTTTGAGAGGGAGCGCGACCGCGGTGCCCGTGGTTCCCCTTGTTATGAGAGGGAGCGCGCCCGTGGTTCCCCTTGGTTTGAGAGGGAGCGTGCCCGTGGTTCCCCTTGGTTTGAGAGGGAGCGCGCCCGTGGTTCCCCTTGGTTTGAGAGGGAGCGCGCCCGTGGTTCCCCTTGTTATGAGAGGGAGCGTGACTGCGGTGCCCGTGGTTCCCCTTGGTTTGAGAGGGAGCGCGACCGCGGTGCCCGTGGTTCCCCTTGTTATGAGAGGGAGCGCGCCCGTGGTTCCCCTTGTTATGAGAGGGAGCGCGCCCGTGGTTCCCCTTGTATGAGAGGGAGCGCGCCCGTGGTTCCCCTTGTTATGAGAGGGAGCGCGCCCGTGGTTCCCCTTGTTATGAGAGGGAGCGCGCCCGTGGTTCCCCTTGGTTTGAGAGGGAGCGCGACCGCGGTGCCCGTGGTTCCCCTTGGTTTGAGAGGGAGCGCGACCGCGGTGCCCGTGGTTCCCCTTGGTTTGAGAGGGAGCGCAACCGCGGTGCCCGTGGTTCCCCTTGTTATGAGAGGGAGCGCGCCCCTGGTTCCCCTTGGTTTGAGAGGGAACGCAACCGCGGTGCCCGTGGTTCCCCTTGTTATGAGAGGGAGCGCGCCCCTGGTTCCCCTTGGTTTGAGAGGGAGCGCAACCGCGGTGCCCGTGGTTCCCCTTGTTATGAGAGGAGCGCGCCCCTGGTTCCCCTTGGTTTGAGAGGGAGCGCGCCCCTGGTTCCCCTTGGTTTGAGAGGGAGCGCGCCCCTGGTTCCCCTTGGTTTGAGAGGGAGCGCGCCCGTGGTTCCCCTTGGTTTGAGAGGGAGCGCGCCCGTGGTTCCCCTTGGTTTGAGAGGGAACGCGCCCGTGGTTCCCCTTGGTTTGAGAGGGAGCGCGACCGCGGTGCCCGTGGTTCCCCTTGTTTTGAGAGGGAGCGCGACCGCGGTGCCCGTGGTTCCCCTTGTTTTGAGAGGGGGCGGGGGTTCTCCGGTTCTCACACCGCACATTAACATGCGTTTTATTGCTGTGGAGCTCTGATACGCTCATACACAGCGCATATTACTGTATCAGAGCTCCATAGCAATAAAACTCTCAGTAATGTGCAGTGTGTATGAGCGTATCACAGAGCTTCACAGTGCAGCATCATTGTAACTGAAAACAATAGTGCTGCATTAGAAATAAAAATATAAAACGTTATTTATGTTTACATAAACCCTGGTCTTTCTTGGTATCGTTGGAAAGGCTATAGTCTGGCCTTTCCAATAACACCTCATGTGACTCTCTAGCTTCAATAGTTCCATAGATTTGGGGGTCTAAATGACCCTCGTATCTCCGCCATAGGGAAGTCCCATTTCTGACGTCATCGCCTCCATGCCCGATAAACATCAGTGGGCGGGGATAGGCTCTGCAGAAGTCCGCGATGGGCGCTGAGCTGTTGAATTTCACCAATGGGCGGAAGATGTCCGCTGCAACTTAGCAGAGGAGCGTCTGCCCTGCCAGTATGTGTGAGTACTGAGTACCAGCGAGTACCGGCAGGAAAAAAGCCCTGGTTATCGGTAATACTAGCAATGTAACAGCCAATAACGGTAATGGGGAAAATGCAGAATATCTCCCCGATTATCCATCGACCCCTAATTTAAATAGTGTATAGAACGCTCTTCAGGCTGTGTATAAGTAGTGTATGAAACCCAAATGAGTTTCGTGTTTAGACTCGGTCCCCGAAACATCTCCTTATTATATGCAAACCTCCCAAATTCTCCCCAGTGTTTAGTCAGCTTTCCAGTGCCAATCCGTGCCTGTGATAGTGTTACATTGCTGGGAGATCAAGACGATGCACCCGATGCTAGTGTCCCACTGTTACTGTTCTGGTGACGTGTAGCACAGGCAACTAGGCAACGTTGTACTTCCTCGAGAGTGCGCCGAACATCTACCATGTTTGTTTTGGAGCTAGTCTTTAAGCACACAGAACACATTTTGGAAGTTTTGTGGCTCGAAGGATTTCTCTAATCTGGGTAACTGGAAATAAAATACTGCTTGAGAATATTCTATAGATTGGGGCATAAATGTCTCTTTTAGAATTATTTGTTTTTACATTTAGGATTGCATACAAGTGGGGCTGGGACTAAAGTACACTCACACTCAGATGTGGCACTTTGTCCTGTAGCATCATGTCTGCATACCAAAGAAACCTCCCAAAATCCCAAATCAGACACTACTCCGGCCCGAGCATTTCATATAAGGGAAACGTCCACTATCTGCATCTTCTACACCCCCCTGTGTCTCCGATCCGCATCTTCTACACCTCCCTGTGTCTCCGATCCGCATCTTCTACACCTCCCTGTGTCTCCGATCCGCATCTTCTACACCTCCCTGTGTCTCCGATCCGCATCTTCTAACACTCCCTGTGTCTCCGATCCGCATCTTCTACACCTCCCTGTGTCTCCGATCCGCATCTTCTACACCTCCCTGTGTCTCCGATCCGCATCTTCTACACCTCCCTGTGTCTCCGATCCGCATCTTCTACACCTCCCTGTGTCTCCGATCCGCATCTTCTACACCTCCCTGTGTCTCCGATCCGCATCTTCTACACCTCCCTGTGTCTCCGATCCGCATCTTCTACACCTCCTGTGTCTCCGATCCGCATCTTCTACACCTCCCTGTGTCTCCGATCCGCATCTTCTACACCTCCTGTGTCTCCGATCCGCATCTTCTACACCTCCCTGTGTCTCTGATCCGCATCTTCTACACCTCCCTGTGTCTCCGATCCGCATCTTCTACGCCTCCCTGTGTCTCCGATCCGCATCTTCTACACCTCCCTGTGTCTCCGATCCGCATCTTCTACACCTCCCTGTGTCTCCGATCCGCATCTTCTACACCTCCCTGTGTCTCCGATCCGCATCTTCTACGCCTCCCTGTGTCTCCGATCCGCATCTTCTACGCCTCCCTGTGTCTCCGATCCGCATCTTCTACACCTCCCTGTGTCTCCGATCCGCATCTTCTACGCCTCCCTGTGTCTCCGATCCGCATCTTCTACGCCTCCCTGTGTCTCTGATCCGCATCTTCTACGCCTCCCTGTGTCTCCGATCCGCATCTTCTACGCCTCCCTGTGTCTCTGATCCGCATCTTCTACACCTCCCTGTGTCTCTGATCCGCATCTTCTACGCCTCCCTGTGTCTCCGATCCGCATCTTCTACGCCTCCCTGTGTCTCCGATCCGCATCTTCTACGCCTCCCTGTGTCTCCGAAACTCCTTCATGTGCTTATCTTCTGCTGAATGGAGGTGTGTGTGTGTGTTTCATGTGTGAGGTGCCTGCGATTAATTTCCATAGTGTGGCCGTGGCTCCCCAGGTCATGCACAGCTGCCACTGTCACTCTCTCCCGTTATGAATCCGCTGGGGGGGGGGGGTGAGCGCGTCCGCGTGCGACTTCAGCCCTTTATGGGAGAAGGACAGGGAGTAATGCAGGAGCAGAGACTGGTGCTGGGGGTGTGTGTGATGGGAGTTGTAGTAGCTGAATGCACACTACCTCTGGTTCTGCAGCTGCTGCGTAAAATAATGCTTTCCTGTCTTGTAGCGGGGAGGCGTGGTGTTACTGCAAAATAATAGGAATGCCTCCTCCCCCGCACTGCATTATTACTCTGTTACATGTCACTCCTTACTGATCTGCCTGTGTTAAAGCTGCAACGCTAGTCACGATCCACACAAATACACACAACGCTCTCACATCATACAACAAGATACAAAAATTATACGGTGTGTGTGACTGTAATATATATGTAAAACTTTATAGTGTGTGTGTGTACTGTATAGTGTGTGTGTACTGTATAGTGTGTGTGTACTGTATAGTGTGTGTGTGTACTGTATAGTGTTAGTGTGTGTGTGTGTACTGTATATAGTGTGTGTACTATATAGTGTGTGTGTATATGTATTTGTAGTATCTAGATGTGTGTGTGTGTATACACAGGGGGGGGGGTTCAGCCTCTGTTTCAATGTTGACATGTGGGAAAAATCCAAACAGCCTCAGTAAAAGCTTCACTGTGTAACTGCAACTTTCTGTAACCCCCCTCCGCGTATCTCTTCCCCCCCCCCTCCGCGTATCTCTTCCCCCCCCCTCCGCGTATCTCTTCCCCCCCCTCCGCGTATCTCTTCCCCCCCCTCCGCGTATCTCTTCCCCCCCCTCGCGTATCTCTTCCCCCCCCTCGCGTATCTCTTCCCCCCCCCTCCACGTATCTCTTCCCCCCCCTCCGCGTATCTCTTCCCCCCCCTCCGCGTATCTCTTCCCCCCCCTCCGCGTATCTCTTCCCCCCCCTCCGCGTATCTCTTCCCCCCCCTCCGCGTATCTCTTCCCCCCCCTCCGCGTATCTCTTCCCCCCCCTCCGCGTATCTCTTCCCCCCCCTCCGCGTATCTCTTCCCCCCCCTCCGCGTATCTCTTCCCCCCCCTCCGCGTATCTCTTCCCCCCCCTCCGCGTATCTCTCCCCCCCCTCCGCGTATCTCTTCCCCCCCCTCCGCGTATCTCTCCCCCCCTCCGCGTATCTCTTCCCCCCCCTCCGCGTATCTCTTCCCCCCCCTCCGCGTATCTCTCTTCCCCCCCCTCGTATCTCTCCCCCCCTCTGCGTATCTCCCCCCCCCCCTCCACGTATCTCTGGCACTCTCGCACATTTCACTGCATTTAATTGACAGGAAATCCTCGCGTCTCAGGTTTCAAGCGCAGGAGCTGGGGGGGTTGGCTAATTAAGATATGTGCTTGGTGTGTGGGTGGGGGTTAAACATGAGGTACTCCTGCTTTGTGGGGGATGTTGGGGTGAATCGCACGGCTAGTGACCCTTTCACGTAGAATGAGACCCTGTTTGTTCTTGTCGTTCTGCAGGTAGAACCTTTCCCAAGAAGGGTCAGACATGCGTGGTCCATTACACAGGTAAGACCTCTGACTCTAACTGTGACCTGATCTTACATGTGTTTATACGCAAAGCAAGCTCACCGTGTACTGAGCTCATTACAGTGTGATCACAAAGTGCATAGTGTCTGTACTGAGCTCATTACAGTGTGATCACACAGTGCGTGGTGTCTGTACTGAGCTCATTACAGTGTGATCACACAGTGCATGGTATCTGTACTGAGCTCATTACAGTGTGATCACACAGTGCATGGTGTCTGTACTGAGCTCATTACAGTGTGATCACACAGTGCATGGTGTCTGTACTGAGCTCATTTCACTGTGATCACACAGTGCGTGGTGTCTGTACTGAGCTCATTACAGTGTGATCACACAGTGCGTGGTGTCTGTACTGAGCTCATTACAGTGTGATCACACAGTGCGTGGTGTCTGTACTGAGCTCATTACAGTGTGATCACACAGTGCGTGGTGTCTGTACTGAGCTCATTACAGTGTGATCACACAGTGCGTGGTGTCTGTACTGAGCTCATTACAGTGTGATCACACAGTGCGTGGTGTCTGTACTGAGCTCATTACAGTTTGATCACACACTGCAAGGTCAATGTGTACTGAGCTCATTACAGTGCAATTACACAATACATGGTGACTGTACTGCGCTCATTACATTCTGACTACATATTGCAAGGTCACTGTGTACTGAGCTCATTTCACTCTAGTCACACAATGCATGGTAGCTGTATACTGAGCTCATTAGATTGATCGCTTATTGTAAGGTCACTTTGTACTGAGCTCATTACTGTGTGATCACATAAAGCACGATCGCTGTGTACTGAGCTCATTACTGTGTGATCACATAAAGCACGATCAATGTGTACTGAGCTCATTACTGTGTGATCACATAAAGCACGATCGCTGTGTACTGAGCTCATTACTGTGCGATCACATAAAGCACGATCGATGTGTACTGAGCTCATTACTGTGTGATCACATAAAGCACGATCGATGTGTACTGAGCTCATTACTGTGTGATCACATAAAGCACGATCGATGTGTACTGAGCTCATTACTGTGTGATCACATAAAGCACGATCGATGTGTACTGAGCTCATTACTGTGTGCTCTCACAGGGCTAGGTCACGGATTACTGAGCTCATTAATGTGTTTGCACAATGTGTAATACCAGGTCACGCTGTATTAAGTCTCTAGTAAGCGTTAGAAATCCCTGCGTGTAAATAAGACGCTCTGTGCTTGGCGCAATTACATTTTATTGACATAGATATCTCAGGCGGGCTGTGAATCTGTGTCTTCATTTCAGATTTCATGCCATTTGGGGAGTGATCAGGGCAGCTCCGAGCTTAAACACACAGATACAGTTTGCGCAGCGTTCCTTCCCCTAGACGACGTCAGCAGTGTCCGTCCAGATTAACCCCTCGCTGAGCGGCTCTGCTTCCAGCGCTTGGTGTGTCCCTTTAATAAAAGGAAGTGAAATTTCCAGCCTTTCCTGTTTACACTGGAGTAAAATAAGCCCAAGAGCTGATCCCGCGGGCCGCCCGACACTCACATAGCCAGGAATCAAAACCCTCACAAGCATTCACACCCGCCTGGAGCTGACACTCAGCGAGACGATGAACCCGTGTCATTTGCAGCGGGGCGGCCCAGGAATGCCCGCAGGGTCAGAGCGAGCGCGTCTGTTGTTGCTCTATGTACATGTCCGTCTCCAGGAAACGGACAATCTGTCGTTGTCAGTCTGTGTCAGCCTGTCTGCATGCCTGTCTGTTTAACCCCCTCAATGCCGGCTGCCGGTTGCTTCAAGTTTTCACCACGGACCGTGTGGGTCCGCAGAGATTAAACATGGCAGCAGAAGCTTTTATTTTGACGCATGTAATAATAACTATGATTAAACGGCTCCCGAACCCGGAAATCCCTCAAGTTTTTCTGCGCAACTCGCGTAGGAGCCGCAAATTGCACGCCGCGTTTGATCAGAGCTGCGTGCACGTGTACAGATCCCATACGTCACTGCTTGTCTGAGACGTATCGCTACAGAGGGGATATCAACGTGCTCCCTGCGTGCCGACGTCACCAGTGACTGCAGCCGGGAAATTCAAAAATCCCGGCTGCTGGTGATGTTGGGTGGGGAAACTCCTCCACTTCACACAGCAATTTCTGCCAGATCGGGACTACAGAGGGTGGAGCACTCCTCTTATAGTGACCACCGTATCCCATGATGCTTGGTTACACTGTAGGTTGCCTGAGCATCATGGGACATGTAGTTCTGAAACCTCTGGGGTGCCAAGGTTCGACAACACTGCTCTAGATCCTCGAGTATCCGTATACCTCTGGGGTCCCACTCCATCATCTCGCAGCGCCCTGAAGTGAGAAAGGAGTTGGAGGGAAAACACGTGGGTATAATGTCGCTGTGGTCCTGTACTGGGGAGGGTGGGGGGACTGGATTTTTGTGGAGAGATAATGAATTGCTTCCACTGGCCCCGCTCGCCGGCGCTCCCGCTCGCCGGCGCTCTGCTCTCGTCCTCTGGTAGGTCTGGGTACAAAGTGCTTTTTAAATTGGCCGTATTTTCGCTCAGCAAATATTGCCTGCCGCGCTAATGGACTGACCTGCTCATAAAATATGTATGGTTGATGGTTAAGTGGGGTTTTTCCAGGATGTATTGTGGACCTTTTGTAAAATGTTACATCAGCATCTCCTAAGATTCACCATAATAACCTTACACCCCTCAGCAAGAAACGGTAATGCTCCTGTATGGAAAGGACCGGCTTTTTCTTGTTTTAGATCCACAGATCCGATGTTTTTTGGGGGTGTGTGTGTACACAGTGTGTCCTGTATATGTTTATAGTGTGTGTCTGTGTATATTGTGATACAGCCACTGGACATCAGTGCTTCACGTTTTTCTTTATTATGCAGCCACGCTACTTGCTAAACAAGAAAATACAACAAATATAAATGAAATGGCTGCTCCTTATGCAAAGCCTAACTAAACGCTCATGGCAGTGTTACGTTCTTAACGTTAGCGCTCAGCTGTGTGAGCACGTTAGGTTAAGTGGCCTTAGCGTTGGCCGCCCCCTATTACGATCCGAACGTGTTTTAATAAAACGTTATCCGAATCGGATATTGCGCTTTTCAGCGCAAGCTTTTGTGCTTTGCTTTCCCTATGCTTAAGTCCTAATTAGAACTAATTAAGCAGGCGCAGGTTTTCCTCCTTGGTGTCCCCGTTTTATCTCCAACTATGTAATACTGCCCTCAGTGTTCCTAACTATAATATTGGGCGGCTAAGCTGCTTACCAATAGGCAAAACAAAGTAAATGAGTACATCCCGGCTTCGGGATTGCGCTTCCTTCCCTGCTGCACCCAGCACCAAAACTGCCCTCTCAGAGGGAACCACAGCTCCTATAAGGGCAGTCCTAATCAGGCATCAGTTGTGAGTTACCCCTATAGAGGGAAAAGGGCATTCTCCATTCGCCTGCTAATAAACCTGTGGTCTATTACCCTGCCCCTGATCACACTGTCACAATGCAAATAGTGGGTGTCTTTTATATGTGTATAGTGCGCTTGTGTATAGTGTCCGTATAATGCACACATATGTAAAGTGGGTGTCTTTATGTGTATAGTGTATGTATAATGCACACATATTTATTTATTTATTTATTTATAAAGGATTTTACCAGGAAGGATACATTGAGATGTGTATAGTGTGTCTATATATGTGTATAGTATGTGTATAATGCACACATGTACAGTGGGTGTCTTTATATGTGTATAGTGCACTTGTGTATAGTGTATGTATAATGCACACATGTGTACAGTGCACTTGTGAGTGTCTGTATAGTGCACACATGTAAGGTGCTTGTCTGCATGTTTGTGTTACGTATGTGTGTATAGCGTGTGAGTGTATTACATACGTGTGGTGGCCCTGGTTTTTCATGGATTGTAGTATAATGACTCTCCAGCCCAACAGGGGTTTATGGGATATGTAGTTCGGCGCCCTGTGGGCCGGTAAGAGGAATGAGGCTGATAGTAGCAGGGCTGCCGGTCTGTCTCTGAAGTAGCTCGTTGTTCTTGTATCTCTCCTGAAATGTTAGAATGTCATTGTGTAAGTTGTACATGCCTATGTGAACTGATCCTCTCCGAGCCGCTCCGCACGGCTTCCATCCCGGCATGTGTGACTTGCAGAGCTGACATTCCACATACCTTACAGTCTGCAAACTGTATTCTGAATACAGCGCCGACACAACATCTTAAAGACACAGTGCTGCCCGAATACTGAATCTATAATAACATACTGCGCCGCAGCTCACCTCTGTGCGCCGCTGTGTTCTGTGCGCCGCGTGTTTGGCTCCCTGTTAACTTCCGGCGGCGGCATGGTGCTTTGGGCGCTCACAGGGGGAACCACGTGACGAGCCGTGTTCTCGCGGCTCGTCACATGGTTCCCCCAGGCGAGCGCCCAAGCTCCATGTGCCGCCGGAAGTTAACAGGGAGCCGAACACGCGGCGCACAGAACACAGCGGCGCACAGAGGTGAGCTGCGGCGCAGTATCCACGAGCTGCGGCAGTATATCCACGAGCTGGGGCAGTATATCCACGAGCTGGGGCAGTATATCCACGTGCTGGGGCAGTATATCCACGTGCTGGGGCAGTATATCCACGTGCTGGGGCAGTATATCCACGTGCTGGGGCAGTATATATCCACGTGCTGGGGCAGTATATATCCACGTGCTGGGGCAGTATATATCCACGTGCTGGGGCAGTATATATCCACGTGCTGGGGCAGTATATATCCACGTGCTGGGGCAGTATATATCCACGTGCTGGGGCAGTATATATCCACGTGCTGGGGCAGTATATATCCACGTGCTGGGGCAGTATATATCCACGTGCTGGGGCAGTATTTCCATGTGCTGAATACTGAATACATTTAGAATGTATGTAGCATGTTTGAAAAAGCAAAAACAATTGGCTAAATCGCAAATAAAATCGCAATATTCATTCAAGAAATCGCAATATGATTATTTTGTCAATATTGCACAGCCCTACTTAGAAGTTACAGTCTTCAGGCAGCAATTTATCCCATCACCCAAACAACAACCTGATATCACCGTAACCTTAACAGGGAGCGATACACCCCCCCCCCCTCCAATCTGGTGATAATAATTACAATATTTCTGTCACGTTATGAATAAAATGTATCTCTGCCCCCCCCCCCCCATGATTCTCTGGTCATTTATTGCATTCAGAGGAATCTGGGAATTGTAGGCCGTCTATATATCTGGGGGGGAGGGGGGCAGAGTTTGAGTTTCCAGGTGATGGCGTATCAGTATTCGCCCGTATAGAGCACCGGTCAGAGTGATGCATTATTCATTGCGAGTCTTGGAGACGTTCCATTATGCAGCATTGATTCTTTCCTGAGAAGACTTGGGGGTAATTTCACCTAAGAGGACACATTGACGCGTTGAAGGAAGCGAGGTGTCTGTCTCCAAGTCTATCAGTCAGTCTCTGGTGTGATTCGTAAAGGGACGCTCCAAGCACAGGGCTGCAATGTGTTAGCGGCTGAGGCAGAAAGAAGTTTCTGCTGCAGATTTATAAGAAAATATCTTCTAATTTTTATGACTAAACTCCGGTGTATGACCCATCCCCCTGCCCCCCCCACTCCATACTGAGAGCTCATACATCGTGACCGTGCATTGTGTGATCACGCTGTAATGAGCTCAGTACATCGTGACCGTGCTTTGTGTGATCACGCTGTAATGAGCTCAGTATATCGTGACCGTGCATTGTGTGATCACGCTGTAATGAGCTCAGTACATCGTGACCGTGCATTGTGTGATCACGCTGTAGTGAGCTCAGTACATCGTGACCGTGCATTGTGTGATCACGCTGTAATGAGCTCAGTACGTCGTGACCGTGCATTGTGTGATCACACTGTAGTGAGCTCAGTACATCGTGACCGTGCATTGTGTGATCACGCTGTAATGAGCTCAGTACATCGTGACCGTGCTTTGTGTGATCACGCTGTAATGAGCTCAGTACATCGTGACCGTGCATTGTGTGATCACACTGTAGTGAGCTCAGTACATCGTGACCGTGCATTGTGTGATCACGCTGTAGTGAGCTCAGTACATCGTGACCGTGCATTGTGTGATCACACTGTAGTGAGCTCAGTACATCGTGACCGTGCATTGTGTGATCACGCTGTAATGAGCTCAGTACATCGTGACCGTGCATTGTGTGATCACACTGTAGTTAGCTCATTACATCGTGACCGTGCATTGTGTGATCACACTGTAGTGAGCTCAGTACATCGTGACCGTGCATTGTGTGATCACACTGTAGTGAGCTCAGTACATCGTGACCGTGCATTGTGTGATCACGCTGTAATGAGCTCAGTACAGAGTACTCATTGTGTGTTAAGAATTGTAATTCACGCAGTGCATGTTGCCCTTGCATTGTGTGATTGCACTGAAATGAGCTCAGTGCACTGTGACCTCCCATTGCATTATTTCCACTCCGTGGTAATGAGCTCATTAACCTGTCCTGGGCTGTCCTTAGTGTTGTGAATCCTCCCATATGTCCTAAATCCCAGTGTCCGTATAGGCAGTAATTCCCCTCCGGGCAGTAACCGCTCATGGGGTTGGTTTTCTGACCTCTGACCTGGATGCAGTTCTATAATCCAGCATGACTCCTCACACAAGCAGCTTGCAGTGTCTTCGTTTCCTACACATGAAACAGAATTGTCTCTCTGTTTTTCGCTTGATTTTAAACCTTATACGTTGGTGTTACCCGTCCTCCGCTCGAGCGTCAGGGGTCGTCATGGCAACGCCAGGCTCTGGCCCGACCCTGTGACGTCAGCGCGCCAACCTCCCCGGCACTTCCGGGTTTGATTCGGACGGTCACGATGCGCTGAGGGACGAGATTGGTGAGCGTTTATCTATGTACACATTATGTATATTTATTATACCCCGCATTGTCTTTTGATTTTTTTATTTTGATAAAGGCCTCAAGGGGCCGAAACGTCATCTTTTTTTTTTTTTGTTGTTTTTTTTAATGGTTCAAATACATTTTTGATTTTTACAAGACCCCAAGTGCCTCCCGCTACCTATTTTCATATTTATGCTATCTTGGGAGTCTGCACCAGGGCACTACTACAGGATATGAGCGAGGTACACGCGCACTAAAATGTGGTAATGAATGCCCGCCCCACCAGACTTTAGGCTCTATCAGCTGGTGTGAGCTAAAACGCCAACGCTACATGAAAAAAATCTCACGCGAGTCGCCAAAAGACAACCCACCAACAGATCACCTTGTCCGTGGTAGTCCGTGTACAAGATTCATTAGCGCGCGCTAGGGAAACCCTAAGACCCGGCCTGAGACCCAGCGCTAATGCATTCTATGGTTAAAAATAAAAAGCGTTCCAGTGCAAAAAAGCCTCGTTATTTTTTTAAAAAAAAATAAAGAAATCAGAACCCCAAATTTCGCTTGAAAAATCCCGAAAAATACCTAAAAATTCAATAAAGACTTTTTGCTGCGGATTAAAAACATAAACGTTTGAATAAATAATAAAAACGATAATTTTTTTTCCATTGAATCCTATGGGCTTCGCACACGGCGGGTTTTCCTATACAATGTATCTTCTCACGTTTCCTCAAAGCACACCGGTTTAACCACACAATGCATCTTTTACACGTAAACTACATCCAGTGCGCCAAGAGAAGACCTGCGCTGCATTCCTTTCAACTACATGTTAATTTTGGCCAAGGACTTTTGACGTTTTTTTCTTCCTTTTGCGTCAGTTAACACCAATGTTGAGCAGTAGATACATTTTTCGCCGGTGTTAACTTTACCGCTGGGACCAACCGATCTGTTGGTTAGACTAGTGAAAGTGCTCTCTAGCTGATATATATATATATATCTCTTTATACCAGAGCAAGTTTGCGCGTTTTTGTGAATCCACACAGTGTGAGGAAACCCTGGACTCTGTTTATTACATTATTTTACTAGTAGATTTCAGAAACCGGTTTAGGCCGGGTGCAAACGAGCGCACTCAGAGTGGAAGGAACGTCCGTGAGAGTGGACGTTCCTTCCACTCACCTCCCGCCAGTCCCCCCCGGCCCCCGGATCGCTGCAAAGCACGATCCTCCTATGGAGGATCGCGCTTTGCTGCCCCATCGACGCGCATCCTAACACATCAACGGGGAGGATCTCTAGGCGGACGCATGGTATGCGCACACAAGCATGTGATCGACCCCATCGCAGCATCACATGGCTGCGCCGGTAAGTGCAGGCGCACTAAGTGCACTCGTGTGTACCTGGCCTTAGGCCCGCGTCAGACCAGCGCACTTTTTGCATCCACCTGACCGTACTGTTTGCTGTCCGTTGTAGCTTTTCAAAGGGTCAATAGAGAACAACACACGAAGCACGTGCGCACTTTTTCACGCGTGCGCAACTGCATACAGTTTTTTCTTCTTTTCAACATCAGTCAAAATTAACTGATACAATGTAACCACAATCTCATCAGTTAAAAAGTCCGTCCGTTACTGTGCGCAGTCAGTGCGCTCGTCTGACCCCAGCCTTAACGTTGGCTTCCACAACTCCGCGATGCCTAACCGGTGCTGCCCATTCATTACTTAACAGGGGACGCGTGTGTATCCCTCAGGGTGGCCAGATTTCCCATGTTTTCTTGGACACCTGTCGTTTATTCATGCTCCTAGGCAGAGAGTGAAAAATGCAACCCTGCCATATGTATAATCCATACGCTGCAGGAGAGTAATGAAAGCTGAATCTCCGATGAACTGCCCTGATTAGGTAAGCGATTTCCCTCCTGAAGCATATCGGTTATACATGATGCAGGGCAGCACCTTCCCTGTGCTCTCCTTCTGCATGAAATGGTAATATGTGTCCAGGGAAACATGGAGGATCTGCAACTCTAGTATCCATAGAGCCAGGCCGGATGGAAAATGCGTAATCCCCCCCCCCCGTCTCTCACGTTTTGTCGGCTATATTATTTTTTTATTAATATCATGAGGTGATTTACTGTAATTATTTTATTAGTGGCCCGGGGGCGCGGGTGACATTGGGTCCTGGTATTTCTCGGGCAGTTACTGTTTCTCCCACAGCTATATATACCCTTTTCTGGAGGGAACCCCCCCCCCCCTCCTGCCCTTGCTGCAGTCGCAGGGCAGATACTGCTTAGTGGACGCTTTCCGGCGGCTTGCAGACACATTAATATGGCTGGTACGCTCCAGACGGATTAGTGGTGTATTGGCTTACATCGACCAGCTGGGACTGATCTGCGGACAGTAGTAATGCGTGAGATTTAGAAATGACCCCGTATTGAATGATCGGCAAACCAAGTGCATCGTTATTTCTCTTTCATTAAAAGAGCCCCTTCGTTACATGGAAATATCATCCATCGGGGGGGGGGGGGACATAGGAAAAAAACTATTTTAAAATATTCCCTTTGAAATCCTAAATTTAAGTGCAGTGTTTTGTGTGTGCGTGTGTTTTTATTTTTTATAATTACATATATATTCATATTCATCAAGAAGGTGTGCAATGGAGTGTTTTAACTATATATTCTTTTTGTGGTAGTGCAAAATCGACATTTCAGTCCCACACAGAACTTTTTTTTTCTTGGAGGAAAAAAAAAAACCACAATAAAAAACATATACAGGGTTATTCAAAGAGAATCGAAAAAGTTCGGTGACTTTTCGTTCTCTTCAATTTGGTTCGATTTGGCGATCCCATTTCGGCCACCCTGCGGTGTATTCAGCAAACACCATAGGGCCGCCGTAATGCAGGGAAAATGCCGCCGAAAACCCGCCGAACACTCACTGCAAAACCCAGGCGAACGCACACCGAAACCCGCAAAAACTTCTGGATTAACCCTGCCGAACAAACCGGAGAAACCCAAGCAGCCGCCGATTACAGCGCAGCCGCAGGAAAAACCCGACACCGCAGACGAATGGAGTGAAAAAAACTAACCGTACGCTTGAATGTTTGAAAAGTGAAACGCTGTTTGCAAAGAAACTACTGAGTGAAATTGTCTGAAATTTACATATAAGATCCAATGAATGATAATAAAAAGGGCTGTTACAGAAAAAAGAAAAAGCGATTTAAAAAAAAAAACACGGAAAAAACTTTTGCTAAAAAATCCTTAAAAGATCCTAAAAAAAAAAAAAATCTATAAATAGACTCTTTACTGCAGAATATTATAATGAACGGTTTATTAGATATTGTATTAAAACGGGAATATTTTTAACATTGAAGCCTATGGGATTCTCCTGAATAAATCTGCCGAATGAAACCACCGAATGGCAGGACATTTCGGGAACCTTTCGCTGCTGGATTGTGTTCTCTGAATAGACGAAGCATTGCTTCTCTATGGGGATTCACTGCCCTCGAACAGGCACCGAACAGGCACTGTATGTGCAGGCAATTCGCCAGGATTTCGCGAATTGCCTGCTCTCTGGATAGCCGAATGGCCAGGAAAGGTAACGTACGCTGAATTTCACTGTTCGGTTCACTTTCGCCTGCAATTCGTATCTCTTTGAATAAACCTGATAGTTAAAAGGCTCCGGGAGTGCACGCCTTCTTGATGAGTTGTATTCGGCGCTCAGCACTGGAGCAATTAGAAGTGAATGTCCTGGCTGCGGGTCCCCTGGTATATATATATATATATATATATTCTCACACCTATGTAGATGGCTGAGAAAATCGAAAACTTATCTTCGATATTTGCATGTGTGAAGCGATTACTTGTACTTTATGGCATAAATAAGTGTAATAGACAATATTTAGGAATTTTTATTTTTTTGGGTGACTTTTGAGATTATATTATAGATTTTTTCCACCTCTTTTTGTCCTATTGCCTTTACTAACAGGGCTATTTAGAAAGAGGTGAAAACCTTGAGAATGACTGGAGAATTGAAAATTCTAGGTCAAAATAATCAAACCAGAAAAATTCTCCCATTTATCTCACTTTCCAAATTGGCTATTTGGTCTAGATTGTTCATTCTTCTGGCAATTCTCAAGGTTTTCACCTCTTTGAATAGCCCTGTAAGTTTTGAGACGGGGGGGTCGGCAGCTTTGATAGCTTTGCTACTTAACGGGTTATCCGGAGAGAGAGCCGAAATGGCACCGAACAGGGAATTTCCCCATATGGTAATTTTTTGTTTTTCTTCTTTAGGATATATTAGGCATTTTTCGGGATTTTTTTTCTTTGTCCAAAATTTTTGCCCTCTATTTTCCGTTTTTCTTTTTGTGTTTTTTTTTTTTTTTAATCGTTTTTTCTTTATTCTGTAACGGACCTTTTTATTATCATTCATAGGATCTTATATGTTAAGGCCGATTCCCTGCACGTCGGGGACCCTGTGGTTAATGTTGAATTCGGCGCAGGGTTGGGAAATTTAATTCCCCGAAGTGCGGGGAACGAGAGAGCACCGAAATGTCGGCGACATTTGGGTGCTCTCTAAATAACCCCCTTAGATTGGCTGAGACTCATGGGAAATGTTCCAAAACATCAGGAGGGTTGAGGTTGGTCTTAGACCTTTTCGACACCCACAGGGTGGTGGCAATGCTGGCTGATAGGATCTTAACCTTCCAGAACCAAAGCGGTTTATGTGGATTTCTAACAATTTTCTTACGTTTGTGTTTTTATTTAAATCTTTTATCTTTCATTAGTCTCCCGTGCACGACGCGTTCTCCTGTGGTGACTAATAGTCTGTGGGTCTTTGTGTTGCGGGCAAGCTTTTTGGAGCGGTCCCAGCAGGCAGCCCTAGATGTTGTTCCATTATTACACTTTATGCCCGGCGTCGAGCCCCCACACAGTGCAGCGCGCGGCCTCCGCAGCCATTAGAGCGAGCGAATTAACGATCACGACTTTACGTCTCCCTGCCAAAAAAAAAACCCTTTACTGCACGTTAATGTTTTATAGGGGCAACCTGGAGAAGAAAAGTAGGATGGCACACGCCAGTAAATACTTTAAACCAGGTGCCTCTCGGGAATTTGGCCGACCCCCAGCCCATCGAAGAGAAATGCACAACATAACAGCAGGGCCGGGCACTCTGGATGTATCCAAAAGGAGCCACAGCGTATTGGTTCGACAATGACAGATGAGTGGCAACCAGGCAATGGTTTCTGGATAGATCAGACGGAGGTGGGCGGTTTCTGGCTAGATCGCAGGGAGCCGGCCAGCGGTTTCTGCCTAGGTCGCAGGGACCCGGCCAGCGGTTTCTGGCTTGATCGCAGGGAGCCGGGCAGCGTTTTCTGGCTAGATCGCAGGGAGCCAGCCAGCGGTTTCTGGCTAGATCGCAGGGAGCCGGGCAGCGGTTTCTGGCTAGATCGCAGGGAGCCGGGCAGCGGTTTCTGGCTAGATCGCAGGGAGCCGGGCAGCGGTTTCTGGCTAGATCGCAGGGAGCCGGGCAGCGGTTTCTGGCTAGATCGCAGGGAGCCGGGCAGCGTTTTCTGGCTAGATCGCAGGGAGCCGGGCAGCGTTTTCTGGCTAGATCGCAGGGAGCCGGCCAGCGGTTTCTGGCTAGATCGCAGGGAGCCGGCCAGCGGTTTCTGGCTAGATCGCAGGGAGCCGGCCAGCGGTTTCTGGCTAGATGGCAGGGAGCCGGCCAGCGGTTTCTGGCTAGATCGCAGGGAGCAGCCGGCGTTAGATCAGTTTAGCCATCTTGGCCCCCAATGTCTTAGAACAATATATTCCATGATGCCTAGTCAGCTCAAAGAGATTCTGAGCAGTGTGGGAAACGTAGTTCTAAAAGCATGTGGGTGCCAGGGCTGTTGACTGCTGGTATAGAGCGATCGTAATCAAGGAACATAAGAGTCGATGGCTACCAGCCGGAGAATTCCTGGAGCCGAGCACTAATGTATATTCTAGTTGGAAAAGCACCTCGGCGTGCTGTGTGTGGGCGCGAAACAGAGCTCCACAGTAGCAAAGCCTAGTAATAAAGTGATGTACAATGTGTTCCAGAACAATGTGGATTTTGTATGAACGTATCCAGGGAATCTGCAGAACGCTCGCTGTGCAATGTGTGCTGCGTATGGGTGTATTCATTCTGAACACTTATTTTGGCATTTAATGATTATTATGCGTCTCCGTTAACAATTACAGAGATTATTCAAAGCATCAGCGTCTTGTCTTTTGCTTTTGTTTTTATGGTTTAGTTTTTTTTGCTCGGTGTGCGCTCCTGTCATCCTGACTCACAGCACATGTCATGATGTGCTGCTATTACTGAATAGCTTCACAATCGTATCTTAAAGGGACCCGCTGTACAGTGTGAGCGCTCTCTTATCCGAGTGGTCACACTGCTGTGAGCTCCCTTCTCCCTCTCATCCCTATGACGGGGGGCTTGGAGGGCTGATTCAGTCATCCAGATGCGCAGGGGCTTTGCTCCGCCCAGACCCTTAGCTTAGGTTTCAGGACTCAGAGACCTTTTGGGAACCAGCCCCTTCCAATGGGATTAAAGTTTTCTACATGAGAGCCAATGTATTGGCCCGAGCGCCCAGCCCCCCTCCCCCCGCGGTCACATGACATGCTGAACTAGAAGCGTGTCATATCCTGCAGAGATCAGAGTGAGATCAGTGTTTGATTCAGGGGAGATTTTAAAGGAAACTAAAGGATTAAAATGGTAGAGGGTGGCAGGAGAGGTTATTGTTTAACCCATCTGTTCCTACTACCTCCTGTATTAACCCTATACTGTCTCTTTAAAAGTGGTCTCTCATAGTACAGTATCTTGTTACATTAATAGTGTGTTTTTTTTATATAGGAATTGGGGCAGGATTGTGCTGCAGTCTGATATATTTATATGTGCGTGGTCTCAAGCAATTGATACAAAGGGATGCGAGGAGAATGTGGGCAGGGAAAATAAAGTTCTGCCTATGGATTGTTAACCAAATTAAATGTGCTCATTTTCAATGTGTCGTTTGATCATCCTTTACAGAAATATTGCTGGAATGAAAGGTTCTAAATTCTAGATGGTGTCCCTTATCTTGCATAATTTCACACGGCATCTGCATTATCAGCATACAGGCAGAAATAGCCTTTGTGTCAAACAGAGTAACTGTGATAAATAATAAAAATGGTGGGATCTCCTGCTTTATGGGGGTTTATCTGTATGTGCTGCATAATGCCTGTGTATGGGAATTACAGCAACACCTTGTATCTGTATGTGCTGCATAATGCCTGTGTGTGGCAATTACAGTAACACCTTGTATCTGTATGTGCTGCATAATGCCTGTGTCTGGCAATTACAGTAACACATTGTATCTGTATGTGCTGCATAATGCCTGTATGTGTAAATTACAGCAACACCTTGTATCTGTACTGTACAGGGATTTTCACTCATTTTAACCCCCCTGAATCTTACCCCTGTACAGCAGCGAGTGATCCCGCAGCTCTCCCTGTATTCTACCCTCTTCCTGGCTGTTGTAATGCAGCAGTAAAGTAGCCGCTTTACGGTTTTATGATCATTGAAAACGCTGTGGCGCAGGGACGTGCAGTCAGGGGAGGCTGAGCCTTCCCTGCCATTCCAGTAAATTAATGTGCTCATTGTTAGGGAATAGGATGAGCGTTCGGCTCGGATCAGTTCGATTCGAACATCGCCCGTTTCCACGTGTTCGCTGCATGTTCACCCACAATGCACCACAATGGACCACAATGCACTTTTCCACTGGCCTGAAGCTTGCAATTGGCTACAGCCTTGCACCTGACCACAGGTCAGGTGCAAGACTATGCAAATCATGGCTCAGAGTTCTGATTGGGCAAATTTTGCCCAATCATGGGCTCACAGAGCTAACTCCCGCAGCACACTGTATAAGGCTTCCTTGCCTGCAGCTCCAGCGTGTGTGTTTGCAGGCGTGAATCAAAGAGGAGATTGTTCTGTCAGGGTGTATCCGTGACGTTGTAGGAGATTTCTGGGAATTTGAATCTGTGTTGGCACTGCCAGGCTATCAGGGACAGTGTCCACCACTACACTCGTCCACAATACCACAGAGGGGTTATGTTGTGAAGGCACTTGCTGCCACCAAAGGTAAAATATTTGGGTGCACTGCCAGTGACGCCTATACCAGATTCATATCATTTTAATATTGGACCGCAGGGTCCACCACTGCACTCTTCCACAATACGACAGAGGGGTTACGGTGGGACGGCACTGTTGCCGACACTAAAAGCCCAATTTTAAAGCCCCTATTGTTACTTTCATCCAAAGCCTGCATAAGTTTCACCATAATTTAGCCAAACAAAAATCACTAAACTTGTTCTGCGTGTCCTAAAACGTCTCCTCTTTTCATACAGGCTGCCGCCCCAAGCAGTTGTTTATGAATAGATTAAAGGAAAACCATTTACCGTTATTTGAAATGTCATTTTTTTCTTTTTAAATGTTTCTATACATCCTACAAATCCGCCACTTCACGGGCAGGTTATGGGGACCTCCTAGGCACGATATTTGAAGGAATTTTTCGTTTTTATTCTTAACCTTCCTTTAAAAATTTTTTTTTTAAAACTTTTTGTCCTTGTTTCCTGTCCCCCATGGCACTACCCGGACCCCCATACACCTTTTATGCCAAATATCTAGCATATATGCCCTCTTGGAGGGCACTCTAAAAATTGAACGTTCGGGTCCCATTGACTTACTTTGCGTTCGGATCGCGTTCGAGATCGAATTTGAACTTTTGAAATTGTTCGAAATCGAACCGAACACGGGGGCGTTCGGCTCATCCCTACTCATTGTACTGTAATGACAGGTGTGTATATTTAAACTGTAAATAAAATGGTATTTATTGAAAAAGTTCTCATACTCCCCTCTCCACGGTCCCTCGCTGCTTCTCCGTCCTCTGCTTTTTTTCCCCCCCTGCACTTTCAGTTTGCCGGCTGCTGTGTGTGTGTGATTCACTACACAGACAGCAGGGGCAGCAATGAGCCAGCCTAGCCTTCGCAATTTGCGCAGCTGAATGCTACACTAATTGTGTAGCTCAATCTGGCTTTGCTTCCTGGTTCCACGCTCTTCAGTGCCTCCAGAGGCACTGAGAGCAATTGAAAGCTTGAGCCAATGGGAAAGCTCCATTGGTCTCAAGCACTTTTTTAAAAAAATGTGACTGTCCTCGTCAGTCATGGGGGGGGCAGGCAGAGCTCAGCAATCAGCTTGTGTGTAGTAGCGCCCTCTATTAGTCAGTATTGTAAGTGCATTCTCTTAGAACATTAAAAACCTATATGCAAACTTTATTTTAAAGTAAGCATTGTAATAGCGCCCTCTATTAGTCAGTATTGTAAGTGCACGCTTTTAGATCTGTATAAAAATATGCAAACTTTAATTTATAAATAGTGAAACACTATTCTCGTATATAACGATAATCAAATGCGTAAATTGCGACTGTGTAACCCTGTGTATATCTGGCTCTGATACTAGCCAGTGCCTCACCAGCCACTGACCTCACCGCACGTCACTGGCGTGATGGAGCATTGCAGATAAAGACTGGACTGAATGGCAGATTCGCTTTAAGGTCTCCTAATGTGTCTGTTGACCCATTTTCGGCGCAGTGGTATTCTGCCCTGAAGACACTGAAACCTAGGCGGGGGCGAATACACTTAATCAACAATGGAAACAGATCTGTATGCTCTATTCTAATTAACAAACAAGCTTCTCCGTGCCTTCACCCAATGATGACATACATACCAAGAGCTGATGGACCTAAGCTTGGACAATCGTCTCTTTGTGTGTGAAAGTTGTCTTTCGAGCCTCTCATTGGGTAGCTGGAGATGTGCTCGTTTTCTTCGAAGTACGTGAATCTGTTTGATACTCCAGGGGGTTATGAAGGTTAACTTTGAGGGGCTGTCTGATACCACTGGGTATGGAAGTTAACCCTTTGTGGGTCTTTTTGACACCAAGGAGCATGGAGATCAACCCTTTATGGGGGTTTTTGACACCAAGGAGCATGGAGATCAACCCTTTGTGGGGGTTTTTGACACCAAGGAGCATGGAGATCAACCCTTTGTGGGGTTTTTTGACACCAAGGGGCATGGAGATCAACCCTTTGTGGGGTTTTTTGACACCAAGGGGCATGGAGATCAACCCTTTGTGGGTTTTTTTTGACACAAAGGGGTGTGGAAATCAACCCTTTGTTTTTTTTTACACCAAGGGGTGTGGAGATCAACCCTTTGTTTGGTTTTTTGACACAAAGGGGCGTGGAGATCAACCCTTTGTTTTTTTGACACCAAGGGGCATGGAGATCAACTCTTTGTGGGGCTGTTTTATACCAGGGGGTTTAGATTAGCTCTCCATGGGGCAGTATAATACCGGGGGCTTGGATTAACTCCTTTGTGGGGCATTTTGATACCGTGGGTTTAAAGATTAACTCATCGTGGGGCATTTTGGGCTTGGATATTAACCTTTTTCTTCACGTTTTTAAGAATCTTATGCAATCTTTCCAGCTGGTTGATGAAGTCTCTTTTGTTCTATTTTGGACTGGGTTCTGCCTCCGCCGTCCTCCCACTCGCAGCTCGACTTAATGAACACTTGTGTTGCCGTGCGTTGCATCGGAATCGCGTTCCTCCGCTGCATTGTGGCTTCTATTCTTGGCGCGCCCGCCTCCCCGCGATCTGGATGTATAGATGCTGTCACCGCTGCGTTACGCCATAATAAATCCAGGGGCGCAGCGAAGAGTACGTGAAAACAAACGCCACAGATGGTACGCTTCCTTCAATTAGGTCAGATCCAAAAGCAGAACTTTATTACGATTTCCACCTCCCAGCGAAACGGCCAATGAACTACACCGAGGAACGGCCAATGGACTACACCGAGGAACGGCCAATGGACTACACCGAGGAACGGCCAATGGACTACACCGAGGAACGCCCGCAATGCGTTTCTCTCCGAAATGTCTTTTACATCATTAAAATAACAGCAAGCAAAAAAAAAACATACGGGTTGAGTACCTGTTATCTCAAAATCCAAAATGATCCAAAATAAGATATATTTTTTTAGCCAAAAATGTAAAATTCCACACCTGATCTCATGTGACAAAATGTGTAAAAATATTGAATAAAATTCCCTTCGGGCATTAATTCATTAATACATTTTGTGTTGAGACTTACATCAACGTGTGTGTATATATACATATATATATATGTGTACACATATTAACCCCTTCACTGCTGAGCCATTTCACCTGTGTGCTGATCTCATTTTTACAGCTTTTGCTAATGTTTAAACGCAATTTGAAGTCACGTTTTATTATACGACCCAGACATATTGAGGGCTATTCAGAGAGAGGTGAAACTCCGGAGAATGACAGAAGTGAAAATTATAGGTCGAAATCAGAAAAATTCTCCCATTTATCTCACTTTCCAAATCGACTATTTGGTCTAGATTGTTCTCGTCTGGTTTTCACCTCTCTCTGAATAACCCCCATTATATATCCTTTTTTCAGCAGACTCGGCAGAGTCATAATATATCATTATATAATTCTCCTACTTATTCCTCCCTCCAATGCCTCCCCACCTCCTGACTTCTCTATCACGGTGGAGGGTATCACCATCTCCCCATCAAACCAAGTTCGCTGTCTTGGAGTTACACTTGACTCTGCTCTTTCCTTCATCCCCCACATCAAGTCTCTTTCCTCCTCCTGCCGATACCAACTGCGTAATATTTCCAGAATTCGGCCATTTCTTACCGCTGTCACCACAAAACAACTCATACACGCCCTGGTAATCTCCCGACTCGACTATTGCAATAATCTCTTATCTGGCCTCCCTCTGTCCCGCCTCTCCCCCCTACAATCCATCCTGAACGCCTCCGCCAGGCTAATTCACCTCACCCGCCGCTCTGTCTCTGCCGCTCCCCTCTGCGAGTCCCTTCACTGGCTCCCCATCCACTGCAGAATTAAGTTCAAAATCCTTATCCTTACCTACAAAACCCTCACTAGCTCAGCGCCCCACTACCTGTCCTCACTAATCACCAAATACACCCCAGCCCGCTCCCTAAGGTCAAACAGTGACCTGCACCTAGCTTCTCCCCGCATCACCTCTTCCCATGATAGACTGCAGGATTTCTCACGCGCAGCCCCCACTCTCTGGAACGCTCTCTCCTTACTGTCAGACTTTCCCCTAACTTCTCTTCCTTCAAACGCTCCCTTAAAACGTTCCTATTTAGGGAAGCCTACCACCCAACTCACTGATGCAACCATCAATCACTCTCACCTTACAGTCCTCTCCTCCTGTTTCCAACCCCAACCCTCCCAGATTGTGAGTTCCTACAGGAATAGGGCCCTCATCTCCTCCTGTACTGTTTGTCAAATGTTGTTCAATATATTGTAACCCTGTCTATACTGTGCTTATTGTACAGCGCTGCGGAATATGCTGGCGCTTTATAAATAAAGAATAATAATAATAATAATAATTATTATATGTATATGTCATGTCCTGTCAGAATGCTATAACAAAGAATGTAAAAAGAAATTGTGAATTTCCATTCAGATTTCAACCATTTACAGCGGTAAAATTAATTTATTCACATTTTATCATCCTAGCTTTTGCAGTTATATATTCTATGGGGCACTCTGCTAAAATAAATAAGGAAAACCTATTGATGCATTTTTTATTTACTGAATTTATTTAATTACTGACAATTTGTTTTAGAAAATAATCAATTTTAACTAAAACTGGAAAAAATTTTTTGCTGAACTGTCCTGGAGTGCCATTTAAGGCTAGGGTCAGACGAAAGCATTTTTCCTCTGCGAACGTGAAAAAGTGCGTCCGAACGCATTGACGTATTTTTTCACGGAATGCGCAAAAACGGTCAGACGACGCGCATTTTCGGGCGTGATTTTGTACGGATCGTCAATAAAACTCTTTTTGCGTCTGGACGTTATGTAGGCTGGACATTAGCAGTGTCTGACATCTCCTAATCATGCAAACACGCTGCTATGCTGCAGCCGCGCACTCAGTACGTCAGTACTAGCGGTTCAGCGTTCTCAAAAAAATGCGTTCAAATTCCACTTGCGTTGCACGGCCGGACTTTTGTGCGGCCGTACATCGTATATTGGCCGTCATTGCCCGTCATCTGCTGCTAGTGCGGCCGTAATTATGTGCGCCAGAACGCACGTTAAGGCTAGGGTCAAACGAAAGCATTTTTACACGCGAACGTAAAAAAGTGCGTCCGAACGCATTGATGTATTTTTTCACGGAATATGCGAAAACGGTCATACGATGCGCATTTTCGTGCGTGATGTTTTACGAATCCAAACCAGGAAACTTTTTGCGTCTGGACGTTATGTTGGCCGAACATGAGCAGGGTCTGACGTCTCCCAATCACGCACACACACACCGCTAGCGGACGCAGCGCACTCTGTACGTCCGTACTAGCGGTTTGACGTTCTCGAAAAAATGCGTTCATTTTCCACTTGCGTTGCACGGACGAACTTTCGTGCGGCCGTTCGTCGTATGCTGCCCGGCATTGGACGTCATTTGCTGCTAGCACGGCCGTGATTTCGTGCGGCTAAACGCACGTTAAAACTGTGTTCGTCTGACCCCAGCCTAAAAGTGCGCTGGTCTGACCCCAGCCTAATACGTTTATACATGGGAGCCAAGTTTCAGGCACCGAGCAATCAAGATAACAGAAGCTGGAAAGCAGGATTGTGTGTGTGTGTGTGTGTGTGTGTGTGTGTGTGTGTGAAACGCGAAAAATTTGAATATCGTGCAAAAGTTCATTTATTTCAGTAATGCAACTTAAAAGGTGAAACTAATATATGAGATAGACTCATTACATGCAAAGCAAGATAGTTCAAGCCGTGATTTGTCATAATTGTGATGATTATGGCTTACAGCTCATGAAAACCCCGAATCCACAATCTCAGAAAATTAGAATATTGTGAAAAGGTGCAATATATTCTAGGCTCAAAGTATCCCACTCTAATCAGCTAATTAAGCCATAACACCTGCAAAGGGTTCCTGAGCCTTTAAATGGTCTCTCAGTCTGGTTCAGTAGGAATCACAATCATGGGAAAGACTGCTGACCTGAGAGTTGTGCAGAAAACCATCATTGACCCCCTCCATAAGGAGGGAAAGCCTAAAAAGGTAATTGCAAAAGAAGTTGGATGTTCCCAAAGTGCTGTATCAAAGCACATTAATAGAAAGTTATGTGGAAGAAAAAGGTGCAAGCAGCAGGGATGACTGCAGCCTGGAGAGGATTGTCAGGAAAAGACCATTCAAAAGTGTTGGACTTTCACAAGGAGTGGACTGAGGCTGGAGTCAGTGCATCAAGAGCCACCACACACAGACAGATCCTGGACATGGGCTTCAAATGTCGTATTCCTCTTGTCAATCCGCTCCTGAACAACAAACAACGTCAGAAGCGTCTTACCTGGGCTAAAGAAAAACAGACCTGGTCTGTTGCTCAGTGGCTCCAAAGTCCTCTTTTCTGATGAGAGCAACATTTGCATCTCATTTGGAAACCAAGGACCCAGAGTATGGAGGAAGAATGGAGAGGCCCACACTGCAAGATGCTTGAAGTCCAGTGTGAAGTTTCCACAGTCTGTGTTGATTTGGGGAGCCATGTCATCTGCTGGTGTTGGTCCACTGTGCTTCATTAAGTCCAAGGTCAACGCAGCCGTCTAGCAGGAGATTTTGGAGCACTTCAAGCTTCCTTCCGCAGACGAGCTTTATGGGGATGCTGACTTCATTTTCCAGCAGGACCTGGCACCTGCCCACACTGCCAAAAGCACCAAAACCTGGTTCAATGACCGTGGGATTACTGTGCTTGATTGGCCGGCAAACTCGCCTGACCTGAACCCCATAGAGAATCTATGGGGCATTGCCAAGAGAAAGATGAGAGACATGAGACGGAACAACGCAGAAGAGCTGAAGGCCGCTATTGAAGCATCCTGGTCTTCCATAACACCTCAGCAGTGCCACAGGTTGATAGCTTCCATGTCACGCCGCATTGAGGCAGGAATTGCTGCAAAAGGGGCCCAAACCAAGTACTGAGTACATATGCAGCTTATACTTTTCAGAGATCCCATATTGTTCTATGTACAATCCTTGTTTTATTGATTACCTGTAATATACACATATTCTGAGATTGTGGATTCAGGGTTTTCATGAGCTGTAACCAGAATCATCACAATTCTGACAAATCACGGCTTGAACTATCTCGCTTTGCATATAATGAGTCTATCTCATATATTAGTTTCGCCTTTTAAGTTGCATTACTGAAATAAATCAACTTTTGCACCATATTCTAAGTTTTCGAGTTTCGCTTGTGTGTATGTATATATATGTATATATTATATTATATAATTAAAAGGATTGGCTGCACTCAAAAAATAAAACAGCTAAATTTATTTATGCCATTTAAAAGTCAAACCGACGTTTTGGCTCTCTCTCTCTGGAGCCATTATTAAGGTTACCAGAGAAACGTTTGTTTGACTTTTAAAAGGCATAAAATATATATATATATATATATATATATATATATATATTTCTACAAGGGTTGTGGAGAAGGACTAAAAGTGAGATAAAAAGCCTCCACACTATAATAAGTGTGTTTATTATTGCAGAAGCCACTTGCACATCACAGCAATTCGATGAATTGCATCCCAGAGCTCCTGTGCCACATTCCCCATATGCAGCAAGGAATTCTGGGTAGGATATGCAAATGACATCTGTCTCACTTTTCTGCATCCTGGGTCTGTTATTACACAGAGCCCTAAAATCAATGCTATGCCACACGGTGGCTTTTTAACAGAGATAAGGTTATGCAACTGGTCAAAGCCACTCCCAGGACAGCGCTGTTTCGGGTTTGTTGAACCCTCATCAGCAGGAGCTAGGCATGATGACCAGTTGCAGTGATATATATATATATATATATAATTTCTCCAACGAGGTGGAGCTATTTTTCGAAGGTGTTGCAGGAATACAGGATATATATATATATATATATATATTATATATATATACTGGCATTGTTGACTCTAAGCCCTGCGTGTGATGATGTCATGGATGGATTGTCTAAGCTCTTGACATGCTGGGCTTCTTGGCACGGCTTGCTGCTCAAACAGGAAACATTCCAGTCCTGCGCTTAATTTCACATTCCTTTTTTTTCCCCCTCTTTTGAAATCCAGGCGTGAGATTTGCCTGTTGGGATCCTCGAGCAGCGTTTTACAGACTCCCTGTGTTCTAATGTTTGTGTTAAAAAAAATATATATATATTTCCTCTTCAATCAGGCCTTTCGGTTCAGTCTCAAAATAATCTTTTAACGGCTTCTCGAGACTTTAAGAATCGAGACTTTAATTTATAACATAAGTCATATTTACCCCCTTTCGTGCTGAGGCTTCTTTTTCTCTCCCCCCCCCCCCTTTGTTACCCACTGGCAGGGCCCTGTGCTTTTCTGGGAAATCACTTTCCGTTACACACTCATTAAATATACACAGAGCCGTCCAGCTGTATATGTTCCCTCTAGGATAGTCCTGGCAGGATTTCCTCCCTCTGCTGGCCAAAAAACGCTACTACATTTACATCGTACTTTGGGCTCTGTTTTTCCTCCAAGAAAAAACGGACATGCTAGCTTCTTAAACAATTTCCACAGATCGTTTGTCATTTCTGCTGTGTTGACATATTACGGGCATGTCATGGGGCCTGTTTGCAAATGAATTTCGTTGCAATATATGAAATTAATTTGCATTGCTCCAGAAAAAGCCCAGATCGAGTATCCCTGATTGCAGGGCACCTGCAGATACTTTTGCAGATTGAATGTAACTTGATCATGGCAGCCTAGTTTTTTTTTTTTATGTAGCCTAGGATGCTCTGTTAACCCCTTCACCAGGATTAAATATCCAGATGTCTTTTGGATAGCCTCATAAAGCGACGATTCTGCCCCCTCACTGAACGATATCTCCAAATAAGCTAAGCTTCATTCCGCCTGTGCAAGTACTTGTACAATCCTCCGAGAGTGCGCCGGCTGCTTCTCTAGTAGTTGTGCTTTGCATGTTTTGCGGTTGATAGCGGACCGCTTTTTGTGGGATAAGCTCGACAGGGGCCATAGAAAGCAATGGGATCATTTTGATTGGCTGAACCACTTCCTGCTCTGGGCACAAGTAGCCGCAGAAGCTGTAAGGCCGGGGTCAGACGCGCACACTGGGTGTGCCCATACTGACGTTCCTCCCAGCGTCCCAACGCTGCATTGTGATGCTTCGAGGGGGCCCGCCACACGCTGTAGCGCACGCACGAATTGCGCATGCTACAGCGGACGTCCTGCATCTGTGCTGAAAGCCTCCCCGTCAAAACGATATTTATGTGTAAAACTCAGATGCCGTTAGGAAAAGTGACATGATTCATTAGCGGCAGCAAGGGTGTAAGTGTGTACGTGAGCGACTGACAATATATATTGCCTTGTATTTGTTGTTCTTGCCTAAGCTGATGGTGAGAAATGTCTAACTTTGAAGCAGGTGATGGGAATACAGTCCGCCCTCCTTTGTCTTAAGCCGGCTGTCCACTGGCACTGTATTTGTGCGATGGTGCGATCATCCGATATTGTCTAAAGTCGTCCGACTGATCTCCCAACATGCAGGTGAATCAGCCCTCTCCCACTGCATCCGACCCTTGACGGCCGATTTAAGATGATTTCTTGCAACTATAACAGACTAGCGATCTTTCCAAAATAATCAGGAATTATCGGGCGATGCCGGGACGATCTGGTACAGGTTTACATGAAAAAGATGAATTGTATGGTTACACCGCTGTGCCGCGGCAGGGAAATTGCCCCATAGAGAAGCGATTCCGTTAGACAGCCCATAGGATTCAATGTAAAAATATTGTCTGTTACTTTTTTTATTATTAAACAGTTTATTTTTTTTTATCCACAGCAAAAAGCCTTTTTACTTACTGATAATTTTTGTAGAATTTTTTTTTTTTTTTTAGGTATTTTTCTGGGGGTTTTTTAGGCAAAATTTTGGGTTCTGTTTTTTATTTTTAAAGAAGACCAGGCTTTTTTTTCCTCTTCGAGCCGGCTGCATTCAGCGTTTCTGTCCTTGGTGCTGAAACCTACTTCAGCTCCAGGGACAGGGGTTTCACTGCTTCGACTGCACTCGATGGGGCCTGTCCTTGGTCCTGAAGCTCTGTTTTAGCATTTACCACCAAAGACCGTTTGTTTTTCTTCCCACAGCGATGTTTTTCGTTTATTTTTATTTTTTTTGGGGGGCGTTTCATTCCGCGGACTAACCTAAGTCGGTCGTCCGACTACGGTGCCAGTAAACGGCCAGCCTTCTTGTATTTTGCAGCATTTCTATTAATTCACATGGAGCCATTGACATGCGGCAGCCCCAGGTTGGGTTGTGATTATAAGGACGTGTTTTATATATATAAGCATTACCATGTTCAATTTATCTTCCAACCGTGCTGGATAAATAAAGCGTAGAAGGTGATGACTAAGACAGACTGTACGTACACTGTTCCTGCCCAAGAATCCAGTGTCTCTAATTGGCTCTGGTCAGAACAAAGTGCACACATTGTCACGGACACTCGTTTACCAGTCGGCTGCGGTCAATTGAGCAGGGGATATTTGGACTACGCCTAATTTGAAATGCAAGTTAGGTCAGATGAGCATTTTTCAGTTCTTTGTTATTGAATCAATTAATTATTTTATTGGTTGTCGTCCGTCTCCCATTCACTGTCACTGTGTATTGTAAGCCAAGGAGGCTGTGCAAAACATGGGTAGTCTAAGGAGAATTTAGGAAGCCCTAGGAAGATTCAGTAGACATGGAGAGACTGAAGTGAATTTAGGCAGACGTGGGGAGACCAATGTGAATTTTGGGAGACGGATTTAGGAAGATGCGGGAAGACCGAGGTGGATTTGGGGAGACCGAGGTGGATTTGGGAAGACGTGGGGAGACCGAGGTGGATTTGGGAAGACGTGGGGAGACCGAGGTGGATTTGGGAAGACGCACGGAGACCGAGGTGGATTCGGGGAGACCGAGGTGGATTTGAAGACGCAGGGAGACCGAGGTGGATTTGGGAAGTCGCGGTACCATTGGGAGGTTGACAAAGATCAAAGCACAGGTGGGGTGATAGGTGGACTGACAGAGGAAATGGTTAGCAATGGTTGACCAAGAAATGGGGGAAAGTAGAGCGTCTTGGTGGACCAAGATAGAGTTGTAGATATAGAGGTGCAGACCATGTAGAGGGTGATGGGCAAGGGATGTTTGTATATCTGTGTAGGAAGAGAGGGTAACCTAAGGTGGGCGTGGTAGTTAGAGAAGGGCGGACCAACCAAGGGAATAATGTGTGCTTCCATGGTTTACGTGTAGTTGAAGGTAGATCAAGGTGGGAGGTAGGTAAGAGAGGGTTGCGTCAGGGAGATAGGTAGAGGAGGATGTACAGGGATGGGTAGGTAGAGACAGGTGATCCAAAGTGGGCCATAGATGGATACACATGGATGGATGAATGGAGAGCTATTTATCTACTAAATTCATGGTAAGAAAGTTGAGACGTCCTTCAAATTTCTCCAAATCTGTAAAGGGAAAAATAATCTTCAAAGTAAATGGGCCAAGTGAGTAGAGTAATTGCTGTGGATTGTCAGTCCTACGTTTGCTGGGGCCGAAGTAAACCGCTCGAACAAAGACACATGGTAAATGAAACGGCTCAAGTCGGTGTCTAATCAAAGTGATTTAAATGTATGGTAATTTATTTCTCTGCGTACAAAGTCCTTGAAATAACAGTTCTCGTTGTGATCCGGTCCAGCATCCATGGAAACCGGGGAGCTTTCATAACAAGACAGAGATAAAGAAAATCAGGAGGGAGACGGGGGGAAACGACTGCCTCCCTCTACATGACATTTACCTTTGGGTGGTAGAAGAAAAAAAATATTTTTATTCATGTAAATATTTTGTGTTTTCATGTGTTACCCGTGTGAAATGAGGGGGGGGGTCTCTCTGTTTGTTATCAGGATCTTAAAATACATCTGTTAAACTCACCTGATGAACGCTGCCTTTGTCTTCCATAAGTCGGTTCTTCTGGTCCTACCCAACGGTCAAGGTTTTTCTTGCTTCACATTGCTGTGTCACCGGTGGGGCCCTGTGGATAAGTAGGACATCTGCACTTTACATGTTCTTCAAGAGGTCCATGCAGCCCCTAAATTGATTTTGTTTTGGTAGATTATTTTCTATTTATCCTCTCCTCAAGTGGTGGAATCCATGAGCAGTGCTCCACAGGCTTTCCAGGTACTTCCTTGCTCTCCCATATTGTCATTTAAAAAATCAAGATAAAAAAGGATCACTATCAATTCTACAACTTTCACCAAGGTCTCCAGATCTTTCTTCTACATCATCGCAATCAGCCCCAGCCTATAACCTCCTCTCTTCCCGTCTTGATTGAGCTCATGGTGGCCGTATCATTCTGGAATTCAGAGCCATGTATGGTATGGATTCCTTGGATTGGGTGTAGGGTAGGCGGTTGACAAATTTTCTATCGAAGCAGGAACCTGCTATGTACTTTTATGAGCAGTATAATGTTTTCCCCTTCGGAGATTTGAGTATAATAATACATAAATCAGGGATCCGAGGTAAAATTCTAAGACCAGTTGCTCTGTGAGGCTCCTTCAAGCTGCGATATAAAGCGATAACGAAGGTTATTCTACGCCTCAGTCCTACTCCCTGGTGTCCGCTGTTGCCCTTCAACTATTTTTGGGGGATAGAACATCGCAGTGACCCCTGGTTATCTTAACTGGCCAGTTTTCATTCTAGTCGGTCATCATTGTCGACTATCACCTCGATCAACCACAGTGGAAGAGAAAACTCCCACCCGATGGAGCTGATGTCAATCACATAAGTATCTAGAGCCACAGCAATAGGCATATCCCTCCCACCTCCCATCCTCCTTACCAACTCTGGTGGGGCGTGAGGCCAGGTCCATCCAAGGAGCACACCTGATCACCCACACTCTTTGTAATTTTTGAATAGGCGTGAACCTGTGTTCCTCTGCTCTATTATTTCTTCTTTCTCTTTTCTCGTTGGATTTTTGCCACCACCTCCAATAATCCCTTGGTCCCCTCCCTCCCAATGTTCCGCATTTAACTTGCAAATTGTTTCTTTTCTTATGCAAGTGCTCGGAGAAAGAAAACGAAATAAAATATGTTGTAGGCACAGATGCGTTCTTTTAAGAAAATGGTACAAAAGTATTTTTTCGCCTTTCCTTTTTATTCTTATGTGTTCCCCTTCTGCTTTGGATCTATCCAATACACCTAATTATTCTCGCCCTGGATCGTACGGAACAACTCTGAAAGCCCCTCAAGAGAAACCAGCGGCATAATGCCGGCTAATTATACCTGGCTCGATATGCTGCAGCCTCCCTCCTGAAATAAAACAGACTTTATGTCGCTAATGTTTCCTCCACCGACGTGTCGAACAAGATGTTCAGGAGACAAAGCGGTTTCTGCTGTGGCGCAAAGTCCAATGGATTTTCAATTTACCCGTGTATAAAAGCTACATTGAAATAAAAGTACATAGTCTTGTGTGCTTGGGGGGTTCTTTCGGCACTTTATGTTGAGAGATTTGCAGTTTTCTTTATACTTTTCTTGCAGTGAAGAATTGGTTAACCTTTGAAGTAACGGCCTGCGAATGTTGGCGCTGGTTAAATATCTAGATCTATCAATTCAATTTTTATTAAACAATATAAAATGAATGAAAAGCATACAGCGGTTAAAATTAAAAACCGTATCCACTCAAGATTCGCAAGCGCCTTCAGCTCTCCTGGCAAATGACTTTGTGGTCCCCTATCCTTCATAACCCGCACTTTCAAAACGCCTCCCCTGCTCCGATCTTTCATACTCTGGCCCACCGCGGTTTTACCCACCTGCACCACTACATTGATGGAGTGTCGTGCTTGCCGTATTCCTATAGGACCCTAAAAGACCGAGTTACACCCTTAGACATTCACCCGGTATATTACTTGCAATTAAAGCAATTTCTCCTTACCCAATTAAACACATTGTCCCCAATGACCTAGCCAATTCGCTTGACACGCTCCTGTTCGCCCGCCCGCCCGTTGTCCCCACCCTCTACCTCTACTATATACGCACTTTTACAATCTTTGCTATCTACCAAGCTCCCCTGGATGGCAATCACTAGATGGACCACAATCTTTCCCGAACTCTCCACGCAGGACTTGAATGGGGCCACCTTACTATCCAGACGCTCCCTTCCCTCTGCTAATTACTGGGACATGTTTTATAGAATACTCCATCGAGCGTATATGGCGCCCGATAGAATGGCCCGAGCTGGCCTGTCCCCAACCGCAAATTGTTTAAAATGTCAAGGTGCTCAGGCTGACTTATGGCATTGCTTATGGTCCTGTCCCTTTTATCCAACTGTTTTGGGACACAATACGACGATTTGGTTCACAAGTTCTTCGTCTAGAAATTCCTTTTCCCCCAGAATGGGCCATTTTTAATCGTCCGACCCCTCCCACCCCCAGTCCTTTTGCTAAGTGCCATCGATTTTGGATCACCGCGTCCCCTCCTTCCTTTCGCATGGTTTATGGCAGAATCTCCACCATATTTTTGGCAGACTGGACCGAGGCTGCATTGCAGCAAGCAAAGAAAACTCAGTCCTTCTTTACCAATTGGACCCCCCCCCCCCTCACTCGAACACTTCCATGCGAAACTAATGACTCCCTACGTCATACCTTTTACTGCACCCCTGGTACTCACTACAGATACTGCAGGGTATCCCACCAATCCCTCAAGATCCCCATGACTACTCCTTAGCCCGTTTTCTAGCTTCCTCCCCCTCGGACCCTGTAGATGCCCGCACTTAACCAACCCACTTATTCTTAGGAATTGTCTTTTTTGGTTCTAATATGAATTGTATAGTAAATTCCTACTCAACTGCTGGATGCCACATGTTTGTGCTAGTTTAATGCCTGACAGCGATGTATAATAGACGTCTCTCTATGTTCTTTTCTGTATGTCCCAGGACATACTTGAAAACGAGAGAAATCTCAATGTATCCTTCCTGGTAAAATCCTTTTATAAATAAAATAAATGTTGATCCAAGATGAATAAAAATATGTTGAAAAAAAAAAACAAAAAAAACAACGGATCCACTTAAAGAGGAGGAATATATCAGAGTAGCCATCATTTAATCTCCTCTTTCCGCATGGAGACTGGAAGCATTGGTTAAAACACACATGTCGGGGGCGTGGCCGACTACCAAAGGGATCAGACGTGTCTTGTTGGAGCTCCACACGTCTGCCGCTCTTGAGGACCTCCAGCTGACTGTAAACGCGAGGACTTTTTCATATGAGGTACCGACGTAGCTGGCCACCGGTATAGAGCTGTCCGGAGCCCATTTAGTCCCCCCTCTGGACACAAGACGACCTGTTTTGGGCCTCTGATCCCTGCCGGACATGACCTGTCAGCGGCCATCTTGGGGCCTGGGCTCCAGCTCAGGCACGACTCGATCTCTCTACGGCCCCCTTACCTGGGTACACAGCTGCTGCGGGCCACAGAGATGGAGGGCCCCCATCTTCTGGCTGCTGCAGCTACCCCCAAGGCGGAGATACCGGGGGATGGTGCGGAATGGCAGCGGCCCGCCCGCTCACCCCCCACCAGAAGTCTGGGAGACATCTTGGAGGGACTGGAGGCCTGTCTGGATGCTTAAGGTCGATGACGAGAGCCTGATAACGCGTGGTATGTGGCGCCAACTGATGGCAGTCCTGGGGACTGAGCGGAGGACAGAGGCTTCATTGGGAGTTCCACCGGGGGATGGATTCACGGCCGGCTGCGTAGCTGACACCTCTGCAGTGGATGCCTCTGCAGTGGACGCTGGGACCTCGGTGCAAAAAGATGGCGTGGAGCTGCTGACTGCCGGGTCCGACGGAACAGAGGAAGATCCCATGCGGTTTACTCCCCCTGCGCTGTCTGTGCTCGGGATGCTGTGGACCGCCGAGGGGATGTGTGACGCCGAGCTGCAAAGCTTACCTGGGCCCTGCGAAGCAGTTCTAGTAGTGGAGGAGTTGGTCCGATGGATGCCCACCTGCCGTGTTCCCCATGGGTGGTCTCAGTGTGATGGGGCTGCCCACGAGGTCCTCCCGCTAGACACGGGCTGAAGATGTCTGCTACGTTCCCTCTACGCGGCCGTCCCATAATGTTTCAGCTGAACCCCAGCAGACTCTCCCTTGCTTCACCACTCGCTGAGTATTTGCTGTGCGCAGCTATTTTTGTTCCCCCCTGCCTTATTTTTGCAAGCGGAGTTTCTTTTTCCTCCTTCCTCCAGTATGCTGAGACCCTCCATCTCTTTTTGATGTGCCCCCCCCCTCATCTTTTGAGACACTTAGTCTATCTCTTGGACATTTTTTTTTTGTCTATTTTGAGGACTCTCCCAGCAGTGTTAAGAGGACTTCTGTTTGGTTTTATGTGTTTATGCTTCTTTTTCAGATGACTCGTTTTGGCCCTGTGAGGCCATTTTCTCTGTATGTCTTGCTGACCTTATTTCAAAATAAAAACTTTAAATTGAAAACTCACATGTCGTACATTCCTGCATGGTGCCACCATCTTGGTAGTGGCATTAAAAATAGCTTTGGCAAAGCAGACACAGGTCCGATCAGAACCACCATTGTTGACCTGTCAGGTTGGATTTGAAGAGCTAGCCTATAGAAAAGTGGAGATGGTGGGGTATGTGAGGTGAGGTTGAACATTTCAGTAATGACCTTCAACTTGCCGCTCGTAAACAACATGATGACGATTCCTGCGTGTTAGGGTTGCGAATGCTTCTCGGGCACATTCAATTGGTGGCGTCTTTGGTGGCCGTGTGTGCACACCATGTTTATAATGCTTCTTTAGAAGATGCATCTGATTGGACAAGCATCCAGCTACTTTATATAGTGGTATTGAGAAGTATAATTGAATTTTGGCCACATATGCTGTTGATATGAAGTCTCTTTGGTCCTGGTTATTTATTCATTCATTATTCGGGAACATATGATCAGTGATGCACATCTCCACTTATCAGATAAGCTTGGTGCAATGTCCCCGGGGTTCCCTCATAGACCCGAATCTAATGCAGAGATGTATGGACACGCAGCGCTAGGAGAGAAGTCAACAGGACTCGAGAAGTCTTTTCCACCAGAGTGGACCCAAGCAACATTTAATCTTAAATGTGGTCTCGAAAAAGGATCACGATGTTGCCGGGGTCCACTGTACAGGAATAAATCGGCCCTTTTGGCTTAATTCCTGCTTATGCGTGTCCGTACTTATTTGCATTGCAATCTTTTCATTACAGACCTCATGTTGACTCGGTATATTAACCGGCCGCGCCCTCCACGGCTATAATCCCAGCTGACGAGGTCGTCCCCTGCAGGAATATGATGTTTATGACCTACATTATGAAGGTGGCACAGGCGTAGGGAATGGTAAATATAAAGTGGCTCTTCTTGTTCTTTTGTGCAGCAGAAAATCCTCCTGCAACTCAAATACTGTTAAAATACAGGTAATATTTCCGAAGCGCGAATGTCCTGCAACGTGACCATGCAATGTGTCTTTATTTTGGAATGGGGGGGGGGGGGTTGTGATCTTTTCCCTTTTTTTCCTCTCTTTTTTTAGTATGTTGATATTCTGTGCTTATCTTTAAATGAGAAAGCTAAACCTCATAATGACCTTTTAATGCATTTTATGTAGCTGTGGGTGGCTGAGCGATTTCCTCCCCCTTGGGTTTTCTCCCTGGTGGGTGTCCCAGGAGGCTGATTCAGCCATCCCGAAAGAGCCTTGTGCTGATAATCTCTATAGGATTTAGGTCGGGAATGTAAAGAGTTGTTGTACCGAGCATTCTCATTGGATTTCAGTGGATTGGCCGGCCGCTTGTGTGATCGTCTTGCCTGCTTCGTCACGGCGCTGTTATGGAAAGTTACCGTGGCTGGCAGTTGTAGACGTAGCACCAATACAGCTCGGCACTAAATTAAAGAGCGAGTAAAAGCTTACTCTTGGGATAAATTGGGAGGGGAAGGGGTTATTTTTAACCCTTCTGTTTCCACCTCAACCCTAGAGTTTCCCTTTTATATTGTTGACATGTGAGGTTAAATGAAGTTGTGTGAGTCCTTTTAAGGTGATTAGCGAGGGCACCACAAAACATATGGGGAGGTTCAACATGGCGGCTAGTGGAATATTCTTGACTCTGTTGACTCCTTTGGGTGTATATATCTCACCCGTTAGACGAAACGGTACAGAAATCTATGAGTGACTCCACCACTTTATTTCAAGTGGTCGCAACCAGCTACTTGGATGAATACCATCTCCTGACCTCCCTGAGTTGTCGTTTTGGGATGTGTCATTGCTACATTATGGAAATTGTCTGTCCTCATGGCCCTGTATATCTTTCCCACTCGAGCGACTACGTACTAAGACAGAAATAAGCAAATAATAAAAAATTAAAAAAAACACATCTAATGGCCTAGGGAACTATTTATAATGCAATAACCGGTGTTCCTCTTCAGGTCATACATTTGACCCCTAGAAATGAAGTGGAGCTGCAAGAATTTAGGTGTTTTCCTTGGAGAGATACTAAAAAAGAATTCCAGAAACGTGCATGGAATCAAACAAAGTTTGTGGAGGAACGAGGGGCTAAAACTGGTTATTTTGTTTTAAGACTTGTGCAAACTTGTCACGGACTGCGTGAACGTCGTATCGTCATGTAAAGTTCTCACGGTGCAGTGGGTGTACTTGCCACTTTTAGTAACACAAAGAGACAAGGAACGGATATTTTGTTGATTGCGGGACGCGGCCTGATGCCAGCCTCGTCTACCTTGCGCATCAGTCATGCGGGCGGTGGGATGACTCGTTACACATGAAAGCGTTGGACGCGTTCCTCTGCCGTCCTGCCTAGACACATTGTCTTATCTGGTGTTAATGCACCTTCCCTCCCTGAGGAGACAAAACAACGGCTTAGGCAAGAATTGAGACTTCTGTCTGAGCGGCTCTTATCCTAACGTGCGGATTGTATGTCTGTCGATGTATGCGTGTGGATTGTATGTCTGTCGATGTATGCGTGTGGATTGTATGTCTGTCGATGTATGCGTGTGGATTGTATGTCTGTCGATGTATGCGTGTGGATTGTATGTCTGTCAATGTATGCGTGTGGATTGTATGTCTGTCGATGTATGCGTGCGGATTGTATGTCTGTCGATGTATGCGTGTGGATTGTATGTCGATGTATGCGTGCGCATTGTATGTCTGTCGATGTATGCGTGCGCATTGTATGTCTGTCGATGTATGCGTGCGCATTGTATGTCTGTCGATGTATGCGTGCGCATTGTATGTCTGTCGATGTATGCGTGTGGATTGTATGTCGATGTATGCGTGCGCATTGTATGTCTGTCGATGTATGCGTGCGCATGTATGTCTGTCGATGTATGCGTGCGCATTGTATGTCTGTCGATGTATGCGTGCGCATTGTATGTCTGTCGATGTATGCGTGTGCATTGTATGTCTGTCGATGTATGCGTGCGGATTGTATGTCTGTCGATGTATGCGTGCGCATTGTATGTCTGTCGATGTATGCGTGCGCATTGTATGTCTGTCGATGTATGCGTGTGCATTGTATGTCTGTCGATGTATGCGTGCGCATTGTATGTCTGTCGATGTATGCGTGCGCATTGTATGTCTGTCGATGTATGCGTGCGCATTGTATGTCTGTCGATGTATGCGTGTGCATTGTATGTCTGTCGATGTATGCGTGCGGATTGTAGTTCTGTCGCTGTATGCGTGCGGATTGTATGTCTGTCGATGTATGCGTGCGGATCGTAGGTCTGTCGATGTATGCGTGTGGTTGCTTATGTATAGAAAATCCTTTGCCGTTGAATGAACGTTGCTCTTCTTATTCCAGACATGTGATTTTTGTAATAAACTATAATTTTTTCATGCAAACGGGAATCCTTCTTCAAAGGTTTAGGTCAGGGGATCTCAAACTCTGGCCACCCAGATGTTGACATCCTACAATTCCCAGAAGTCTCTGAACGCAGTAGATGACCAGAGAAGTCCAGTAGTTGCAGTTCAGTAACATCTTGGGGGCAGGAGTTTGAAATCTCACATGTGGTCCACCCCACCAAGCCTTGATGGATTTGCTCTTATATTTTCCATTATCCAGGCGGTGTCTTTCTTTTTACACCGTGGTTTGCAAACACTGTACATCTAATTATGGTTCCGACAGCCATCAGGTGGGTTTTCTAGTTTTGCTGCGGTTTGATTTTTCTATGTACATGACCCAAGGACGAGTTTTATATTTGCAGAGAGGCTGATTTTCATAGGAAAAGGTGTTTGGGAAGGGTGGAAGAGCCAATATTTTTTTACTCCTTTCTGTTGGCTTGAAGCTCATTAGAAGGCTCCTTGCTCGATTTCCTATTGGTTTGTCTAGTACATTGATGGTGCATGTTGGCACCCAAGATGTTTCTGAACTACACGTCCCATGAGTGAGCAAAGTATGTGAAGGCCCTGAGAATGGGCAACCTCACAAAGTTTGTGAGGGTCCTGAGAACAGGCAACATCATAGGTGTCCTACCCTACAGTGGGTCCCCAATCAGGTCTCATATAGTTTTAGCTGGATGGTGCCATTACATATCACTCTGCTGCTCATATGGAATAATCTATCACCCATAAAGTGTGGCCAGCGCTGAAATACCAAGGAAGTCTCCTCTGCACGAGAGGAACTGCAACCACCGACTAGCATTTCAGTTTTATTTGATCTCGTCAGGAAGGCAAAGCGAATACCTCTCGACTTGTCCAATGATGCACAACCAGCCTAAAGTTTGACTAAGCAACGCGGGACATGTAGTTCCAAACCATCTGGGGTGCCAAAGTACGCCATCATTTGTTTAGTATAGACGGGACGAAGGAGCAGCCCTGACAAACTGAAAGGTACCCTGACTTTGAGTCTTTTCAGAGTAGAGAAGTGTGACAGAACACAATGTCACTGTGCGATTTGGAGGGGGCTCTGCGCTAGCCTCCTGCCCAGAGACTATGGCCCGTGAAAGAGACTATTGGGGAACTGGTGGACCTTTTAAATATATTTTGGTTTTCACTGTTTTAAATATCTGCCAGTTAACTAAAGATTTCTGATGTCTGTGTGTTATTCCCTGTATAGTGTGATCTCTGTATTATTACCTGCTATTGTGTAAATTCTCTCAGTAAGAAATTCCTTTTGTTTACCCTTTCTTTCTCCTTCCCCCATTCTCCATTGTTTGAAGGTCCTGTGTAGCTATCTGATCTGTGATGCTGTCTGTTTGATTGTATGCAAATGTTATGGTCCTTGACTCTATCTGTCCTCTCTGAATAAACAGTCAGTTCTATTCTGACCAAGCTTGAAGTCACGGCTCATGATTTGGGGTACCAGGAATCTTCTTGCCGCTGTGCCAAGGAAAGGCTCCAGGTCTACAGCTTCGGCTTATTCCTGGGGGTGCTAGTCAGGCTCTTTACATGCACCGGGCCTTGAGCTTCGGCTAAGGTACAAGAGAAAGGTGTGAGTCACGAGGAGAAACTGGGTGTCCAGCGAGGAAGCCGCATTTGGCAGTTGTGACCCTGTCCGGGCACAGAGATCTGTTACAAGAAGCCCCAGAGATAGGAGTTTGTTTTGCGACTTCAACGGAGGCCGGGCCAACTCCCTGAGGAGTATTACCTCTGAGGAGCAGACTGCTTGGACATGTATTCCCTGCTGTTATTACCAGAGCACAACGAGTTGGCCTCTACTGGTACCCGTCGAGTTGCACTTGACCACCTGTTACCGTTCTGTATCACAGACAGACACAGGGAGTGTTCTCTCACAATCGAGATGAGGTGAGCAGAACCTCAAGATACCTCCTATACTGACAAAACATGGAAGTGTTAAGAGCCGGGTGATCCCATGGGGGCAATAATAAGCAAACACCGTAAGGTTCTATTCCCGAATGTTTGTCTCCACGGTTCAGTTTTAACTCTCGTGGCACAGTCACTTCACTGTTTGCCAATGGGCATACCATAGTAGCCACCACACTTCAAGTTGACCATCAGCGGCGGTGCAGCTATCCATATAACTATGAGAAACAAGGGGGGTGTTTGTGAGGGTCCTGAGAACGAGCAACAGCACAATGGCCTGCTCTACGGTGGGTGCCCGCTCAGGTCTCACAAACAAGGTTTTAGCTTCCTTGTGCCATTACAGGGATGAATTTTCCATATGCAAATCAGCCTGAAATCACCCAGAAAGGGTGGCCAGTACTGATTGCCAAGGACGTCATCCCTGCACGAGAGGTGCAGCAACCCCCGACGATCGTTTCGGCCTTATTGGGCCTCGTCAGGAGGGTATAGCTGACACCCCTCTAGGCACATCAAGCAAGGGGTCCACGTCTGGATGACCCTTTACAATTATAGTGAGAAACAAGGGTGTTTGTGAGGGTCCTGAGAACGAACAACAGCACAATGGCCTGCTCTACGGTGGGGCCCGCTCAGGTCTCACAAACAAGGTTTTAGCTTGCTTGTGCCATTACAGGGATGAATTTTCCATATGCAAATCAGCCTGCTCTCACCCAGAAAGGGTGGCCAGTGCTGATTGCCAAGGACGTCATCCCTGCACGAGAGGTGCAGCAACCCCCGACGATCGTTTCGGCCTTATTGGGCCTCGTCAGGAGGGTATAGCTGACACCCCTCTAGGCACATCAAGCAAGGGGTCCACGTCTGGATGACCCTTTACATTATAGTGAGAACAAGGGGTGTTTGTGAGGGTCCTGAGAACGAACAACAGCACAATGGCCTGCTCTACGGTGGGCCCGCTCAGGTCTCACAAACAAGTTTTAGCTTGCTTGTGCCATTACAGGGATGAATTTTCCATATGCAAATCAGCCTGCTCTCACCCAGAAAGGGTGGCCAGTGCTGATTGCCAAGGACGTCATCCCTGCACGAGAGGTGCAGCAACCCCCGACGATCGTTTCGGCCTTGTTGGGCCTCGTCAGGAGGGTATAGCTGACACCCCTCTAGGCACATCAAGCAAGGGGTCCACGTCTGGATGACCCTTTACAATTACAGTGAGAAACAAGGGGGGTGTTTGTGAGGGTCCTGAGAACGAGCAACAGCACAATGGCCTGCTCTACGGTGGCCCAATAAGGCCGAAACGATCGTTGGGGGTTGCTGCACCTCTCGTGCAGGGATGACGTCCTTGGCAATCAGCACTGGCCACCCTTTCTGGGTGAGAGCAGGCTGATTTGCATATGGAAAATTCATCCCTGTAATGGCACAAGCAAGCTAAAACCTTGTTTGTGAGACCTAAGCGGGCACTCACCGTAGAGCAGGCCATTGTGCTGTTGCTCGTTCTCAGGACCCTCACAAACACCCCCCTTGTTTCTATCCATATAACTAGATGAGGGCAGCAGTGCCAAGCCGCTGGTTTTGGTCCAGGTTGATTTGGACACGTTTCCATGGTTCCTTGCCGTCTTTCGTTCATAATTTTCGGCAAATAACCTGCATCCAGGTGCAACCGTATCGGCCGAGTGGAAACTAGTTAGGGTTTGGCAATTGTCAAGTAGACCATGGGGGAATGAATCCCCTCCCCGATGCCATGTGACCGTGTGTTTTACGCAGAGATGTTGTATGAGTCAGGTTATCCTGTAACAATGTTTATTGCCAGGAAAAGGGTCAATGCTTTAAAGTGCCGCGCTGTGCGGAAAGTGGCGCGAGCGTCAACATTTCCAGGAAAGAGGCCGCATAAAGAGCACGGAACAATCTGATTCCTGCGCGGCTTCGCCAACACGCTGAGAGATAATGGGCTGCTTTATTTATTTCACGACGTCACTGTAACCCTTTACATGAACAATCAAGGGCTGTTTTGTTCTGTATTTTTGTTTCTTCTTTTGCTTTGTTTGTGTTGTGTTTTTTTTTATTCCTCCCTCCCCCCCCCCTTCCTGCAGCACCGATCTACAGCTGCAGCGCTGCTTTTTCATACAGCTTCCTCCCCTCCGGAGCCTCGTTTCCTGAGCAGCAAATTGGACTGAGGGCGATAATTCTCCGATAGCATCACGGCCATAATAGTGCCGCGCTTCCGCTTGCAGGGAGCCTGTGATCTGATATATATATATATATATGTGTGTGTGTATATCAACTAGCTGCTTCTGCTTAACTCTTGCAGTGCCAGAGAATTGTTTTGCCCGCTCAGACTGCCAGGACAGTTTCCAGTATCTTGCCCTCATGTACTTGCGTTATTCTCCCATAAATTTCATACGGCAGGGCTGTCGAACTCTGGATGTTTCAGAACTACAGCTCCCATGATTCCCTGGCAATCCGTTACATTGAAAGGATTCTGGGAATTGTAGGCATTGACATCTGGGGGGGGCTGTGAGTTTGTCGGCCCTGGTGTACGGTTTGGCGACATGATCCTGGATCGTGTTTTGTAGGGGAGAGGTCAGGCTCTCGTTCTCGTATCACACACACACGATCGCTTCTTATGAAATTCGGCAGGATAATCGTGTAAACGAGATCCTGGGCTCTCGCATCGGGTAGAACGAGCTGGCTTTATAGTTGTGCGTTTGTGTTGACTAGGAGGTATTGAGGTGGATTTGTGTTGAATGGGGGGGGGATTCGTGTGGATGACAGGGAGCTATAGGGGTGGGTTTATGTGGACAGCAGATCCCTGCTTTACCCTGAACTCCCCCTCATCACCAATACACCTGTAAGGGGGGGGGTGGGAAGGTCAGGGCAAAGGTAGGGATTCCCACAGCCCTCTGTGACCGTGACCCCTAGTAACCTTTTATCCAGTGTCTAAATCTGTGTGCTACATTGACGTTTTGCACCTGTCTGTGCTCATGACATGTTTGGTTTTTGTGTGTGTGTGTGTGGGGGGGCTATTGAAATACTTTATGTTTCAGAATAAGATTTTGTAGGACGAGTGTGTGTGTGTGTGTGATTGTTTATAAAAATATACACCGTATTTCCGAGTTAAGCGTCCACCGCCATCACAGGAGGCTCATATCTCTTGGATTCTTTGTGTTATACTTTGTATCCAGTGACGTGTGGGGGAGGGGTTGGGGATCGTGTTTTCTGTTTGTGAGACCTAAGCCCCCTGTTATGTTTGCCTTCCAGGAATGCTGCAGAATGGGAAGAAATTCGACTCCTCCAGGGATAGAAACAAGCCTTTCAAGTTCAAGATCGGCCGGCAGGAAGTCATCAAGGGCTGGGAGGAAGGAATAGCACAGGTACGTACCCGCGCTGGCCGAAACTTGACCGCTCTTTTTCTGCCGCTTGCAAGGTCCGTTCAGGCTCACGTGTTTTATAGGTTTCTGTGGGTTTATTTTATTTTTTTCTTAAATAACGGACAAGACCATTTGGCCCAATTCCTCCCCCTCCCCCACCCCCATATCTTACATGTGTTTGGTTTTCTCTTGTATGTTTAGTTAAGAAAATATTTTCCTCTATATGTATCACTGGGTGCATCCATTGTGTGATATTTTCCTCTATATGTGTCACTGGGTGCATCCATTGTGTGATATTTTCCTCTATATGTGTCACTGGGCGCATCCATTGTGTGATATTTTCCTCTATATGTGTCATGGGCGCATCCGTTGTGTGATATTTTCCTCCTATATGTGTCACTGGGCGCATCCATTGTGTGATATTTTGTGTTACCAGCCCTCCACTCACACACATCACTTTCTCCTCACTGTGTGGCTTTGGCCATAGAATGGAGTGAATAGGTCGGATAGCCAACACACATCATTGTATTGTGTGGGATGTATTCAAAGGACATCACCAGGGGTAGATTAGAAGTTTTTTAAGCTCCCTGTTTTATCTCATTCAGCTGCCAGCTCCTTACCTCCTGTAGCCTGGAGAACCATAACCCCCTGTGTCTGTATCTAAACATTCCCTCCTCCGCCTCATTAACTGTTAAATACTGTAGAAGATTTATTTATTTATTTATAAAGGATTTTACCAGGAAGGATACATTGAGATTTCTCTCGTTTTCAAGTATGTCCTGGGTTCAAGAACATTGAAATTGTTACAGAAATACAAAGTTACAGTTACAAGTACTTATACAGCGCCAACAAATTCCATAGCGCTTTACAATGGGGAAGCACAAACAGCAGACTTACATGATACAAGAGAAAATACAACCCTGGTCGTCGGATAACTGTCCAGGTTATACATCACTTTAAACCAAAAGCTCAGGCAGACATCCCATGAGCTTACACTCTAAGGGACTAGGGTAACTGAAACAATTGGGAGCAGAGGGAAGGTGAAACTGGTGGCCAGTAGAATATCATAGGGATTGCATGAAATGGACCAGATTTTTTTGGGCTTAGTAAGGGTAATTAGGGAGAGAAGTGGAGACAGCTGGAAAGGATGCCTGAAATTAGGGACCAGCCCGAGGAGGGTGGGTTGGGGCAGCAGAGGGAAGAAATGGAGGGGAGTCTGTGATGGAGTTTGCTGTGGAAAGAATGAGGTTTGTGACATGCACAGATAGCACTAGGGTTGCACCGATACCGATACTAGTATCGATATCGGTGCCGATACCGGGTACTGCAGGAGTTCTTGGTACTCGTGCAGTACCCCCGATATTTTTTTCCGATACCGGAAGCCGGCATTGAGCCGGCTTGCCGGTATCCTAGGGGCTGCGGCGGCTGTCCGAATGCTCTATCGGCATTCGGACAGGCCCTGCAGCTGGTCATCTAACTGTGTTTAATACTTACCTTCCTTCAGCGCCGCCGGGAAAGTCTTTGCGCGCGCGCGCTCCTTGGAAGGACCCCAGCCGCGTCCACGTGGGACCATGTGATCGCGGCTGGGGTCCTTCCAACGAGCGCGCGCGCGGAAACTTTCCCGGCGTCGCTGAAGGAAGGTAAGTATTAAACAAATTGAGCAGCTGCAGGGCCTGTCCGAATGCCGATAGAGCATTCGGACAGGCCCTGCAGCTGCTCTCCGCGATGATACTTACCTTCCTTCAGCGACGCCGGGAAAGTTCCCGCGCGCGCGCTCGTTGGAAGGACCCCAGCCGCGATCACATGGTCCCACGTGGACGCGGCTGGGGTCCTTCCAAGGAGCGCGCGCGCGCAAAGACTTTCCGGCGGCGCTGAAGGAAGGTAAGTATGAGCGGAGAGTGGGGGGCATATCCATGAGAGTGGGGGGCATATCCATGAGCGTGGGGGCATATCCATGAGCAGGGGGGCATATCCATGAGCAGGGGGGCATATCCATGAGCAGGGGGGCATATCCATGAGCTGGGGGGCATATCCATGAGCAGGGGGGCATATCCATGAGCTGGGGGGCATATCCATGAGCTGGGGGGCATATCCATGAGCTGGGGGGCATATCCATGAGCAGGGGGGCATATCCATGAGCAGGGGGGCATATCCATGAGCAAGGGGGGCATATCCATGAGCTGGGGGGCATATCCATGAGCTGGGGGGCATATCCATGAGCAGGGGGGCATATCCATGAGCAGGGGGGCATATCCATGAGCAAGGGGGGCATATCCATGAGCTGGGGGGCATATGCATGAGCAAGGGGGGCATATCCATGAGCAGGGGGGCAATTATCCATGAGCTGGGGGGGCAATTATCCATGAGCTGGGGGGCAATTATCCATGAGCTGGGGTCAGGATATCCATGAGCTGGGGCAATATCCATGAGCTGGGGCAAATCCATGAGACCTGGGGGCTTTATAGGAGGTCTGTTCTTATTGGAAAGCGTCACATGACATAAAATAAAAGTATCGGTAATTGGTATCGGTGAGTACTTGAACAAAAGTATCTGTACTCGTACTCGGTCTTAAAAAAGTGGTATCGGTGCATCCCTAGATAGCACCAATTAACAAACGTGGGGGAGGAGGAGGAGGGAAGCACAAACAGATTTTTTCTATCTGTTAAAGCACAGCCACAAAGTAAAACTTTTTCAGTTTTTGGTAAATGTTGCATCATGGGAAAAATCCACAAAATGGAAACAGGAGTAAAAACAACCTAACTTTTCCCCTTTTTAAATGCAATTCCTTCAAAGAAAAAAACAGCAGCCTGTGTTTTATAATGTGCTTTATTTGTAACGCGTAAGTAATCTAGTTACAGCTTATGTGTGTGCTCGTGTCCCTTTAACAATGAAAAAATGTTCTAGTGTCAGTAACTTATTCTGTTATACACGTTAAGTAACCTGTCCTTTTATTTTTTTTACTTCTGATTTTCGTCCTTCGAATCCCGCCATATCCACCAGATGAGTTTGGGGCAGAGGGCCATGTTGACCTGCTCACCTGACGTCGCATACGGAGCTACAGGGCACCCAGGAGTCATACCTCCCAATGCTACTCTTGTCTTCGACGTGGAGCTCATGCGAATAGAGTGAATGGAGCGGAGAAAGGGCAGGCCACAGATCTCAAACACAATCATATCATATCCTCTTCCTTGACGCAGAGCCTCTCCTCCCTGCTGGAGCCGATTTTTTTATTTTTTTATTTTTGATTTTTTTACCCCTTTTTTTTTCAATTGTCCACTCCAGCAGAGAGCGGGTGAACAAGTCTTCACATTCAATGCCCGAGATGTCAGACCAGGCGGCAATGGGCATTCATCGCCGGGCCTCCTTTGGCAGCCAAGGGTTTAAAACTTTGCAGGGTCGCTCTTGGGTGAGTTGTGCGCAATCCGTTAGGGGCAGACCACTTCCGTTGGGTAAACAACACTTGTCGTAAGTTTGTGAACAGGAAAACCATTTGGCTGCAAGGGTCCCACCATGGGTAAACACTCAAGGTGACCGTTGTGCACCTAAGTTGGTTGTAGGTTTAGTATAAGTGCCAAATGTCAGGTTAATGCTGGGATACAGGGCCATGATGTCCTCACGGTTGACACCAGACCTAAAAGTGACCCTGGTTTTTTTTTTTGCTTTTGAAAGAGGTAGTCCCACTCAATCTGTAGACAACTCATGAGTTTATATAGTAGTAGCTCGTACTCCTATTACAATGTCCAGTTGGTGTCCACCACCCTTTCCGCTGTACCCTTTTCACATTGGCTTTGTGTGATGGCTTGATGATTATGGTGATGACTTGATCATAAGCACAAAACAGGTTGACATTTCAATACCAATGTGGCATCATTATTTCACTCAAAATTTAAGTTGGATTTCATAAGAACATTGGAGGTGTTGGGAGATGGCCACCGTCTCATGCCCATCGCATGCGGTGAAGGCCAGAACCTTGTGATACCTGTGTAAACATAAATAATATGGTAGTGTTGACCTCCCCTTGTTTTTTTTTTCTTTATACACATTGATAGGGAGGCAATGAGATGTTGTGTAAAGTCCATCTTTTTCGATTCTCCCATGGTTGTGGCCAACACCTTACCAGTGCTTTGTGGTGTCCTTGGGAGTTGACCACCACCAATCTATGTATATGTGGTCAAGGAAAAAGTATGACGTAAAATCAGCCTTATCCCGATTCCCTTGGTTGTGGTTTTTATAAGATCTTTCTCAAAAACCCTACCTGTCACTACTGTGTGGCGTCTTCAAGAGGTGGCTGCCATCACATGTGGTGAGGCCAGAACCTTGTGATACCTGTTTAAACATGAGTAATATGGTCATGTTGACTGACCCATGATTTTTTGTACAGATTTCTAGGGAGGCAATGAGATGTTGTGTAAAGTCACTCTTTTCCATTTCTCCCATGGTTGTGGCCAACACCTACCCCACAGTGCATTGTGATGTCCTCAGAAGTTGACCACCAATCTAGGTATATGTGGTCAAGAGAAGAGTATGACATATAATCGGTCTTATCCTGATACCCTTGGTGGTGGTTTTGATAACATCTTTCTCAAAATCCCTACCCGTCCCTACTGTGTAGTGTCTTCAAGAGGTGGCCGCCATGTCAAGACCGGAACCTTGTGATGACTGCCTTGTGGGACTGCCCCTTAAAGAACGTCTACGAAAACCATCTGACCTCCTGTTTCCAAAAACAAAGTCTACATCTATGTATCTTCCCAGATCGTGGCCTTAGCCCAGGAGAGAAGTTTAATTAATAAAAAATAAATTAAAAAAAAAAAAGTTATATATAAATGTATACGCTTCACAGCCAGGGGGCGCTCATTGCTGTTTTTATTACTTTTCCTTTTTAAAGTCGTGTATTTTGTTGCTTTCTGTGGAAACATACGATAAAAAAAAGTAGAAAACCCTGGCTACAAAATGATCTCTAACTTGTACATTTGTTGTTGGTTTTTGGGAGGGGGGGGGGGGGGTTGTTAATTTTTTTGTTTTATTATTTTTGTAGATTCCCCCCCCCCCCTCTTTTTCTTCCAGTGGTCCAGTTGCATATCCCCTAGCATTGCTGGCTCCGGGTGGAAGCGAGCATTTTTTCGTTTTCTTTTATTTGCATGTGACATGACACACTCAAACAATAAACACGTAGAGAAATAAATAAAATGTTTAAAAAAAAAAAAAATAAACAAAAACAACCACTGCCTTACAGCTCATTTAGTGGCGTGAAAGGAAAGCTGCTCAGAAACATCTGCGCGCTGTAGATGCTTCGACGGGGCATTAAACAGAAGATGACCTGAACTGTCACACAGACCCAAACCCGATAGTCTTGCTTGCTGCTGTTTTAACAAAATCCTCTCCTTTAAATACATATATACAGATCTATATATATGAAGAAACAAATAAACAAAGCTCACTACTTTAAATGTCTACTTTGTTGTTCTTTACTTACCACTAACGTTTGTGTGGTTGTGTGTGTGTGTGTGTGTGATACACCGCACAGCCATCGGGGAGGGGGGGTGACAGCCCATGATGCGTTCAAGGACCTGCTGGCGTCAGGGTGTCCTTATCAAACCCTATGCAACTTGTCTCATTGCCACAGTTTTAAGGGTCCCTCTGTACAATCCAAGACTGGTCTACAAGATACCAATAAATTACCCGATGGGCTGCAGCATCTGAGGTCGGCAAAAGCACTCTGACCCCTCACTGAGGGAGCGATTTAGTATGGTCTGCACCAGGTAGGGGTGCAAAGTGGATGCTCTTCCACTGGGGGGGGGGGGGTCCGCTGCTTTCTGCGTTCCACCTTACAAACTAGTGCAGAAAATCACTAGTAGTCCCGGATAGACTAATTCTTCACCAAATTGCGAACTCACACAGCGTAGAGCCCATAGGTCCCGGCTCTAAGGAATTATCGCCTCTGGTCAGGTAAAGAGTGGCTCGTCCCTTCTTTATCCAGGCTTCTATCCTCTAAAGGCCAAAACGAAGGAGAGACGGATCTCTCATAACATTTTATGTATCATATAAGGAGGTACCCACTGGTTCCCTTTAGGAATAACACTCACCGCCAGTGGAGCCTCTTGGTATTCTCGGCTCAAAGTATTCGCCTTGGCACTGCTTGTAGGTTTGTGCCCAACCTTACTGCTGGTGGTAATCATTACCGTGTGCACAATGCTTGGTCTTGCTGTAGTGAGGTCCATACAGGGTTATCACACTATATGCACGGTTAGGTCACAGAGAACTGAGCTCATTACAGGGTGAACACCCAACATGCATTGCTTCGTCATGCTGTACTGAGCTATTTTTTATTTATTTTTTTGAGAAAGGATTTTACCAGGAAGGATACATTGAGATTTCTCTCGTTTTCAAGTATGTCCTGAGTGGCGAGTATATACCGTTAGGTGTCTTGCCAAGGACATTTACTGGAGAGGTTGCTCGCTGGGATCAAACCCATGTCTCCACAGGTTCTCTCCATGCAGAGCAGAACCACCGAAAATCAGGGCATTTCACCGACACTTCGGTGTTCTCTGAATAGATTATCCATTACTTCTCTGTGGGAGAATTTCAGTACCGCTGGCGAACTGCACCGTATTTACCCGTCAATTATCCAGTATGTGACGAATTGACAGTTTAGTGAATAGATGAGGTGCCACGAAATTGTGCCGAACGGGGAAATTCACCATTCCGTGCAAGGAGGTGCAGTAGAGCTATGAAATGCTGACATTGCCCCAAAACATGTTCCTCCTGCTTCCAGGACGTGCCATTGCTGGGTCAGTGGATGAAGACATTCTCCTTGGTGCACATGTCTACCTTAATCCATCACCCCTTATCAACTGCTCCAGCTGCTGATTAAAGCTGAGGTCACACGAGTGTTTTTAAGAGCGGCAGGAACGTCTGAAAGTGGACGTTCCTCCCACTCAGCGAGGTGGCCAGACGGATCGTCAGAGTGCAGTTAGTGCGCTCAGCGCTACAAAGCTCGATCCTCCTATGGAGGATCGTGCCTGTAGCCCCGTCCTATGTCCATTGTAGCTTCTTGACAGGGAGGCTGAAAGCACATCCGGGGGATTGCGTGCAAGAGTGCGCACGCTACACCGTGTGGCTCTCCCAGTCAAGCCGTCACAAAGCTGCGACGGACACAGGGAAGAGCATTCACATGGACACACTCAGTGTGGCGGTGGCCCACTACCAACCCGGAAGACCGACGGGTCAGTCCGCCAAACTCGCCCTTATTTAATTTCCACTCGCCAAATGCGAGCAGGCGAGTGGAAATTTTGGGGTCTGAGTTAACCATTGCTTCTCTATGGGGATTTCACTGCCGCTGAACAGCACTGTATTTCGAGGGCAATTCGCTAATATTTGGCGAACTGTTTGCTTTTTGAACAGCCAAATGGCCACAAAATTGCACCGTACAGGGAAATTCACCTTTCGGAGCCAATTTGGTGCTCTCTGAATAACCCCTTACGTGATCACACAGTAATGAGCTCAGTGCACACTGCTTGGTCATGCTGTTATATGAACTTACTTTCGAGCCTACAGACTCATTATTTACACAAATCTAGATCCTGGGGGCTGAGGTTGATACATCTGCAGTAAGCCCCTATGGTTTTGCAGCTTCTGCAGTGAGCTGTGAAGACCAAAAACTGATTCATCCAATCGGAAAAATGCCCCTCTAGATTTTATTTCGGACGTTTACGGACAGTGTGTTGGGTTTTTGGGGGACACTGGGTCTGTAGGTTAGGTAATAAAATGCGTGTATATAGAGGAGGGGTGGTGGGGAACTGGCATGTGGCTATAGAACAGGGGTCAGGCACGCAAGGAAAACGAGGGAATGGACCATATATACACTATATGGACAAAGGTATTGGGACCCCTGAACGTCACACCAACAGGGACCTTTATGACATGGCATTGGAAACCCAAACATTGATATGGAGTTGGTCCCCCTTTAGGAGCTATAACATCTTCTGGGAAGGCTTTCCATGAGCTTTTCGGATGTTTCTGTGGGAATTTTTGCCCATTCATCCAGTAGAGCATTTGTGAGGGATGTTGGATAAGAAGTCTTGACTCGCAATCTCCGTTCCAGTTCATCCCAAAGGTTCTTCAATGGGGTTGAGGTCAGAGCGCTGTGCAGGGCTATGATACTATGATGTCCTTGCGGCGAGAGGGCCTTAATGTCTGTCCACAGACCACTGAATGGCACCAAAATTTTAAGTGACCTGATTTTCGTTGTTTCTATTCAACAGGTTTAAACCGGGGAATCTAATCCGTTTCAATGTAATAAATGGAATATCTTTTTTAATTATTTTCATGTAACATTTTTATATTTTTTTAGAAGATATTTTTGTTTTTCTTATTTTTTAAAAGACTTTTATTTTGTATCAGACCTTTTTTATTCTTTAAGACCTTTTTTTATTTAATATCGGACCTTTTTATTATTATTTTTTTTCAAATTTTAAATTTTCAATTTTTATTTTGTAAAGAAGTCGTCATACAAACAGACAGTGAAGGGTGAGGGCCGCGCAGGGCCACCCAAAAGGTATCAGCGTAGAGACTGCATAAGAAAAATAATAAAAAGCAAGATTAAAAGTAGACGTCGGCTGTAAGTAAATAAACTCGTCAGGAAGCCAGGAGAGTCTCAAAAAACCTCAGAGTAAAATAAAACATAAAATGTCTGCAGTAAAGTATAAAAGAATACAAAAGCGTCTCTAAAAAAAGTGAAAAACTCAGCAGAAAAGGCACAGCAAGGGTGGAGTAGAGGTAACATCACTGCTCTGCGTGGAGAGAGCCTGTGTAGACACAGGTTTGATCCCGGCAAGAGCACCTCTCCAGTAAGTGTCCTTTGGCAAGACACCTAACGGTACATACTCGCCACCCAGGACATACTTGAAAAATGAGAGAAATCTCAATGTATCCTTCCTGGTAAAATACTTTCACAAAAAAAAAAAAATACTCAGCAATGGGGATGGAAGAGGGGGGCATTGCTGTACCAGGGATTGGACCTGACCCAGGGCAGGGAGATAAGACTGTCCTCTTCAACCCGTGCCGAGTAAAAAGGCCGGTAGTGCAGCCATGTCGGGCTGATGCACCTTCCAAAGGCCACGTCGGCTACACATCCCACAGGCTACCCCATTCGCAGCAAGGGTCATATCACAGGGCCAGTATGGGCACACTAACCCGCCAGCAGACAGCCTTCCAGAAAGTCGCGCCATCCGCAGCTTGGGTATGCGGTGGATAGAGTCTCTTCGTGAGGCTGCAGCAGGTCCCGTCAGGCGGCCCTGGATCCTGTGCTGAAGACGGAAGAGCATCCAGCGGCACGGCATCCAGATCACTAATCTCGCTCATCATCCCCTCGGCAACGATCTCCAGATCCTCTTCCTCACGAGCAGGTAAGGCCTCTTCCAACCAGGGAGCTGGTGTACTTCTGCAGCTGTGCAAGATCGCCATCATCCGTTTATTAAAGACATTTTTTAGTATTTGGACACATTTTTTAGCGATGTAAACACCTATTAGGAGAATAGGAGACTTTCCTTTTTTCCAATTCGGTGCAATTTAGTGGTTATCGGCGCAATTCGGCCGACATCCGATAACTGCTTTCGCAACTCCAATTTCCGCAACATACTGTGTCCATTCGAGAAATAGTGAACGCACCAAATTTTCGGTGAAATGGGACTGCTGAATTTCGCCAAAATGGGCCGAAATGCAAAGCACCGTAATTGCGTTCGATTTTGTGAATACGCCCCTATATCTTAATTCCTTGCATTAATTTCTGCGCTAAACAGAGCAGTTTCAGACCCAAAATAAAAAAACGCATTATAGTTTCACAGAATCCTATACTTTAGATTTTTGGTTGCCATAGCAACACGTGAGAGTAATCTGCTTAACCCAGGGCCCTACAAGAATCAAGGAAAACAAATGTGTTGGCACAAATCTCGCGCCCAAGAGTTAAGAACGGCATTTTGGGCTTTTATCCCTCATGCGTAAGAAGGGACACGTTCCAGGAAAGGGCAACGGTGATGGGGAGAAAAGAGCTGGCATTAGTGCTAAACCCAGGCTTTTCTGCTGGGATTTTTTTTCCTATATAAAGGCGGCAACAGTGGAAAAACGTTATTAAGTTACTTAAAAAAAAATTGTACTAAGATTGTTTTGAAGGTTTTGTGCGGAGGACGCGAGCAGTCATGGCCACTTGAAATCGAAGCCCCTTCTTTGTGTACGGTGGATGCCTCCAAGCCTCAGTGGGCCACAATGAAAGATCTGGTGTAGAAGAGAACTCACCCATGGCCATTACATCAGAGGAATTCTGCTTCATATCCAAGGCCAGGTCTCCCATTGTCTATGAAAGACCTCATCAATGAGGAAACGGCCTCGATCTGGACGGACATCAAGGGTTTGGTGGATTATGTGGGGGGAGAAGTGATGCCACCAACAACACCAGTCAACCGATCTGGTGGTGACCTTAAGACAAGTAAATGGGGGTATCCAGTCACCTTTAACAACGCCAGGTAATAGGTCACTGCAGAAATATCAAGCGATTACAGGAGGCCCAGTGGCTGCCTATTTAGAGGCTCCTTCATATATTCAGGGTGTGTGGGTGTCTTTTTAGAGGCTCCTTCATATATTCAGGGTGTGTGGGTGTCTTTTTAGAGGCTCCTCTATATTCAGGGTGTGCGGGTGTCTTTTTAGGGGCTCCTCCATATATTCAGGGTGTGTGTTGTATTTTTAGGGGCTCCATATATTAAGGGTGTGTGGGTGTCTTTAGGGGTTCCTCCATATATTCAGGGTGTGTGGGTGTTTTGTTAGGGGCTCCTCCATATATTAAGGGTGTGTGGGTGTCTTTATGGGCTCCTCTATATATTCAGGATGTGTGGGTGTTTTGTTAGGGGCTCCTCCATATATTCAGGGTGTGCGGGTGTCTTTTTAGGGGCTCCTCCACATATTTGTAGTGGGCAGGTATCTTTTTAGGGGCTCACCATATATTTTGGGTGTCATTTTAGGGGGTCCTCCATATATTTAGGGTAGGTGGTTGTCTTTAGGGTGTCTTCCTTCTAGTCAGGGCGCGTGGGTGTATAACAGAGCTGCAGCCCAATAAATCTCCCAGCAAGGAGTCTCTAAATGAGAATAAGATTCGATGTTCTTGCTCTAAAGCTAGGGTCAGACGAAAGCGTTTTTTCCCGCGAACGTGAAAAAGTGCGTCCGAACGCATTGACGTATTTTTTCACGGAATGCGCAAAAACGGTCAGACGACGCGCATTTTCGGTCGTGATTTTGTACGGATCGTCAATAAAACTCTTTTTGCGTCTGGACGTTATGTAGGCTGGACATTAGCAGCGTCTGACATCTCCTAATCACGCGAACACGCCGCTATGCCGCAGCTGCGCACTCAGTACGTCAGTACTAGCGGTTCAGCGTTCTCAGAAAAATGCGTTCAAATTCCACTTGCGTTGCACGGCCGGACTTTTGTGCGACCGTACATCGTATATTGGCCGTCATTGTCCGTCATCTGCTGCTAGTGCAGCCGTAATTATGTGCGCCAGAACACACGTTAAAAGTGCGCTGGTCTGACCCCAGCCTAAAGGACATTAATATCCCCGTAGACTCATTTCTGGCCATGCCACTGCCGTCTCCTCGATAAATCGCACGTGTCCTCCTTTGGTTACTGTATTTTCAGTTTATTCTTTTCTCTGTGTATTTAAATGGAAGGAAATCGAGGGCTGCGCTCTTAAAATCCCGCATTATGTATGCTAATGAATTCCTTTCAGAAAAGTCACTTTCATTTGTACAAAACCAATGCTTTCTAATATAGAAATAAAAAATTGCCGCGCGTCTGAATGCCATGCGGCCTCCTGGAACAGCATGTTATCCTCCGTGCACGCTGTAATTATCGCCGCACACGTTGCCATTATGTAGCTGTTGTGTCACTCTGTTCCGTGACTGCGGAGACACAGCCGGGTGCCGTGCAACGCCTCTTTGATTATAAGCAGCGAGTTCCCCCGCCGCTTCTTGTTTTTCACATTTATTACGTAGATATAGAATCTAAGATTCACAAAAAAATGTAAAGATCCTGCCTTTAAACGCGCTCTTAAGCCCACTTAGTAATATACGTAAAGCAGCCATCGCACTGCTCCCCCGCAGGCTCCTCGTCTTTATAGAGGACCCCACCGAATTCGATCAGATCATGCATAGAAAGCAAATATTTCTACACTTATTTAAGTGGTTTTGTCTTAAAGCAGCACCGAGGGCGTTAATTATTTTAGTATATCCCGGAAACTGTAATAAGTGCACCTGTCATTGTTACCGGAGTGATCAGGGGCTTCGTTAACTCGACTTTGCGAGTGAAGGCGTTATCTCATGTAATGCATTGAAAAGCACTTATTAGCATATCGAAAACCCCTTTTTAAAGCAAGATTAGTGCGCCAGCTGTGGAGAAACAAATTAAACGATCATCTCTATCCAGGCACCTTGCAGAGAGATAAAACAAGTTGTAATTAGCAGCCCCAATACTCACTGTAACAAAAAGTTCAAACGCATCATGGCAGCATAACAACAGCCAGGGAGAGGGCAGAATACAGGGAGAGCTGCGGGGTCAGTTACTGCTGTACAGGGATAATATTCAAGAAGTATAGTAAGTGTAAATCCCTGTACAGTACAGATACAAGGTGTTGCTGTAATTGCCATACACAGGCATTATGCAGCACATACAGATACAAGGTGTTGCTGTAATTGCCATACACAGGCATTATGCAGCACATACAGATACAAGGTGTTGCTGTAATTGCCATACACAGGCATTATGCAGCACATACAGATACAAGGTGTTGCTGTAATTGCCATACACAGGCATTATGCAGCACATACAGATACAAGGTGTTGCTGTAATTGCCATACACAGGCATTATGCAGCACATACAGATAGAAGGTGTTGCTGTAATTCCCTACACAGGCATTATGCAGCACATACAGATACAAGGTGTTGCTGTAATTCCCATACACAGGCATTATGCAGCACATACAGATACAAGGTGTTGCTGTAATTGCCATACACAGGCATTATGCAGCACATACAGATACAAGGTGTTGCTGTAATTCCCATACACAGGCATTATGCAGCACATACAGATACAAGGTGTTACTGTAATTGTCATACACAGGCATTATGCAGCACATACAGATACAAGGTGTTACTGTAATTGTCATACACAGGCATCATGCAGCACATACAGATATTGCATGCTAATAATCTCATTATGATCATCACTACAAACCCCCATAAGCAGGAGATCCCACCATTTTATTATCTGTCTGCAGCACATTTACTGCATCTGACGCAAAGGCCAATTCTGCCTGTCTGCTGATAATGCAGACCCTGTGTGACATTAGATGGTGTCCCTTATCTCACCCAGAGTGGAGAATCTTTCCTTCCAGCAATATTTCCCCAAAGGATAAATTAATTTATGAAAAATTAGCACATTTATATAATTATTTTTTTATCTCAGAACAAAAATCTTTGCAAATTTTCTGTTTTACCTTATATTTAAATTGTTAACCCCGTACCAAAAATGCCGATGGGACATACTAAGTAGTGACTTGATTGTTAGCACCCACCTAAGGCTAGGGTCAAACGAACGCATTATTCGCAGCGACCGTCAAAAAGTGCGTCCGAACGCATTGACGTATTTTTTCACGGAATGTGAGAAAACGGTCAGACGACGCGCATTTTCGTGCGTGATTTGTTACGGATCCAAACCAGGAAACTTTGGGTGTCTGGACGTTATGTTGGTCAGACATGAGCAGCGTCTGACATCTCCTAATCACGCACACACGCCGCTATGCGGACGCAGTGCACTCTGTACGTCAGTACTAGTGGTTCTGCGTTCTCGAAAAAATGTGTTCGTTTGCTGCTTGCGTTGCGCGGCCGCACTTCGTATATTGGCCATCATTGCTGCTACTGTGGCCGTGATTAAGTGCGCCTAAACGCACGTTAAAAATGCGTTAGTCTGACCCCAGCCTAAGGCTAGGGTCAGACTAACGCATTTTTCTCGTTGTCCGTGAAAAAGTGCGTTTGAACGAATGGACGTATTTTTTCACAGAATACGCGATAGCGGTCATACGATGCACATTTTCGCCCGTGATTTTGTACGGATCATCAATGAAACACTTTCTGCGTCTGGACGTTATGTTGGCCGGACATTAGCAGCGTCTGACGTCTCCTAGTCACGCACACACGCCGCTAGCGGACACAGCGCACTCTGTACGTCAGTACTAGCGGTTTGCCACTTGCGTTGCGCGGCTGCACTTTCGTGCGGCCGTTCTTCGTATGCTGCCCGGCATTGGACGTAATTTGCTGCTAGCGCGGCTGTGATTTAGTGCCGCGAAATGCACGTTAATACTGCGTTAGTCTGACCCTAGCCTTAGAGCTGCCACCAGAAAGTCCGAGTCAAATATCAAAAAAATAATAATTCAAGCATACGGCAGTATTCATCAATTAGGATTTTATACCATCACCAGAAGTAGAACAACGTTTGGATCTGCAACCAGGTCTTTGTCAAATTCACATTCGTTCACAACATCTTAAATAGTCTCTCACATCTAGGTAATTAATCATCATTAAAACCAGCAGTGTTGCGCATGTATTCCTCAATGCACCACCTGTGTTTGCAAGAATTGTGTCCATAGCATAATCATTGCTACTAAAACCAATTGCTACCGTGTCTCATTATTATCTATACATATGGCAGGTATTAAATTATCAGTACAAATTTTCCCAATAGAATTTATTAAATGCTACATCAGCTTTATTATTAACCTGACACTTTATTAGATAATTCCCAGAGACATATGAACACGATGAAAAGCCCCATTGCCTGTAACCTGTATTATTTAATTATAGAAAGGGTGCATAATCAGCCTCTCTGTTTAAACCCTGGGGGGACATCGAGTTCAGATGATATATCCACTATAACGCTTTCCTTTTCAAGATTCTCTCCCTGTCGCCCCCCTCTTGTAAATTTGCCGTAGCTGTTCATGCTGCAGTGCGGTCATCCGTGGAGACAACTTCTTTCATCCCCATTCGGGATATAAACACAAGGTGAGAGGATACTTCACGTGCAATTCCACATTTGTAGTATACCTGCTAAAATGCCCTTGTGGGTTAATATATGTAGGAGAGACCACACAAAAAGTAAAGAGGTCTCATATTGAAACATAAATCTGACATCAGGACAAAAAAAGTGGAACTTCCAGTAACATGTCCTTTTGTAGAATTTGGTCATGACGTCTCACAGCTGAGGTTTCAGGTTGTGGAAGGCGTCCCCAAATTTACAAGGGGGGGGGGCGATAGGGTGAGAATCTTGAATAGGAAAGAGTTCTATTGAATATATCACCTGAACTCGATGCCCCCCACCCCGGGTTTAAACAGAGGCTGATTATGTACCCTTTCTATAATTAAATAATACAGGTTACAGTCAATGGGGCTTTTCATCGTGTTCATATGTTCATTATTTTACTGAGAGGGTGGTGGATACATGGAACAGCCTTCCAGTTGAAGTGGTAGAGGCCAAAACAGTGATTGAATTTAAGCAAGCATGGGATAGGCATAAGGCTATCCTAAACAAAAGATAAATCCAGGTAAAGTATCCATGTAATTGGGCAGACTAGATGGGCCGAAAGGTTCTTATCTGCCGACATTTTTCTATGTCTCTGACTGTGGGAATTGTGTAATAAAAGTGTCAGGTTAATAATAAAGCTGATGTAGGATTTAATAAATTCTATTGGGAAAATTTGTACTGATAATAATTAGACACGGTAGCAATTGGTTTTAGTAGCAATGATTGTGCTATGCACACAAATTATTGCAAACACAGGTGGTGCATTGAGGAATATACTGAGTGGCCAGATTATTATGACCACCCCATCAGTACTTCGTTGGGCCGCCTTTTGCCTTCAATACTGTGGCGATTCTTCTTGGCATTGACTCCACGAGATGTTGAAAGGTGATGCGAGGCATCTGACACCATGCCTGATGAATAGCACTGTCCAGTTCTGTGAGATTTGATGTTTGTGGAACCAGCTGCCTGATGGCTCTTCCAACTTCCTCCCACAAATGCTCAATTGGATTGCGATCTGGTGATTGAGGGGGCCACCTAAGCAAGGTAAATTCTCCCTCATGTTCTTGAAACCACTCCTGCACAATACGAGCACCATGGCATGGCTCATTGTCCTAATTGGAAGAAGCCATCTCCATTGGGATACGCCATCAACATGATCGTATGAAGCATCGATGCTTTGGTATGTTGTGCTATTCAGACGTTGCTCCACATGAATTAAAAGGGCCCAAAACCATAACACTACCCCCACCAGCCTGAAGGCTTGTACTCATGCATGTGGGGTGCTGCTTTCATGCTGTATCCGACAAATTCTCACTGTGCCATCTGCATGATGCAACTGGACACGTGATTCATCGGACCACATGACATTTTTTCCAAAGCTCAGACTGTCCAATCCTTGTGTTCCTGTGCGAATGGGAGACGTTTTATCTTGATAACTGCAGACAGCAAAGGTGTTCGAACAGTCCTTCGGCTTCCATATCCCATACGATGCAGTGTACAGCGGCAAACAGTGCGTTCAGAGATCATTTGAGAGGATCCCTGATTAGGATCTGCAGTAATTTGATGTACCAGTCTTGCCACTCTCCATTCTGCCCGAACATTGACTAGTCGCTGATGGCCACAATTCGCGTGTTCAGACCCAGATTTTCAGCTGACAGTCCAGTCTTTAAACACTTTAACAACAGCTGCTTTTGAACATTTAACGAATTCTGCTGTTTTGCTGATACTCGCTCCATGGCTCCAAGCGCCAACAATCATCCCACGTTCAAAGGCTGTTAAATCATGTTTTCACCCGTATCTTCAGGAAAAATACAACAACTCACTTCTATTGTCCTGGTAAACAACCTGCTTCCCTATTTATAATGGTCTGGCCCTCTAGCAACATCAGCGCAAAGTTATAGCCAATTTGCCTAAAAAAAGTCAGGTGGTCATAATAATCTGGCCACTCCGTGTATGTGCAACACTGCTGGTTTTACTGCTAATTAACCATCTAGGTAATAATCAATCTACAGTGTGAGACTATTTAAGATGTTGTATGGATGTTTACAGTAGACTTGACAGACCCAGTTGCAGGTCAAAACGTTCTAGTTCTGGTGAAGGAATAAAATACCAATTGAGGAATACTGCCGGAAGGTGGGACATACTAGTAAGCCTTGGCACTATAGTCCTGTGCCACCACCCCACCCTCCCTGGTCAGGAGCTGCCATCTCTCCTTTGGTCCAGTTCCTTACCTCAAACTCCCTCCCACAATTTGGTCTAGTCTTTTGCCAAAACTCACTCCTTTTACACACTTGGGCCAGTCCCTTGCCCAGACTCACTTCTTCCTACCGCCAGGCGCTCCCCCTACTACGTTTGTTCATGAAATCATTTATTTTTTAAATTTTAAAAAAAGGGACATTCTTCGCACCTTGACCACTTAGGCTAGGGTCAGACGAACGCATTTTCGCGTTGTCTGTGAAAAAGTGCGTTCGAACGAATGGACGCATTTTTTCACGGAGTACGCGATAGCGGTCATACGATGCGCATTTGCATCCGTGATTTTGTACGGATCATCAATAAAACACTTTGTGCATCTGGACGTTATGTTGGCCGGACATTAGCAGTGTCTGACATCTCCAAATCACACACACACACGCCGCTAGCGGACGCAGCGCACTCTGTACATCCGTACTAGCAGTTTAACGTTCTCGAAAAAATGCGTTCATTTTCCACTTGCGTTGCGCGGCCGGACTTTTGTGCGACCGTACTTCGTATATTGGCCGTCATTGCCCGTCATCTGCTGCTAGTGCGGCCGTGATTAAGTGCGCCTGCACGCGCGTTCGCACTGCCTCAGTCTGACCCTAGCCTTAAGCTCAACACAGTCTGACCCCCCCCCCCCCCGATTCTGACAGGTCTGAACACTCGAACCAACGTTTGTTTGGGGAGAAAGCAGACAAGGGCTTGAGCTGCGCACACAGCATCGATCCATCACTCTGACCAGGCGTTGCGTACCTTGTGTGAGAAAAAGTACGCAAAATATGCAAATTGCATAGAAAAATATAAATAAGGGGGGACATTGAGGGAGGGTTTTTTTTTTTTTAATACACACAGCGTTCCTTTACATAAAACACTTTATCTGACAACTAGTCGACTGAGAATAATCATTAGCTGCAGTTATAATCGTAATTCATATAACACGCTGGGAGGGGAAAAGGAGATCCAAAACATTTTCTGTTAAGGAAAATCATGCCTGGACATTTAAACCAAAATATCAAGACAGTCAGAAACACAATGTGCCCCGTTCCAAATGTTTCCGCAAAACAAGCCGAAATTGTGTCTCGGATGTAGCATCAGGTTACTGTGCGTCTCCTATACTTTGCACGGGAGACGCCAACGTGGCCCCAGCAGATGAAGAACGAGTTATTCAATCAAGCCTGTTCTCCATCTGCATCTGGCGTTAACACAATAATCTAACCCCCAAAAAATCTCTTTACTCGCCATAGATCCCTCCCTGCCGAGAGCGGCATGATCCCCTCCTTTCCTTGCTTTACGTCAGAGGTACAAATTATTCCCAGTGTGCCCCTGTGTTTCACTCCACCGTCCAGCCAGATCTCATGCTCTTGCAGAGCACAAGCGAGATCACGTCCCGTCTCCGTGGAGTCTTGTGCTTAGCGCGGCTGTTATCATTTAACACTTAGGCAGTATTATGTCTGGAGCTGCTGACAAACTGGCGCCTTTGTAATAAGAGTGTTAAACCGGCAGACACCCGGGTCTTCCATTAGCTTCTGCTACTTAACACCAACATTAGAATAGAGCCCAACATTTCTTAAACTGGGATCTAACCAAAGGCTGACCAGGAAGGCGCGAGTAGGCGAAGGATTAGAGATAAAAGACGCTGGATAATTTCCAAAAATGTTTAGACTGAACAGACTTTATCCAAACGTTACACATAGGATTCACAATAGCGCATCAATTCATGAAAAATGTATTTTAATGTAGGACTGACTGAGCGGGACATTATAAGAGACAAAAAAAACAAAAAAAAAACCTGTGTATGGCATAAGAGGTGGACCAGTCAAAGGACATTCATTCCATTGGAACAAAATACAAATTTTAATCTCCTGTTTAAAGGCCAGGAGAAAGCAGACAGTATGGTCTGTGTGTATAGTGAAAGAGGAGACACAGTATAGTGCGTCCAGCTTTAACAAAACACAGATCACTAATAAAACCTACGGGAATGAAAAACTTATATATAAAACCAGAAAATTAAAGTAAATTTGGAGGTACAGTTTATTTTGGGGGATCTGTATTGATTCCATATTTTTCCTTGAGAAGTTTCAGCTGTTCCTCTTTTTTCTTTGTGTCCATTTTCTGGAAAGCCTGCAAGAAGAAATAAAAAATGTAAAAACATGTTAAAAGCACTCCCCCCCCCCCTTTAAAAAAAAAGAAAAAAAAGGGGAGGTAGGAAATAATTAAGATGTATATTATGAAAAGGCTGGTTTTAACCACCTAAGGACCGCTGACGTACTATGTACGTCCTGCCCACGGGTCTCCCTTAAGACTCGCGGATGTACATAGTACGTCAGCGGCGCCTAACCCCCCTCCCACCCGATACTTACCTCCCTCGCTGGAGCCCACGCAGATCTGGCAGGGAGGAAGCCTGCCCTCGTGATTTGCATGGGCCGGCGAGCCCGATGACATCACCACGCTGCGTGGTGACGTCATCAGCAGGCGCCCCCATTGAAATCAATGGAGGGGAGGCGGTGGCTCCTTCAGAGCCCTTTATCTCCCCAACCATTGAAGATAGAGAGATGCAAGTTGCACCGCTGGAAAGGGGAGAGTGCATTAACGGTTTCGCTGCCTAATTGCGATTCAAACCTGGAGGGGGCTGACATCGTGGATGTCAGCCAAGCCTCCAGGTCCCCCCCCCACCTACTGACATCCTCACCATATGTGTGAGTATGTCAGTGGGCCAGTTAACCCCCTAGCTGCCAGGGGGATCCTTGGCCTTTCCAATGATACCAAACATGACCAGGTTTGGTGTAAAAAAAAAAAAAAAAAAAAAATAATAGAAGAGATATAGATATATATTTTTTGTCGGGGGGGGGGGGGGGTTAGTTAATTAGTACCTAGGCTGTCATCTAAAAATAATTAGCAAAAAACGGTCAGAATGAGCGCAGCGCACATAGGTGAACTGGCTCAGCAGTGAAGGGGTTAAAAAGCAAACGCATGTAAAAATTGGGTATTTCTAGTCTCGGGACAAAATTTTGAAACTATTTAGCCGGGGTCTTTTTTGGTGGTGTGTTTTTACCATTTTTTCATCATATTTCATAGTAAATTATTCAATACGATGGAAATAATGGTATTTTTAGAAAGTCCATTTAAAGGCAGGAAAAATGGTGTATAATATGTGTGGGTTGAATAAACGAGTAAGAGGAAAATTTGACCTAAACACTAACAGCGCTGCGGAATATGCTGGCACTTTATAAATAAATAATAATAATAATACCAGCGCAGAAACGTAAAAACAGCAGCGGTCACTAAAGGACGGATTTGTGCAAAACCGTCCGGTCACTAAGGGGTTAACACCCAGGACATACTTGAAAACGAGAAATCTCGATGTATCTTTCCTGGTAAAATCCTTTCTCACCCCCCCCCCCCCCCCGAAAAAACAAAAAACACATGCAGCATGACAATCGAAACCCACTGGAATGGCCCATTAATAGGACACATTTGCCTGTCAGTATGTTACTCCTCCCGCATTGAATGCCATAGCCGTACCCTGTTTGCGTTGTAGTACAGGACAACCAGGTATCTGTTACAGACGTTGAAGCCGGAGAGATGGTCGCAGGCGTTTTTGGCATCGAAGATGTCTTCATACACCACGTATGCTGTACCTCGACTCTCTGGGGTGTTTCCACTGCAAAATTAAAAAAAAAAAAAGTCAGGAGCGGATTAAAGTTTGATCATAAACTGAAACGTGGACATTTAAGTGGTCTTCTGACTTCACTTAATCCAATGCAAGACCCAAAAAGTGCTAGACGACCACTGTGACTATATAGACAAATACCCCCGCACCACAAATACAGTCCTAGAGTCCTACATCTCTGTTAAACATATTTAAACAACAAATAGCACATGTTCAGTGTCGGCTCCTTTTGTCCACTCGCCCCCAGTACAGCGCTGGGAAATCTACTGGTGCTATATAAGCAAGTTAAGAACAACAAGAAACCAACCCCAGGGATGGGGGGGGGGGGGGGAATCAGCAGGACGTAATGACATTTAACCTTGCGCTGCACAGAGACAGTTTGTGGCAGTGAGTGGGTTAATCTCATAAGGGTAGCCATTAGCTGACGTTGTGGCGAGTTTAAAGGATCGTGTGATCACATTGTGTCACTAAATCTCCATCTTTATTAATATAAGCTCAGCTAGGAGTTTTAAAACCTTGTATAGCAGGATTAAGCTGTGTGCACTGTATATTGTACCCATTGCCCTCAGTAGCACCTTTATATAAAATACATGTTAATGTTTGAGCACAACCTAGTAATGTAACACACACACACCCCGAGATGTGTCCACCATAAAGCCGTGATTGAGTTGTAAACACCTCCCACTCGCTGTTTACTTTGTCACAGAAAGCTGATCACACGTTACGATATAACTGGAGTCGCTTTGTGATTGAATAAAGACGTTTTTCTTCCTCTGTATTGTTTGTCTGTTGCGTTTGTGAGATTAAATTATTGATGGTGTACCGGCATGATGATGTTGCTAAGCAACCACCAACCCTCTCTCTGTGGGATTCTGGCAGGATGCAGTGCGGGTTTTGCTTTCTGCTCCTGACATATTTTGCATATTTTAGCAGGTTATTGTGAGATTTCCTTTTTACCTCCCGTTTAAGAGAGTGTTGGGTTGGTTTACACCCAGACCGCAGAGACGCCCCGACCAGGAGAGGGACGGGGGCTTCTTATGGGGTGGGAGGAAATGTAACCCTTGTATATTCTGAATCGTTATCTACCCTTACTATAAATTTATAGCTTTACATATTCTACTAATTGTAAGCTTTGTGTATCTAAAACCACTCTCAGAAATGGTGTTTGAAGGCGATGCAGAAAGCCTGGAGAGCGACAGGTTCAGAGGCCGGGTAGTCACCAGCACCTAGAATTTAACTTCTGGTTGCCATGGCAATGAAATAAAATAAAATAATAAAACCGAGAGGAGAGCACACCAACGTATCCATCCAGAAATTTCAACAGTAGCTCATATATTTAAAGATATTGACAATTTTTAATCCTTTAACCCCATAGTGACCGGGCGATTTCCCCATTTTCTGTCCAAAAGTGCCTGCTGCTGTTTACATTTCTGCTCTGTTTGTGTTTAGGTTTAATTTTTCCTGTTACTCGTTTATTGAACCCACACATATTATATACTAGGGATGCACCGATACCAATACTTTTATATTTATGTCATGTGACGCTTTTCAATAAGAACAGACCTCATAAAAATGCCCCCAGCTCAACACAGACCCCAGACCAGACTTTGGGCGCTGTCCGAATGCTCTATCGGCATTTGGACAGGCTCTTGCAGCCCATCGAGTTCATAATTACCTTCCCGAGGGACGCCAGGAAAGTCTTCGTGCGTGCGCTCGTTGGAAGGCCCCCAGCCGCAATCACGTGTGAAAACTTTGCCGGCGTCACTCGGGGAGGTAAGTATGAACACGGTGAGCTGCCCCAGCCCCTTGGATGCCGGATTAATGCTGGCTTCCGGTATCGGTGGAAACATCGAGGGCACTGCACGAGTACCAAGTACTCTTGCAGTACCCCGTATCGGTGCAACCCTATTATATACTATTTTTCTCAGCATCAAATGGCTTTTCTGAAGATACCATGATTTCCATCATATCGTATAAATTACTGTAAAATATATTATATGAAAGTATGATATGGGGGGGGGGGATAATTGAAAAAAGAAAAAAAACACTTTCAAACTTTAACCCTTTCGCTGCTGAGGCTTTACCCGCCTCTGTGCTGAGCTCATTTTTACCGATTTTGCTCATCATGTTTAAACGTGTTTTGAAGGCTTATTTTAGTATATGACCCAGACATATTATATATCGTTCTTTCTGGCAGACTCGGCAGATTCATAATATGTCATTATTATATGTATACATCATGACCTGTCTGTATATTATAACAAAAAATTTAATAAAATTACAAGTTGTAAATTATTGAAAATTCTAAAGTGTTTTTTTCACATTTTAACATGCGAGCAATTGCGGTTATATTTTGTATGGGGTGCGCTTGTTAAAAAAAATTAGAAATGGGGTCTCGCTACATTTTTTTTTTGGGGAAAATTACGCGATTTTTAACAAACGCACCGCGTACAAAAATCGTTAGCGCAGCATCATTGTTCACATAATTGAAATGGGAACAATATTGCTGCATTAACGAACAAAAAAAAAAAAAAATGTTTTTTTATATTTTTATTTTTAATTTTTTTTAAAAAACTTTTTTCATACTCATGTTTGGTATTGTTGGAACGGCCATGCTCTGGCCAATCCAACAATATCAAACATTAACCCCTAACTGCCACGGATCGGGAGATAGGGGGTTCATTGGAACCCCCTATCTCCCGATCCGTGGCAGTTAGGGGTTAACTCCAGGACTGGCGTCATCGTGCTATGCATGATGACGCCAGTCCTCAGGGGGCATTCCCGGAAGCTTGGCCGACATCTAAGATGTCGGCCAGCTCCGGGAAAGGATCACGAACCGGCGCTTTTCGGCGCCGATTCGTGATCCAGCCCCCATGGGGTTAATTCCAGGTACCGTTAGGAAGGGCAGGCTGTGCCCTTCCAAACCGTGCCTGTATTAACCCCCGCAACGCCGGCGATCGGGAGGGAAAGAGGTCCGAAGGACCTCCCCCCCTCCGCACATGCGGGGGGGGGGGCGCCTGAATTAGGTGTCATCGCCCCACCGAGATGACACCTAATTAGGCCGGCAGCGGTTCCAGGTGCTGGGCTGACATCACCGCACCGGGGGGCCCAGCGATCGGCCGGTACCCGGCCGAACGCTGGCCCCAAAGGGAGGACGCGCTCAGCGCATCCACCGCAAGGAACGTTACCTGCGGGTGGACGCGCTGAGCGCGTCCATAGCAGCGAAGGGGTTAATCCCTAAAATCTACAACTGCCAAAATAGTTTTGAAATTTTGTTCTGAGATTAGAAATACCCAATTTTTACATGTTTTTGCTTTTAAACCCCTTCGCTGCTGAACCATTTCACCTGTGCGCTGAGCTCATTCTGACCGGTTTATGCTCATCCTGTTTAAACGTGATTTGAACTCCTATATTATTATTATTATTATACCTGACAATTTTTAATTTTTTAAACCCACTTTTTATTTTTTTTTATTTTTACACCAAACCAATGATTGGGCCTTTCCAATAATACCAAAACATGACCCACTAGCTGCCACGAATCGGGGGGGGGTTATGGGAGTCCAAAGGACACTGCCCTCCAAGCGGTGCCTCTCTTTCTACATGCAGCTATTGGGGAAGGAGAGGGGTCCAAAGGACCTCCCCCACTTCCCTTTCAGATTCCCCCTGCAGGGGGGGGGGGGTGCCTGAAAAGGACTTCATTGCGACGACCAGGGCCCATATGACCGTCGGGCCAGCTTCAAAAAATCCATAGAGAGGAGTATAGGGAGGGGTTTAAAGGATCACGACGTCCTTGGTCCTTAAGGGGTCAAAGCATAAAGTAATTTATATATATCTTTGGAGATTTAAGAGTTGTTAAAAATCGTTGAATGTAGGAGCTGCTGCTGAAAATTTTAACTGTATGAATTGGAGTGCTCTCCTTCTGGTTTGTTGGGGTGGGGGGCAGAGACAGACACACCAGTATTCCTGGCGTTCAGAGATTCTTACAGCCCTTTTATTTATAGATCACATTATTAAACTTACACTCTGATCTGTCGAATAGGTCCGTACTTGCCAAAGATATCATACATTTCTTCTCCGGTTATTTTGTAAGGCAGGTTCCTGATATACAAAATCCTGTTCACTTCAGGCGGTAACCGAATCTGAGAAAAAAGAAAAAAAAAAAAAGAAGAAGTGGAAATTATCACTAAAAACATCCAAAGACAGAACATTCAGTAATTTGTTGAAGGGGGCAGAAGGGTTAAATAGTATCATCATTTATAGGAGCGCCAACGGTTACTGCAGCGCATTACAATAGTCAATATTTGGGGGGGGTTTAAACAAAATTACAGATTGGACATCACTTTACTCGTAGTATTGAGAAGAAACTAGAAACCCAAACAGCATCATGTGCAAACTGCAGCCCGCAGCGCCCTCTGCTGGCAACGACAGGCAGTGCGGACACTTTAAAGATTAATCAAATATCTGTAAATCACCTCCTAATCAATCGCAAAAACGAAGCAATAAATATGTCACCTTTATTACACAAAAGGAAAGAAAACAAAACCATTTCAGTTGCTTCTGATACGGAGGTGTTGTTGCATTATTTGCTGTGAATGTTTAGGGTTAGTTTGAGATATTGGTCATGTTTAGGGATGCACCGATACCGATACTAGTATCGGTATCGGGGCCGATATTGCCGTTTGTACGAGTACTTGTTACTCGTGCAAACGGCCCGATACATCCCGCCGATACCGGAAGCCGGCGCTGGGCCGGCTTGCCGGTATCCGCGGGGCTGGGGAAGCTGGCCGCGTGCATGAAAAGCACGCGGCCAGCGTTCCCCTTCGGCGCGCCAAATACTCACCCTTCCTGAAGTTCCGGTCTCTGGGCAGTGATGCGGTCACGTGGCCGCCGGGCGCTCCTGTGACGCGGCCTCTCGGCTGGAGGCCGCGTCACAGATGCGCCCGGCGGCCACGTGACCGCATCACTGCCCAGAGACCGGAACTTCAGGAAGGGTGAGTATTTGGCGCGCCGGAGGGGAACGCTGGCCGCGTGCTTTACATGCACGCGGCCAGCTTCCCCAGCGTTCGAGCTGGGGGCCAATCCATGAGAGCTGGGGGCCAATCCATGAGACCTGGGGGCCAATCCATGAGACCTGGGGGCCAATCCATGAGACCTGGGGGCCAATCCATGAGACCTGGGGGCAAATCCATGAGACCTGGGGGCAAATCCATGAGACCTGGGGGCAAATCCATGAGACCTGGGGGCAAATCCATGAGACCTGGGGGCAAATCCATGAGACCTGGGGGCAATCCATGAGACCTGGGGGCCAATCCATGAGACCTGGGGGCCAATCCATGTGAGCTGGGGGCCAATCCATGTGAGCTGGGGCAAATCCATGAGACCTGGGGGCAAATCCATGTGAGCTGGGGGCAAACCCATGTGAGCTGGGGGCAAACCCATGTGAGCTGGGGCAAATCCATGTGAGCTGCGGTCAATCTCATATAAATTTTTATGAGGTCTGTTCCTATTGGAAAGCGTCACATGACATTAAATAAAAGTATCGGTACTCGGTATCGGTCTTAAAAAAGTGGTATCGGTGCATCCCTAGTCATGTTGGTTAATATTGTTTGTTTTAGGATGTTACATTTAGGGTCAAGGATCAAAATTAAGGTTAGTTTTAACATTTGTGATTGTTTTAGGGTTAACCCTAATGTTCTGCTCCATTTTTAAGCATCTGATTATGCTGCTCCTAGCGCTTTTGATCTGAGCACAGCAAGTGTAACAAACCAGGAGCAGCATGTGTTACCTAGAACTGAAGCAAAAAGTAAGAATGTAACGTTAATCCTAACCTTTACCTTAAACGAAAGCCCAAAACTAACCCCACTATCATTACAAGATAGATACAGTTGCAAGAAAAAGTATGTCAACCCTTTGGGACTACGTGGAGGTTTGCATGAATTGGTCATAAAATGTGCTCTGATCTTCATCTAAGTCACAACAATTTGAAAAACACAGTCTGCTTAAAATAATACAACACAAACATTATATGTTTTCATGTGTTTATTGAACAGAACATGTAAACATTCACAGTGCAGGGTGGAAAAAGTATGTGAACCCCTAGCCTAATGACTTCTCCAAGAGCTAATTGGAGCCAGGAGTGAGCCAACCTTGAGTCCAATCAGTGTGATATTATTGGATGTGTTGCTGAAATCTGTCCTGCCCTTTAAAAACACACAACAGTTTTGGGTTTACTGGTTTCAAGAAGCACTGCCTGATGTGAACCATGCCTCGCAGAAAAGAGCTCTCAGAAGACCTACGATCAAGAATTGTTGACTTGCATGAAGCTGGAAAGGGTTACAAAAGTATCTCCAAAAGCCTTGATGTTCATGTGTCCACTGTAAGACAGACTGTCTACAAATGGAGAAGGTTCAGCACTGTTGCTACTCTCCCTAGGCGTGGTCATCCTGTAATGATGACTGCAAGAGCACAGTGCAGAATGCTTAATGAGGTAAAGAAGAATCCTAGAGTGTCAGCTAAAGGCTTACAGAAATCTCTGGCACGTGCTAACATTTTTGTTGACACATCTACAATAAGGAAAACATTAAATAAGAATGGAGTACATGGGAGGACACCACGGAGGAAGCCATTGCTGTCCAAAAAGAATATTGCAGCACGTTTGAAGTTTGCAAAAGAGCACCTGGATGTTCCACAGCACTACTGGCAAAATATTCTGTGGACAGATGAAACCAAAATTGAGTTGTTTGGAAAAAACACACAACACTATGTGTGGAGAAAAAAAAGGCACAGCACACCAACATCAAAACCTCATCCCCACTGTAAAACATGGCGGAAGGAGCATCATGGTTTGGGGCTGCTTTGCTGCCTCAGGGACTGGACGGATTGTTGTCATTGATGGAAAAATGAATTCCAGAGTTTATCAAGACATTTTGCAGGAAAACGTAAGATCATCTGTCCGCCAACTGAAGCTCCGCAGAGGATGGGTGATGCAACAGGACAATGACCCAAAGCATACAAGTTATTCAACAAAAACAAAATACGCCTTCTGGAGTGGCCCAGTCAGAGTCCTGACCTCAACCCGATTGAAATGCTGTGGCATGACCTTAAGAGAGCGATTCACACCAGACATACCAAGAATATTGCTACACTGAAACAGTTTTGTGAAGAGGAGTGGTCCAAAATTACTCCAGATCGTTGTGCAGGTCTGATCTGCAACTACAGGAAACGTTTGGTTGAGGTTATTGCTGCCAAAGGAGGGTCAACCCGTTATTAGAAACATAGAAAAATGTCGGCAGATAAGAACCTTTCGGCCCATCTAGTCTGCCCAATTACATTGATACTTTACCTGGATTTATCTTTTGTTTAGGATAGCCTTATGCCTATCCCATGCTTGCTTAAATTCAATTACTGTTTTGGCCTCTACCACTTCAACTCCACCACCCTCTCAGTAAAATAATGCTTCCTGATGTTACTTTTAAACCTTTGCCCCTCTAATCTAAGACTATGTCCTCTTGTTTTGCTACTTTGTTTCCTTTTAAATATACTCCCTTCCTCTACCTTGTGGATTCCCTTTACGTATTTAAATGTTTCTATCATATCTCCTTTGTCTCGTCTTTTTTCCAAGCTGTACATGTTAAGATCATTAAGCCTTTCCTGGTAACTTTTCTCCTTCAAGCCATACACCATTTTAGTAGCCCTTCTCTGAACTCCAAGATGTCTATATCCTTCTGGAGATACGGTCTCCAGTACTGCACACAGTACTCCAAGTGAGGTCTCACCAGTGCTCTGTACAGTGGCATGAGCACTTCCCTTTTCCTACTGCTAATACCTCTCCCTACACAAGCATTCTGCCAGCATTTCCTGCTGCTCTATTACATTGACTACTTACCCTTAGATCCTCTGCAATAATAACCCCTAAATCCCAACCCTCAGATGTTGAGGTTAGGACTGTATCAAATATTCTATATTCAGCCCTTGGGTTTTTACGTCCCAGGTGCATTATCTTGCACTTATCCACATTAAAACTCAATTGCCACAGCTCCCACCATTTTTTTAGTTTACCTAAATCATTTGTCATTTGGCTGATCCCTCCAGGAACGTCAACCCTGTTGCAAATCTTTGTGTCATCAGAAAAAAGACATACTTTACCATTAATACCTTCCGCAATATCACTAATAAAAATATTAAAGAGAATGGGTCCAAGTACTGACCCCTGAGGTACCCCACTGGTAACAAGACCTTGCGCCGAATAAACTCCATTCAACAATATTGGAATCCAAGCTCAAAGATTGCAATTTATTGATAAGCCTTCTATGCGGAACAGTATCTTACTGAAGCAGCCTTACTGAAATCTAAATAAGCAATGTCTACTGCACCACCTGTGTCTATTATTTTTGTTACCCAATCAAAAAAATCAATAAGATTAGTTTGGCATGATCTCCCTGAGGTAAACCCATGTTGTTTCTGATCCTGTAATCTATGTGTTTTTAGATGGTCAACAATCCGTTCCTTTAACATGGTTTCCATTAATTTCCCCACTACTGACGTAAGACTAACTGGCCTATAGTTCCCAGATTCCTCCCGACTACCCTTCTTGTGAATGGGCACAACATTTGCTAATTTCCAGTCTTCTGGGACGACTCCCGTTAACAGATTTATTTAACCAATCCTTGTTAAAGGTTTTGCTATTACATCACTGAGCTCTTTTAATAATTTAGGGTGGATCCCATCAGGCCCCATTGACTTATTTGTCTTTACTTTAGACAGCTGCTGTAGAACCTCCTCCTCTGTAAACTGATATGTAATTGTCTCGTTAGTGTTTCCTCCTAACTGAGGTCCCTTTCCTTCCTTTTCTTCTGCAAAGACTGAACAAAAATATTCATTGAGGCAGTCAGCGAGACTTTTATCCTCTTCTAAATACCTTCCTTCCTTTGTTTTTAATCTAACTAATCCTTGTTTTACTTTTCTCGTTTATCTAAAAAATGTTTTGTCCCCTTTTTTACTGACAGCTATTTTCTCTGTGTGCTTTGGAAGCTCTTATAAATTGCTTTGCCTCTTTCTGCCTAATCTTATAGGTTTGCCTATCTTCTTCACTCTGAGTTGTTTTATAATTATTGAATGCTGTCTTTTTGTTCTTCACTATTTTGGCCACTTCTGCAGAGTACCACAGTGGTTTCTTCCCTTTTTTGTTTTTGCTAACAAGTCGAATGCAATTGCCTGTGGCCTTCAATAATGCTTCCTTTAAATAATCCCATTTCTCCTGGACTCCCTTTAAACTCCTCCAGTCTCATAATGACTCCTTCACACAAAGTCTCATTTTAGAAAAATCAGTTTTTTTAAAGTCTAAAACTTTTGTTTGTGTGGTGCGGCTCCATCCCTGTTCTTATATTAAACCACACTGACTGGTGATCACTAGATCCCAAATTTTCACCTACAACAACATCCGATACCAAACCTCCATTTGTGAGTATTAAATCCAATATGGCCTCTTTACGGGTCGGCTCCTCAACTACTTGTGTTAGAGATAATCCCAGTAGGGAGTTTAGAATATTTGTACTCCTGGTGCACCCAGCTGTTTTGGTTTTCCAGTTCAAATTAGGAAGATTAAAGTCCCCCATGATAATAACTACCCCCTTCATTGCCATTTTGGCTATTTCCTCAAGCAGCAGATTATCTAGCTCTTCTACTTGTCCAGGGAGTCTATAGATCACACCTACACGAGCTACTGTATGATTGCCAAATGTTAGCGTAACCCAAACTGACTTTATGTTCACCTCGCTCACTTTTATTTGGTTCGTTTTTATGTTGTTTTTCACATACAGGGCCACTCCTCCTCCTTTCCTACCTGTCTTTTCTATATAAAGAGTACCCCGGTATTGTTATGTCCCAGTTATTTTTCTCACTGAACCATGTCTCAGTAACCGCAACTAAATCTACTTTTTCAGATGCCATCATTGCCTCCAGTTCATTGATTTTATTGACGAAACTGCGAACATTTATAGACACGACTCTGAGCTTATCATTTTTTTCCCTGCATGTTGCTTGCACCCTCCGATTTAGTTTTGGGGGACAATCAGGCAGACTGTTTTTTACCCTTTTGTCCCCCCCTCCTAGTTTAAATATTTCTTTGCGAAACCTTTGAACTTCTCACTGAGAACATATGTTCCCCTAAGATGCAAACCATATTTTTTATACAGTTCCTTTCTGCTCCAATTCGAGCTATCATGGGACACAAATCCAAATCCTTGCTCTCGACACCATTCCCGAAGCCACAAATTAAATTCCCTATTGCGCATCTGCCTATCCTGAATGTTATGCACAGGCAAAACTTCAGAGAATGACACAGTGGACGCAATCTGCTGTATTTCACCTCCAAGAACACAAAAATCTTCCTTAATCTCAGAAACCTCATTGCTAGCCAAGTCATTTGTCCCTAGAGATGGACTAGAACATCCACTTCCCCTTGCTGCTTTGCTTGTTTGACAATATTGAGAATACGTCTCTTTTCTCTACGAGCAGTAGCCCCAGGAAGACATCTCACCAAACCACTACTCTCCAGCTCAACACCTCTTCTGATAGAATCACCCAGCAACAATTGCCTTCTATCATGTCCCACCTTTTCCTTATTGTTCTTGGTTGCAGTCCTGCATACCTTAGGCATAGGGGATGGTGGTTCCTCAACTTGGTGTCTGAGCCTACTTCCGTCTCACCACTACACTCTGAAAGTGCCTCAAAAGAATTAAGAAGAGCCACAGACTGTGGGACATGCCTTCTATCCACAACTCTAAGTCTACCAGATCCTACAGTAGTCCATCTGCCGCTCCTAGGAGGCCTCTGTGGCAGTGGCTTTGTAACAGTCAGCCATAGCCATAGCCTGAGTTTGTCTAACAGATAATTTACAAATCTCAGACTTCAAACAGGCAATTTCCTGCTGTAATAAAGAGCTGCCTATATATCAGGCACACTCCAAAAATTGGATCTAAAAACAAATGCATGACAGCTCTTCCACTGGACCAAGCCTGCCATTATAAAAGAATGGATTTAAACCAACAAATCTTACCTTTTTGTAGGTTTTCTACCTCCTGTCTAACCTCAGACTACCTCCAGAGTATCTCCAGAAGATCTCCTCTAAGTGCTCACTTTGAAGGCTTCACAAGCTCAATTAGACCAAGCTAATAGTCCACAAGCTTTATATAGTCACCTAAGAACACCTCCCCCAGCAAGGCGTGGACAAGTTTAACCACTTTAGCAAATAGCGCCCAATTGATTCCAATTGTATGCTAATCAGCAAGAGGAATGAGTCACTAGCCTAACCTAATTTACACACCAGACCTACAGTTGTGTTCAAAATTATTCAACCCCCACTGAAATTGATTTTGATCAGTCATTTTGCTTACAATTAAATCAAAGAGGCACGTGTAGGTCAGACAAATATAACATAACATTTATAATGAAATAACCACAAATGTCTTTTCTGTGCTCACATTATTATCAGTTTTATTCAACCCCCAAGTGACAATCTTAGTACTTATAACTGTAAAAGGATGTTGTACTAACAGCTTTTAAACGGGAAGCATAGCTTGACACAAGTGTCTTGCAGCGATCTACGGGTATCTTCGCCCATTCGTCATGGGCAAAAGCCTCCAGTTCAGTCACATTCTTAGGCTTGCGCACTGCAACTGCTTTCTTTAAGTCCCACCAGAGGTTCTCAATCGGATTTAAGTCAGGTGACTGCGATGGCCACTCCAAAATGTTCCAGCCTTTAATCTGCAACCATGCTCTAGTGGACTTGGAGGTATGCTTGGGATCATTGTCCTGTTGAAAGGTCCAACGTCTCCCAAGCCTCAGGTTTGTGACGGACTGCATCACATTGTCATCCAATATCTCCTGGTACTGAAGAGAATTCATGATACCTTGCACACGCTGAAGCTTCCCTGTACCTGCAGAAGCAAAACAGCCCCAAAGCATGATTGACACCCCACCATCCTTCACAGTAGGCAAGGTGTTTCTTTCTTCATAGGCCTTGTTCTTCCTTCTCCAAACATAGCGTTGATCCATGGGCCCAAACAGTTCTAATTTTGTTTCATCAGTCCACAGAACACTATCCCAAAACTTCTGTGGTTTGTCCACATGACTTTTGGCATACTGCAGTCGACTCTTCTTATTCTTTGGAGACAGCAAGGGGGTGCGCCTGGGAGTTCTGGCATGGAGGCCTTCATTACGCAGTGTGCGCCGTATTGTCTGAGCTGAAACCTCAGTACCCACATCTGACAAATCTTTTCTCAGTTCCTCAGCAGTCACACGGGGACTTTTCTCCACTCTACGCTTCAGGTAGCACACAGCAGTCGAAGTCAGCATCTTCTTTCTGCCACGACCAGGTAGCGTTTCAACAGTGCCCTTTGCCTTGAATTTGCGAATGATGCTTCCTATGGTCTCTCTTGGTATGTTTAACATCTTTGCAATCTTCTTATAGCCATTGCCCTTCCTGTGAAGAGTAATCACCTCTTCTCTTGTCTTCCTGGACCATTCTCTTGACTTCACCATGTTTGTAACCACACCAGTAAATGTCTAGAAGGAGCTGAGTATCACAGTCATTTTAAAGCTGCCTAATTGGTGCTTATTATGCTTTATTGCTGCTCCGTGACATCCACAGGTGTTTTCAATACCTGATTGAAAACACTTGAATGAACCGCTGTTCTTCAGAGTGGTAGTCTTTAAGGGGTTGAATAATTGTGTCAATGAAGAATTCACAAAAGAAACATTTACTACTGTATTACAAAACCAATTGATGTCATTTTAGTTGCATATGGTTCTTTAAAAAAGTCCTTGTAGGATTTCATTCTGAATACAATTACAAATATACACTAAATTCCCTAAAACCCTTTACAGCATTGGGGGTTGAATAATTTTGAACACAACTGTAACTTAAAACCTTAAGATGAATAGAAAAGATCTGTTTGAAACAAAAATCAAAATCACTCACCAGGAAATCTTTAAGTGCTCACTTTGAAGGCTTCACTAAATCCAAAGGTTCACATACTTTTTCCACCCTGCACTGTGAATGTTTACATGTTCTGTTCAATAAAACCATGAAAACATATGTTTGTGTTGTATTATTTTAAGCAGACTGTGCTCTGATCTTCATCTAAATCACAATTTGAAAAACACATTTTATAACCAATTCATGCAAAACTCCACGTAATCCCAAAGGGTTCACATACTTTGTCTTGCAACTGTATATCTGTGTATTTAATATTGCAGAAGCCACCTGCACATCACAGCAATTCGATGAATTGCATCCCAGAGCTCCTGTGCCACATTCCCCATATGCAGCAAATTACCTCTGTCTCACTTTTATACATCCTGGGTCTGTTGTTACACAGAACCCTAAAATCAATGCTATGCCACACTGTAGCTTTCTAGCAGAGATAAGGTTTATACACACAAAGTCTGTATTCCTGCAACTCCTTCCAGCGGCAAAAACAAAAAACACACACACATACACCAAATGTATAGAAAAACGAAAGCTGGCTGCACTCAAAAATAAAAAGAACAAATTTTTTTTCAAAACATTAAAAAGTTGCGACAGACGTTTCGGCTCTCAGGAGAGATTTTCAAGGAGCCTTGAAAAGGACTCCTGAGAGAGCCGAAACGTCTGTCGCAACTTTTTAATGTTTTGAAAAAAAATTTGTTCTTTTATTAATGAGTGCAGAGAGATAGACATATATATTAGTGGCACTTCTGGCAGGCACAAACAGTAACCTGCCCCAATTTAAAAAAACTCAATAGTTTCCCAAAATGGTCTAATTAATGAGGCATCACTTTTGGTAGCGTCCACATTGAAGAGCGCCCCCCCCCCCAAATCAGGATCATTTTTACCATGTGGTTCGTTTGGGGGTTGTGCCATTTCTATAGTAAACCGTAGGAGGTCCGAGATGTCAGGAAGCCTCAATCTAAGGGTTCGATTTCATTTGGCACAATGGCTGGAATGGACACCTTTTCCGATAATTTTTCAGATCGTGAAATTCAGCTGCGAGCTTACCCGCCATTTCGATTGGCAATAAAAATTCAGATCAAATATAATCGGCTCCCGCGGCTACACCTTTTAATGGAAATACTGACTTCAAATCAGGCCTGTCAAACTCACGGAGCCACACATGCTGATGCCTACAATTCCCAGTATTCATTCGATGCAATAGATAGCCATGGAATCATGGGAGTTGAGGGCATCAACATCTGGGAGGCCGGCGTTTGCCAGCCCCGATTTAGTGATTCAAGTCAAAACGTAAATCGACACGCCAATTAACAAAAGAAATTCAAAAAGGCTAAAAGCTGTCGATAAATGGAATTGCAGGAAGAAAAAAAATAAGGAAGGAATTTCTGTAATCTTTGTTCAACCCTTTGCCGCCGGGGGGCATACTATGTGGGGCACCGCGGCAGGTGGGACTGAACACCATGGGGCAGCATAACATGCCCCACTGGCGTCTATGGGCCGCGACAGGCCCGCCCGGTGACGCGGGTCATTTGCTGCCTGGATTCAGACAGTCTGTCAGGATCAGCACCGGAGGGTACTGGCCTTGCGGTTACGAGCCTGGTATGCAGTGAACAGCAACACTGTAGACACCTGAGGGTACACGGGTGGAGGCAGAAGCAGGAGGTCCAGCACTGATGTGATGCTGGGGTTGCAAGAGGGATGACCAGGGTGGATGAAGGGATACCAGAAGTCAGTATACAGCAGGGGTCTTGGAAATGCTTGAGGGGGGACACGATGAGACAACAGGTGCCAGGACACTTGGAGGACTTGAGACACTGGGAACTTTGGAGTTACCTTGAAGGGGAGAACACAAGGGTGCTGTACACAGGAGGTATCTAAGCGCAGTACAGAAGGGATATCCAGAAGCCGTGGTCAAATAGGTAAGCAGGGTCTGTTTCACAGGAATGTCTGGAGTAAAGCAGAGTAGGTCTTAACTTCAGCAGGTAAAGGCACTTAATGCAAAGGCCCAGCTGGAAGGGGGAAAGGCACTTTTATTTCCAGCAGGGGTGTGGTGTGTGTGCGCGCACTGTGATTAACTGTTTCTAGTCTGGACAGCCAGAGCTGAGGCTGAGCAGCACTTTACATGGATGTGCTGCAAGCACGTTTTAAGCAGCGAACAGCAGGCATGGTGCAGTCATCGGCGGGGAGCCTGACACAGTCCCCCTGCAGCTGAATGACGTGTGTCACTGCATAGGATGGCCAGCCGCAGCAGCCAGGAAGCAGGGTGTGCTAGTATGCCCCCGCCAGCATGAACCCCCACCCCCCACCAGGTACAACCCGCATGGTGGTAAGGGGTTAAACATCAGATTATTCTAATAGGTTTTTAAAAAAAAAAAGCACAAATCTGTATTATTAGCTCCAGCCGAATGAATCAGCTGATCTCTCCCACCCTGTAAAAATGGCCATGTCCTATTTTTTTGACCATTTTTCATTAAAATCTTTCTATGAAGACCCATTGTTCCCTCTACATCAGGGCTGTCATACTATGGCCCCTCAGAGGTTTCTGTAAAATAACTCCCATAATTCTCTGGACATTTATTGCAAAGAATTAAAAGGTATTGCAATTGGGACGTACTAAACAGAATATTGGGGTGATTGACTGCAATACTCAGCTATATCATTAGGTGTCAGTATACATTTTACACACATACCTGCTAATGAACCAAGATATGTTGCTCTTTTCCGTAGTGCTTGATACGAACACAGTTATTCAAAGAGAATCGAAAAGTTACCGTACGTTCGGTGACTTTTCGTTCCCTGCACTTCGGGGCGATTCGGCGATCCTATTTCGTCGACCCTACGGTGTATTCAGTAAGCACCACAGGGCCCCCGTAGTGCAGGGAAAACCTGCCGCAAACCCGCCAAACACTCACCGAAACCCTCAGAAAACAGCTGGATTAACCACGCCACACACACACACACACACACACCACACACCACACACAGGAGAAACCCGACTACCCGCTGATCACAGCGCAGAGCAGCCGCCACAAAAACCCGAACCCGCAGATGAACGAGGTGAACAAAAAAAAAAGAAAAAAAAAAAGACAACAGTACACTTGAATGTTTGAAAAGTGAGACACTGTTTGCGAAAAAACTGCTGAGCGAAAATGTCTGGTATTTACATACAAGATCCAATGAATGATAATAAAAAAAAAGATCTGTTACAGAAAAATGAAGAAAAAAAAAGGGAAAAAAATATATGTTTAAAAAAAATAACCAAAAATGCCTAAAAGATACAAAAAAAAAAAATCTAAAAATAAAGCGACTCTTTACAGCAGAATAAAATAATAAACGATTAGATATTGAATTAAAATATGAATATTTTTAACATTGAAGCCTATGGGATTCTCCTGAATAAACCTGTTGAATTAAACCACGGAACAGCAGGTCATTTCAGCAACTTTTCCCTGCTGTTTTGTGTTCTCTGAATAGACGAAGCATTGCTTCTCTTTGGGGGATTTCACTGCCCTCGAACAGGCACCGTATGTGCAGGCAATTCGCCAACATTTGGCAAATTGCCTGCTCTCTGAATAGCCGAATAGCCCTGAAATTTCACTGTACTCTGAATTTCAGTGTCCGGTTACATTTCGGGGCCAGATCAGTGCTCTTTAAATAACCCTGTAAGTTGCAAAGGTTTATTGAAAATATTTAAATTTACTACCAGCAATTCAATAATCAGAAATAGAGATAATTAGTCTACTTAGGGGTGTAATATCAGGGTAACACATGCCAAAGAACATATTTAACCTGTTTCTGATATAAATATTGGTATAATTATTTAATCAGAAACAGGTTAAATATGTTCCTTGGCATGTGTTACCCTGATATTACACCCCTAAATAGACTAATGTTCTCTATTATTTCTAATTAATACACCGAGTCTACTTAGGGGTGGAGTATCATAGTAACACATGCCAGGGAACATATTTAACCTGTTTCTGATATGAATGTTTGTCTTAATTATTTTTCTAGATGGGGATTATGGGTGGAATATTAGATTTACACATGCAAGGGAACATATACCCCTATTCCTATCAGAATCAGATTGAACATATTCCTTGGGATGTTTTACCATGATATTTCACTCATAACCCTTAGACCAGGACTTGACAAATTTGCTTTGAATCTAGGAGCCAACCTTTCGGCGAGGATTCGCCTTTATCAAGATATACCAGTGTGCACCCCTTGTAAGCCAATAATATACAGCCACACTCTACAAGAGTGAAGATGCTTAATCAGCCAAATAAATGTAAACATATAGCCTAGTCAGCAAACACACAGACACACACAAACACAGAATAATATATAACGCAGAGGTCTATCAGGCACATACATATCTATACACAATGTGAGGTGGGAGACTAGGTCTGATGACGACACGCCGCATATAGACGTACACACACACGACGCTCAGGCAGCCTCTACAGACACTCCGTCACGGTGTTAATACTCACATTCGCACGTTTCGCCGCTTGCATCGCCATGTTTCCCGAGCAGAGAGTTCCTCACACCAATCCCGAACGATTACAGCGACTCCTACGGAAAGAACAATGCGGAAACGCGGCGCGCAGGAAATGACGTTACTTCAGCCGAGTGTAAATTCCGCATTAGAGTACTATACACTCGAGATATCGCTGTCTTGTAAAGCTGCGCGCGTTCATACCAAACCAGTGGAGGTGTTTAAAACTCTAAGGGGTGTTTAGTAGGCGATGAATTCGGGTGACTAACTTAGAGGAACCTCAGAGAAAACCTCCAACTCACATATATACCAGTTTTAAGGGCTACCATAACCATCAGATTTATTGTTTAAGCAATCAGGTATCACACGGGATTTAATATAAAATAATGAGGATTTTATTTAGGAAGCTCTATCATAATGAAATGTAACTGGCTTCTCTAAACACAATGAGCTCCCACAAAATGTCTGCTTCTCATTCTGTATTCTTAATAAACGTAAAACAGCACAGGTGCCAACAGTCCCTGTTTTCCAGGGACAGCTCTTAGCATTCCAAGATCCTCCATGTTTTCCTGGACTCAATTTATTCATGTTGATGGGCAGTGCATGAAAAATGCCGCCCCACAATCTGTGGAATCCATACGCTGCAAGAAAGAAATCAAGGTATCCCGGGTGACCCGCCTTAATTAGGTTATTGATTTCCCCAGTCCTGCAGATTGTAAATACCCACGGGAATAGGGCCCTCACGTCCTCCTGTATCTGCAGCCAGGAATACTATCCAGCCTCCTGTATGTATTGTAGAATTGTCCTGTCTCTACCCATTTCATCTTTTGTACAGCGCTGCGGAATGTGTTGGATGCTTAACCACTTGGCTGCTATGGACGCGCTCAGCGCGTCCAGCCAAGTGGTTCTCCTGTGCTACGGACGCGCTCAGCGTGTCCGAGCACAGGAGGCAGCAATCTGGCGGATTGCTGCGCCCCCCCCCCGGTGCGGGCTGACATCTTGGATGTCAGCCCAGCACTCGGGAGCCCGGCGGGGACATTAGATGTCATCGCGGCTACGCGATGACATCTAATTCAGGCGCCCCCCCCCCCCGCATGTGCGGAGGAGGCGCCTGAAAGGGAGGGGGGGGGTAGGTCCTTCGGACCTCCCTCCCGATCGCCGGGGAGCAGGGGGTTAAGACAGACACTGCTTGGAAGGGCACAGCCTGCCCTTCCAAACGGTGGCTCTCATTAACCCCTGGGGAGCCGGATCACGAATCGGCGCTGAAAAGCGCCGGTTCGTGATCCTTTCCCGGAGCTGGCCGACATCTTGGATGTCGGCCAAGCCTCCGGGAACTCCCCCTGAGGACTGGCGTCATCGTGCAAAGCACGATGACGCCAGTCCTGGAGTTAACCCCTAGCTGCCACCAACGGTGGAGATAGGGGATTCATTGGAATCCCTATCTCCCGATCCGTGGCAGCTAGGGGTTAATGTTTGGTACTGTTGGATCGGCCAGAGCATGGCCGTTCCAACGATACCAAACACCACTGTGAAAAAAGTTTTTTAAAAAAATAAAAAAAAAATGAATAAATATTTAAAAAAAAATAAAAAAAAAATAAACAAGTTTTTTTTTTTTTTTGGTTTGTTAATGCAGCAATATTGTTCCCATTTCAATTATAATGTGAACAATGATGCTGCACTAACGATTTTTGTATGCGGTGCGTTTGTTAAAAATCACGTAATTTCCCCCAAAAAAAATGTAACGAGACCCCATCTCTAATTTTTTTAACAAGCGCACCCCATACAAAATATAACCGCAATTGCTCGCATGTTAAAATGTGAAAAAAAACACTTTACACGTTGTAAATTATTGAAAATTCATTTTTTATTGCATTTTTGTGTTATAATATACAGACAGGTCATGACGTATACATATAATAATGACATATTATTAATCTGCCGAGTCTGACGGAAAGAACGATATATAATATGTCTGGGTCATATACTAAAATAAGCCTTCAAAACGCATTTAAACATGATGATCAAAACCGGTAAAAATGACCTCAGCACAGGGGCGGGAAATGCCTCAACAGCGAAAGGGTTAATAAATAATAATAATAATATGAATTATACATGTTGCAGGAAACCAACTTCCCTGTGCTTGTCCTCTGAATGAAATAGTAACAGGTGTCCAAGAAAACATTGCCGACCTGGCAATGGTCCTGGGTTTAGGTTCAGTGTCCCAGTGGTCAATTGTCCCAAGATGCCATCCCATGATTTGAATCTTAAAGTTTAGAGTTACAGGACAGTTAACCCCTGGGACATCAAACGCCAACCTAGGAACCTACCCAGGAACACCCTAAAATGTTGACAACTATGAAAAAGTATGAGATCTACCAAAATGGCTCGGTCGCACGTTTAAATATATTACATAGTTACATAGTTATATAGGCTGAAAAAAGACATGCGTCCATCGGGTTCAGCCTCTCCCACATAACCTACTGCTTTTGATCCAAAAGAAGGCAAAAAACCCAGTCTCAAGCGCTCGCCAATATGCAACATACTGGGAAAAAATTCCTTCTTGACCCCAGAATGGCAGTCAGATTTCTCCTTGGATCAAGAAGCTTTTACCCACATATTAAATATTATAACCCTTAATATTCTGTGTCTGCAGGAAGTCATCCAGTCGTTTTTTAAAAGTCTGTACAGACTCTGACCCAACCACCTCAACAGGCAGAGAATTCCACAGCTTTATTGTTCTCACCGTAAAATAACCCTTCCTATGCTTTAAGCTAAATTTTCTTTCTTCCAGTCTAAATGGATGACCCCTTGTCCTGTGTATAGTCCTGTTAATGAATAGGTTATCAGACAATGGTTGATAATGCCCCGTATATATTTATATAAGGTTATCAGATCCCCTCTAAGGCGCCGTTTCTCTAAACTAAACAGGTTTAAGCTTGTTAGTCTTTCCTCATAACTTAACCCTCCATCCCCCTTATTAATTTAGTTGCCCGTCTCTGCACTTTTTCTAACGATATAATATCTTTTTTTAAGACAGGTGCCCAAAATTGCACGGCATATTCAAGGTGCGGCCTGACCATTGATTGATACAGAGGCAAAATTATGTTTTCATCCCGTGAGTGAACTCCCCTTTTAATGCATGCCAGTACTTTGCTGGCCTTGGCGGCTGCTGTTTGACATTGCACATTGTTACTTAGTTTGAAGTCTATGATTATTCCCAAATCCTTCTCCTGCTTGGATTTCCCTAACTCCGTACCATTTAGGGTATAAATTGCTTGTGTGGTCTGCACTCCAAAGTGCATAACTTTGCATTTATCTAGATTAAATTTCATCTGCCATTAAAGTGCCCAGTCCCCCAATCTATCTAAATCCCTCTGCAGTGAAGTAACATTCTGCTCACATTGTATTTCTTTTCCTAGCTTTGTGTCATCTGCAAACACTGATACATGACTTTCAATGCCTATCTCAAGGTCATTTATAAATAAATTGAATAGTATTGGTCCTATAACAGACCCGAGGGACACCGCTTACCACTGGTGTCCATCTTGAAAATGTACCATTTATGACCACTCTCTGTACCCTATCTTTTATCCAGTTTTCTATCCAAGAACAAGTATTTTCATCTAGACCATTTTTTCTTAATTTAAATAGTAACCTTTTGTGTGGAACTGTGTCGAAAGCTTTGGCAAAATCTAAGTAAATCACATCCACTGCGACCCCCTGATATATACTTCTACTTACTTCCTCATAGAACGTAATTAGGTTAGTCTGACATGATCTGTGTGTCATGAAACCATGCTGATTTTTGCCAATTACATTATACCTGAAATATATATGAAAATGCTGATCGGAAAATACATACTAGCTGTGTGATCTGTCCATGTTGTGTTTAATGGGACGTGTTTTTTTTTTTATGTATGGACAAATAGGTAGCGTCAACATTTCCCTCATGACGTAGCCTATGGAAGATGGGTATAGTGGTGCGACAATTACTTGTACAGCGCTGCAGATTATGTTGGTGCTTTATAACGGGTAAGACAAAATAAAAAATAACACGCAAAGGTGGACACGTGGGGTTTTTCGGAGAGCATCTTTGACTGATGTAGTTGAATACACCAGAGAAAGTCAATATTTTTGCAGCAGAGAAACGCCAGCGATTCACGAAACGGGAATCCAAACAGCTGCTGCAGAAGAATCTACCTCGGGAAACACTTGTGCTGTTTGGTTAATAAAATCAGATCCCCTCTAAGGCCCAGTATATATTTACATAAAGTTATCAGATCCCCTCTAAGGCCCCGTATATATTTATATAAAGTTATCAGATCCCCTCCAAGGCCCCATATATATTCATATAAAATCAGATCCCCTCTAAGGCCCCGTATATATTTATATAAAGTTATCAGATCCCCTCTAAGGTGCCGTTTCTCTAAACAGGTTTAAAATTGTTAGCCTTTCCTCATAACTTTAATTACCATGGCAATTCCTGCAGAAACACAAAAGCATTTTATGCCAAATCGCTGCAACTCCAAGTGGTTACAGTCATATGGTATACAATGGCTATGGACTGCAGGACCATCTCCCCAGAAGGCCAATACATGGCCAGTGGTAAGAAACCCAATGGCTATGGACTGCAGACCCATCTAAAGGCAGTGGTATGACACACACAACAGCTGTGGACTGCAGGCCCATCTCTCCATCAGGCCCATATAAGGCCAGTGGTTTGACACACAATGGCTAAGGCCGTATATAGATAGATATATCTAGTGGTACGAATGTATGGGCCAGTGGAGAGATCAAACAATTCCCTCTGACTGGCCCATGGTCTCCTTTATACCATTACAATCTAGAACATGACAAATTCTGGATTGTCAGGAGGACATGGCATGCTGCCATCATACAACCGCATGTCTGTTTTGCTCCAGGTAACTATGAGAGCAAAGTGACTTTATAGAACACGAGCAGTCTTCAGCGGACACATTAATTCTCCTGGCAAAGCCTATTTGTGGTTCTTGATGCAATGTAAATATAATCCGGCCCACATCTATCAAGGAACTGAATCAAGAGAAAGTATCTTTGGAGTAACAATAGTGTTTCTATTGAAATGTTTCTTATTAGAGCTTTGAAACTACGCCAGTACACACACAACGTGGGATACATGACACCAACGTGTGGTGGCCTTCAAAAGAAAGAGCTCCTGCAGAGCAAATTCTATTAATCGAAATGCAATTTGATGACCAGTGCCTTTAAACCCTTCACTACCACGAACTTGGTCAATATTTTTATTATCATGACATGTATTTGAAGCATGAGATGCAAAGTTAACAATTCGAGTACAATAGAAACTTTGCACAGAAAACGTTAAATATTGAAATAAAAATGGTCAAATTTAAATTAATTTTTTTATGCATTAGATTATCCTTTGCATTACAGAATTCTTGCTGGGATAAAAGGTTTTAAACTGTGGATGGCGTCCCTTTTCTAACACTGTCACAGGGGTTCTGCATTATCAGCATACAGGCCTGTGTGTGAAATACAGTAAATGTTACAGTTACAAGAATTTATAAAGCACTAATAAGTACCGTAGCGCTGTACAATGGGTGAGACAGAGTAACAAATTTACACTCTACGAGGAGAGGGGTGACATACTAGCAGGGTAATTCAAAGAGAATCGAAAAGTCACCGCACGTTCGGTGACTTTTCATGCTCTTCAATTCGGTTCGTTTTGCCGATCCCATTTCGGCGACCCTGCGGTGTATTCAGCAAACACCACAGGGTCCCTGAAGTGCAGGGAAAAGCTGCCGCAAACCCGACGAAAACTAACCGCAAAACCCGCAAAAACATCTGGATTAACCCACCGAAAACCACGGAAAAACCCGAGCAGGAGCCGATCACACGCAGCGAAGCCACCGGAAAAAGCCGAGACCGCAGACGAGTGAAGTGAATAAATTAGGAAAACAGTTCGCTTGAATGTTTGCAAAGTGAAACGCTGTTTGCAAAGAAACTACTGAGCGAAAATGTCTGAAATTTACATATGATCAAATGAATGATAATAAAAAGGGCTGTTACAGAAAAAAGAAGTAAAGTTAAAAGAAAACAAACAGAAAAATGCTTAAAATATCCAAAAAAAATCTATAAATAAAGAGACGCTTTACTGCAGAATATAATAAACGGTTTATTAGATATTGAATTAAAACAGGAATATTTTTAACATTGAAGCCTATGGGATTCTCCTGAATAAATCTGCTGCATGAAACCACCGAATGGCAGGGCATTTCGGGAACCTTTCACTGCTGGTTTGTGTTCTCTGAATAGCCGAAGCAGTGCTTTTTCATGGGGATTTCTCTGCCCTCGAACAGGCACCGAACAGGCACCGTATGTGCAGGCAATTCACCAGGATTTGGTGAATTGCCGGCTCTCTAGATAGCCGAATGGCCAAGAAAGGTAACCGAACGCTGATTTTCAGCGTTCGGTTACCTTTCTCAAGCAATTCGGATCTCTTTGAATTACCCTGTAGGTGAGGGTAAATAGCATATGTGAAGTAGTGGGGTGCATGTGGGCTGGGTGGGAAGATGAAGCACAAAATGTACAGTGGGGGGGATCATCGAGTGAGCCGATAGGATTTTACCAGGAAGGATACATTGAGATTTCTCTTGTTTTCAAGTATGTCCTGGGTGGCGAGTATGTACTGTTAGGCGTCTTGCCCAAGGACACTTACTGGAGAGGTGCTCGTCAGGATCGAACCCATAGACTTCTCTAAAGTAATGTGTTTTCAGAGACTTCTTGAAGGACTGGAGAGACGGGGAGATTCTGATGTTGCGGGGGAGGGAGTTCCATAAAAACAGTTATTTATTTATTTATTTATTTATAAAGGATTTTACCAGGAAGGATACATTGAGATTTCTCTCGTTTTCAAGCATGTCCTGGGTTCAAGAACATTGAAGTGTTACAGTTACAGAAATACAAAGTAATACAATGCAAGATATTATGAAAAAACACATATACAGATTAACAGAAAATAAATATGTAGAAAAATAGTCATTATGTTACATGTATACAGGTGCATTCTGTATTGAGGTATGTTAGTAAGGAGCCCTTGAGTGACTTAAGACTGGTGGAAGATTTGATGGTGTCTGGGAGGTTATTCCATAATTGTGGTGCTCTGTAGGAAAATGAGGATCGAGCCACTGTCTTTTTGTATTGTGGTATTGCAAGTAAGGTGCTGGTCCTGGATCGGAGGTTATAGGATGAGGGAGCTGCTGGGGGAAGCAGTCTATTCAGGTAGGGTGGCAGCTTCCCAGAAATGCTCTTAAACACCAGGCTGGAAATGTGAAGGGTGCGTCTGGATTCCAGCGATGGCCAGTTTAGCTCTTTTAACATGTCACAATGGTGGGTCATGTAGTTACATTGTAGCACAAAGCGGCAAAATGAGTTATATAATGTAGTAAGTTTCTGAAGATGTGTTTGCGGGGCGGCTGCATACACTACATCTCCATAATCAATAGCTGGCATAAGCATTTGTTGTACAATCTGCTTTCTTACCGCGGGACTCAGGCAGGATTTGTTTCTGTACAGGGCACCTAGTTTGGGGTAAAGTTTAGATGAGAGTTTTTCGATGTGGGGGGCCAAAGGATAGATTAGGGTCCAACCACATACCTAGATATTTGAGAGAAGTGACTGTGGTCAGCGTGCCATTTGATTTGTCCCCACACATAGATGGGGATTTTGCAATTTGTGTAGTTTAGGTTTTGTTCCAAAGAGCATCGTTACAGTTTTGTCATTATTAAAAAAAGTTTGTTGTGTTTGATCCACTTTTCTACCTCTGTGAATTGTTCTTGCAGCACGGCTTCCAGCTGCCGGAGAGTTGGTTTGCTGGTATAGATTACGGTGTCGTCTGCGTACATGTGTACAGTTGAGGCTTTGCAGACGTTGGGCAGATCATTTATGAATATTGTGAATAGTAGGGGGCCGAGTATTGAGCCTTGGGGTACACCGCAAGTGACAGGGAGGGGGAGGGAGGAGCTGCCAGAAATTGACACATATTGTGATCGGTCAGATACATATGATTGAAACCCAGTGGCGTAGCGTGGGGGGTGCCTCGGGGGCGGTCGCCCCGGGCGCAATTTTCTTAGGGGGCGCAAAATTTCAAAAGAAATTTGAACCACTAATATTTTCCAGCAGGGATCAGCAAGGTGTCCGCCAGTTTTGCCACGCCAGCGGTGACTTAGCACTCAGCGTCCAGAAGGGAGGACCAGGACATAAAATTATGGTTCTGTCCCGACTCCTCCTTAACGCTGACTTGAGTCATGTGAAGCAGTGCAGCATTATTCGACGGAACACCCTGTACCACGCATGTCAACCCCCCTTGAAGCACTGTTCCAGCCCCCCTGCAGCTGGCAGCCCTGCAGCTGCTGACCAGGGAGAAGGGAGGGAGGCACCTGCCCTGCAGCACAATTTAAAATTCGGTCTCCACTAAGCCCACTGGACAGCCCCCCCAGGCCACCAGCAACTCCACACAGGTAGACAACACTGTGTGACACCAGAGCAGCGTGACCAACACACAGTGAGGGGCACAGGGAGACAGTGACTGGAGGTTCAGGGAGAGAATGACTGGGAATACTGGGAGAAAGTGACTGGAGATACTTGGATAGAGAGAGAGTGACTGGGGGTATTGGGAGAAAGTGGGAGTACTTGGAGAAAGATTGAGAGAGAGACTGGGGGTTACTGAGAGTGACTGGGGGTATTGGGAGTACTTGGAGAAAGATTGAGAGAGAGACTGGGGGTTACTGAGAGTGACTGGGGGTATTGGGAGAAAGTGGGAGTACTTGGAGAAAGATTGAGAGAGAGACTGGGGGTTACTGAGAGTGACTGGGGGTTACTGGGAGTGACTAGGGGTTACTGGGAGTGACTAGGGGATACTGGGAGAGAGTGACTGGTTAAAATGTGAGAGTGGAACTATGCTAGGGTATACTGGAACAGGGTGACTGGTAGCAGTGGCATAGCGTGGGGGACATGTGTGTTTCATTTTTTTTATTATATCAGTATTTTGTTAATATACAATACTTGTGCTTGTGGGGTAACGGGGTCAATACGCTACTGGTAGAAGGGAATCATGGTGTGTTATCATGTCCACAGGTTGGGGGGGGGCGCACAATTCTTGCCTTGCCCCGGGCGCTGACAACCCACGCTACGCCACTGTTGAAACCAGGTTAACGTGCGATCACCCATGCCAGAGTTTTTTAGTTTTTCTAACAAGATGCCATGGTCTACTGTGTCAAAGGCTTCGGCAAAATCAAGGAAGATGGCTCCAGTTAGGTTTCCTTGTTCCATCCCAGCCTGGATATCATTACAGACTTTTAAAAGGGCGGTTGTAGTTGAGTGATTTGGACGAAAGCCGGATTGATCTGGGGTTAAGTAGTTCCAATATTGATAATAATCACGTAATTGTGTGTAGACGCATTTTTCCAAAATTTTTGACATTACAGGGAGCAATGATATCGGACGGTAGTTGGATACCAAAGTACTGTCACCACTTTTATGGATAGGTACCACTCTTGCAGTCTTCCAGAGTTTGGGTATGTATCCAGTCGCCAGTGATTCATTGATTAGGGTTGCGACAGGATTTGCAATTGCCGGTGCACTGATTTTCAGCAGCATTGCTGGTATTTGATCAGGTCCAGACTGGTATTTCATTTTTTGCTTACGGAGAAGTTTAGTAACAACACTGACAGGCACTGGTCTAAAACTGAATTCCTGTCTGATACAGGGACTTTGCACAGTTGGAGGGGCCTGATCTGCATGAGGCCTTTCTGATTGCATGTCATTTCCTAGCTTGGCAATCAAAGTGGTGGCGCATCCAACAAAATAACCATTAAAGGCATTTGCTACATCTAGGGGGTGTTGCAGGGTTTTGTTGTTTAATTTGACAGCAGCTGGCTGGGAGTGGACTGGGGGTGCTTGTATGTTACTTATGGTTCTCCAAAAGTTTCTAGGGTTTGATATGTTATGGTTAAGATTTTCATTGAAGTAATGGGCTTTAGCCATTTTTGTTTGTTTTGTGCATTCATTCCGGCATTTTCGGTATTCGCAGTGATCGTTCATGGAACCAGTACTCTTGAAAATTGACCACAGTGAATCTCTAAGACGGTACATTAGTGTAATATCAGCTGTAACCCAGGGGAGATGGGTCCCTTTTACTCGCACTTTACGCAGCGGGGCATGGGAATTCCAGACTTTCAGGAGCTCAGACTGAAAGTATTCAATTGCACAGTCTAGGTCTGGGATTAGGTTTAGTCTGTACCAGGGGAGCGGTTTGAGATCACTTAGGAAGGATTCAAGAATAAATTTCTTGAAAGACCTGGTGGTTATTACCTTTGGGGGAGATTTCATTGCCTTTATTTTGCGCACGCAGTACACTAGACAATGGTCACTAAAGCTATTAGCAAGAACACCTGCCTCCTGTATTCGATCAGGAGATGAGGAGAGAATCCAGTCCAGCAAGGTATGGTTAGGGCTTTTCATATTAATGCGAGTGGGGGGAGGAGATTAATTGAGTTAGCTGCAAAGTTTTAAACAGTGAGCAGTGTTTATTGTTTTTAGGATTTAGCCAATCTGTATTAAAATCGCCGAGGACCAGCATTTCACTTTTTTGGTTTTGGGCAAGTAGGTTATTAAGGATTTGAGATATGTCAGAGAGGGAGTGCACTGGAGAGCTCGGTGGGCGATAGAATCCAGCAACAATGATGGATTTACTGAATGGAATCTCAATTAAACCAGAGAGGAAATCAAAGGTGACAGGGGAGCTAGAAGTCTGTAAGGGGGTGAACTTTATGGACTCCTCAACATAAATAACAATTCCCCCTCCTCTCTTTGCTCTGTCCTTTCTATAACATGAATACCCCTGTATTGATATGGCAGAGTCTGGTACTTTTGGGGTTAACCATGACTCTGTGAGCACAATGATTTTGGGTTTGTAATAGCAACACCATGCCTGAAGCTCATCCAATTTAGGGAGTAAACTGCGGATGTTACAGTGCACAAAAGAGAGGCCTTTTTTAGTGGGGAGACTAAAGGTTGTGTCACCTATAGGACCAGGGTTAGTTTCCACATCGTTTGCCAGGGAAAGTAGCAGGATAAATAGGAATTTGGACAGAGTTTTCTTTTGGTAATAATGTGGTTGCAGAGTTTTAAATCTTTGTCTGGGGGTGGGAGGGCTGGATTTTAACACTCTCCACCAGCACTCAGCTGATAGGTTAAAAGAACGGAGCAGGCTGTGGTTTATTGGAACTGCTTTTCCATCCTGGGGCAATTGGAAAGGTGTATAGAAGGAGAGAGTAGTTTTAGAGAGAAGGGATGAGAAAGAAAAGAGAAGCAATAGTGGCATAAACATTATAGAGAAAGGTGTTGGAGGTGAGTAAACAGGAAATAGAGAGGTACCAGAGTAAATGGTGTAGGTTGCTGCGATATCACATGATCAATTAGTTGGGTATATATTAAATGAAAACCATGGGGTGGGTGGGTGAGAGCAAAGTCCTGCTGGATGAGGATGATTTAGCTTCTCTCTGCCAAGGCCAGGTAGAGAGACTGAGTTTTGGGCGTGTGCTGAAAGAGAAATTAAGATTGCAAATAGCATCACATTGGGTTGAAGTTGTCCAGGAACTAGGGGGGAGTTTGTAGGGGGCAATAAAAGTTAAGGTTCATTGAACAGGGACATGGGGCAGAATAGCAGGCCTGGAGGAAATATAGAAAAAGGGAGTGGAATGCAGAAATCAGATAGCATTACAACAATTCAAATATATAAAAGATACACTTGTGTGCTATATATATATATTCTATCTACACCTATATCACACACATATACAGTGATATTACAATGTAAACATAATATACATCAAGAGAAAAGGCATTAGGCTATGTCAGATCACCTTCAGTGAATGAAGTTTCTAAGCAAGATGCCTCATTGTGGTGAGTCCTGCTGGATGAGGATGATTTAGCTTCTCTTTGCCAAGGCCAGAGACTGTAGAGGGAGAATCTGGGATCTCTTAATGCCAGCAAGAAGGGCGTTACAGTAGTCAAGGTGGGAGATAATAAGAGCTTGGATGAGGTTTCTATCAGAGATCACCTGTAGTTCAATGAAATCACAGCAATTGAATAAGGAAAAAATAACAGTTTATTGGTAGTTTCAGACGAGCTGGCAGTTACACGAAGCTTACAAAATACAAAAATAATGGCTTTGTAAGGGAGAAAAGGCACCAGAGTGACTGAGCATGCCAACATCTCAAACTCCCGTCGCCTTACAGCAGCCACTTTATAGGAGGGAGGAAGGTGTAGGCCTAAAGCGGCTGCCGATACAAATTCATTATAGGATTATAAAGCTAAACCGTTGCATAATTTCATGTGGCCAATATATACATATATTTTTTTGGTTAATCCAGATTAACATGTAGATACGTGAATCGTAAACTAGAATCACAATTTGAAAAATTAAAGTGCAAAAGTCATAAAAAAACATAACTATGTAAAGCAGGGGGTCAGCAACCTGGGCATGCCAGATGTTTTGGAACTAGATCTCCCATGGCTTAACAGAGCATCAAGGAAAACATAGTTTCAAAACGGGCTGCTAATGTTACGGACTCTTGCTTAATAAGGCGAATATTGAAAATGCTCCCCGATATCATTATATTAAGGTTAAAGTAATTTTAGATGCCGAACTGTATGTGCGTCGGTTTTTAAAACCTATTAAGTATATGTCGGGCACGTATACCTTGGTATCTGTACAGCTGCTGTGGACGCTTAGCTTAGTTAGTGCATGGGTCAGCAACCTTGACCCTAAAGAGGTTTTGGAACTACATCTCCCATGATTCTCAGCCACTCATCAAATTGGCTGACCCTTGGGGGAAATTTAGTTTCAAAACATCTGGAGGGCCAAGGTTGCTCGAGCCTGGCTTAGTGTATTGATTAAACAGTATATATGATGACTAGGAGACCATATCAGCACATCAGCGGATGAAAGGATCAGCGGAATACTCATGCTTCGAATCACAATGTGGTTCTGTTACCCCTGAGATCCAAGCTGCCTTTTCCTTCCCTACCTGATGCATCGACCATCACATTTAAAGCCCTGAACCTGCGTCAGAATTTTACCAGCTGCTTTCACGGTCACATGGCATCTGGAGAATGATTTTGCCCGTGTTCTTATTCTCTTCCATGCGCTGATGTGCGTCGGAGATCTTCTGCAGGGGATATACGCTGTCCACGATGGGCTTCAAATGAATAGGACCCCCGGGGGTGAAATGTGGAAGAGCTTGATCTGTGAAAGCTTTCACCAGCTCTGTCTTGTACTGGAACGTAAAAACACAGGGTTATCTCTGCTGGATTCTAGGTTAAACATAAAGCACGGGTGCGGGGAAAAAAGAGGTTAAAACATTCTGTAATAAAAAAGAGGTTCTATTCACATATGCAGAGATTATCTGGATTTTACAAATTATCTTTAAAACACAGTATCCTGAGAAAGGGGCATTGATTTTTATTGCAGAGTTATAAAATTATATATATATATATATAAATTTTAGGGATCCGTGTAATAACAGGCCCAGGATGCATAAAAGTGAGACAGATGTCATTTGCATATCCTACCCAGAATTCCTTGCTTACAGAAAAAAGAAATTAAAAAAATATCGGACTTTTTTTTTTTTTTTAAATAAATCCCAAAAAATGCCTAAAAGATCCTAAAAAAAAAATCTATAAATAAAAGAGACTTTTTACTGCAGAATAAAATAATAAACGGTTTATTAGATATTGGATTAAAACGGGAATATTTTTAACATTGAAGCCTATGGGATTCGCCTGAATAAACCTGTCGCATGAAACCACCACCGAATGGCAGGGCATTTCGGCAACTTTTCACTGCTGGTTTTTGTTCTGAGGCTAGGGTCAGACTAACGCATTTTTCACGTTGTCCGTGAAAAAGTGCGTTCGAACGAATGGACGTATTTTTTCACGGAATACGCAATAGCGGTCATACGATGCGCAGTTTCATCTGTGATTTTGTACAGATCATCAATAAAACACTTTTTGGGTCTGGACGTTATGTTGGCCGGACATTAGCAGCGTCTGACGTCTCCTAATCACGCACACACGCCGCTAGCGGACGCAGCGCACTCTGTACGTCAGTACTAGTGGTTTCACGTTCTCGAAAAAATGCGTTTGTTTGCCGCTTGCGTTGCGCGGCCGCACTTTTGTGCGACCGTACTTCGTATATTGGCAGTCATTGCCCGGCATCTGCTGCTAGCACGGCCGTGATTATGTGCGGCTGCACGCGCGTTCGCACTGCCTCAGTCTGACCCTAGCCTGAATAGACGATGAATTGCTTCTCTATGGGGATTTCACTGCCCTCGAACAGGCACCGAACAGGCACCGTATGTGCAGGCAATTCGCCAGGATTTGGCAAACTACCTGCTCTGAATAGCCGAATGGCCAAGAAAGGTAACCGAATGCTGAATTTCAGCGTGCGGTTACCTTTCGGCAGCCATTCGTATCTCTTTGAATAACCCTGATATTCATGAATTTTTTTTCTGAAATCTGCAAATCTCTCTCTCTCTCAGTGATCAGCTTTATTGAGCCGACCTAACGCTCTAGCCCAAAACGTTGAGTTGGTGTAGGAAGCTCTGTGTGTGCTGTGGGTCCAACTGAAAAGAAATTCCAAGAAAAGTATTGGATCGCTACTTGATATCAGCTGAGACCCAGTATTAAAAAGACTGAAAAATCATGATCAGGACATCCCTAAAATTCATGATCATCTAGAGAAAACCATCAGCTGCAGCAGAGCAGAACAATGACGCTGACCTAAAAGTAGGTAATGTTTGGATAATATATTTTTTTATTATTCCTCTCTATCCTGTCTTATAGAACAAAATCCTTCCTGATCTCCTCTCCGCCCAGACAGCACCTGTGCATAAGGTTGCCAGATCGGCCATGTTTTCCTGGACACATAATTTATTCATGTTGATGGGCAGTGCATGAAAGAATGCCACCCCGCAACATGTATAATCCATACGCTGCAGGTAAGAGATCTAAAAGGAATCCCAGGTGAACTGCCTTTAGTTCCTTCCTACAGCATATGAATTGTACATGTTGCAGGGCAACACGTTCCCCTGTGCTCCCCTCTGCATGAAGTAGTAATAGGTGTCCAGGAAAACATGGCCGACCTGGCAACCCTACCTGTGCACCTACCATTAACCCCCACAGTTCCCCCTCACCTTTTGTGTATGTAACGCTCTTTTGCCGCTGGGGGCCGCCCCCGCTGGCACCCTCCAGCTGGGTTACACCTTCTTGCTTTACCTGTTGGTCCTGAGTTTCCGCATTTTGGGAATAAGGATACATAGTGTTGGCAGTGCCTCCACCTGTCTGGGCATCCATGGCATGGACTGTTTGCCCAGGCAGGAACCTAATAATAACAACTACACAGTGGTACAATAAACAATATAAACTTGTATTGAAATGCAAGTGGCAGCATAAAAGGATTTCAGGTAATACAGTAGCTAACTAGACACACCAACTGCTCTCTAACCTCCCAGCCCAGGACCCTCCCAAACAACCTGGAACCACCCTGATCTTCGTCCTAATGACAGCGATGATGGGTACCAGTTGGTGCACATAAGAGATGGGGCCCTTTTAGCATAACGTAGCTGCCAGTACAGGAAAGGCTGTGGGTAAAATCCGCTCAGCAGCTGTGTGATTCTTAGTTAGTGTAAAGATGGATAGAATGCTGTCAGCGAGACAGAGAGAAAAGATGCTCGTTACCGCACAACTTCAGTTGCTCACAGTCCCAAGAAGGCCTCTTGAACGTTGTAGCAATCTGCAGCCTCTGGATCAATTCTTCCCCACGCAGAATGCAGAATCTCCTCTGCCTGAAGTCAATGCCACCAGCAAATCCCTCTGCCTGTGGCCTCCTTAACACAGGGCCCCTCTTCAAACACACTTGCCTCCTGAACAGTCCAGCACAATATACAGCAGACCAAGGTACACTCTCCAGCACTGGATGCTGCTGATTCTCTGTGCTCCAGCTTGCACAGATCCTGGAAAATCTCTCTTATCTGACTGCTCACTCTCTTTGCTCACTTTGTTCTGCCCACGCTGCATGCATGCTATTTACTTCCTGTTTCTTTTAGCTTGGGTCCTTCCTTTCCCATACATTGTCCTCTGGCTCCCCCTAGAGGCATAACAGCTGCAGTCCTCAGAGCCAAATTAAACACAGGACTACATGTATTAACCACATTCCTGTTTGCAACTTCTTTGCCTCTTGTTTCCGTCAAACTACTTTTTGTTTATTATTTGAGTATTTTTTTCTCTGTCCCACTGTACACCGCTGCAGAAAACGTTGGTGCTATAGATAATATTATACAACAATAAAAAGAGGGCAGGTCAAAAATAAAACGAATTTGATGATTGAGGAGGATTATTAATGATTATTATTATTGCACCGTCACAAAATGGATTCGGAAGAACAAAAAACAACAACGAGCAAATTCCTTGTCAGCTGCAAACGACTAACGGCTTTGAATAAATTCCATTGGCAGACAATAAATTCATAATAAAATCGAATTTCCACTGGTATTTTCTTCAAAATATTGGCTAATTCAAACGAAGAAAAAAATGCGAGGAGCATTGGAATTGTGTGAAGCGCCACAAGTCTCCACTTACCTTGCTTGAGCGGGATCTCAGTAAACTTCCCAAGATACTTCCTCGCTTCCAGAGAAGTTTGGACAGCAGGTCTCCATTGATCTCGCCAGATCCCATCAGTCCATAGAGCACCCAGCGACCATCCATGTTCAGGCATTGGAGGTTTTTCTCCCAGTGTGTTGCTCCAATGCAGTCTAATATAATGTCTACTCCGACATCTAGAAGGTCGTAAAGTAAAGAGGCATTTTATTGCAGCCGTCAAAGCTTAATTCAAGGTAGAGATGGTGGTGATGTCTCCTGTGGGGTTATTCAAAGAGCACCGAAATTTCTCTTTCGTTCAGCGCGATTCAATTTTGCCGACCCTGCGGCAAATTTAATATTCACCGCAGGGTCCCCGAAGTGCGCCGAAGACAGCCAATGAGCTGAACGCTGCCGATCAGCCTGCCGCCGAACCAACCGCTGAAAAAAGCCCATCAGTCACTGAACGAGGGTGTGGGGGGGGGGGGGCTGCTATTTTTTAAAAGCCGTTTAAGACAATGAAAACGCATGGAATTAAAAAAGGTCCTATAACGAAACAACATGGAATAAAAAAAAATTAAAAAAAATCCGATTTATTTTTTTAGGGATTTCTCTGGGTTTTTACTGAAACTGAAAAGAAAAATAAAAAGATAATATTTTTTACATTGAATCCTTTGGGATTTGCCTGTTTAAACCTGTCAAATTGCACCGAACGGTGAATTTCCCCCCCATACGGTACAATTTCGTGGCAGTTCAGCTATTGAGAGCGCTGTCAATTCGCCAAATATTGGCAAAATATGGTACAGTTCGTCGCAATTCGGCAGCGGTGAAATTGTTCCAGAGAGACGCAATGGGTAATCTATTCAGAGAAAGACAAACTGCACCAAAATGTTGGCGAAATGCCCAGAGTTTCAGGAACTCTGGGCATTTCGCCAACATTTTGGTGCAGTTTGTCTCTCTCTTTAACTATTAACCATTACTTCTCTATGGGACAATTTCACCGCTGCCGAATTGCAACATATTTCGCCATATTTGGCGAATTGACAGCTCTCTCAATAAACGAACTGCCACGAAATTGCACCGTATGGGGAAATTCACCGTTCGGTGCAATTCGGTGTCAAGTTGGATAACCCTTATAGTTAATAAAGATAGTAAGGGTAAATAGCAATTTGTTCGCCGTTTGCTTTGGCATTGCGTGCAATGAGCAAACAGAGTGACTCCCCCGTGCCACACAGCTCGTGGAGAAGTACAAGGTGTGCCAGCTCTCCTTTGGCAAACAAGTATGTACTGTATGTAGTTTGTGGGTTTCAACACATACTGCCAGGGAGAGAAATAAAAGGTGAATAACGCCCATTTTTAAGAACACTATTGATGTTCTAGGTGGGCGAGACGAGGTCGGATGAAGGCCCTGGATGTTCCTGGTAATACGGTGTTATAACAGCTTACAGAACAGAAAACGCCACAGTCATAACTTACTATTTGTGAACTCGAGACACTTTGTGCCAAAATCCTCTTCTCTGTAGTTGAACCCGGCAGCAGCTCCAAGTTTCTTGGCCATTTCCAGCTTTTCCGCTGATCCTGCGGTAACGATGGGGATTGCTCCCGCCAATCTACACAACTGGACGGCTGCCGTGCCGACGCCGCTAGCACCGGCGTGTATCAAGACAGTCTCTCCTTTCTGCACTTTGCCTGGAATAGAAGGAGACCCAAATGGGTACAAATACAATGTTACGGTGGGTGCGAGCCAGCCGGCAGGACTCTTCAATACCTCCTTATGATATGGCCGTGTCCATTAAATTAGCGTGACCCGGTCATGCCGCACACAGCTTTGCCTCATCTGACCGGCATGTTCATTCTTCTTATACATTGGGTCTGCTGTGCAGGGATCACAAACTCTGGCCCTCCAGATGTGTCTGAACCACAACTCCCATAATTCTCTTGCCTTCTACTGCATTCAAAGAATTCTAGGTACTGGAGACAGTCAACGCCTGAGGTTTTACGTCACACTTCTCCTGCACTTGTTTCGATTTAAGGGCTTAAAGATGACACACAGTCCTAATGTCTCTCAAAAAAGGTCATTTTATGGCCAAATTGTTGCAGATTTCCCAATAAACCAAGGCTACTTGAAGCCAATATGGAGTGCCTGGGCTCCTTTCTTTCCGGTGTATGTGTTCCGAGAGCCTGGGCATTCTCTGGGTTCCATGAGCACCCACTAGCGTCACTACAATGGTTATTAGTTGGGAGTGCACCTTTCCATCAGAGGTCCTGATCGGCATTTTTTGTCCTCTGATCGGAGTCCCGATCCAATACTACACAACCTGCGGCCAGACCGGCGGCTTGGTCACCAAAATGAAGCCCAGTGAGGTGTACTGTTACTTTAAGAAAGGACACTCTGGACTCTATGGTCAGCAGCATCTTGGATCCAGTTTGGGTTGCTCCCGTTTGGGTTTTTTGCTTGCTTTGGAGCTGAATAAAGCCCTGCTCTACGAACATGTCATAACCTGGTGACTGCTCCTGTTAAATAGGTATACTGAAAACACTACACCCAGGGACATGGCGTCACCGTGACGTCTTCCCCGCCTGCTCATAGGGAAGGTGCCACGGTGAATGCTGATGCTGCGGGACTCCAGCTGGGACTCGCACAGCCCGCTGTGTCTCGGTGATCGGATCCGCTTGAAAAAGCCGATAACCGATCCGCAAAGAATGGCACGATTGGGTCTGGATCAGATCGGGTCACCCCTACTCAATAGGTAATTAAAGGGAAACGTCACACAATTGTTTAACTTTTAGAGAAACAGGAGAATATTCCATTTTAACCGCCTCCTCCCTGGTACCCTGTGCCGCCATCATACCACGTTCATTTCTCTGACATTCCCAAACTGCCCTTCCTCTTACATGAGTGTCAGTGCGGGGGGGGGGGGGCGTCTCCTGGTCTCTGTCACTCGGTTCTCAGCTCTTTGCCAAAAAGATGTTTGACAGCTGCAGTGGATTTATATTTTTTGGAAGGAAAAGCTATAGCACAAGAGGAACATGCCCGCGAGTCACCCGCTCCAGACACCGTATAGATGACCCGCACACAGTGTGATGTGATACACAAAATCCGGAAGGCTCGGAATATTCTGATTTTCTGAGTCTTCCATATTTTTGCATTTTAGTAATCTTACCTACAAAGTGCAGCAGCTGGAAGGAAGTGAGCCAGGCTTCGGGGACAGCGGCAGCATCCGTGGCACTCATACCCGGAGGGGCTGGCATGAGATGGCCCACGGGGACAGTGACATACTGTGCATTCCCACCACCGGAGAGCAGAGCCATCACGTGGTCACCAATCTTCCAGCGGCCATCAGCACCCGGACCAAATCCCACCACTGTTCCTGCTGCTTCCAGACCGATGATGTCACTGGCGCCTGGAGGAGGATTATATTTTCCTCTTCTCTGTAAAGATAAGGATAGCACATCACCATTGTGCTGGGGACGCCGCTGCACGGGTTTGTGATTGGGCATCATGGCGATGGCTCAGCTTGGAATATGCAAGCCAGGGGTTCAGAAAACCTGTCCCCCCTGATGTTTAAGAACTATGCATCCAAGGGGTCAGCAACCTTGGCTTTCTTGATGTTTTGGAACTACATCTCCCATGATGCTCAGCCACTCGTTAGGTTGACTGAGCATCTGAAGGGTCAAGATTGCTGACCCCTGATGTATCCCATTACGACTAGTCATCTAGTGCCTGAGCATTATGGGAAATGTAGGTTTAAAACATCTCTGGATAGTTGCCGACCCCCTGATTTAAGCTTTCTTAAAATGTACTGCCTCGCAGCCGGCAGCGGCCTAAAGTACACTGGTTTCACAACCCGGCGCCTCCAACATCTGATGCAACTGTGGACATACCGATATGTCGCATGTCATTCATGCAAGTCAAGCATGGTCCTACCAGTACGTTGAGTGTCAGGCAGGGGTTAAGAATAAAGAGTGAAACTTGCGTATTTGTCAGATTTCCACTGGAATAAAAACATTCACAGATTGAGCATCTCTTATGGCAACGCCGGGAACCCAAAAGGTTTTGGATTTTGGAATATTTGCATATAATAAATCAGATATGTCAGGGATGGAGCCGGAGTCTAAACACGAAATTCATTTATTTGTCAATACACCCCTCACACACACAGCCGGAAGAGCACTTTATACAGCATTTTCTATCATTTCTTCCCCAATAACATGACGTCAGAGTGGAATTTTAAGGCATACTCCACCTGTTTATTACCTGCAGTAAGTCGGCGCGGTTCAGGGCGCTCGCCTCCACTCTGATGAGAACCTCTCCCTCCTTTGGGATTGGTTTGGTCACTTCTTTAACGTACAGGTTTTCTGGCCCTCCAGGCACGTCAAAATAAGCTGCTAGCATTTTCCCTGTGTATGAAAACATTTAGGCTGGGGTCAGACGAGCGCAGTGATCACGTCCGTGTTGCCGCACATTTTAACGTCCGTGGTAGCATACAATTATGATCAGTAGAGACCCACACACAAAGTACGTGCGCACAGAGGTGCGGACGCGGCAAACGGACGCAAGTTAGGCAAGAACGTAAAACCGCTAGAACGGACGTGCGGAGTGCGCCACGTCCGCATAGCTTTGTGTGTGAGTGATGGAACGTGGTCAGACGGACTGCATTTATACGTCCAGCATTTTTGACGGAAAAAATGGTTTTTCATATCAATTTATTTTCCCTTCTACATCAGTCAAAAAAAAAAAAACCTCGGGGGCGTGGCCGGCGGCGGGCCGAGACAGACGTGCACGAGTGGAGCTCCGATCCCCCTTACTCTCTCAGCGGCTTTCTGGCACACCGGGATCGGGCTACCTGCCCTTAATTGATATCCAGCCGCCGGTCATCGGGAGGAGACGTTCCGGAGCCTGTTGGGTGCACGAGCCGCTGTGCTGCTTCTCCCTTGACTGGCCGTGGCCATTTTGGGAGCCTGGGGTTGGCGCGCTTTTTTTTTGCCCCGCTTTGAGACACTGCCCCCCCGGATGGGGAAGAAGAGTAAGGCCTGCGGCACCCCCGACATCAGACTCTCGCTCGGTGGGGGTCCGGGGCGGAGGCTGCAGCTATGCTCGGCACTGGACCCGGGAGCTCATTTGGCAGTGGAGGAGGTGGAAACCCCTCCTATCTCACATGTGGCACCACCGGGCTTGAGAGAGGATGCGCTTCCCGCCACCAAAGGTGACATCCGCAACCTACTGGACGATGCCAGGAAAGCGTGGCAGTCTGATTTCCAGTCTCTTGGCGCGGCAGTCGCGGAATCTCAGGCCCAGGTGGACGACCTCCGGACACTCACGCAGGCAGTGGAGGATGTGCAGGCCGCAACCACCTCATCGGTACGCGCACTGCAAGCACAGGTTAGCAGTTTACACTCGGCTGTGGTGGCATTGGAGACGCGACACAGGCGACGGAATGTGAAACTACATGGAATACCAGAGACAATCCCTGACTTGGACTTGCTACAGTATGTCACGCTTTCCCTAGAGACTGTTCTCGGTCCATCAGATCAACTTCAGGACTCTGTCCTCATGGCCCTCCGTGTCCGGAAGGCCGCTACGGCCCCCGCGAAATCACCACGCGACGTTCTCATCGCCCTACGAGAAATCACCATGCATACTTCATTGTTCCGAGCGGTGCGGAATGTCCCTGCGGTCCCTTTTGAAGGAGCCACTATTGCTATATACCGAGATATCCCCTTCCTGGTGCTGGCAGCCCAGCGAAAGTTTCGGCCTACTACGGTCCTCCTCCGTGCCCATGACATCGGATATAAATGGGGCCCCTCCGGTTCCCTTATAATCTCTCCACGAGATGGGCGCGCTCTGGTGGCTACTTCGCTGGCGGAGGCTGAGGGACATCTTCACACCTTGGGACTGCTCCCTGTTTCTTCAAGTCAACCTGATGTGGACCAATCTACGTGCCCCCCCCTTATCCCCCAGCGAACCGGACTGAGATGGGAGTTTCTACATCGCCCCAAGACGGCATGCGGCCCCTGCCTTAACCCCTGAGACGTGTTTTTGGCTCACCCCTGCGATACCCCTTTTTTTTGTGGTACTCTGTGCCACGCTATGACGCTCGTTGTCACCATAGAAAAATGTCGGCAGATAAGAACCTTTCGGCCCATCTAGTCTGCCCAATTACATGGATACTTTACCTGGATTTATCTTTTGTTTAGGATAGCCTTATGCCTATCCCATGCCTGCTTAAATTCAATTACTGTTTTGGCCTCTACCACTTCTACTGGAAGACTGTTCCATGTATACCATGTCGACTGTTTGTGCACTATTCGCGGTAGCTGTTCTTTCCCCCCCCCTCCCCCGTTTCTCGCTTACTCGATGCTTGACCTGCGGACAATGGTGGACCCATTCCCCCCCTCCCCTTTTTTTTGGGGTGTATCGGGGCATGCCACCATGGTTATACCGGCTATGATTGGCCCCCGAACCCCTGGGCTCCGTGACATAGCCACTCCATGGCCTCCTTAGGGAGTGTGCCAGGAGAGTCACGGGAATGGCCGCTATTCTCCCTCCCACCTACAACCCCCCCTTTTTTTTTTTCTTCTTCCCTCTCCTTCTTGACTGATTTCCCCCTCCTCCTTCCTTTCCTTACCCCTACCTAGGTCACCACCATTTATATAGCGACTGCATTGCACCTTCCTTTTCCCTAGCTTAGGCTAGGGTCAGACGAGCGTGATTTCTACGGACTGTACGTCAGTACGGAAGACACAGTAGTGGTCACACAATCCGTTTTTTTCACTGACGTATATTTTGACGGATGTAGGCGGGAAAATAAAATAAAAAGCAAAACCATTTTGTCCGTGAAAAATGCTGGACGTATAAATGCAGTCCGTCTGACCACGTTCCATCACTCACACACAAAGCTATGCGGACGTTGCGGACGCAGCGCACTTTGTGCGGCCGTTCTAGCGGTTGTACGTTCTTGCCTGCCTTGCGTCCGTGGGCCGTGGCCGTTGTGCGTCCGCAGTTCAGTGTGGACGTACTTTGTGTGTCAGGCTCCAATGGGCTTTCTGTCATGCTATCACGGACGTACTTTTAGGCGCCATCACGGACGTGAACACTACGCTTGTCTGACCCCAGCCTAACCCTTTGTTTATTTTTGATGTACTATTAGGCTGGGGTCAGACGAGCGTAGTGTTCACGTCCGTGATGGCACCTAAAAGTACGTCCGTGATAGCATGACAGAAAGCCCATTGGAGCCCGACACATGAAGTACGTCCGCACTGAACTGCGGACGCACAACGGCCGCGGCCCACGGACGCAAGGCAGGCAAGAACGTACAACCCCTAGAACGGCCGCACAAAGTGCGCTGCGTCCGCAACGTCCGCATAGCTTTGTGTATGAGTGATGGAACGTGGTCAGACGGACTGCATTTATACGTCCAGCATTTTTCACGGACAAAATGGTTTTGCTTTTTAATTTATTTTCCCGCCTACATCCGTCAAAATATACGTCAGTGAAAAAAACGGACTGTGTGACCACTACTGTGTCTTCCGTACTGACGTACGTCCGTGTGCACGGACATACAGTCCGTAGAAATCACGCTCGTCTGACCCTAGCCTTAGAGTCGGGCCCTGCGAGGCCGTTTCTGTTGATTGACTTGTGACATGTTTTTTTCCCTCAACAAAATTTGAAATACCAGAAAAAAAGAAAACGTCAGTCACAAAAACAGACCGTGTGGCCACTACCTTGTCGTCAGTCAGAAAGTACATCCATTGTGCACGGAAGCACAGTCCGCACAGAATGCGTTCGTCTGACCCTAGCCTTAATTCACAATTTTCATGTGTTTCTTCTTTCAGGGTAGCACTTTTCATACCCATTCCTTCACCATGCTGTGGCTGTAAATATAACGGCTCTGATAACCTCCTGTTTGCAATCTATGAGTGTGTATATATAATCTCAGTAAAACCTTGGATTGAGAGTAACTTGGTTCGACAGCATTTTGCAAGAGCAATTTTTTTTTATAAATTTTGACTTGATATACAAGCGATGTCAAAGTATTTACGCTTTGTCTGCCGAGCGTCACATCACAACTGAGGCCATGGTCACCTTTCCTCCCTGCGTCTGTCGCAGCGTTCTGGCAGCTTGACGTAGGGGGCCACACGGTGTAACATGCGTTTATAGTATCACACATTACACCGGACTGTGCTGAAATCCTCCCAACAGATAGTGATAAACGTCCTGCACAATAATCTCTCTCCCACCAGCCTCGATTCTTCTCAAAGGCAATGTGCAGGTTAATTGGGTTTATTTTTACTTTATACAGTGCAGTATTTTGTGTTACTGTAATCATTTTCATGTGAATAAATGGCTGTGGAACCAATTGTCAGAGTTTCCATTATTTCTTATAGAGAAATTCGCTTTGATATAAGAGCGCTTTGGATTACAAGCCGCTTCCGGAACAAATTATGCTCGCAATCCAAGGTATTACTGTATGTTAAAAGTGTAAGCATTGTAATCCCCTAACCTTTATCCCGAACCCCCTGACACTGTCTGACATTTACGTTATTATGTTTCAGTATACAGTTGTGTTCAAAATTATTCAACCCCCACTGAAATTGAGTGTTTTGGCCAGTTTGACATTGATTTTGATCATTCAGTCATCTTGCTTACAATTAAATCAAAGAGGCACGTGTAGGTCAGACAAATATAACATAACATTTATAATGAAATAACCACAAATGTCTTTTCTGTGCTCACATCATTATCAGTTTTATTCAACCCCCAAGTGACATTCAATCTTAGGCTAGGGACAGATGAGCGCATTTTCTGCAGCCACCGTCAAAATGTACGTCGATGCGTGCGCACGCATTTTTTCACGGAATACGCTTAAGTGGTCAGACGATGCGCAATTCTGGACGTATTTCATGACGGTGGGGTAAAAAGAAGTCTAGGGAAATCCGGCTGTTTGAACGTTATGTTGGCCGCACACTAGCAGCGTCTGACGTCTCCTAATCACGCACACACGCTGCTATGCGGCCGCAGCGCACTTTGTACGTCAGTAGCAGCGGTTTAACGTTCTGATAAAAATGCGTTCATTTGCTGGTTGCGTGGTGTCGGCGCACTTTCGTACGCACGTACTGCGTATATTGGCCGTCATTGGCCGTTATGTGCTGCTACTGCCGCCGTGATTTAGTGCGTCTGCACGCGCGTTCCGACTGCCCCACTCTGACCCTAGCCTTAGTACTTAGTACAACATCCTTTTACAGTTATAACAGCTTTTAAACGTGAAGCATAGCTTGACACAAGTGTCCTGCAGCGATCTACGGGTATCTTCGCCCATTCGTCATGGGCAAAAGCCTCCAGTTCAGTCACATTCTTAGGCTTGCGCACTGCAACTGCTTTCTTTAAGTCCCACCAGAGGTTCTCAATCGGATTTAAGTCAGGTGACTGCGATGGCCACTCCAAAATGTTCCAGCCTTTAATCTGCAACCATGCTCTAGTGGACCTGGAGGTATTCTTGGGATCATTGTCCTGTTGAAAGGTCCAACATCTCCCAAGCCTCAGGGTTGTGACGGACTGCATCACATTGTCATCCAATATCTCCTGGTACTGAAGAGAATTCATGGTACCTTGCACACGCTGAAGCTTCCCTGTACCTGCAGAAGCAAAACAGCCCCAAAGCATGATTGACCCCCCGCCATGCTTCACAGTAGGCAAGGTGTTCTTTTCTTCATAGGCCTTGTTCTTCCTCCTCCAAACATAGCGTTGATCCATGGGCCCAAACAGTTCTAATTTTGTTTCATCAGTCCACAGAACACTATCCCAAAACTTCTGTGGTTTGTCCACATGACTTTTGGCATACTGCAGTCGACTCTTCTTATTCTTTGGAGACAGCAAGGGGGTGCGCCTGGGAGTTCTGGCATGGAGGCCTTCATTATGCAGTGTGCGCCGTATTGTCTGAGCTGAAACCTCAGTACCCACATCTGACAAATCTTTTCTCAGTTCCTCAGCAGTCACACGGGGACTTTTCTCCACTCTACGCTTCAGGTAGCGCACAGCAGTCGAAGTCAGCATCTTCTTTCTGCCACGACCAGGTAGCGTTTCAACAGTGCCCTTTGCCTTGAATTTGCGAATGATGCTTCCTATGGTCTCTCTTGGTATGTTTAACATCTTTGCAATCTTCTTATAGCCATTGCCCTTCCTGTGAAGAGTAATCACCTCTTCTCTTGTCTTCCTGGACCATTCTCTTGACTTCACCATGTTTGTAATCACACCAGTAAATGTCTAGAAGGAGCTGAGTATCAGTCATTTTAAAGCTGCCTAATTGGTGCTTATTATGCTTTATTGCTGCTCCGTGACATCCACAGGTGTTTTCAATACCTGATTGAAAACACTTGAATGAACCTCTGTTCTTCAGAGTGGTAGTCTTTAAGGGGTTGAATAATTGTGTCAATGAAGAATTCACAAAAGAAACATTTACTACTGTATTACAAAACCAATTGATGTCATTTTAGTTGCATATGGTTCTTTAAAAAGTCCTTGTAGGATTTCATTCTGAATACAATTACAAATGTACACTAAATTCCCTAAAACCCTTTACAGCATTGGGGGTTGAATAATTTTGAACACAACTGTATCGGCTTTCTGGGCAGCCCTTTTGTTTTTGTGATATCGGCACTGTGAAAAGTTTGTATTTTTGTCTTTTTTCATTAAAACTTTGAAACCCAGTACGGTCTTTGATCTAGATGCTTCGCGCTTCTCGTATTGGTCGGTTTAGCGTTACTGTAGAATATAACATTTGGTAGATACATTAGCTGTACATGGTTAGTGTCCTGGATTGGTTTCGAAATTGCCCCGTTACTTTCGTGGTGGCAGCGTTCAGTCGGAAGGGTGTGTACGGTTTAGGGGGTTAGGTTGGCATAACTTGGGGCTCTGAGAGTGGGGAGAGTTAGTAAATCCTGAGGCTTGGAGCTGTAACCCCTTGTACACTCTCCCTCCACACGTGACGACTGGGTAGGTAGCGATTTGATCGTCACAAACTGGGCAGCCCTTTTCATTCAGTCGATCAGCATGCTGCATGTGTATATTTGTGTTTTTTTAATATAATGCATTATTACTTTGTATTTCTGTAACGACTGTAACACTTCAATGTTCTCGAACCCAGGACATACTTGAAAACGAGAGAAATCTCAATGTATCCTTCCTGGTAAAATCCTTTATAAATAAATAAATGTGATGGCTCTTTAAACCTTCTGTTTGCAATATGTGAGTGTGTATATACTATGTCATATTCAGTGTGTGTGTATACGGTGTCATATTCAGTGTGTGTGTATACGGTGTCATATTCAGTGTGTGTGTATACGGTGTCATAGTCAGTGTGTATATACGGTGTCATATTCAGTGTGTGTGTATACGGTGTCATAGTCAGTGTGTGTGTATATGGTGTCATAGTCAGTGTGTGTGTATACAGTGTCATAGTCAGTGTGTGTGTATACGTGTCATAGTCAGTGTGTATATACGGTGTCATATTCAGTGTGTGTGTATACGGTGTCATATTCAGTGTGTGTGTATACGTGTCATAGTCAGTGTGTGTGTATACGGTGTCATAGTCAGTGTGTATATACGGTGTCATATTCAGTGTGTGTGTATACGGTGTCATATTCAGTGTGTGTGTATACGGTGTCATAGTCAGTGTGTGTGTATACGTGTCTTAGTCAGTGTGTGTGTATACATGTCATAGTCAGTGTGTATATACGGTGTCATAGTCAGTGTGTGTGTATACGTGTCATAGTCAGTGTGTGTGTATACGGTGTCATATTCAGTGTGTATATACGGTGTCATATTCAGTGTGTATATACGGTGTCATATTCAGTGTGTGTGTATACGTGTCATAGTCAGTGTGTGTGTATACGGCGTCATAGTCAGTGTGTGTGTATACATGTCATAGTCAGTGTGTATATACGGTGTCATAGTCAGTGTGTGTGTATACGTGTCATAGTCAGTGTGTGTGTATACGGTGTCATATTCAGTGTGTATATACGGTGTCATATTCAGTGTGTGTGTATATGGTGTCATAGTCAGTGTGTGTGTATACGGTGTCATAGTCAGTGTGTGTGTATACGTGTCATAGTCAGTGTGTGTGTATACGTGTCATAGTCAGTGTGTGTGTATACGGTGTCATATTCAGTGTGTGTGTATACGGTGTCATATTCAGTGTGTGTGTATACGGTGTCATAGTCAGTGTGTGTGTATACGTGTCTTAGTCAGTGTGTGTGTATACATGTCATAGTCAGTGTGTATATACGGTGTCATAGTCAGTGTGTGTGTATACGGTGTCATAGTCAGTGTGTGTGTATACGTGTCATAGTCAGTGTGTGTGTATACGGTGTCATATTCAGTGTGTATATACGGTGTCATATTCAGTGTGTGTGTATACGTGTCATAGTCAGTGTGTGTGTATACGGCGTCATAGTCAGTGTGTGTGTATACATGTCATAGTCAGTGTGTATATACGGTGTCATAGTCAGTGTGTGTGTATACGGTGTCATATTCAGTGTGTATATACGGTGTCATATTCAGTGTGTGTGTATATGGTGTCATAGTCAGTGTGTGTGTATACGGTGTCATAGTCAGTGTGTGTGTATACGTGTCATAGTCAGTGTGTATATACGGTGTCATATTCAGTGTGTGTGTATACGGTGTCATATTCAGTGTGTGTGTATACGTGTCATAGTCAGTGTGTGTGTATACGGTGTCATAGTCAGTGTGTATATACGGTGTCATATTCAGTGTGTATATACGGTGTCATATTCAGTGTGTGTATATACGGTGTCATATTCAGTGTGTGTATATACGGTGTCATAGTCAGTGTGTGTGTATACGGTGTCATAGTCAGTGTGTGTGTATACGGTGTCATAGTCAGTGTGTGTGTATACGTGTCATAGTCAGTGTGTGTGTATACGGTGTCATATTCAGTGTGTATATACGGTGTCATATTCAGTGTGTGTGTATACGGTGTCATATTCAGTGTGTGTATACGATGTCATAGTCAGTGTGTGTGTATACGTGTCATAGTCAGTGTGTATATACGGTGTCATAGTCAGTGTGTGTGTATACGTGTCATAGTCAGTGTGTGTGTATACAGTGTCATAGTCAGTGTGTGTGTATACGTGTCATAGTCAGTGTGTGTGTGTATACAGTGTCATATTCAGTGTGTATATACGGTGTCATATTCAGTGTGTGTGTATACGGTGTCATATTCAGTGTGTGTGTATACGGTGTCATATTCAGTGTGTGTATACGGTGTCATAGTCAGTGTGTGTGTATACGTGTCATAGTCAGTGTGTGTGTATACGGTGTCATATTCAGTGTGTGTGTATACGGTGTCATATTCAGTGTGTATATACGGTGTCATATTCAGTGTGTGTATACGTGTCATAGTCAGTGTGTATATACGGTGTCATATTCAGTGTGTGTATACGTGTCATAGTCAGTGTGTGTGTATACGTGTCATAGTCAGTGTGTGTGTATACAGTGTCATAGTCAGTGTGTATATACGGTGTCATAGTCAGTGCAGCACTTTTCATGTACAGTCCATAAGTGTGTGTGTGTTGGACGCTCTACAGAGCACAGAAGCCTCAGTGCACATGACGAATGACCTTTCACCCCGACGCTATCCCACTCAGTGTCAGCTCAGTCACATCAGCCTCTGCACACTTACCCTCCATGCTGAGTCCTGGCACTGCCACTGGAAGAGCCTGTACTACTGCCCTGAGCCCAGACTGTACCATTCTAATATAACCATACCTCAAGCACCCTGCAAAAAAAATACCTCCTGCAGCCCCTCCTCCAAACTGTGCTAATTAAATACGATATAACACAGCGGGTCACGACACTATAATTGTTTTATATTATAAAAAGATAAGACGAGAGGGAATGGAAATCACCCCCGACTTCATAGCAATGGTTTATTCCAGTGGTGACACATGAAGCCTCAGGAAGAGCTATGCGGCCACGCCCACTGGCCGTGGAACTCAACCTGTGTGAGAGGGAGGGAGCTGAGCCTGGCCTCAAAGGGGTTAAACTTGTCACCCTGTCTGTCCTATAGGGTGACGTGTTATATAGCTAATGCGTCACAGCACTTTATGCAAACATCACACTGTCACATGATGTAGGAAGGAAATGGACCATGGCCCTCCAGATGGTTTGGAACTACATCTTCCATGATGCTTTGCCACTCATCAGGTTGGCCGAGCCTCATGGGAAATGTAGTTCCAAAACATCTGGAGAGTCAAGGTTGCTGAGTGACCCCTGAAAATAGACTACAACTGTAGAGTGAGCTCTGCCCAGAGCAGGAAACCCCCCCCCCCCAGGCAGGCCTGCTGCTCCCTGCAAGGCATTATGGGGGTTATATCGCATGTCACTTTTCTAATGAAAAACTGCAGAAATAAATTTTAAAAAGTGCTGCAAAAGCAAACGTGCCTTTCTCTAGCCATAAAGATCTCTCTGAGAGTAAACGGCTCAATTTTGCTATTTTCTGGGGACCTGCTTTTTCGTAGTCCAAGGCATATCCTGCTTATTCGAGATTTGTGGCGGAGGCTGCTGTCACGGCCCTCGCCACCAGCGCTGCAAGAAGGCCAAAACCTTATGCTACTCCACATTGAAAAGCCCCGAAATGCAGGGGAAAGTCACCGCAAACCCGCCGCATTACGAGGGCGAACGCACACCGAAACCTGCAAAAACATCTGGATTAACCTGCCGAAAATGCCGGAAAAACCTGAGCAGGAGCCGATCACACGCAGCGCAGCTGCCGGAAAAAGCCAACACCGCAGACTAAGGAGGTGAAGAAAAAAAAAAAAAAAACGTATGCTTGAATGTTTGAAAAGTGAAACACTGTTTGCAAAGAAACTACGGAGCAAAAATGTCTGAAATTTACATATAAGATCCAATGAGTGATAATAAAAAGGGCTGTTACAGAAAAAAGAAAAAACGGTTTAAATTTTTTTTTAAATTGGCAAAAAAAATCACGAAAAAATGCTTATAATATCCCAAAAAATCTATAAATAAAGAGACTCTTTACTGCAGAATATAATGAACGGTTTATTAGATATTGAATTAAAAGGGGAATATTTTTTAACATTGAAGCCTGTGGGATTCTCCTGAATAAACCTGTCGAATGAAACCACCGAATGACGGCATTTCGGCAACTTTTCACTGCTGGTTTGTGTTCTCTGAATAGCCGAGGATTGCTTCTCTATGGGGATTCACTGCCCTCGAACAGGCACCGTATGTGCAGGCAATTTGGCTAACTGCCTGCTCTCGGGATAGCCATATGGCCCTGAAAGGTAACTGTACGCTGAATTTCAGCTTTCGGTTACCTTCGCCAGCAATTCGGATCTCTTTGAATAACCCTGCATGTGTTACTTACATGTCCTTTTATTTACATTTTTTTGCTCTTCCTGTACATATCCGTCATATGCCGGAGTTAATAAAGATATTTTGAACCAATATAAGGGGACATTCAAAGACTGCCGAATTTGCCACCAACTTGCACCGAACGCTAAATCTCACCATGCAATTTCGTGGCAATTTGGCTATTCAGAAATCTGGCGAGTCGCTGGCAATACGAGACCTTTAAAAAAATACTAAAAAGGTCTGTTACAAAATAAAAAAAGTTTTAAAAAAATAAGAAAAACAATAATGTTGTCTAAAAATTAAAAGGGTTTTTGCAATAAATGAAAAGAATAAATGGTCTTTAACCCCTTCACTACTTATAGATTTTCTAAAAGAAAAAAACATTGTCAGGAAACATTTTTTTTTTTGGAAAAATCATTTTTAATTATTATACTCTTTAAAGACATTTAAAAGTACTCCCAATGAAATGATTTCATTTATGAAATCAAAATTAATAAAGAATTTTATTTACTGTACTAATATATTTGGCCAGTAGATGGTGCCACCTACTGAACCAAATTGAGTTACAGTTGCCATTCCATTTTTTATTGCAACACTGTATCAGCTTGCTGAATGCCAGTCCGACATTCAGTTTGCTGATTCTATACACTGATTTTATAACTCTTTTGGCATTATGCCCAGAGGGTTAAAACTTTGGGGGCACCTTTTGCAGCCCATAAGCAAACAAAATTACCCAAGTCCCTTAGGCTGGGGTCAGACTAGCGCACTTTTAACGTGCGTTTAGGCGCACTTAATCACGGCCGCACTAGCAGCAAATGACGCACAATGACGGCCAATATACGAAGTACGGTCGCACGAAAGTCCAGCCACGCAACGAAGTGGAAAATGAACGCATTTTTTTGAGAACGCAGAACTGCTAGTACGGACGTACAGAGTGCGCTGCATCCGCTAGCGGCATGTGTGCATGATTAGGAGACATCAGATGCTGCTCATGTCCGGCCAACATAACGTCCAGACACCCAAAGTTTCCTGGTTTGGATCCGTAAAATATTACGCTCAAAAATGCTCATCGTATGACCGTTTTCGCGCATTCTGTGAAAAAATACGGCAATGCGTTCGTACGGGTGCTGCCTAAAATGCGTTAGTCTGACCCTAGCCTTAGATTGTAAGCTCACAGGATGTCTGACTGAGCACTTGGTCAAGTGTTGTACTACCTGGACAGTTATCCTACGGGCAGGGTCATCTTTTCATTATGTATCATGTACGTCTGTCTTTGTTCCCCTATTGTAAAGCGCTGTGGAATATGTTGGCGCTGTATAAATGCCTGTATAATATAATAAAACGAATTTCATTTGCTTTTGGGCTGCAGATCAGCATAACGAGATATCTCGATACCGGGGCACCAGATGGTGCCTTTGATGCCTAAAATATCTTGATAACGGCAGTGAAGGGGTTTAAAATTATTTTTAATAACGATATTATGTTTTTACATTGAAACCTACGGGATTTGGCTGCTTCAACCTGTCGAATTGAAACACTGAAAACCGGGGCATTTTGATGGGATTTCGGTGCAATTCGGCGCTCTGTGAATAGAATAAACATGATAGTCTTCTATGTGGCAATTTCGATGCTGCCGAATTGCAACTCGGGGCCAATTCAGAGGTTAGTGAGTAACCTCTCGGGTGATCTGCCTTGATTTCTTTTCCGCAGCATATTAATTATACATGTTGCAGGGCAGCTCTTTTCCCTGTGCTCTCCCTCTGCACAAAATAGTTATACGTGTCCAGGAAGACTTGGCCGATCCGGCAACCCTAGTTGTATATAATATCATAGCAGATGTACTACAAACAATAAAATAAACGTCTCACGCATTCCCTTCGCCGTATGAATGCCACGCGGAAACCTTAGAAGCCAAGCTCCTGTATCATCAAGGTGCAGATGTAGACCTCCTTGGAGTTACTTGGCAGATATCCAGAAGCATAACTAAAGGCCTAGAAACCAAAAGGGATGTGGGGAGGGGAGGGGGGGACATCACCAAAGAAACCAAACAACAGTGAGTGTCACCCACAAACCACCTCTGTTTATTTAACCCATTTATTGATTTACATTATTTTCCACCGATGATTTGTTTGAACCAAACTGCGCAACGTCGCTGCTGATAAGACAATAGTAGGTAGGAAGTGAAGCGGTCCCTGCATGTGCTTTATCATTACTCAGAATCCATAAATTATTCTTTATTAGCTCCTTTGTCATGTAGTCCTATATACGCTACAGAGATTATTATTCACTAAGCACCGAACTTGCCACCAAATCGAATTTCAGCGTATGGTGCAATTTCGGGGCAGTTCATCTATTCACTAACCTGTTGGACGATCTAGGTGTCATTGGAAAGGGCAGATTCTGGCCTTTCCAATGATATCCAACATGACTATATTCAGTGTCAAGTAAAGTCATAAAAAAATTAAATAAAAAGGTGCAGGTAAACGTTTGCACATGGTTGAAATGGCTCAGCAGGGAAGGGGTGAACGTTCAGACTATCAGGGTTATTCAAAGAGAATCGAAAAAAGTCAATGCACGTTCGGTGACTTTCCGTGCTCTTCAATTCGGTGCGATCCCATTTCGGCAACCCTGCGGTGTATTCAGCAAGCACCACAGGGTCCCCGAATTGCAGGGAAAAGCCGCCGCAAACCTGCCGAACACTCACCGCAAAACCCAGGTGAATGCACACCGAAACCTGCAAAAACACCTGGGATTAACCCCGCCGAACACGCCGGAGAAACCCGTGCAGGAGCCGATCACAGCGCAGACCAGCCGCCAGAAAAACCCAACACCGCAGGCGAATGGAGTGAAAAAAAAAAACCAGTACGCTTGAAAAGTGAAACGCTGTTTGCAAAGAAACTACTGAACGAAAATGTCTGAAATTTAAATATAAGATCCAATGAATTATAATAAAAAGGGCTGTTACTGAAAAAACGATTTAAAAAAAAATAACCGAATTTATTTTCCCAAAAAAAACACGAAAAATGCCTAAAAGATTCTAAAAAATCTATAAATAAAGAGACTTTTTACTGCAGAATATAATAATAAACAGTTTATTAGATATTGAATTAAAACTGGAATATTTTTAACATTGAAGCCTATGGGATCTCCTGAATAAACCTGTCGAATGAAACCACCGAATGGCAGGGCATTTCGGGAACCTTTCACTGCTGGTTTGTGTTCTCTGAATAGCCGAATCAGTGCTTCTCCATGGGGATTTCACTGCCCTCGAACAGGCACCGTATGTGCAGGCAATTCGCCAGGATTTGGCGAACTGCCTGCTCTCTGGATAGCCGAATGGCCAAGAAAGGTAACCGTACGCTGATTTTCACTGTTCGGTTACCTTTCGCCAGCCATTCGTATCTCTTTGAATAACCCTGATTATATTACATTGTGTATTACTTTAGTTTTTGCCTTGGTTTAGTTGTGTATCAAGGGTTAATAGGCAGGCTTCATCTCTCACAGTATACTTTTTTTTTTCCTTGATATATGACATTTTCGGGGTTAATACCTCACTGGGGTTAGCTACATGCCACATTGTTTATTATTTTTATTGCATTTCCCTGGGTTTATGGAAGTTATAATCTAAAGGGTCAATTCAGCTTTAGATCCTTTGCTTTTTGTCACATTTCGGTGAAGGAATTTCACCGAAAATATTGCAAGTTCCCTATTTAGCGAATGTCACTGTAATTTGCTAAAATTGGAGTCACTGAAGCAGTTATCAGACATTGGCGAACACCGCCGAACTGCGCCAAATAAAATACTGAATTTAAGATTCAGGTTATGAATCAGGTTAGTACCGTTAAAAAGGTATCATTGTATCACATTACTCTGGGGTTTAGGAATCTTATTTATATATACTTAGTTAGGGCCCTATCAGCTGGTGTGGGTTAACCCTTGCGTCAGCATGTTTTTGTGCTAGTGCCAGGTTAATTCAGTTTAGCGCCCCACCAACAGATTCTTTGCCTCCCGCTGCAAACAGGAAAAATCACTTAGTGCGTTGTTATTAGCGATTTGTAGCGTGAGCTTACTGTACTTTCCGAGTCCTGTACTTCACATGGGGAGCGTTAGAGATCTCTAGCGCTTTTGCAGCTAACAGATCACTTGGTGCCAGCGCTAATTTCTGCAGCGACGATAATCGCAAAATTTTACCTGCTGCTCAACCATGGTGCTAACTCCAAAAAAACAGGTCCTCACCCAAAATTAACAGGCAATTAAAAGGCAATGTAATGGAATGCAGCACAGGTGTTCCCTTGGCCCCATACACCATAGTAATGGATCTGGTCGCAGTAATGTCGTTGCTGTTGCAGTAGACTCTATTATGATATATATGTATCCTTTATCCACATATACTGTATCATAATTCTAATATATTGCCTAATTTTAAACATTTTATGCTGGGGGTTATTCATAATATGGAAGCGGTTTATTATTAGGGTGACCGTGTGGACCATGTTTAAAGGGACACATGGACAAGTCTTGCCCTGAAACATGTATTATTTATATGCTGCAGCAGGGAAGTTATTGTGGCTCACCTGGCCTTCTTTTTTGATTTTCGGATCTATTAAATGCATTGTAATCATTCTACGTGCTGTTGGGAGGCATTTATCATGCATTGCCCATCAGCATTAATTAATATATGGGTGCATATAAACATGGATAATACGGCCACCATGGAGGATTTTAATAATGCAGGGGGAGTGTGTGAGGGCTCTGCGCTGGATGCGTCCATACTTATACAAGTTTGTGAGGGCAGGGGATAGGTATGGCCCGGCTCTCTGCACTGGAAGAAACAGGTCCATCCTGTACACAACTGCATTAGCGCTGGGTCTCAACACAGGTCTTAGCGATTCCCTAGTGTGCGCTAAACGACCTTGTACACGAACTCCCGCGAATAATGTTATCTATTAGAAGGACGTCAGGCGCTATGTTTTAGCGACTAGCGCTAAATTTTCCCTTTAGCGATGGCGTTTAGCTCACACCAGGTGATGGGGCCCTTAGTTTTATCTATCTTAGTTTTATATTTTAATAAAAATAATAGCAGTTTTAATTGAGAGGACATTACTTTTTTTGCAGATTTTATATAGAGAGATAAAGGGATAGATAGAAAGACAGAAAGATAAATAGAGAGACAGATGGATACAAACAGGGTTATTCAGAGAGAGGTGAAATTCAGGAGAATGACTGGAGAATGGAAAATTCTAGGTCAAAATAGCCAAACCAGAAAAATTCGCCCATTTATCTCACTTTCAACTCGGCTATTCTGACCTAGACTTATCCATTCTCCAGTCATTCTCCTGCTTTTCACCGCTCTCTGAATAACCCTGTAAGTGAGCGATGGATAGCGAGAAGGAAGGATAGAGAGAGGGATGGATGGATAGAGAGATAGATGGATAGATAGCTGGATAGATAGATAGATAGAGATAGATAGATAGAGGGATAAAGAGATCGCTAGAGAGATAGATAGATAGATAGATATATGGATAGATAGAGAGATAGATGGATAGAGAGATAGATAGATAGAGAGATAGATGGATAGAGAGATAGATAGATAGATGGATAAAGAGATAGATTTATAGAGCGATAGATAGACCAAAAAATAGACAGAGGTGAAAGATAAGGAGACAGATGGATACAGAGAGAGATAGTGAGATAGACAGATAGATGGATAGAGAGACATATATTGGGATAGAAAGAAAGATAGGCAGACAGATGATAGAGAATAGATAGATAGATAGAGGGATAGATGGATAGAGAGATAGATGGATAGATGGATATAGGATAGATGGATAGAGGGATAGATGGATAGCTGGATAGATAGATAGATAGATAGATAGATAGATGGATAGAGGGATAGATGGATAGATAGCTGGATAGATGGATATATAGATAGATAGATAGATAGATAGATAGATAGATAGAGGGATAGAGGGATAGATGGATAGCTGGATAGATAGATAGATAGATAGATAGAGAGATAGATAGATATGGGATAGATAGAGAGATGGATAGATAGAGGGATAAAGAGATCGCTAGAGAGATAGATAGATAGATAGATAGATAGATAAAGACATAAGGGTTTATTCAGAGAAAGGTGAAAATCAGGGGAACTGGCAGGAGAAGAGAGCAATTTTTCTGGTTTGGCAATTTTGACCTAGAATTTTCACTTCTCCAGTCATTCTTCATTGACTCTTGTCCGTAGCATAGAATACCACCTGCACCACCTGCACGCAGGCATTGTTCGCTGGCAGGAGCGTGCATGTTACAGTAAATGAGTGTATCGAGTGCCTGGGAGATTCCGAGTTGTTGTTGTTGGCATGAATCACATGTCATTCTACGTGTTGGGCATGTTATAACATCAGTTTTTCTTGCCAGTACATTACGGAAAACACCGCTGATGTGGAGTATGGAACGTTTTATTGAATGGCTGTAATTAGTTTGGGGATGTGGACGTGCAGGGTTGAAAGGATAGCGGCATTTCATCCATGGTGTCAAACAGATTGATGGGGCTTGTGAAAGCTCTGCCGAGAATGTACCTCCCTGTCAAATAAACGCCGCAAACAAATAAACTAGTACTGTGTATGGAACCGTTTTAAGTAAATAAGTGTGACGAAAAAGAAGTCCTGTACCATCTAAACATGGACGCTCCTTTCACACAAACAACTCCCCTAACACCACTGAGCTGGCTCCTTTTAGGCTATTGTGAGACGAACGCAGTCTGAGCGCACTCTGCATGCGTGCACAACGGATGGACGTACTGACGGAAGATACTGTAGACACCACACGGTCCGTTTTTCTTGACGGACGTAGAAAAAAAAATGGAATTATGGGAAATAAAATTAATATGAAAAATGATATAACTTGGTACAGGATATGAAAAGGCATTGTGTGCGTCAAAGTGCTGGACGTCGCAAATGCGCTGCGTCTGACATCTCCTCATCACTCACACAGAACGCTACGCGGACGTGGCGCACTCTGCGCGTCCGTCTAGCGGTTTTACGTTCTTGCCTAACTTGCGTCCGTTTGCCACGTGCGTTATGCGTGCGCAGTTTGGTGTGCACGTACGTCGTGTGTGGGTGGTCTCTATTGCTCATGATTCTATGCTACGACGGACGTTAAACTGTGCGGCGACACGGACGTGATCACTGCGTTTGTCTGACATTAGCCTTAGACTCTTCTTTCGGTTTTCTAGATCTTTAATTATGTCCTTTCCTGCTTTGGGGGTGCCGTGCCCTCAACAACTATATGTTTGGCCTTGTTTCCGTTCTCCTTGGTTCCCTTGTTCTGGTTCAAATTTTCCATGATCTGGGTCCTCTATTCTAGAATCCAATGTCCTTGTCTCCTGGAATGGTTTGATCCAAACACCAAACACATCTAGTAAAGGTCATCTTAAAGAAAATTAGGGGAATGGAAAGTCCTCTGAGAGGGGAAAATGTACTGCGAAAAGTCAAAAAGTAAAGTCATTAGTAGGCATCATAAAGCAGAAGAAAATCTCAAAATCACAGCCAGGGAGCGTCAAAAAAAAAATCAAAGTGAAACTAAAGGAAAAAATGTCTCTGGGGTCCCATCAACCCGTGTCCCGAAAAAGGGGAGCTCGCGCAGCAGACAGGTCGCCACACTTAAGGCCCCAGCCAACTTGACATCGCGGTACCCATTCCACAGCTCCGACAGGACTCTGGACATCCAGGGAGCCCTGGCATCAGCTTCCCAGCAGGAAATCTCCATCCGCCACGTGGTGTCACTCCATGCAGAAGCTCGAGGCGGCTTCAACCGCACAATCGGCGAGGAGGGGCCCTCAACTCCCCCCAAACCGCAGTCTCGGCCTGCAGGTCGTGTCAGCGCTCCACCCGGTGCCGTACGGACCAGCACTCCAGGCGCATCCCGTGTACCGTAAATTCCTCGCGGCACCAGCTCAGCCGCCAACTCAGGGACCAGTAGCGTCTGGGGCTCTGAGTCATCTCTCACCTTCCTCGGGTCTCCGGACTTCGATAAGCCGCACAGTCTTCCAGCGGCACAAGCGTGTCACCTCTCTCAAATCTCTATTCGTGGCTCCCCGCAGCCTCCGCGATATGAGCCTCAGTGGGGCATCCAGCTGATGCAGCCCCGTCCTCCGCCAGACTTGGGTCCACCACCCTCCGGTAACGTTGCAAAGTATGCGTCATCCGTCGCCACATGCCCCTGGTGAGCAGACCATCCAGATCCTCCCCTTCCAGGAGCTGCAAACAGGCATCCAGGCCTTCCAAGAAGGTGTCCATGCCTCCTACGGGGGGTGGGGGGTCCATCCCACCGAACATCAACCGATCCGTATGTCTCCCTAATCCGATCTCCGTCTCGGGCTGCCGAGAGACACGGGCCCATCGTCTCCTCAGCCCCCAGCACAGGGTCAGACCGGGCCAAGGTGGCAGGGCAGTCGGGCAGAAAGGCCCCAGGGGCCAGGACGAAGGCCGCAAAATGGCCACCAGCCCCTCGTTTCATCTTCATTTTGTCGGCTGCGGGGAATGGCTCTGGTCCGGAGGGAGGAACAGAACGGCCTCTGGACATCTCAAATCCGATGGCCAGCTAGCCTGGGTCCCCAAATCAAAATTACTTGGCGAATCAAGCTGTAAATGGGCCCCAAGAGCAGCAGACATGCGGAGCTCTACAGAAACACGTCTGCTCCCTTTGGCAGCTGGCCACGCCCCCCTCTATTTAGCATTTTCAATGGGATTTTTTTCTGTAATTATCGCATCGGGGAAAAGTTCTGAAAGTAGATCGACCACCATTGGGATCGACAAAATAATCCTGAGTGTTTGTTCCAACTTTTAGAACTTTGCTTTTGACAGAACCCAGTGATTTCACAACGTCTCCCGTTATGTGTCAGCTTCCTTTTGTTAATTCCTTTTCAGAAAAACCACCGGCAAAGCCGCAGGTTCCTTACCGGTGAACAATGAGCTCAGACCTCCCACATCTTGGGGAAGAGGTGACAGGGATTAGCTGCTGTAAACACAACACAATCAATTCTATTGAGCTCTTAAGTACCTGGGAGATGCGGAGCGAAAGGGAATCAGTGCTTTAGGATTTACTGAGAGGCATATACCCCGCACGAAGTGCCGCATATTCGATACTAATAGCTCGGATTCCTTTAACTGAAAACAAATTGTCTTGCGGGTGAGTATTAAAAAAAATCTTTATTTCTAGGTGAAATTTGTCACTTTTACTGTTGCTAAAATGTAATTTTTTGTGAAGATTCTTTGCGAAAACGAGTCTACTGGAAAGCGGAAAATAAAGGAATTGCCTTTATGGAATTACTTTTAATTTAAGGAATTACCTTTTAATTGATGTACATCTCAATTAAAGCAGGCTTTATACTCGGGACCTATTTTAAGATTCAGTAGTAGTGAATGGAGTATAAGTGTACAGGCACTGACAAAATTGTTACGATGCTCTTTGGAACAGCTCCTAAACTACATCAATTGCAAACTCCCCATCTATGTGTTGGGACAAAATCAAATGGCACGCTGACCACAGTCACTACTCTCAAATATCTAGGTATGTGGTTAGACCCAAATCTATCCTTTGGCCCCCACATCGAAAAACTCTCCTCTAAACTTTACCCCAAACTAGATGCCCTGTACAGAAACAAATCCTGCCTGAGCCCCGCGGTAAGAAAGCAGATTGTACAACAAATGCTTATGCCGGCTATTGAATACGGAGATGTAGTGTATGTAGCAGCCCCGCAAACACACCTTCATAAACTTACTACATTGTATAACTCATTCTGCCGCTTTGTGCTACAATGTAACTACATGACCCACCATTGTGACATGTTAACCCTTTCGCTGCTGAGCCATTTCAAGCCTGTGTGCTGAGCTCATTTTTACCACTTTGCTCATCATGTTTAAAAGCGTTTTGAAGCCACGTTTTATTATATGACCCATACATATTATATATCGTTCTTTCCGGCAGACTCGGCAGATTTATAATATATAATTTTTATATGTATATGTCATGTCCTGCCTGAATATTATAACAGAAAATGCAATAAAATTAGATTTTTTAATCATTTACAGCGTGTAAAGTGTTTTTTTTCACATTTTATCATGCGAGCATTTGCGGTTATATTTTCTATGGGTTGCGCTTGTTAAAAAAATTAGAAATGGGGACTCGTTACATTTTTTTTGGGGAAAATTACGTGATTTTTAACAAACGCACCCCATAGAAAAATTGTTAGTGCAGCATCATTGTTCACATTATAATTGAAATGGGAACAATATTGCTGCATTAATAAAACAGAAACAAAAAAAACTGTTTATTTTTTTATTATTTTTTTCTGATTATTTTTTTATTTAATTTTTTTTCTTTACAATTAACATAGTCATGTTTGGTATCATTGGAAAGGCCATGCTCTGGTAACATTAACCTCTAGCTGCCACGGATCGGGACAAAGGGGGTTCATTGGAGAAACAGTTTAAAATTTTGTTCCATCTGTCCACAGCATATTGTCATGAAAGCATTGTGGAACATCCAGGCGATTATAGGCAAACTTAAGCCACACCACAATATCTAATTTAAATACAGTACTGGTTTCCTTAGGTCATTTGCTGTCAGAAATGTGAACATGCATGTTGTGATTGTCTTGCAACTGGATTCAGTTGGTTATATATATTCACCTGGATGCATTAACCCCATCACTACCATAGACACAGCAGCCTAAGATCCCCTTAGCATCATCTGGTGCAATGCTGTATCATTGCAAATTAAATTCTGTTGTTGCAGTAGCTCCATTTGGCCAGCAGATGGTGATGTCTCCCTGCCAAATATGTTATCACCAGAAAGAACTACATTGGGAATATTCCAAAATATTTCTTACTGTATAAATATATATGATTTTTACAAAAATCCTGACAGTGTTATCTTGGAAAATTACTTGGTAGTGAAGGGGTTCAAGGTATAGGTCAGAACATGTACCTGTCTACGAAAAGAAAAATAGATGTTAAATCCTTAGCACTGAAAATGTAAGTTATTATTATTATTATTATTCTTTATTTATAAAGCGCCAGCATATTCCGCAGCGCTGTACAATAAGCACAGTATAGACAGGGTTACAATACATTGAACAACATTTGACAAACAGTACAGGAGGAGATGAGGGCCCTATTCCCGTAGGAACTCACAATCTGGGAGGGTTGGGGTTGGAAACAGGAGGAGAGGACTATAAGGTGAGAGTGATTGATGGTTGTGTCAGTGAGTTGAGTGGTAGGTTTCCCTAAATAGGAACGTTTTAAGGGAGCGTTTGAAGGAAGAGAAGTTAGGGGAAAGTCTGACAGTACGAGGGAGAGCGTTCCAGAGAGTGGGGGCTGCGCGTGAGAAATCCTGCAGTCTATCATGGGAAGAGGTGATGCGGGGAGAAGCTAGGCGCAGGTCACTGTTTGACCTTAGGGAGCGGGCTGGGGTGTATTTGGTGATTAGTGAGGACAGGTAGTGGGGCGCTGAGCTAGTGAGGGTTTTGTAGGTAAGGATAAGGATTTTGAACTTAACTCTGCAGTGGATGGGGAGCCAGTGAAGGGACTCGCAGAGGGGAGTGGCAGAGACAGAGCGGCGGGTGAGGTGAATTAGCCTGGCAGAGGCGTTCAGGATGGATTGTAGGGGGGAGAGGCGGGACAGAGGGAGGCCAGATAAGAGATTATTGCAGTAGTCGAGTCGGGAGATTACCAGGGCGTGTATGAGTTGTTTTGTGGTGACAGCGGTAAGAAATGGCCGAATTCTGTAAATATTACGCAGTTGATATCGGCAGGAGGAGGAAAGAGACTTGATGTGGGGGATGAAGGAAAGAGCAGAGTCAAGTGTAACTCCAAGACAGCGAACTTGGTTTGATGGGGAAATGGTGATACCCTCCACCGTGATAGAGAAGTCAGGAGGTGGGGAGGCATTGAAGGGAGGAATAAGTAGGAGTTCAGTCTTTGACATGTTGATCTTTAGGTGGTGGGAGGCCATCCAGGAGGAGATGCCAGATAAACAGTCACTGACTTTTGAAAGGACAGGGGGAGAGAGATCAGGGGTAGAGAGGTAGATCTGAGTGTCATCAGCGTAGAGGTGGTAATTGAAGCCAAAGCTGTTGATGATTTTGCCCAGGGAGGAGGTGTAGATGGAAAAGAGCAGAGGACCAAGGACAGAGCCTTGAGGTACACCAACAGATAGAGGCAATGAGGAGGAGGAGTTACCAGCAAAGGACACACAGAAGGACCTGTTGGATAAATAGGATTCGACCCAAGCGAGTGCAGTATCACCGAGGCCCAGAGAGTTGAGGGTCTGTAGAAGGAGGGGGTGGTCAACAGTGTCAAAAGCAGCAGAGAGGTCGAGCAGGATGAGAATAGAATAGTGGCCGTGTTTTTTAGCAGTTAGGAGGTCGTTGGTGACTTTGGTGAGGGCAGTTTCAGTTGAGTGTAGGGGACGGAAGCCAGATTGCAGGGGGTCAAGTAGTGAATTGGAGGACAGGAAGAGGGAGAGGCGGTTGAAGACTAGTTTTTCTAAGAGCTTTGATGTGAAGGGAAGCAGGGATACAGGGCGGTAGTTGGATGGAGAGTTGGGATCGAGGGATGGTTTCTTTAGTAAAGGGGTAACTAGCGCGTGTTTGAAGGCGGATGGAAAGGAGCCAGTGGAGAGAGATAGGTTGAAGATGTGTGTGAGAGCAGGGGTGAGGGAGGAGGAGAGGGGAGGAAGTTATGTATGTTATTATCTAAAAAACATACTGTATATTACTGTACATAACACTTTTCCTAATTTATCGCAGGTCTCTGTCCTCCTACATCAATGGATTCTCCAAGAAAACCTAGACCTAAGTCTGCTCCTGTGATAACGAGCGCCTACGTCGAAAACAAAAGGGAAGAGGCATGGCTGTGCGCCAAGCTGGATTGCATGTACAGCCAGCACCGTGCAGACATGATTAGATGGCGACAAGCGAAAGACCTCATTGTCCAGAGAAAACGAAATTTACTAATCCAAAAGGGTGTATCCCCTCTATCGACATTGGAACGAGTAATGGATGAAATCCAATCCCACAAGAAAGACAAGCATAGTACAAACACCCACCTCCCTGCCAGTACAGCGCAGCGCGGTGACGCACGTACGTACGCAAACTGGCCGCCCTTGTCATCGTCCCTCCTTCAGGATGTGCCACACTTTACAAACGTTGCAGGCGTGGCATTCTTTATTCCCAAAACTGACCGAGCACGCACCGCTGTAGACATCCCGAAAACAAAACCCGGCGCGTCTCCGTTGCAAAGTCCTGAAACCTCCAAGAGTAAAGAAAAGAAGATACCAAGGACGACGTCGACAGAGCCGTGGAAGTCCAGCGGCGGCGAATCGATGACCTACAAAGAGCTTGGTGTGATCGCCCGGCTAGACAACATTTCCGTGAGGGAAGCAGAGAAACAAAAGCAGCAGAAGCTCTTAGAAAGGCAATGGATGAAGAAGACACAGGAGACTGCCTTGCAGCACAAAATCGACACTTTCCTTAAAAAGTTTGAGTAGTACAGACAATTTAATACTTTTGTGAAAATTTCAATTTATATAGTAAAAAAAAACAACATAAACCACCAATCACATACACAATGACATCTCTGGGGCAAATCAGGCTGTCTAAGCAATAAATACGTTCTCTTAATATGTAAGAGTAAGGTGTTCGTCATGTAGAGAAGGCCCTTTGCATCATATTGCAATGAAACTCCCCATCAGCTCAGTACACCCCCAAAACAAACTGTCTCCCATCTACTTAATCATTGTAACATCTCACCTCCTTCTAGTATAAAAAATTCAACACATTTAACACTGATCTATTTGTTATAAAATCAGATTGAAGATTGTAAATTAACACCTTGTAAAATAATTATCTTTTTAATTTCCTGTACATGAAAGCTTCCCTTAGTTAACATGCCCCCTTTAGCTCAGTTTAAAATGCTTGCTCGCAATATCCTCTTGAAATTTAAGAATATGGAATACAGACAAGCTATTGTCCTGAAACAGGAAATTAACTGTCCAGTCATTTGCTGGAGTTGCTGGGCAGAAGAAGAGAAAAAAAGATATCTCTTTGTCCTGTCAATGTATATGATGAATAGGTTTTGTGGGTTCAACTATGGTAATTATCTGTGACGTTGAGAAACTCCTGTTGGCTTGTAAATGTGAGATTTTTTGTATGTTCTATCTTCTATAAAGGGCTGATCTAACAAAGGAATACCAGATACATGACGAACGAACTCAGTGTATGATGTCTTTATTTATTGCCGCTAGCTAGCGCTACCTTACATGATGAAAAACCAGAACTCTTCTAACTTGCGTGTCTTGGTAAATATGAATATTAATCTAATTTTTAACACACCCACTTTCCGCTAGAGCAGTGATTCCCAATCAGTGGTGTATTTAGGTTTTGTGCTGCCCTAGGCCTGACTAAACTCGTGCACCCCCTAATTTAAATTTGACACACCCCTTCCTGTCAAGGGCACACCTCTTCCTGGTTAATCCCCACCCTTCCTCTTTACGCTCCACCTTTTCCTCTTAGAGCTCCGCCTTTTCCTCTCTTTATATTAAAAGTGGACACCAAGTGCCTACTTGTATATTTTGTATACCATTTCAAATGTATCTATTGAGATAAAGAAAATTATGAAATGTTTAAATTCAAGCATTTTTACAAAGAACAACCACGCATGTCAAGTAAACGGGATCACAGCCGCTCTAATTGGTTGAACAATAAAATCCACAGAAACATGCACTGTATATGAGCGTATCACAGAGCTGCACAGCAATAAAACCCACAGTAATGTGCAGTGTGTATGAGTGTATCCCAGAGCTCCAGGGCAATAAAACTCACAGTAATATTGTCAGACCTTTTCAGATATGAAATTTCTATAACGCAGGAATGTTTAAATTTGGGGCCAGCGATTGCTTCACACAGACAAACTCGTCTGCGTCGTTAATATATAACAAGAATATGCGTTCTAAAGACAATAGATAAGCTAAACTCGTTATTGTTATGCATACAAGAAAGGACATTTAACATTGATCAAAGACGGTCTAATGGACTCTGGTTGTAAAAAATAAATAAAATAAACAAACAGATGTTAGATCAAATGGTTTAAAAGTATGGGACCACAATGACAACTGATCTTACCCTAAGATAGATATCTCAGTATTGTGTTTATTTCGTCAGAACGAAACTCTGAAAGCCACGTAAACATGGAACAATGGGTTGCCCAATAAAGAAAAAAAATCCCAGAGAAGGTTAAATGGCTTGGATAAACCAGCTTGTAATGCTATGCTATTCTGCGATATGATCTAACACTATATGGTATTTGAATATTTAATTTATGTGGTCAGTTAGAATAGATAACCTTGGCATCTTATAAAAACAGAGGCCCTACCACATTCAGTTGATTATTACAAATGTCTGGTGTACTAACCCGCATGAAGCCGATTAAGTCGGATAAATTGTGAATGTTAAAAGACGATATCATGAATGAATGAATGTATGAAATGCACGCACGCCGTGGCGAAGTATGCCGGCGATTCAACAATAGAAATACTATTGATATTGTTAATAAAATCTATGGAGTCCCGGGATAGGAATAAAAGACCCCAAACCAGTAAAAGATTGGCCAAACACATAAATTAATTCCTGCAGAAGGTTGATGGATGATCTGAAAGCGCCATCTGCTGGCCAGGTAATATAACACCTGGACAGACCGCTGGAGTTGATGAATAGATATATCCTCCAATCAAATGAGGCTACATAGTGATGGGCTAGATCTAAAACTGGGCGGAAGACCACTATATAGAGGGGACAATCCAGAGCAAAGGGAGAAGACACTGAGAAAAGCTTGGGGAGAGACCTGAGGGACGCTTGGAGGGGAGAAAGGCAATTATCATCAGCCCCCCCTTTAAGACGCGACCACACCCTAATCTTCCACCACTCTATCTTCACTAACCAGATGGTAAAGTATGCCTGAATAACTTGATATCTATAAAATTGCATAGTCCTTACTTTAGATGTCCATCACAAACTAAAGGAATATAAATGAATTATTTTGCTGTTTAAGCCTAATAATCAGTAGACTAGTAATCAACCTTCCAGTCCCCTGCAGAGGATTGCTAAGGAAGAAACTATTCCCGGCTGAATACTTGAGCCATAATTTAGTGAGATTATTTATATTCCGAGAATACTGGTTGTGGACATCTAAAGATCAATTATATACCTATAGTGAGATACGCTGGGACCGTGAAATAGCTTTTATATGTCAAGTGCCGTCAGCCCCATTCGTAAACTAGCATAACTCCTTCCATATCCATCTTGCAGCCCTTTCGATTGAATGCATGTACTGTAAATCAATAAGAAGCGTTGGGTTAACGTATATTGAATGAAGTGCTGTGATTGATCTGTGGAAGAGATAGTCTACTTATCGAGTGTGTTATGTATCTCCCTGAAGGAAGTTGCATTTAGTGAATAGGCCCCCACAATAATAAATTGTGTTGCAGGTGATGCCCAGTAACTGAGTGTTTATTTTAGCCAGGTGGAGGACTGGTTTATAATGGGAAAGGTTTAAGTGAATAGAATAGAGCCTGGTGTTTAAGTTTACGCAGTCTCATATCATCTTTATTGATTTTATTGTGTTTAAAAATATCTACATAGCATCAAAAGAACTCGGGATAAAACGCCATATATTTGTTAAGACGTATATTCATTGATTGGTTATTAATCCCTATTTTAGGGGTTAAATACCAATTTATACCACTGGTATTGGGGGCACTGTCAATAATATATATATATCTATATACATCTACAATAAGAAAAATATACGTCATAATTAATATATCCCTGACCTATTAAAGAAGTCAATAATCTCTAACAATATGCAGTGTGTATCACAGAATCCACAGCAATAAAACTCCCAGCAATGCAATGTTTGGTGTGTGTCAGCGTATCAGAATCCACAGCAATAAAACTCCCAGCAATGCAATGTGCGGTGTGTATGAGTGCATCAGAATCCACAGCAATAAAACTCCCAGCAATGCAATGTGCGGTGTGTATGAGTGCATCAGAATCCACTGCAATAAAACTCCCAGCAAACCGAGTGTATATGAGCACACAGCAATTATGCTGTGGAGCCATCTTGTCAGCAGTGGGGTGCCACTGTCAGAGGGTGCACTGTAGCTTTGACTCCCTTCCCGGTGGGTGTTCAGTCCAGAATAGAGTCTGTGTTAACGAAAGGGCGGGCAGCTGCGTGCGTGCGTTTCACGTGGTTCAGCCAGTCATGTGGTACTGAGACTCAGAGAAATGGCAGTGAAATGCCCTGATGTTCGGTGGTTTCAATCAGCAGGTTTATTCAGGCGAACCCCATAGGTTTCAATGTTAAAAATATTCCCGTTTTTATGCAATATCTAATAAATCATTTATTATTTTAATCTGCAGTAAAAAGTCTTTACTTATTGATTTTTTTTAGCACCTTTTAGTCATTTTTCAGATTTTTTTGGGCAAAATTTCCCTCCCCCCTTTTTTTTAATAGCAGTTTTTCTTTTTTCTGTAACAGAACTTTTTATTATCAATCATAGGATCTTATATGTAAATTCCAGACATTTTCATTCAGTAGTTCTTTTGAAAACAGCAGGCCACGGGTTTGCGGTGGCAGCATTCAGCGGCCGACTCCATGCACTTTGGGGACCCTGCTGTGAATGGTGAATTCACTGCAGGGTGGGGAAATTTTATACTCCTAAGTGCAGGGAACTACAGAACACCAAAAAGTTGGCGTCATTTCGGTGCTCTGTGAGTAACCCATTTAGTGGTGAGGTTTTTTTCTGCCCCCTGGAAAGTGAAAGCCTAGGCCTTGCCTACCCAGGACATACTTGAAAATTAGTGAAATCTCAATGTATCCTTCCTGGTAAAATACTTTGCAAAAGTTAAAAAAAAAAAAAAAAAAAAACATTTAGGGGGTGCGGCCACCCAGTGCGGGCCGCCACCCCCTGGAAAGTGCCGCCCTAGGCCTGGGCCTAGTCGGCCTAGGCCAAAATACACCACTGTTCCCAATTCTGGTCAATCAGGACAGGTTTAAGGAGTACCTTGGGGAAATGCAGACTGAATCCTGCAATCACTGAGCAGAAAATCATATCACCTGTGCTGTGCTTCACATATCCTGCAAACCTGGCCTGTTAGGGGGACCTGAGGACCAAGGTTGGGAACCACTGCTCTAGAGTTTTGCCGAAGTTGCTCTCTTCCTATGATGGAAAGAGGCTAAACCAACCATGCACAACATTCCGGGCTACATGATATCCTTGCACAGTGTCTGTCAGAGATAAAGTGAGATATTCTAGGAATAACTTGAAATTTATCATGGAAAACCAGAACATAATATTTATTGATCTGTAAGTGAGGGCCAGATTCAGGTGGCTCGATTTAATTGGATTGAACATTTTTTTCAGAAGAAATATCAGCTGGGTTCGCCAATGTTTCTTTAGAAATATTGGCTGATTCAATTGAATGGATGTGGTCATGGCAGAACTTTAAAAAACTGCCCCTTTTGGTAAAAAATTGGGCTAGTAATAAGCCTGGAAAAAAAAATAGATTTTTTTTTATTTGAAATTGTCCCCTTTAGTAACCCTAACTCTAAACTCGCATTAATATGAAAAGCCTTAACCATACCTTGCTGGACTGGATTCTCTCCTCATGTCCTGATAGAATACAGGAGGCAGGCATTCTCGCTAATAGCTTCAGTGATCACTGTCTAGTGTACTGTGTGCGCAAAATAAAGGCCACAAAATCTCCCCCAAAGATAATAATTACCAGGTCCTTCAAGAAATTTAATCTTGAATCCTTCCTAAATGATCTCAAACGGCTCACGTGGTACAGGCTAAACCTAATCCCAGACCTGGACTGTGCAACTGAATACTTTCAGTCAGAGCTCCTGCAAGTCTGGAATGCCCATGCCCCGCTGCGTAAAGTGCGAGTCAAAGGGGCACATCTCCCCTGGGTTACAGCTGACCTCACACACATGTACCAGCTTAGAAATTCACTCTGGTCAGATTTCAAGAGTACTGGATCCATGAACGATCACTGTGAATACCGAAAATGGCGGAATGCATGCACAAAAAACAAAAATGGTCAAAGCCCAATACTTGAAATGAAAATCTAAACAATAACATATCAAACCCGAGAAATTTTTGGAAAAATCATAAATAACATACAATCGCCCCCTGTCCACTCCCAACCAGCTGCTGTCAAAGTAAACAACCAAACCCTGGAACACCCCCTAGATGTAGCAAATGCCTTTAATAACTATTTTGTTGGATGCGCCAACACCCTGATCGCTAAGCTAGCAATTAAAACACATTCAGAAAGGCAGCACACAAGTCAGAGTCAAAGAAGATTTACAAACTATTCAAATATAAACAGATATTAACACATTCCTGATGCAGGGTATGCTGGAAGGCTAATCCTATCAGAAAGATAACAAGATACACATGGACCATATAATAGAGAGACAATAACATTATTCTTGCATAACTCAGATTACATAACACTCTGCACCCTACAAATATACCTCCAGGTTCATGCACCCAAGGCCAAAGTGACTTATGTCCCACTAGTATTAAATATGAGGGTTTCAGAATGATTTTCCTGATTTCCCGGCCCAAAGATTGTTTATCAATCCCTTTTAGCACTTGATATTCTTTTTGAATTCGTTTACTGATAACTTCAAATTGAATCCCAAAAATTTCTATTACAAAGTATATAAGCGAGAGTCCATTAATCAAGAGGATTTTTTTTATCGGGAATTAAAATGCGAGTATGCTCTTATTTAGCTATCCCGAACCGAAAATATGGCCTGAAACGCAGCTGAACATGCAGTGAATTTTAACGATTTGGATGAATTAAATCGAGTCCTGAGTCAGGTGTAAACTTAACCTTAGCGATGCCGTAGACTCCACTGGCTCTGGTTAAGACTGGACTGGCTAGCGCTCAATGTCTTATGATCTGCTCTATCAATACTCTTGGCTAACAATGGGCTACAGTTGGCACCACCGACTGGTCATGTCTTTGCGCATGTAAATGCAGGATTCGAGAATCTGGTTTTATCTGATTTGTGATGGTGACAGTGATACTTAATGGTAATATTACATTAATCTCCACTTTTAACCCCTTCACTACCAAGTGATTTTTTCAAAAAAACATTGTCAGAAACCAGTTGTTTTTTTTTTTTTTAATTATTTTTTCTAAATCATACAGTAATACTATTAGAATTATTACAGTAGTATTATTGTAATAACCTATTTGGCCAGGAGATGGCGCAAGCTACTGCCAAACTGAGTTACAGAGGTTTTAACAGCAGATCTATTTTCTTCTATTTCTCCTGCATCGGCTGCTGACAGCGCCTAAAAGCCTGATATTTCAGAGCTTTCAGCTGCCAGTTTTACAGTTTTAGCTCTTTGGCAAACTTTGGCAGCACCTTCTGCAGCCCAAAAGCATACAAATTTCATTTGCATTTGGGCTGCAGATTATTATAATCGAGATATTTCGATATCGGGGCACCAGATGTGCCTTTGAAGCCCGAGATATCTCGATATCGGGAGTGAAGGGGTTAAGCATTGTTTTTTTGTTATTATGATTATTTAAATACTTGAATTTTTTTTATACGATTATTATTCTGGGACTTGAAATTCTCCCATTTCCAGAGATCTTCAAATATTGGTGCAGTCAGCACCAACACCGGATGGAGCCGTTCAATCAGGCCCGGAAATGGGGTGGAATTTTGGATGGATGGGAGTGTGGTTTAGGATGGTATCTAGGCAGATTGGAGGGCGAGAGAGGCCAGTCACAATCACCAAGGTAGCGACAGGAAGCCAGCACTGGGCCAGTTGGACGGATCTTTTGATCTCCTTGTTGGCCAGTACAATCATAGCACCGGTGTTAGAAGGCTTGCTAGGGAAATCATTTGATTTATCCAATCGGCGCTCGACCCATGGATGTTATGGCCCACCAGGTATTTTCACGGTTTCCCCAATGGTCAGTGTGACCACAAGCTGATTTGCTTGTGGATAATGCATCTGGGTAATATCTGTAGGGTTTAGTAGATCTGGCCTCTGATTACTACAATGCATTGATTGATGTCATGAAATGAACAGATTAAACACAAAGGGCCATATTGCATTCCTCGCGCATCGGTTTTGCGTGCACGCAAATGCGCATTTGCGTGAGGACAAAACCATTTGCGCAGAACACATGAGATGAGATGAGAAAATGCGTTCGGATCCGAATATCATGTTAATTTTCGCACGATAACGCTGGACACTGCGCGCAAAAAAAATTGCGCAGAGAATGTAAAATGGCCCAAATATTATTATTATTGTGTAAAAAGGTCATTTAAGTGGATTAATTGTCGTTTTCAAATGTGTATTTTGAGAGTGGACCAAAAAAATGTGAGAAAGTCAAAATCAAGTACATTAATACCCATGCCTTCCTATGGAATGACTCTTAATAAAATATCCTCCCCAAAAAACTGTACTGTGCACTAGGGATGAGCTGTTCGGTTCGATCCGTTCGGAGTTCGATTCGAACTTTGGCCGTTCGCAAGTTCGCGAACTTCGAACTTTTTGGCGTGTTCGGTTCGAGCTTGAATTTTTTTTTTTTTAAAAAAAGTATAAAACATTCTTAAAAAATACTAAAAAATCCAGAAATAAAGAAACTCTTTACTGCAGAATAATATAAGCAACGGTTTATTAGATATTGAATTAAAAACTAATGTCTAGGTGCAAAGATTCTCACCTCTAAATGACCTGTGCTCTCAAACGGCATAAACAACAGGTGTTTAATTAGTGTTTGGAAATAACATGTGCTTCTAATTAGTCCGGTCTCATGAATTTGATACATTGTATGCAGACTGGGCGTGCTAGGTGTCGTGTGTGGGTCTGTGATGGCGATGTTTCCATACATCCTACAAATCCGCCACTTCACGGGCAGGTTATGGGGACCTCCTAGGCATGATATTTGAAGAAATTTTTTGTTTTTATTTTTAACCCTTATTTTAAGGAAAACTCACTGTTCCTTTAACCCTTTCACTGCTGAGGCATTTCACCGCTGTGTGCTGAGCTAATTTTTACCGCTTTCGCTCATCATGTTTAAGCGCGATTTGAAGCCACATTTTATTATACGACCCAGACATATTATATATCGTTCTTTCCGGCAGACTCGGCAGATTCATAATATATCATTTTTTTATGTATACGTCATGTTCTGCCTGTATATTATAACAAAAAATGCAATAAAACTTGAATTTTTAATCATCTGCAGCGTGTAAAGTGTTTTTTTTTCACCTTTTATCACATGAACATTTGCGGTTATATTTTCTATGGGGTGCGCCTGTAAAAAAAATGGGGACTTATTAAATATTTTGAGGGGAATTATGTGATTTTTAGCAAATGCACACCATAGAAAAAAATCATTAGTGCAGCATCATTGTTCACATTATAATTGAAATGTGAACAATATTACTGCATTAATAAAAATAACACACACAAAAAAATACATGTTTTTTTACTTTACACCTGGTCATGTTGGGTATCATTCGAAAGGCCATGCTCAGGCCTTTCGATTGACACACTCCACGGTTCTGGAGATATCGGGGTTCAAATGAACCCCCTACTCCACCAGGGGATTCCGGGCAGCTAGGGGTTCCCCGGCTATCTGACGTCATCACGCTATGCGTGAGGACGTCAGGCAGTGAGGGGGGACCCGGGGGTGGAGCCGCCATCCAAGATGGCGGCCCCCACCGGAGCTAGGCCGCACTTCGGCGCCCGGTGCCTAATGCATTTTTTGCGTTGTCCGTGAAAAAGTGAGTTCGAACGAATGGACGCATTTTTTCACGGAATACGCGATAGCGGTCATACGATGCGCATTTTCGGCTGTGATTTTGTACGGTTAGGCTAGGGTCAGACGAACGCATTTTTCGCGTTGTCCGTGAAAAAGTGCGTTCGAACGAATGGACGTATTTTTTCACGGAAAACGCGATAGCGGTCATACGATGCGCATTTTCGTCCGTGATTTTGTACGGATCATCAATAAAACCCTTTTTGCGTCTGGACGTTATGTTGGCCGGACATTAGCAGCGTCTGACGTCTCCCAATCACGTAAACACGCCACTATGCGGACGCAGCGCACTCTTTACGTCAGTAGTAGCGGTTTGACGTTCTAGAAAATATGCGTTCGTTTGCCACTTGCGTTGCGCGGATGAACTTTCGTGCGGCCGTTCTTCGTATGTTACCCGGCATTGGACGTCATTTGCTGCTAGCACGGCCGTGATTTCGTGCGGTTAAACGCACGTTAAAAATGCTTTCGTCTGACCTTAGCCTTATCAATAAAACACTTTTTGCGTCTGGACGTGATGTTGGCCGGACATTAGCAGCGTCTGACGTCTCCTAATCACACACACACGCCGCTAGCGGACGCAGCGCACTCTGTACGTCAGTACTAGCGGTTTAACGTTCTCGAAAAAAGGCGTTCGATTGCCACTTGTATTGCGCGGCCGCACTTTTGTGCGGCCGTTCTTCGTATGCTGCCCGGCATTGGACGTAATTTGCTGCTAGCGCGGCCGTTATTTAGTGCGGCTAAACGCACGTTAATACTGCGTTAGTCTGACCTTAGCCTTAAAGCCAGGCACCGCTTAAAAGGGGAGACTCTCCCCTTTTAAGCGGTGCCTGGCTTTTTTTGTGGGACCTCCCGATCGGGAGGGAGAGGGATCTGAACGGATCCCCCCCCTCCCTTCCAGGCGATCTCCCGGACAGAAAGGTGAGTATATCCGCCGGGGGTCCCGCAAAGCTGATGACGTGTGGGACACGTCCTCCTCAGCATACAGCGGGAGTAACTGAGGACGTGTCCCACACGTCGTCAGCAGTGAAGGGGTTAAAAACGTATTTTTTTTAACTTTTTGTCCTTGTTTCCTGTCCCCCAGGGCACTACCCGGACATTGTTTTTAAATGTTTCTATACATCCTACAAATCCGCCACTTCACGGGCAGGTTATGGGGACCTCCTAGGCACGATATTTGAAGGAATTTTAACCCTTATTTCATGGAAAACTCACTGTCCCTTTAAAAACGTTTTTTTTTTAACTTTTTGTCCTTGTTTCCTATCCCCCAGGGCACTACCCGGACCCACATACACCTTTTATGGCAAATATCTAGCATATATGCCCTCTTGGAGGGCACTTTAAAAACCGAACTTTGAGTCCCATTGACTTGTATTGAGTTCGTGTTCGAACTTTTGAAAAGTTCGAGTTCGAATGCGAACCGAACTCGGGGGTGTTTGGCTCATCCCTACTGTGGACTTGTGCCTGTTTTAATGAGATCTGCAGTACTGGAATAGTGGCAATTATTGAAGTTGCTGGAGAGTATGACAATAAAAACAAGTAAATCTACTCCGCGTCTCCACTCAACAACCCAAAAAAAAGCTTAAAATGTCACAAAAAAATTATCTGAAATAAGAGTACGTGCTCTGTGCATTGCTAAATATCCATCAGATCACCGGAGACAGGCAAACTGGTCACAGCAAAAGCTTTATCTTTATGTGAGTCTTTGGGAAAAGAAATGTGATTAGAACAAGAAATATTAAAACAGAATAAAAACTGACAGGCGTAATTGCTGTAAATCGGCGGTGTTCCTTTTTCCTCTTTATTGTATTTCTTCTTTTATTATTGCCCCTGATTCGGCCCTTTATCATGGGCTGCAGGTCACGTAATGAGTCAGTTCAGTGGAAACTTTCAATATGTTGACTATATACAAAAAAATAAACCCCTTGCGCGTGCCAAGTTTGTGTATTTGAGCAAAGCAAGAGGACAGACTGCCACCATGTGTCAGCTTTTGGTCCATGAAATCGATGTGATGTGTTATACTGTGAATACAGAGAGGTGTGTGGAAACATCACGGCTGAGAATTAACCCGGAGCCGGGACTTCTCTGTCATTTACTAGCGACGTCCGAGTGGAATAAAGCTTTGCCTGATGAATAGTCGTGGGTCGTCGTCACATCTCCTTTTCTCGAAAGTAAGCGCCTGAGAAATACATAAATGGAGCAGGTTAATCCAAAGTGAGAAACATAACACTAAGCAGCATAAAACGTATAGATTCCCTTTCACGTGTCTATGTCTAGCAGGTATGGGTCACTGACCTGTAGACGTTATGCCTGAGCTATGGGTAATTTTGGTGTCACCAAATTGTTGCCCCCTAAGCTGGTATTCCAAATCCATCTGTAACCAAGCTTCCACATGGTTTCCACTACTCACGTGAAATAACTAGGTGGTGTGGCCTGTGACCTCATATTGTTGGGTGTTGGGCTTTAGGAGGAGAAATCGAAATGTCACTCTGCTCATACAATACCAAAGTATTGACTGAACATTTTTGAGGACGGACCTCTGAACGTTCTACAAGAACCGAGTGACAGAACTTGGAATGCACAGATCCTGTTTGACTTTCCCTCTCTTCGCTTTGCTTCCCACGGACTATGTTCAGTTACTACGAGGCCTCATGTTTCCTTCTCCTCTTCCATCAAGGTTCAATGTCCAACCATACCTTCATATCATAACGTCCTCTCTATATAAGCTGCCCTTTCTGTAAGCTCCTTCTTAGCCCTTTCACTATCAACTGGTTTTCCAAAAAAGCAACACAAAGGAACCAACGGTTTTATGGAAAAGCACTTAAAATTACTCCTTAACACTATAACACCACACACACAGTCTAAATGTACAATAATAAACATTACAGTGCACTTAGCGACTGTATGCACCGTTTGACAGGTAGAGAGCTCCCTCTGCTGTTCATTCTCGGGATTGCACTAACACTGCTGGGATAATCTTAAAGAGATTATAATATGCAGTTCTAGCGATTTACTGTACTTCGGCAGATATATCTGATGTACTGTATCATTAGAGACATATTCTGGGACCTAACATCGTTTGAAATTCTCCAGAATGAATCCAGATCGAGTTAACTCACTCTCGGGCACCCGATGCTGCGTTTGAAGATCAAGTTAACTGGAAAATGGCAATGAAGGGCTTAATACAACCTCCTTGTTCACAAAGCTCCCTCTTAATATAGCCCCCCAGTTACTTAAGTTCTAGGATCCTACCCCCCCCTGCCCATTCTCCCAGTATCACAGAAATGATGAAAACCATTCACAACCTATCAGAGATATTTACGCTAATAAAAAAGTAATTTAGGACAAAAGCAAAGTCTCTTATTAACACAATCTGAATTCTAGCAGCATTCATTATAGTTTGCAGACTCATTGCTGGGCGTTTTATTGCTCTGCAGCTTTGTTATACACTCGCACACAAAGGATCTTGGATCTATAACATAAATGATATCAGTAATATAACGTGCCTTGCACCCCCCACCCTGCTGCTCTAGGCACCACTGGTAAGCTCCCGCTTAATATAAGCCTCTCTTAGCGCTCCCTCTTATAGGAGTTCTTTCGGCCTCCATTCCTTCTAGCTCCTCTCCTAGTGTCTGCTCGCTCCACACGACACCGGCCATTACCTCATGTGGCAGATTAGACCTGTATTTCTATCTATATAAGGGTCTGCCTGTTGTGACGTTTGGGGGCCCACAGAGCACGTGCACAATGTCTTTCACAAACAAAACAGTTTTATTCACCCTTTCAGGGCAGTCAAAAAGGCAACATAATAAGTACACGCTTGGGTTCAGCGAAATTAAAGCAAAGTCCTGATCTTCAGCACAAATAAACAGAGAAATAATAGTGGCTCACCAACGCTTTAAACCGTCCCAAACCTGGGGAATCCTTTCCCCAGTATGTAGAAGCCTCTCCAGCAAGGCACAGCACGTCTCCTGCTTTTGGAACACAAACACACAGCTTCCACTGATTACTTTCCTTTTCCTGAAATCCCACCATCCTCTCTGGGAGCTGCTGGCTTTAAAACTCTTCCTGGACAGGAAGATTAACCCTGTGGTTGCCCTTAAAGGGTCCACAACCCAAATAGGGGTGAAACATATTGTCCATCCAGGACCCAGCCCTGCCGACCTCTACATATCCCCCCCCTCTGTCTCAACGCGGAGGTGTTTGAGGCAACAGTAGACAGCCCACAATGCATCCGGGACAGGGCATCAGCATTTTGGTGCTGTTTCCAGGCCTATGTTCCACCACAAAGTTAAACTCCTGGAGAGACAGGAACCACCTGGTAACCCTGGCATTAGCGTGGCGGTGCTGCCTCATCCAGGTCAATGGGGCATGGTCAGACACTAAACGGAACTTCCTGCCCAACAGGAAGTATCTCAAAGAATCCAAGGCCCACTTTATGGCCAAGCCCTCTCTTTCCACCACAGCATAGTTTTTCTCCGCTGCCGTCAGTTTCCTACTAAGAAAAACCACGGGGTGCTCTTCCCCATTGACTTCTTGGGATAGCACAGCCCCCAAACCCTCACTTGAGGCATCCGTCTGTACAATGAACTCCCTCATGAAATCAGGGACTACCAGCACTGGGTGCTGACACAACGCATTTTTAAGCTTCTCGAAGGCATCTTCAGCATTGGCATTCCATTGAATCATCACTGACTTCCTACCTTTCGTCAGGTCAGTCAGTGGTGCAGCAATAGAGGCAAAATTGGGGACAAACCGCCGGTAATACCCCACTATACCCAGAAAAGCACGAACCTGCTTTTTCGTGAGGGGGCGTGGCCAGTTCTGGATAGCCTCTACTTTGTTAAATTGTGGCTTTACCAGACCCCTGCCTACGACATATCCCAGGTACTTAGCTTCCTCCATCCCTACCGCACTTTTCTCAGGGTTTTAACAGTAAAGCCCGCTTTTCTCAAACCGTCCAAAACTGTCTGAACCCGGGGAAGATGGGACTCCCAATCTGGACTGAAGATGACAATGTCATCCAGGTAGACCGAGGTATATCTCAGGTAGGGGCGGAGCACCCTATCCATCGCTCGTTGGAAGGTGGCCGGGGCTGAGTGTAACCCAAAAGGCATCCGCTTATAATGAAAATGACCCTCTGGAGTGGAAAAAGCAGTCTTTTCCCTGGCTTCCTTGGTCAGGGGTATCTGCCAGTATCCCTTAGTAAGGTCCAGGGTGGTGATATAACGGGCCGGACCCAATTTCTCTATTAATTCATCCACCCTTGGCATGGGATACGTGTCAAATTTTGACACCTCGTTAAGTTTCCTGAAGTCATTGCAGAATCGCAGAGTGCCGTTGGGCTTCGGTACCAACACGATGGGGCTCGACCATTCACTCTGTGACTCCTCAATGACATCAAGCTGAAGCATTTTTTTAACCTCTTCAGAAACAGCCTTTCTATGGGCTTCTGGGATGCGGTACGGCTTTACCCGAACCTTTACATGGGGTTCCGTCACAATATCATGTTTAATCCCGGACGCGTGTCCCGGTAGTCCTGAAAACATGCCTTTGTTTCTTTGCAGAAACTCCTTAACTTCTTGGGTTTGGGGTTTGGACAGGTGGCAGCAATGTGTACTGCGTCAACACCATCAGACTCTATACCCACCCCAACCATGGCGGACACCTCTCGGTCTCTCCAGGGTTTTAACAAATTTATGTGGTAGATCTGGTATGGTTTTCTTTTCCCAGGCTGATGCACTCGGTAGTTTACTTCCCCTACTTTTTCAACCACCTCATATGGTCCCTGCCACTTGGCTAGGAACCGACTTTCCACGTGGGTATAAGTACTGCTACCCGGTCCCCCACCTGAAATTGCCGCAGCTTGGCTGACCGGTTGTACACCCTTTTCTGGGCCTCCTGAGCTTTCTGCAAATGTTCCTGTACCAAAGGCATCACTTTAGAAATTCTCTCTCTCATCTGAGAGATATGTTCAATGAGCGATTTGTGTGGAGAGGACTCACTTTCCCATGTCTCCTTTACCAAATCTAGCAATCCCCGGGGTCTGCGACCATAAACCAGCTCAAAAGGTGAAAACCCCGTGGAGGCCTGAGGAACCTCTCGAATTGCAAACAGCAGTGCGGGAAGCAAATGATCCCAGTCTCTTCCATCTCTCTGCACAACCCTTTTAAGCATCATTTTCAGAGTTTTGTTGAATCTTTCTACCAGACCATCCGTCTGAGGGTGATAAACAGATGTTCGCAACTGCTTGATTTGGAACAACTTGCACACATCTGCCATCACCCGGGACATAAATGGGGTCCCCTGGTCTGTCAAAATTTCCCTTGGCAGGCCAGTTCTCGAAAACATAAAAAACAACTCCCGCGCAATGGCCTTTGATGTAGGGTTTCTTAAAGGAACCGCCTCTGGATACCTTGTGGCATAATCAAGAACCACCAGGATATATCGGTGTCCCCGAGCAGACTTCTCTAAGGGACCCACTATATCCATAGCGATGCGCTCAAAGGGCACCTCAATTATTGGCAGAGGCACCAAGGGGTTCCTATAATGGGGTGCTGGGGCAGTTAACTGGCAAACAGGGCAGGAGGAACAGTACCTCTTAACTGCGGCACCAATCCCTGGCCAGTAAAACCGGTCTGTTATCCGGGCCTCGGTTTTCTCAGCTCCCAGGTGACCACCTAGAGCATCATTGTGAGCCAGATCCAGCACCATTCTCTGGTAGGGCTGGGGTACTAGTAATTGTTCCACAATTTCTCCCCGAATTTCTGATACCCGGTAGAACAGATCATTATTGACCGCAAAGTGAGGAAATCTTTTCTCTGCATCTGGTGCTTGAGGTACCCCACTGACAACAGTTACCTGTTCGCGAGCATTTATCAACATCGGGTCACCCATTTGAGCCCTGCCAAATGCACCTCTGGACACATCTAAGTCAGGGTGTACTGGAATAATAGAACCCTCCCCCTCATCCACCCCAAGTGTAATATCTACAGGGGATAATTCCTCTTCATCCTCTCCTACCATAACCGGCACGGGAGAGGATTCCCCCTCCTTGGGTGTCAACTCAGGTTGAGGAGCTAGGACACTCACATCAGTTACAACATTCTTATTTTGAACACATTTGAGCAACTCCTCATCAACAGTGTCCACAGTCATGTTTGGTGGGGGTGACCCTGAATTGTTCCCCAGTTCGATGGGCAGTTCAGTTTGTGCCAAGCACCACAGTTCAGCAAACAAGGGGCAGTCCCGTCCCACAATCACATCATGTATCAGAGTACTCACCACCCCGACCTCTTGGGTGACCGAAGTGTTCCTGGCGGAAATGGTGACAGGGATCAGCGGATACTCTCGAGTATCCCCATGGATACAGACAACCCGGAGGGTTCTTTGTACTGGACCGAGCCTTCCAACTACCCGGGCATGCACCAGGGTGACCATACTCCCAGAGTCCAGGAGAGCTTTGGCTGGGCGGTGATTCACCCACACAGTACATTCAAACTGACCCCCCTCTAGGTCAAGGTGGGTAGTGCACGTTGTGAGGGTGTAGAAAGACACTCTCCGAGCGGATCCACACTCCATGGGCTCCTCCTGTAGCGGACACTGTGCCCGGGTATGGCCCCAGGCGCGACACCTCCAACACTGTATATCGCCAGCAGTTCGGGTAGCGACAGGCCTCTGCAGAACCGAGGAAGATGATTTTGGGGTGCTGGTTCCCGGATCCAGTGACGCTTCCCTCCGAGGAACTGAAGCAGGCCTCAAGGCGGTGGCAAGACTGGTCCTCGACGACTGGTTGGTCTGAGCAGGTCCTCCACCACGGTGTATCTCTCCACCATCTCGACTACCAGTGCTGCAGTCTTGGGGTCCCCATGGCTGACCCAGCGCTGTAGATCCTTTGGTAGAGACCTCAGGTAGTGGTCCATCACAACCCTTTCGACCATTTGCTCTCTAGTCAGGGTCTCTGGCTGCAACCACTTTTTAACCAGCTGTCCTAAGTCATGCATCTGGGACCGGGGTGGCTGGTCAGGGCAGTACTTCCAGCAGTGAACACGTTGAGCCCGGACAGCAACAGTTACCCCAAGGCGGGCCAGAACCTCAGCTTTCAGCCGGTCATAATTCTTTGCATCTTCTAGGGCAGGTCAAAATATGCCTTTTGAGGGTCTCCTGTCAGAAACGGGGCAAGGAGACCGGCCCATTGGTCTTGGGGCCACCCCTCTCTCTCAGCAGTCCTTTCAAACGTGGTAAGAAATGCTTCCACATCATCACTGGCAGACAGTTTTTGGAGGAAATGACTGGCCCTTATGGAGACATGGTTACCAGTAGTGACCACTGCTTGATCACGTCCAGGTGCAAGTTGCTGCATGGCCTCCCGCAGGGCATTGATCTGCGTCTGTGTGGCTACCTGCTGTGCTGCAAGTTGTGCAGCCAGCAAATGGGTGCTTTCTTGTTGGGCAGCAACAGCCTGTGCCAGGGCTTGTTGCTGCTGAGCCATCGCCTCTTCATGGCGAGTCTGGGCCTGCACACTGACAAAAACCATCTGCTTAACGAGCTCCTCCATAGCTGTGAACTTCAGTGCAGCCTTAGCCCAGGACATGCAATCAGAACACTGTCCTTTAAAAATGTCAGTTTTTTTTTTTTTCACAAAAATTCCTCTTGCTTGGCGTGTGAGGGGTAGCAAATTGCCCGCATTCGAAACACCAGTTGTGACGTTTGGGGGCCCACAGAGCACGTGCACAATGTCTTTCACAAACAAAACAGTTTTATTCACCCTTTCAGGGCAGTCAAAAAGGCAACATAATAAGTACACGCTTGGGTTCAGCGAAATTAAAGCAAAGTCCTGATCTTCAGCACAAATAAACAGAGAAATAATAGTGGCTCACCAACGCTTTAAACCGTCCCAAACCTGGGAATCCTTTCCCCAGTATGTAGAAGCCTCTCCAGCAAGGCACAGCACGTCTCCTGCTTTTGGAACACAAACACACAGCTTCCACTGATTACTTTCCTTTTCCTGAAATCCCACCATCCTCTCTGGGAGCTGCTGGCTTTAAAACTCTTCCTGGACAGGAAGATTAACCCTGTGGTTGCCCTTAAAGGGTCCACAACCCAAATAGGGGTGAAACATATTGTCCATCCAGGACCCAGCCCTGCCGACCTCTACACTGTATATATGTGTCTATCTGCCGCTTTTCTACATATCTCTCTACTCCATATAGAGTTATACTCATATTTGTGTCTGGCCATTTGGTAAGTGTATCCCTATGTCCACAGCTGAAATGTAATAAAATGTTTAGCTTTCTCCCTTGGGGGAGGATATAACACGTAGCTGTAAAGGGAATTTCTTTGTACACTAACATAGAAAATCACACCTTGGCAGCCAGGTCGGCCCCAGAGATGGGGACACATCTTCAAAGACAGGAAGCACATCCTTGATCTCTAAGGGGTCTGGAGGGAAGAGGGACGCCTTTAGGCAATTAAAGATTAATTGACAAGCTTACTGAGCATGAGTGAGAATTGCACTCTGGGAAATGGAGTCCAGGACACTGGGCCATTGGTGGGTGGGGGCTGGAAAGATCAGGAAGTGTATAAATTCGGAACACTGGCCATGTGCTTTTGGCTGATCACTTGGGGTACCTTCTAAAGAGGACTGATCTGTCCATGTTCCTACCTCCAGGCCCCAGGAGGCACCGATGCTAGCTACTGATTATTCCGTCGTAAGTAAGGCTCTGTGATTAACACCTTTTTCTTTATATTTTGCTGTGTAGTGTGTAAGTAATTGATTTATTCTAGTTATAAGTTTTTATGTAACCAAGCACTGTGATTCTTTTTATATCATAAATAAACAAAAAGTATTTAAGTTTTGACTCTGGCTGATGAAATCCATGCTAACTAAGAGATTGGGAGTATTGCTATTTGCTTTAAGCTCGGTTATATATAAGAAATTGCGTGTTGCGGTCGTCAGGAAACAGCAGGGAATTGTGGGATCCGTAGTCACTGTCCGAGTCTAGGATAGTGCGGCTGCTAAGCCCTGCGTCTCCTGTTGGGACGCGCGTAGTGTCCGTGAGGACTGGTGGCAGCGTTACTAATAGAATAAGAAAGTGAGCTCTGGGATTGTGAGAGACGTAGTTAGTACGCGCTTCAGGAGAAGACTTGTACTGCGTTGCAATCCTGGGATCAGTATATCGCGCTCTACGTGCCTGTTGTGAGAGAAAGTGTGGCCGGGACGGGTAGAGAAGTGCGCGTAATTATCTGGGTCTAGGATAGATAGATAGTGCGCGGCTTAACCCGGCGTCTTTGCGCAGCAGCGCGCGTAGTGGGTCGTGACACCTCACATTTCTGCCTCACTATTCTGTCTCTCCCCGTCCATGTCCAAACGTTTTCCCTCATTCTGTGACCTTATCCTGTCTTCCATATCATCTCCCTTCTCTCCCACCACAGCAGCTTCTCGCTCCCCCATACCGACAGCGTTTCTCTTCCCACCATATTGGTTTCTATGTCCATACGTCTCCCATCTACGCCACATCAGTCGAGCCTCCCCTCATTCCATTATTACATGTGATTGTGCAGCTTATTCTTCCATCCTCACGGGTCATGTCCCTGTCATCCAGTAAGGCCATTATGGTGCTGGTTGACGTGGCTTAGAGTAGGTGTGACACATTTCTGGGCCTATTTATACCCCGAGGTGTCTGTTTATGCACAAGGACGGCACAACGGACTGGAAACTGGTAAACGATACGGCTAAGGAACTAGAAGAAAACAATGAATCCACCTCACCAAGATTCTCCGCGGCTTCTACACACACGCTGGGGAACATCCCTTCACGGTACGTGGCCATCAGGATATGGAACTTCGTTTTTACCAACACAAGTCCCTCACTGTCCTATGAAAGAAAAAAATAATGTTGTGTAATATTTATATATAGACACACTAATCACCACAATCACACTATTAGGCCCTCGCTCACTTTAAAGAGATATAGACAGATTTTTTTATGGGGCACAATAATTGTGTACTCTCACTGCTCATATGCGGCACATTGAATTTATCAGTGTGACAGATCTCAGTAACCCGACTGGGTCACATCTGTTAATTGTTAATGCCGCTTCCATGCTGGACCCCCCTCCCCTGTTCTCTCCCCAGCAGACTCTCGTGCCTTTCTCCAGTCCTTAGACGAAGCTTAAAGACAGGTACACGTAAAGAGCCTTGCTAACACCCCCCCCCCCAGAAATAAGACAACGCTGTAGATCTGGGACCTTTTGAGCTGTTACCACTTAACACCTTTTTTGGGTTGAATATATACAGTCCCACATGGGGCTAGAGACCAATGGAAAATTACACCCTTGCACCCAGCCTCAAGTTAACCAGACATGTCCAGACATGAAACAATAAGGTGTCATGTAATCACAGCCTGAGCATCAGACTGTCTGAATACATTAGGTAAAAGAAGAGAAGTTGCATAAGTAGAGAATAGTCTGATTACCACAATCTAAACACATATTAGATAGGGGGTGTTGAGTTTGGCTGCAGTGACCACAAAGTAATTATATAAACCATAGTAACAGTAATCAGATAATGGGGCAGTGTTTGCCCAACAAGGCAGATCAACAAAGACCACTCAAACATACGTAGATTACACAAACACCCTGCACCCCAAGTTCAAAGGGACACACTTCACAATCAGTATTGATAAGCTGATTTCCAAAAAAATTACAAGAGCCGAGAAGTGTTCAGGCAGAAAAATAGAGGGAATAAAACCTAAATGATTTTTTTTAAACATGTTTTTTTTTCTAAAAGCCATGTTTAGAAGCAAAAGTCTGTGTGATGCTGGCTGAAATTTTTTTTGCGGGCAAATCTGTGTGATGCTGGCTGAAAATAAGCTTTTTCAGGCATTTTCCAGGCCTGCTTTTTTTTTTTCTCACAGACCAGCAGCATTTTTCAAATTTTGTCTCTGGCTGAATTATTTCAACCGAATCCGGCGATATTTCAAGAAACAAAATCTGTCGGCAAGCAGACGATGTATTTCAGTAAAAATCAGCCTATAGGATTGACTTGAGCCCTATGTTTCCCGTATAAAAGTACACGCGCAACAGACAGTGTGCCCTACAATTTGCGATATATAACGAATAAACCGCACAATCATGACACGAGGAGCCTGAGGCGATCGTACTGTATAAAATAACCCGCATGCGAAACATGAGAATAAACTGCTAACTTACACATTTGGCATAGATTGCGTTTTTATCGGTGCGGACGCACTTGTAATTCTTCTCCCGGAAGTTAAGTCCTTCTTTTCTTACCGTAGACGCGTTCTTGAAAGCATCGATAATGGCTTGAGTTTGCTGAGGAGGGGCCTGCACAAAGAAAAACACAAAAACAGCACGTAACCTAGCATCACTGAGCCGCCATCTTTACGGAAACACGAAAATCGGGACATTTCTCCGCAATTTCACTGCAATTCAGCATTTAGTGAATACAAGAATCGATCATTCTCTATGGGACAATTTCGTTGCCGCCGAATCACACTGTATTAAGCTGTCAGTTCGCCTGTATTTCGGCAATTTGACAGCTTTTGAATAGACGAATTTCCCCGAAACTGCACATATAAGGGGTTATTCAGAGAGAGCCGATCAGGCCCCGAAATGTCACCGAACAGGGAATTTCCCTGTACGGTGACATTTCAGGGCCTTTCGGCTATTTAGAGAGCAGGCAGTTCACCAAATTTTGGCAAAACTGCCAGCAAGTACGGTGCTGTTCGACGACAGTGAAATCCCCCATAGAGAAGCAATGGTTAATCTATTCAGAGACATCGAACAGCAGTGAAAAGTTGCCGAATTGCCCTGCTGTTCGGTGGTTTCATTCGACAGATTTATTCAGGCGAATCCCATAGTCTTCAATGTTAAAAATATTCCCGTTTTAATTCAACATCTAATAAACTGATTATTATTTTAATCTGCTGTAAAAAGTCTCTTTATTTCTAGATTTTTTTCAGGATTTTTTAGGCATTTTGTTTCCTTTTTTTTTTAAAGCGTTTTTTCTTTTTTCAGTAACAGACCTTTTTATTATCATTCATTCGATCTTATGTGTTAATTTCAGGTATTTTCGTTCAGTAGTTTTTTTGCAAACAGCGTTTCACTTTTGACACTTTCACTCATATTGTTGTTTTTTTTACCCTGTTCGTCAGCTTGTCGTTTTTTTCCGGCGGCTGGTCTGCGCTGTGATCGTCGGCTTTTTCCGACATGTTCGGCATGTTTTTTCAGTGGTTCCGATGGGCTTGCGGCTGCTTTTCCCTTCACTCCGGGGACCCTGCGGTGAATGCTGAATTCACCGCAGGGTGGGGTACGTTGATCCCCCGAAGGGCAGGGAAGTGCGGGGAACGAGAGAGCACCGAAATGTCGGCGACATGTCGGTGTCACAGAGAGATGGGTATGCCTACCTGTGTCTAGCTATCGGCATATCTACCGCAATATGTATTAGGCATATTTATAAATATGTCTATCTTTAGATACCAGGCCATTTGGTGCAGCTGGCCTCAGAAATCAATGGCTGCGTTTCCAGTCTGCTGGAGGAAACAATTAAACAGGTTTGTGACAATTTTCTCTGGAGTCATCAAAGGCGTGAATTAAAGATAACACCTCTTTGGGGTCTACCCAGCAGGCCGAAAGAGCAATTTCTCCTGGCAGGGAGAAGACGCAGACAGAGCGGCACCCCAACCGCATATCAAAGAAGCAAATACATTTTCTGATCACAGAAGGTGGTCTTTGGGAGATGATTGATAGACCAGGGAATAAAGATTAACGACGAAGCGTACTGAGCATGCTCCGGAGAGGGGAACTCTGGGATATGTAGTGCAGGAGGCTGGGCCATTTGTGGGTGCGTTTTGGAAGGACCAGGAAGTGTATAAATTCTGAAAACGGGCCATGTGCTATGGCTGAACACTTGGGGTACATTCGAAAGATGACTGATCTGTCCATGCTTCTATCTCCAGGAGGCACCGATGCTAGCTTAATGATTAGTTTGTCGTAAGTAATGCTCTGTGGTTAACCCTTTTCTTTTATTTGCTGTGTACTGTGTAATTAATTGATTTATTCTAGCTATAATTTTTCCTGTAACAATGCACTGTGATTTTTCTATATCATAAATAAATAAAACGTATTTAAGTTTCTGCTTCTGGCTGATGAGTTCCACGCTAACTAAGAGATTGGAGTAATTGCTGATTGTTTTAAACTCGGGTAGATAAGAAATTGTGAGTTGCGGTCGTTGGAGACGGTAGGGATTGGAGTGTATGCAGTCACTGTCCGAGTCTAGGGTAGGCAGATAGTGCGGTTGCTTAGCCCTGCATCTCCCGCTGCGACACGCGTAGTGTCCATGAGGACTGGTGGCAGCGTAACTAATAGAATAGGAAAGAGAGCCTAGGGATTGTTGGAGACGTAGTCATTACCCACTTCAAGAGAAGACTTGTACTGCGTTGCAATCCTGGGATCATTATATCGCGCTCTGCAGCCCTGTTGCGATAGAGAAGTGCGCAGAGACAGATAGTGGGTGGCTTAACCCGGCGTCTTTCGCAGCAGCGCTCGTAGTGGTCGTGACAACTATCCCACCGCTGCCACCAGTTGTCACGACCACTACGCGCGCTGCTGCGAAAGACGCCGGGTTAAGCCACCCGGCTTATATTTATAAATATGCCTATATAATACATATTGCGGTAGATATGTCGATAGCTAGACACAGGTAGGCATACCCATCTCTCTGTGACAGTCGGTGCTCTCTGAATAACCCCCATGGTGAAATTCAGTGTTTGGTGCAATTTGGTGGCAAATTCGGACATTAGTGATTAACCCCTTATATCTATATATCCATTGAGTACTGGCGCAGACGCTGTATTATTTGTGTACTTCTTCTAGACGCACAGACTCATACAGGGTTATTCAAAGAGATCCGAATGGCTGCCGAAAGGGAACCGAACGCTGAAAATCAGTGTTCGGTTACCTTTCTTGGCCATTCGGCTATCCAGAGATCTTGGCGAATTGCATGAACATACGGTGCCTGTTCGGTGCCTGTTCGAGGGCAGTGAATCCCCATAGAGAAGCAATGCTTCATCTATTCAGAGAGCAAAAACCAGCAGTGAAAAGTTGCCGAAATGTCCTGCCATTCGGTGGTTTATTTCGGCAGGTTTATTCAGGCGAATCCCATAGGCTTCAATGTTAAAAATATTCCCGTTTTAATTCAATATCTAATAAACCGTAATATAATATTCTGCAGTAAAAGTCTCTTTATTTATAGATTTTTTAGGATATTGTAGGCATTTTTTGGGATTTTTCTTTTTTAAAAAAAATTCAGATTTTTTTTTAACTTTACTTATTTTTTCTGTAACAGCGCTTTTTATTATCATTTCCTGGACCTCATATGTAAATTTCAGACATTTTCGCTCAGTAGTTTCTTTGCAAACAGCGTTTCACTTTTCAAACATTCAAACAAACTGTGTTTTTAATTTATTCACTGCATTTGTCTGCGGTGTCGGCTTTATCCGGCGGCTGCGCTGCGTGTGATCGGCTCCTGCTCGGGTTTTTCCGGTGTTTTCAGAGGGTTAATCCAGATGTTTTTGCGGGTTTCGGTGTGCGTTCGCCCTCATTTTGTGGTGAGTTTTCAGCGGGTTTGCGGCGACCTTTCCCTGGAATTGGGGGGCCCTGTGGTGCTTGCTGAATACACCACAGGGTCACCGAAATGGGATCGGCAAAACGAACCAAATTGAAGAGACGAAAAGTCACCGAACGTGCGGTGGCTTTTCTATTCTCTTTGAATAACCCTGATAGCAGCCGACCTGCATTCATCCAGTCTTCAAAATACAGAACATAAATCATGCCAAGAGGTCCTGAGTAGGGATGAGCCGAACACCCCCATGTTCGGTTCGCATTCGAACAATTTCAAAAGTTCGAGTTCGAACGCGAACATGAACCGAACTCAATACAAGTCAATGGGACTCAAAAGTTCGATTTTTAGAGTGCCCTGCAAGAGGGCATATATGCTAGATATTTGCCATAAAAGGTGTATGGGGGTCCGGGTAGTGCCCTGGGGGACAGGAAACAAGAACAAAAAGTTAAAAAAAAAACGTTTTTAAAGGGACAGTGAGTTTTCCATGAAATAAGGGTTAAAAATAAAAACGAAAAATTCCTTCAAATATCGTGCCTAGGAGGTCCCCATAACCTGCCCGTGAAGTGGCGGATTTCTAGGATGTATAGAAACATTTAAAAACAAATAAATGATGTTTCATAAACATCAGCTTGGGGCGGCAGTCTGTATGAAAAGACATTTTAGGACACGCAGAACAAGTTTAGTGATTTTTTGGGCTAAATTATGGTGAAACTTATGCAGGCATTGGATGAAAGTAACAATAGGTGCTTTAAAATTTGGCCTTTAGTGTCGGCAACATTGCCGTCACACCGTAACCCCTCTGTGGTATTGTGGAAGAGTGCAGGGTTGGACCCTGCGGTTCTATATTAAAATGATATGAAAAAGATTAGAACAATTCCCAGATATTTTGTAGAAATGACTGACCCCCAAAATAGTTGGTGGCAGTGAGAACACAAAGATTAGAACAATTCCCAGATATTTTGTAGAAGTGAAACCCCCCCCAATAGCTGCTGGCAGTGAGAACACACGCTAACACAACAATCTCCTCTCAAAAAACACGTGCTGGGGCTGCAAGGGACGCCTTATATAGTGTGTTGCGGGATTTAGTTCTGTGAGCCCATGATTGGGCAAAATATGCCCAATCAGGACTCTGAGCCGTGATTGGCATAGTCTTGCACCTAAACTGTGGTCAGGTGCAGGCTGTAGCCAATTACAAGCTTCAGGCCAGTGGAAAAAGTGCATTGTGGTCCATTGTGGGCAAACATGCGGCGAACACGCGGAAATGTTCGGAGTTCGCGAACATGCGATGTTCGAATCGAACTCCGAACCGATCGAACCGAACAGCTCATCCCTAGTCCTGAGGTCTTCTTCAAGCAAAACCACGATTTGTCTCTTAAATTACAGAGTCGAGAAATAACTCCATTTACAATTTATTATATTTTACTTATTACTTATTATGTGTGGGGGGAGAGAGCCCTGAGGAAAAAAAACTGCTCTCCTTACGTGAAAACGCGGTGGTGAAGCGCACACAAGCCCCTCCTTTATTTTGATGAGAACAGCCCCTTCCACATGTGACGTCCTGATCAGCGAATCATAGAGTAAATTCTGCATCAGGTTCATTGTGTTTCACTGCTGTCCGGGAGGGAAAAAAAAACAGGGGATTATTTGAGCGGTTCATCAACTGCATAAACTCAGCATAGAATACATTTTTTATTTAACTATAGCATTTATTTCAAGTTTAAAAATCTAATTTAAAAAACATGTCTAAAAGATAAAATTCTATATAAATATATACAGTATACCAAATACAAGCAGTGGGAGCACTCCGGGAAAAATCTAAAATTTATTAAATTTGCTTTAAAAATCCCAACGTTTCGTCTCCTAAGAGCCTCTATCAAGGAATTGGGAGTTTTAAAGCAGATTTAATAAATGTGGGATTTTTACAAGTCCTGGACTTGCTCCTACTCCTTGTATTTGGTATCGTTATCTCATGGCTAGCACCCGGGCAGCGAAATTCTGATATTGTTTCAGACTGAGTACATGCTTTCAATTTGATATATATATATATACATATACACACACACACACACACACTATACAATATTATTATATTTAAAATGTATTTTTTTCTGCAACCTGCTATAATGGCAGTTATTTTTTTAAGAAACTTTATTAAAACCATTTTAAAACAACACACAGGTAACACAGTAATCTGGAATTATCAACTGGTCAGATTAAAAATACCTATAAAACCAGTGTCAGACGAGCGCACTAGCAGGGTTATTCAAAGAGATCTGAATTGCTGGAGAAAGGTAACCGAACGCTGAAATTCAGCATATGGTTACCTTTCCTGGCCATTCGGCTATTCAGAGAGCAGGCAGTTCACCAAATCCTGGCGAATTGCCTGCACATACGGTCAGTGGTGTATTTAGGTTTTGTGCTGCCCTAGGCCTGACTAAACTCGTGCACCCCTAATTTAAATTTGACGCACCCCATCCTGTCAAGGGCACACCTCTTCCTGGTTAATCCCCACCCTTCCTCTTTAAGCTCCACCTTTTCCTCTTAGAGCTCCGCCTTTTCCTCTCTTTATATTAAAAGTGGATACCAAGTGCCTACTTGTATATTTTGTATACCATTTCAAATGTATCTATTGAGATAAAGAAAATTATGAAATGTTTAAATTCAAGTATTTTTACAAAGAACAGCCACGCATGTCAAGTAAACGGGATCACAGCTGCTCTAATTGGTGGAACAATAAAATCCACAGAAACGTGCACTGCATATGAGCGTATCACAGAGCTGCACAGCAATAAAACCCACAGAAATGGGCACTGTGTATGAGCGTATCAGAGCTGCAAAGCAATAAAACCCACAGAAATGTGCAGTGTGTATGAGCATATCACAGAACTGCACAGCAATAAAACTCACAGTAATGTGCAGTGTGTATGAGCGTATCCCAGAGCTCCAGGGCAATAAAACTCACAGTAATATGCAGTGTGTATCACAGAATCCACAGCAATAAAACTCCCAGCAATGCAATGTGCGGTGTGTATGAGTGCATCAGAATTCACAGCAATAAAACTCCCAGCAATGCAATGTGTGGTGTGTGTCAGCGTATCAGAATCCACAGCAATAAAACTCCCAGCAATGCAATGTGTGGTGTGTATGAGTGCATCAGAATCCACTGCAATAAAACTCCCAGCAATGCAATGTGTGGTGTGTGTCAGCGTATCAGAATCCACAGCAATAAAACTCCCAGCAATGCAATGTGTGGTGTGTATGAGTGCATCAGAATCCACTGCAATAAAACTCCCAGCAATGCAATGTGTGGTGTATATGAGTGCATCAGAATCCACTGCAATAAAACTCCCAGCAAACCGAGTGTATATGAGCACACAGCAATTATTTATTCTACATTTACCGGCCTCTGTCCGCGGTAGGGCTGTGTGCAGAGTCAGCAGGGACTGTGTACAGACTCAGCAGGAGGTCCCTCCAGGCCACGTTAGGATCACGGCTGTGCCTGTGCGTGGAGCCATCTTGTCAGCAGTGGGGTGCCACTGCCAGAGGGTGCACCGTGGCTTTGATTCCCTTCCCGGTGGGTGTTCAGTCCAGAATAGAGTGACAGTCCATGTTAACGAAAGGGCGGGCAGCTGCGTGCATGCGTGTCACGTGGTTCAGCCAGTCAGGTGATACTGAGACTCAGTACCACCTGACTGGCCGGACCGAGTGTGACCTGCACGCACGCAGCCTCACCAGGAGCCAGGCAGCTCAATGACAAATTTCTATCACTGCAGTGCTGGTTAAGGAAAGGTCCACTTTAAACAGCAGTAAGCAGACAGGGCTTCATATTCTGCTGAAACCCCCCCCTTTACCTGCCGTTTACTGTCATCTTCTCTCTATGGACACAAATCACATCCCCCTCCCCTCTCCTAGAGCTGCTGCGGGGCAGGGGAGGAGCTATGGAGGGAGGAGAGGGGGATTTTTATTCTATTCGATTTTATTCTGTATGCAAACGCCATGCTCCACTGCTCGTTGTTTGAGAACACAGCTCAAAGCTGACACACAGTGACAGTGGCACCTCCTAGTACTCCCTAATGACACCCCAATAATCACTGGTACCTGGGGCGGCCCGCCCTCCGCCACTCCTCTAAGTACACCACTGCTCTGGTGATATGCTCACACACAAGTTTGGGGAACTGCCAGCAAGTACGGTGCTGGTTGAAGGCAGTGCAAATCCCCATAGAGAAGTAATGGTTAATCTATTCAGAGAACACCAAACACTAGAGAAATGGCAGTGAAATGCCCTGATGTTTGGTGGTTTCAATCAGCAGGTTCATTCAGGCGAACCCCATAGGTTTCAATGTTAAAAATATTCCCGTTTTTTATGCAATATCTAATAAACCATTTATTATTTTAATCTGCAGTAAAAAGTCTTTATTTATTTATTGATTTATTTTTTTTGTCCCTTTTAGTGATTTTTCAGAATTTTTTGGGCTAAATTCCCCCCCTTTTTTTTAATAGCGGTTCTCCTTTTTCTGTAACAGAACTTTTTATTATCAATCATAGGATCTTATATGTAAATTCCAGACATTTTCGTTCAGTAGTTCTTTTGAAAACAGCAGGCCATGGGTTTGCGGTGGCAGCATACAGCGGCCGACTCCATGCACTTTGGAGACCCTGCGGTGAATGGTGAATTCACTGCAGGGTGGGGAAATTTTATTCCCCGAAGTGCAGGGAACTACAGAACACCAAAATGTTGGCGTAATTTCGGTGCTCTGTCAGTAACCCAATTAGTGGTGAGGTTTTTTGTTGCCCCCTGGAAAGTGAAAGCCTAGGCCTTGCCTACCCAGGACATACTTGAAAATTAGTGACATCTCAATGTTTCCTTCCTGGTAAAATAGTTTGCAAAAGTAAAAAAAAAAGGGGTGGGGCCACGCAGCGGGCCGCCGCCCCCTGGAAAGTGCCGCCCTAGGCCTGGGCCTTGTTGGCCTAGGCCAAAATACACCAGTGCATATGGTGCCTGTTCGGTGCCTGTTCGAGGGCAGTGAAATCCCCATAGCTTCGTCTATTCATAGAACAAAAACCAGCAGTGAAACGTTGCTGAATCGCCCTGCCATTCGGTGGTTTGATTCGGCAGGTTTATTCAGGCGAATCCCATAGGCTTCAATGTTAAAAATATTTCTGTTTTAATCCAATATCTAATAAACCATTTATTATAATATTCTGCAGTAAAAAGTCTCTTTATTTATAGATTTTGCAAAACAAATTTTTCCGATTTTTTTATTTATATATTTTTTAAATCGTTTTTTCTTTTTTCTGTAACAGCCATTTTTATTATCATTCATTGGATCTTATATGTAAATTTCAGACATTTTCGCGAAGTAGTTTCTTTGCAAACAGCGTTTTACTTTTCAAACATTCAAGCGGCTTCTCCGGCGTGTTCAATCCAGATGTTTTTGCGGGTTTCGTGCGTTTGGTGGGTTTTGCGGTGAGTTTTCGGCGGGTTTGCGGCAGCTTTTCCCTGCCCTTCGACGGCCCTGTGGTGCTTGCTGAATACACCGCGGGGTCGCCCGAAATGGGATTGCCAAATTGCGTCGAATTGAAGAGAACGAAAAGTCGCCGAATGTGCGATGACTTTTCGATTCTCTTTGAACAACCCTGTAGGTGCGCCCGTACTGATGTGGCTTCATTGCGTTGCGACAGGGCCGGACAAATTGCACGCGCAACAGCGGCCTGCTGCGTCTGTGCAGCAGGCCTCTCTGTCAAAGCGCTACGATGCGCGTTCGACGGGGCTGCAAAACACTATTCTCCAAAGGAAGATCGAGCCTTGCAGCGCTGAATGCATTAACTGTGCTCAGCAAGGTGACCAGACGGGTGTCAGAGTGGAAGGAACCTCCATTCTCACGGACGTTCCTTCCGCTCTGCAAAACGGTCGTCTGACCCCGGCCTTATATGTAAGGCTCTATTCCAAACAAGAGGTCAATAGCAGCTCGCAAACGTTAAAATCCAGCGTGATCCATTTTATGGCTATTAACCCCATTCATTACCGTGATCGTTTGCATTTTCAGCAAAAGTCCTTTCTAATTTCTAAAACACCTTTTTCGTATTTTTTTTTTTAGAAGACATTATTTTGTGCCAGACCTTTTTATTCCTTTTAAAAGGACTTTTTTTTATTATTTAGACCCATTTTTACAGATTTAAACCCCTATTAATAGGAGACTTCTCTTTTTTTTTTGCAGTTCGGCGACTTCAATTTCGGCAAAAATACGGTGAACATTCGCTTAATAGTGAATTCACCGTATTTTTGTCAAAATGGAGTCGCCGAAGACAACGCACCGAAGCTTTTGTGAATAGATACTATATAGCAATGAAATATTTTGACTCTGCTGGAAAAAAACCAATACATAATTTCTTTAGATCCTGCGATAAAACATGAATTCCCATCACGATTAAGCATGGTGAAAATGCACTCAACAGCAAGAGGGATAGAATGGGTAAATCATCCTCATTGTGCTGCGCTGTTATATACGTTGGTGCTATATACAGATTAATAAAAAGGATAATATTAATAATTAATAGAACAATCATTGGTATGTCCTCTGGCTAGGGCTGCCAGGTCGGCCATGTTTTCCTGGACACATACTAATTCATGCAGAGTGGGGAAGCCCAGGGGAAAGTGCTGCCCTGTAACATGTATAATTCATATGCTGCAGGAAGGAAATCAAGGCAGGTCACCTGGGGATTTTTTTTTATTATCCCTTACCTGCATCATATAGATTATACATGCTGCAGGGTGGCTTTTTTCAGGCACTGCCCATCAGCATGAATAAATTATATGTGTCCAGGAAAACATGGCCGATCAGGCAACCCTACACCTGGCACATTTATGGCATGCAATCAGTAGATGGGTGCCAGGAATGAGATTTCCTGCCCATAAACCGGGACCCCCCTGTATCACTGCTCTTGTGGTCTGTTCCAGGGTCTCACCTGTGCCTCCAGAGCCTTGCTGTCATGTGACCCTACGGACAGGGAAAGGGAGAGGCGGGGCTCGCAAACAGCGCTCCCTATTTGCCAAGCCGAGAATCTCCCTGGGCGCCGATTGGCTCTTCTCACCGTCACTGTGGAGTGGCACGTGGAAACAAAACATTGCGTTGCCGCGGCAACCTTCCCACGCTAACCCTAAAGCCGCGGAGTGATACTTGTCAGCAGCTCGTATCACTCCGCCTTGGCGATATGTTATTTATTGACAGCGTGGCTGCCCAAAACACGTGACCCTGACCCACTCACTGCCCCCCAGAGAGGGAGAAGCCGGGGATAAATCGTCCCAGGGCTGCGTTGTGTTATCAGTATCGATGCAGAAACAATATAAAAGCACTATTTGCTGTTAAGGGGGGGGACGACGTTTATTTAACCCTTTGTGGACAAGGCAATGTAGGGGTTAATAGGGGTTGGGGTTTTCCCCTTGCGTCGCCACAGGCTCTGTGTTACGGGGAGGAAAGGGTTACACAGGCCGATAAGTGACAGGCAAGGCGGCTGGCGGAAGACTACACTACCTGACACTGCGTTCTTTGAAGTAAAAAAATAGTCCGTGCAGCCTGTGCCTCCAGGAAGGCGGCAGCACAGCAGGCTCTGATCCTTCCAGGGGGGGATTCTCTGCATCTGACAGGTAGGTTCTCCAGGTTCCAACGTGTATTCCTCCACCCTGATCAGCTCACCAGAGAATGAAAGGTGCTGCCCTGCAGTTTGCAGAATGCATGTGCTGTCTGAGGGGGGGGGGGTAGTGGGAATAAATGGTGAACGAACCCCTGAAAAAAAAAAAAACTGAATTTGCCAAATTCAAGCCCTTTATTGCGGCAGCAGGTGAATGCGCCACGCTGCAGGGCAGCACCTCTCCTGTAATTCTCATGAGCATGGGAGACTGGTGTCCAATAAAATACGCAGGGATAATGTTGGGGTCCGGGTTCTTGTAGTTTAAAGGGGTCTGAGAGTGGGGGGGCTTCTTGAATTGGCACCCCTCTGTTTCAGCAGGGTATTTTGGGGAATGGCGCTGGAGGCGGGGCCCCGCGGTCACCTCAGAGGACGCCGTGACTTAATTTTCATTTTCTACATTTCTACATATAATTTAATGTAGAGGAAGAGCAGTGTTTCAACGACACATTTCTCACCACATTTATTATTAACAGCGACGCTCAATGGGATATTTACAGGTAAGGCTGGTGTCAGACGAGCGTAGCGTTCACGTCCGTGATTGCGCCTAAAAGTACGTCCGTGATAGCATGACAGGAAGCCCATTGGAGCCTGACACATGAAGTACGTCCGCACTGAACTGCGGACGCACAACGGCCGCGGCCCACGGACGCAAGGCAGGCAAGAACGTACAACCACTAGAACGGCCGCACAAAGTGCGCTGCGTCCGCAACGTCTGCATAGCTTTGTGTGTGAGTGATGGAACGTGGTCAGACGGACTGCATTTATACGTCCAGCATTTTTCACGGACAAAAAGGTTTTGCTTTTTATTTTATTTTCCCTCCTACATCCGTCAAAATATACGTCAGTGAATAAACGGACTGTGTGGCCACTACTGTGTCTTCCGTACGTCTGTGTGCACGGACGTACAGTCCGTAGAAATCACGCTCTGACCCTAGCCTAAACGGTGTCCAGAATAACAACATAGGGACTTTACCTGAAAAACGGGGACGCTTGGGGAATATGCTGCATATGTGATGCTCCTGGATGTATCCCTTTGCCTCGAGGGCAGGTATACCCCCCCCCCCTAACTCCAATATCCTCTTATTCCTGACGCTTCAACGGGGAAGCAACATGCTGCAGTGTGTGCAGGAATTGCGCGCGATACAGCGCATGTGCTGCGGACGTTCTGAGGCTGGGGTCAGACGAGCGTAGTGTTCACGTCCGTGATTGCGCCTAAAAGTACGTCCGTGATAGCATGAAAGAAAGTCCATTGGAGCCCGACACATGAAGTACGTCCGCACTGAACTGCGGACGCTGCAAACGGACGCAGGTTAGGCAAGAACGTAATACTGCTAGAACGGACGTGCGGAGTGCGCCACGTCCGCAACGACCGTGTAGCTTTGTGTGTGAGTGATGGAGCATGGTCAGACGGACTGCATTTATACGTCCAGCATTTTTGACGGACAGAATGTTTTTTCATTGTAATTTATTTTTCCCTCCTACATCCGTCAAAAATAACTTCAGTGAAAAAACGGACTGTGTGACCACTACTGCGTCTTCCGTACTGACGATGTCCGTACTGCATGGACGTACAGTCCGTAGAAATCACGCTCGTCTGACCCTAGCCTGAAAGCCTCCCTTTCGAAGTGCTACGACGCGCATCCATAGGAGGATCAAGCCGTGCAGCGCTGAGCACACTCTCTGCGCTCAGAGAGGTGGCCAGACGGGCAGCGAGTGGACGGAACGTACACTCTCACGCACGTTCCTTCCCCTCTTCAAAATGCTCGTCTGACCCCGGCCTTAGTGTCTCAGCGATGATGTCACGTTCTATCCGCATCGACAGGTTGGCAGCCAGCGTTCAAAACCTGTCATTTTGATTTTTGTCACGTAAGTGTGTGTTGTATATTTAGAATTGGGATGCAATCGCTGACGCATAGATAAATTATCTCTTATGACATAATTAAACCTTTTGAAAAAGGCTCTAAACGATCCAAATCGTCATTTTATCATAACCAAAGGTATTTATCTTTTAAACCAGCGATTCCGTGCGTCCCGGTTCTATTACTTCGTATGTTTTCCTGTACTAACAACACGGCATGAACACTTTTATGAAGACTGGAAGACCCTTTAACCTCACTGGCCTTACGATTCTGACATCTTGTAGATGTCAGAATCGTTCCATTTCCCCCCCCCCGGCGGTATCCGAGTGTGGCTCGGGGTTAAATTCCTATGCTGGAAGCGGTAACCCCCGAGCCACACTCGAGATGCTGCTGGATACATCACCTGTCCCTGCGCTCCCTCGCTGCCCCCCCCACAGTCTCCTCCCGCGACCCTCATACTTCCTGGTTCCCTCTCGCGGGAAGGGAATCAGGAAGTATGAGGTCGCGATCGCTGGAGGAGACTGCGGTGGTCAGCGAGGGAGCGCAGGTAAAGTATGCAGCACGAGTGTGGCTCGGGGTTACCGCTTTCAGCACTGAAAGTTAACCCCAAGCCACACTCGGGAAACCGTCAGGGGGGTTAAGGAGTGAGTGCTGGACTTTTTTGTGTGTGTGTGTATGTACAATATATATCATTTTGAAATTTTAATTCCAAAGTTACTAGCCATTTCTGATCCAAAGTGGTCAATGACATCTTCTAGCGTTTCAAAGGGCAAAATTTCCACTAGCTGCGCCTTCATTATCCTGGTTCCTTGGCAAAAGGGCGAGTGGAAATTTTGAGGTGTGCTTTGTTAGATTTTTATTTTTGTTAATTCGGTATAAATGATTGGAGTTGATAGAGATCGCCAGTTTTAAATTAGGCTAGGATCAGACGAATGCATTTTTCACGTCTACCGTCAAAAAGTGCGTCCGAACGCATTTTTACACGGAAGACGCGAAAGCGGTCATACGATGTGCAATTTCGGCCGTGATTTTTTTACGGATCCAAACCAGGAAACTTTGGGTGTCTGGACATTATGTTGGCCGGACATGAGCAGCATCTGACATCTCCTAATCACGCCGCTATGCGGACGCAACGCACTCTGTACGTCAGAATGTACAGGCATTATGCAGCACATACAGATACAAGGTGTTACTGTAATTCCCATACACAGGCATTATGCAGCACATACAGATACAAGGTGTTGCTGTAATTCCCATACACAGGCATTATGCAGCACATACAGTTATAAGGTGTTACTGTAATTGCCATACACAGGCATTATGCAGCACATACAGATACAAGGTGTTACTGTAATTGTCATACACAGGCATCATGCAGCACATACAGATACAAGGTGTTACTGTAATTGCCATACACAGGCATTATGCGGCACATACAGATATTGCATGCTAATAATCTCATTATGATCATCACTACAAACCCCCATAAGCAGGAGATCTCACCATTTTATTATCTGTCTGCAGCACATTTACTGCATCTGACGCAAAGGCTAATTCTGCCTGTCTGCTGATAATGCAGACCCTGTGTGACATTAGATGGTGTCCCTTATCTCACCCAGAGTGGAGAATCTTTCCTTCCAGCAATATTTCCCCAAAGGATAAATTAATTTATGAAAAATTAGCACATTTATATAATAATTTTTTTTATCTCAGAACAAAAATCTTTGCAAATTTTCTGTTTTACCCTATATTTAAATTGTTAACCCCGTACCAAAAATGCCGATGGGACATACTAAGTAGTGACTTGATTGTTAGCACCCACCTAAGGCTAGGGTCAAACAAACGCATTATTCGCAGCGACCGTCAAAAAGTGCGTCCGAACGCATTGACGTATTTTTTCACGGAATGTGAGAAAACGGTCAGACGACGCGCATTTTCGTGCGTGATTTGTTACGGATCCAAACCAGGAAACTTTGGGTGTCTGGACGTTTATGTTGATGAGACATGAGCAGTGTCTGACATCTCCTAATCACGCACACACGCCGCTATGCGGACGCAGCGCACTCTGTACGTCAGTACTAGCGGTTCGACGTTCTTGCAAAAATGTGTTTGTTTGCCGCTTGCGTTGTGCGGCCGAACTTTCGTGTGTGGGCCTGCGTTGGACGTCATTTGCTGCTACCACGGCCGTAATAAAGTGCGGCTAAACGCACGTTCACACTGCGTTCGTCTGACCCCCCCCCCAGCCTTACCGGAATATAATAATGTTGCAAACAACAACAGAACAACACTGAAAGGACAATATCAACTGTTTACTCATTTTACAGAACGATAAGGGTGGTCCTGTTCATCATTGTTTGCAGTTACTTCACCCGCCAATGTTGAATGTTCCTTCTCCGGATAGCCAACGTGCACCTTAAATGCAACTATGGCAAACTTGTCACACGGCAGCGCTTAGTGAACCACTTGGGTCGTGTAATCGGGAGGAATGTCCAAATCCAGCGTGTCTCATGAACTTGTGTGGGTGGATAGGTCTGGGAGTTTAATATTTAAATATTTTTTTTATTTTATTTTTTTCCTTTTCTATCCCTACCGGAAGGAGTTGTCCCGGTGCAGAATAAAGAGAAATGAAGGATGGGTCGATCACGTGGCAGCGGGAGACGTTCCCCGAGGAGCTGCAACCTGAGCCTCACCCGCAGAAAGCAAAGTCCCCGTGCATTAGAAAGGTACTGATACTATGATAGCGACGAGAGATGGCACGTACAGAAATATTGCCCTTTTCAATAGATATGACCTGCTGACATAGGGAGGGTGACATATAGGGTGGGGGTGACATATAGGGTGGGGGATAGGCAGAAGCAGCATTAAGGCTTGGAGAGTAAATTGTGGGGGATATTCTTGTCAGGATGGCATCATGGAGTCACACGCTGATGTTTCATACCACCTCATCGGTCTTAAAAACAGTCTATACGCATAGCTCCATGCATTTACAGTTCATGACCCTCCATGTAAATATATTCGTGCGTTCATACACCACTCTTCTTCAGGACCCTCTCCCATTCACACTTGATACACAATGTTAAGGAGTAAGATGGGGGAGATGTACTCCGGTGTTTAATGACACAAAATGTGAAGTCCTGAGCCTTCGGGTTTTTAGGGACTAACAGACACATGAGGGCTTATTCAAAAGGGCACAGTAATTTCGGTGCTCTTTTGTCGAATCGTCGCGATTCAAGTTTGCCAACCCTGCAGGGAATTCAGTGTTCACCGGAAAGTCCCCGAAGTGCGCTGAAGGAATCCGCCGATGAATGCCGCCGAAAAAAGCCGATCAGTCGCCGAACAGGGGTTAAATAAATAAATAAATAATAACGCCATGTTTATAAGGCGTTAAAAACAAAAATATGCATGGAAATTATTTATAAAGGATTTTACTAGGAAGGATACATTTGAGATTTCTCTCGTTTTCAAGTATGTCCTGGGTTCAAGAACATTGAAGTGTTACAGAAATACAAAGTAATACAATGCAAGATATTAAAAACAAAAAATGCCCACAAATATACAGATTAACAGAAAATAAATATGTAAGTAATATAGTCACTATGTTACATGTTTACAGGTGCATTCTGTATATAGTCATTGTGTTACATGTTACAGGTGCATTCTGTATATAGTCACTGTGTTACATGTTTACAGGTGCATTCTGTATATAGTCACTGTGTTACATGTTTACAGGTGCATTCTGTATATAGTCACTGTGTTACATGTTTACAGGTGCATTCTGTATATAGTCACTGTGTTACATGTTTACAGGTGCATTCTGTATATAGTCACTAGGTTACATGTTTACAGGTGCATTCTGTATTGAGGTATGTTAATAGGGAGCTCTTGAGTGACTTTAGACTGGGGAAAGATTTGATGGCGTCTGGGAGGTTATTCCATAATTGTGGTGCTCTGTAGGAAAATGAGGACCGAGCCACTGTCTTTTTGTATTATGTATTGCAAGTAAGGTGCAGGTCCTGGATCGGAGGTTATAGGATGAGGGAGCTGCTGGGGGAAGCAGTCTATTCAGGTAGGGTGGCAGCTTCCCAGAAAAGCTCTTAAACACCAGGTTGGAAAGGTGAAGGGTGCGTCTAGATTCCAGCGACAGCCAGTTTAGCTCTTTTAACATGTCACAATGGTGGGTCATGTAGTTACATTGTAAGGCAAATTATGTAGCAATGAAAGGATACAGAGAGCATAGAGGGACACATAAAAAAAGATGAGTAAAGTTCCGCAGATAGGAAAAGAGATGGTTAAAAATCATGGAAGAGCACACAAACCTAGGGTCTAGGACAGTGAGGCAAGCCTCAGCACACAAGGGACCAGATCAGTGGTGTTTGCAGCCTGTAACATTAGGGCGTGCACCCACAGAAAATGTATTACCGTAATTGAAAAGTTGTGTATTTTGTGCAAAAATCTTCTAAACATTTTCCATTAAAAATAACAAAACTGGAATTCGAGATACAGTCCCTTTCATCTAAAATATCAATGTAAGAGGTGAAAAAAGGACCTATTCACCCAACATTTGGGGGTGCCTGGGTACACCATGCACACCCCCTGCGCACACCTACAGGCCAAATCACAACCAGGATTCTAAGCAGCAATTGAGCTATAGCTCGCATGCTCTGCTTAATTTAAACTTGTCCATTTTGGACATAGCGTCATCTTACTGTGCACTAAAGTCTCCAATACGATGTATTGGAGCCGTTAATCTTCCCAGAGGAGATTGAGAATAAACTATTCCAACCAGCACATTCCCCATGCGCCGGGTTTAGAGCCTATCAAATCAAATCAAAATAAGCTTTATTGGCAGGACCAAATACATTTTAGCATTGCCAAAGCATATGGGGTGGAGGGGGGGGGGTAGTGGGACATATATGGGGGGGAATGGGCAAGTCCATGGACATTATCAGGGGTAAGGGATAATGTGAAGGGGGATGGGGGCGAGTCCGTGTTGGGGATTTATAAATCCAGGATCTCTCTTGTTCCTCTCAGTCTGTGACATTCTGGGACGTATTGGGCAGATATTTTCACCGCCGGCTCCTCTTCTCCCAGTATGATGTGGAGTTTCCTCGTCTCTTCTCCCAGTATGATGTGGAGTTTCCTCGTCTCTTCTCCCAGTATGATGTGGAGTTTCCTCGTCTCTTCTCCCAGTATGACGTGGAGTTTCCTCGTCTTTTCTATAGAGGTGAAGTCCGGGATGAGAGCGGAAAGTCTCTGGAGGTGAATTTCCCTCAGTGCTGAGTACTTGGGGCACTGTAGGAGGAAGTGGACCTCATCTTCCAGGGCCTCCTGGTCACAATGCTGGCACAGTCTATTCTCCCTGGGCTTGTAGGTCTGTCTATGCCGCCCTGATTCGATTTCCAGGCTGTGGGCGCTCAGTCTGTACCAGCTCAGGATCTGTCTGTCCTTGGGGTCTTGTAGTACCTCCAGGTATGGGGCCAGTTTGTATTCCCTCTGTAAGGATTGGTAAATGGTGAGTTTCTGAGAGTTTGCTATATCATGTCTCCATTCTCTGATATAGTTTTCCCTGGAATCGTTAATTAGGGCCTTTATTTGATATTTTGTCAGGTTGCATTCATATTTGGCGAATTGCCATCTTTCTGAACAGCTGAATTATATCGTACGTTGAAATTCGCCGTTCAGTACAATTTGGTGGTAAATTTGTCACTCTTTGAGTAACCCCCTATATCGATAAAGAGGCTGTTAATTTCACTCCTTCATCTGCTCCATATCTACATGTAGATCCAGGTAAGGACACAGACTGCGGAGCACATGAGACCATAAGACTCTCGGCTGTGATGGGGTGTTCGTTAATATAAGATAATTGTTAAATCACATGTGACGTGTGCTTGTCCGTTGCTGCACACAAAGACTTTAATATTCACTTTTATTTCCTTCTGGGTTCTTAATGTGGCTGAGATGCTCCAGGATAAAAAAAAGCGTATACTGCTTTCACTCCATTATTAAGGAATGAACAAACAACAATTAATAGCTTAAAATCATGTTACCTAATATAACTTCACACTTTTATATTAAATTACTAGTGCACACCTGCTGACCTTATCCCACAAATATATCAGGTGCATATTTAGCGATGACATTAGGATAAACTAGAATACAATCTTTAATTAAACATTTTAATATAAAAGGGTTAAATATATGCAAGTATTTCTGTTACCTCTGAACTCAAGGAGAGTCATCCTTCAGAGCACAGGAGAGAAAAAGCTCTCTGGGGGGGAACCTTTGGGAGCACGTGGCATGAAGTACCACCCTTACCTCTGGGCACCAAGGTTAAAGCCATGAAGATTGCCATTCATTTGTTTGATGCGTTGGAAATGGAAAAATCATGATTTGAGGCAGAACTCAGAAATGAGGTCATGCATGGCTATTTTTATGACCACTCCTGAATTTTTGACATTACTTTTCTGCTCCTGAAAAGATAAAGCTGCGCCGTGCTTGCCAATATCTAACATAAATTGCTGCCTCCAGGTCTAACCCGTTAGATCACCCAGTGATGGCTCCCAGAACCCACCATATCGGCAAAAGCCATTGTCTCAAAGGACCCACCCAAATATAAGTGGAAGATCTTGGCTTCTATTTGCAATATACAATCAAAATTTGAAATGTGAACCTCTGCTGGGGTCATACAGTCACACTATGCAGGGATTTGTGGGATAAGGTATAAAGAGCTATTGGAACACCAGGATTGGCTGTAACACTTTCTGATCTGACCAAATCTCCCAGGCCCTAGGGGATTTCTTAATATTTTTTTATTATTTCTTAAAATATAAATTTCTACGCCCTATACATTGGTGTCTGTCTCCACATTCTGAGAAATAATGCATGTTTTCATTTTAGAGCACTATGTCCCTTTTTGAAAAGTTGACTTTTTAAAATAAATATATATGTAAAACCATACGTTCTGAGTGCTCAATGTGTAATGTCCCTACTGACAGCTCCGGGGTAACCATTGCTCTGCAGGGTATCACTGTCTATGGCCACCTATTGTCTCGGGCCATATTACCGGGCTCTGCACTTCCTGGAAAACTAAATATGTCCAAGCCCAGGCCTGTCTGTGGAATGTGTGCTTGAATAGACAGTAGTGATTACAGCGTAATTGAGTGAGCCTGATCGTACCTTTTTAGACCTCTCATACTTCTTACAATTATTTATAAAGCACTAACATAAGTCGCAGCGTTGTACAATGTGTGGGACAAACCAACCAGAAAATTAACAAGTTCCCTGCGTGGAGTACGATAGGAAAAGAGGAGCTTGCTCCAGTGAGCTTACAATCTAAGAGGAGAGGGGTGACACCCTGACGTGAGCATGTTATTGTGTCTGACAAGGTATTGTCTACTTTATACTGCTGTACAGATGTACACTGCCTGGCAAGAAAAACCTAAAGAGTCACCACCTCCCGTACAAGTGGGTTATGATCTGGAGGTGCTTCACTTGGTTAGGTCTAGGTTCATGTAAAGTTATGAGCCCAAAAAAGAAGCCATGTGACTCCCTGCATATACTGAATGAGCAGTTTTCTTCTCCCCTGATGGCACAGCGGGCATATTCAAAGATGGCAATGCCAGGATTCATCAGGCTCAAATTGTGCAAGAGTGGTTCAGGGAGCATGAGACATCATTTTCACACATGGATTGGCCACCGCACAGTCCAGACCTTAACCCCATTGAGAATCTTTGGGATAATGTACTGGAGAAGACTTTATGCAGCGCTGCGACTCTCCCATCATCAATACAAGATCTTGGCCACAAATAAATGCTGTGACCGTGCATGAGCTTATCGAAACAATGCCACAGTGAACGCGTGACTGAATCACAGCAAAAGGCAGTCTGACCAACTATTCGTGTGTCACTTTTTTGCCAGGCAGTGTATATACTTACACAGTGCCCCTGGTATTAATAAATATATTCCAATGTCCCTCTTGCTTTCTCCACTATCAGCAGGTTGAAGATTCCTGGATTTTTTTTTCTTTCTTGTTTTATAAAATAGACACAAAATGACATTTGGCCCAGGAAACTCGCTACTTAAACATTTTTTTTATGTCTTTATCACTTTATTCACGGTGTCCGTCAGACAGTACCTTTTTTTACCTGAGTGAGGCTGGGGTCAGACCAGCGCACTTTTAACGTGCGTTCTGGCGCACATAATTACGGCCGCACTAGCAGCAGATGACGGGCAATGACGGCCAATATACGAAGTACGGTCGCACGAAAGTCCGGCCGCGCAACGCAAGTGGAAAACGAACGCATTTTTTCGAGAACGCCGAACCGCTAGTACGGACGTACAGAGTGCGCAGCTGCGGCATAGCGGCATGTGTGCGTGATTAGGAGACGTCAGACACTGCTAATGTCCAGCCTACATAACGTCCAGACGCAAAAAGAGTTTTATTGACGATCTGAAAAAATCACGCACGAAAAATGCGCATCGTATGACCGTTTTCGCGCACTCCGTGAAAAAATACGTCAATTTGTTCGGACGCACTTTTTTACGTTCGCGTGTAAAAATGCTTTCGTTTGACCCTAGCCTGAAACTGTGCAAGACGAGGGACACCATCTAGTGTGTAAAGCTTTTCATCCCAGCAATATTCTTGTAAAGAGACGCGTGTCCAATCTATTTTATCTTGCAGCACAGCTGTCTAAAAGCCAATATTGCTTTTTCAATTCCACGTGTTTACGCGTCCCATGTTTCAAATACTGATGCATACATATTAGTGTATGTAAGCAAAGATAAAAAAACAAAAAACCTCCTCCCTTTTAAGTTGTCTCATGATTTTCAGGGTGAAAGCCCCGGCGCAGCAGTCCAGAAAGTATTCATATCCTCCGTATATACACTAAAGCAAAAGTTAAAATCTCCTTTTATTAGATCAATATTACAAAGACTGACATTTCTGCTCTGTTAGCCTATATCAAGGTCACATGGGGCCAAAACGATGGTCTTCCTTACGTTGATCTAATAAAGGATGTCTTTTTAAACTTTTGCTTGTGTGTGTGCGTCCCTAGACTCTAGAGATTAACAGGGTTATGCAGAGAGAGGTGAAAACCAGGAGAATGGAGAAGTGAAAATTCTAGGTCAGAATAGCCAAACCAGAAAAATTCTCCCATTTATCTAACTTTCCAAATCGGCTATTTTGACGTAGAATTTTCTCTTCTCCAGACGTTCTCCTGGTTTTCACCGCTTTCTGAATAACCCTGATAGTATATATCCTTTTTTTTTTTTGTCTATTCACAAAGCATCGACATTGCATATGTCATTCCATTTCGCAGAATATACTGGTGAATTCACTATTTAGCGAATGGTCACTGTATATTAACGAAATTGGAGTCTCCGAAGCTGTTATCGGACGTCGGCAAAAAAACGCCTAATTGCACCGATAAAAAGTGGTTTTAAATAATAATATAGGTCCTCAAAAAAAAAGTCTGTTACAAAAAGTATTTTTAAAAAAATATAGATCTTTTTAAAAAAATTTTTGTGTTTAAAAAAAATTTAAATTCTCTTACTTTTACATTGAAACCTAATGGGATTCGCCTGCTTAAACCTGTCGAACTGAAAATCAGGGCGTTTCGCTGGAATTTCAGTGCAATTTGCCATTCTGTGAATAGAAGATATGAAAGTCTTCTATGGGACTATTTCGGTGCCGGTGAATTGCACTGTAGTTCGCTGATGATTGATTGGCCGGTATTTGGGTGACAGCTTGGTGAATAGACAAATTGCACCGAATGTTGAAATTCAGTGTTTGGTGCCAATTCTGAGGTCAGCGAATAAGCCCTGTGGCGCAGCAATGCCCAAGGGGTTAATTTCTAAACCGCTGAATGATGGGAAAACTGAAGGGAGTTGCACCTTTTTAGGCTAAGTTAACCATATCAGAACACGAAGTCCAGCTGGACTAGTATGGCCTAATACATACAAACCTCCTAAACCTCGCTTAGTGAATGAGTAACCCCTCCGGCGAGGCGAGCTGTCCCACCTCCCAATGTACCTTTTTTACTTTTATAACATTGTATTATGTTTATGTATAGGTGATCGCATTTAAGAGTCCGTCTCCAGCGTTTGAGTTTTCCATCGTGCCCAGAAAGCCGCCATCCTCGAGTTTGGTCACCAGGAGATACTCTACCTCCTCACTGAAGAAGACTGGGGACTGGCTCATCCATAAACCTTACGTCCAGGTAACCCTTCCTAATGCATCTCGCTTGATGGGCGTCTTCACCCCCCCCCCCAAGGTCTGCACTTTATAATGGCAAAACTACCTGCTCTGTCTGTTCCAGCATGCAACCTGACAAAGTTCAATGTGTGCAACCCTTCAGCTTTCACCGGAGACGAAAGGGCTGGGCTCTGCACAACATCCGACATGAGGGTGGCGGCAACCTATAAACAAAAGACTGCAACATGTGTCACGTCAAGGAAAGCTGAAGCATAGGTCTACACAAAGTGTCACTCACGTGCTGCTATACATATAGTAAATGCGTAACACCTGTAGTTGAGGCACCAGCGCGACGTGGCCGTCCCACACTTCTCCTTTTCTTGGCACACCGGTTCTTCTTTTACTATCATGCCTCACAATCTGTCAGTTCTGGCACACTGCATCCAACTTGGTTTGGGGCATATCGCTAGATTTAGTGGCCCTGAACATATAGATATATCTCAGGTTTATAGCTGCTGATGACACTTACACATCCTAGCATTTCAGAGAACCGCTTACAGAGCTCTTGTGCTACATTTCCCCATATGCAGCAAAGAACTCTGGGTAGGATATGCAAATGAAGTCCACAGCTTCTCACTTTTTTGCATCGATGCTCTAATAACACAGAACCTTACTTGTCCAATGCCTTGTCATACTAAACGGCTTTTTTTTTTATTACAAAGGCCAGGTTATGCAACCAGTCGTAATCACTCCTGTACAGCTGTTTCAGGCTCATTTACCCTCATCAGCAGGAGGTAGATGCAACCAGTTACATTCTATCTCTCGATCTCTATTGTAGTGGAGGGCAAAAAAGGTGAGATTAAAAGCCTCCACATTGCAAATTATCAAGTTTTATAGCTGCTGAGGACATTTATTTATTTATAAAGGATTTTACCAGGAAGGATACATTGAGATTTCTCTCGTTTTCAAGTATGTCCTGGGTTCAAGAACATTGAATTGTTACAGAAATACAAAGTTAGTTACAGTTACAAGTACTTATACAGCGCCAACAAATTCCATAGCGCTTTACAATGGGGATGCACAAACAGCAGACTTACATGATACAAGAGGAAATAAAAACCCTGGTCATCGGATAACTGTCCAGGTTCTATATCACTTTAAACAAAAAGCTCAGGCAGACATCCCATGAGCTTACACTCTAAGGGACTAGGGTAACAGAAACAAATGGGAGCAGAGGGAAGGTGAAACTGGTGGTCAGAGGGATTGCATGAAATGGACCAGATTTTTTGGGTTTAGTAAGGGTAATTAGGGAGAGAAGTGGAGACAGCTGGAAAGGATGCCTGAAATTAGGGACCAGCTCTGGGTGGACAGGGAGGAATGGAGGTCAGTCTGTGATGGAGTATGCTGTGGAAAGTGAATGAGGTTGGTGATAATGCAGATAGCCCCAATTAAACAAACATGAGGAGGAGGGAGGAGTGAAACACAGATTTTTTTCTAAAATGGAGGGAGATTCATCTACACATCCTAGCAATTCCGAGAACCACATACAGAGCTCTTGTGCTACATAGAATTTGCAGTGTGGATGCTTTTAATCTGACTTTTTTGCCCTCCACTACAATTGAATATATATATATATATATATTTCACACACAGGGCAGGATTAACATAGAGGCTGATGGAGCAGCAACTCCAGGCCCATGCCCCAGAATAGGCCCTGAGAAAGGATAACTATGTCTGCATCGATGGGCCATTGGACCACCTATATCTCAAATTCCATAGCAGCTATAGGGTCATGTCAGCTATCACTGGAAAGGGCAGAGCATGGCCTTTCCAATGATACAAAACCTGACCAGCTTTTATGTAACAATTTAAGAAATATTTTCTTATTTTCTTTTTCTAGCACAGCAATATTTTTCCATTTCCTTCTTTTGCATCAACAGCAGTAGGTGATGTGTGAAAGACTGAACCCGATGGACGCATGTCTTTTTTCACCATATGTAAGATGTTGTGGTATAGGGCATCAAATCCTACATGGGCGCTCTTACCCATTATTAGTGTAGGAAACCCAAATAATCAAGAGCAATGGGTAACAGTCTTCCTGTAAAACAGTGCAAAGCTACAATATAATGATTACTCTAAACTAACCCTATTTATTAACTACCCTTAAAATCGAAATCCGGGGGATTCGGTAACAATTGCTCCATCCCAGGCACACACTGTGCACACGTATAAGGAAAGGATAACTGGGGGATCTGTCCCGTCCATCCTCACCGGCTCCTATGCCCATGGGATCGCTCCATAGCGAGCGCATCTAGTCTGAGTGTGCAGAGTGTGGAGCTCACACAGAACTACTTAATTGTTTTATCTCTTGTATATAATGTGTAAGTTTATGCTAATATTTCACTTTTCTTTTTTAAATTTCTTTCTCCAGCTCTTGGTTGATGCAGAAAGCAAAGAGATCAATGTGAAGACCCAAAATGTCCTGGACAAAGAGCATCAATATAACCAGGTGTGAAAAACCTCATTATTATGATTATTATTTATAACCAAAGTGAGGAACGGAGACACTCCAGCAGCAATTCAAAGAACTGCTTCCCAGAGCTCCTGTGCTACATTCCCCATATGCAGCAAGGAATTCTGGGTAGGACATGCAAATAACCTCTGTCTCACTTTTATTGCAATGTCATGTCATGTCATGCTATATGGCTTTTTTTTAGTAGAGATCAGGTTTATGCAACTGCTCAAAGCCACTTCTGGACAGTGCTGTTTCGGGTTTATTGGACCCTCTTCAGCAGGAGATAGGTATGACCAGTTGCAGTGGATGCTTGGATATATATATATTTTAGTATTTCTGACTCCGAGTCCTTTTTTATGAAGCTGCAGCGTTAGGTTTCCCTCTTAAACCAGCACTGGGGGTCTTCAGGACTGCTAGGGTCCTATTCCAACAAAGCTGTTACACTTGCGACACAAGATGCTATTTTGACGGAGCTGCGAGCAAAGCGGCGACTCGCTGTACATAAACAAATCCTATACTTTGCATACAAGCCATAAATAACGGCTCAGAGCGAGAACCGCAAGCGATCCGTGGTGAATCGCTGTTTGTGGCTCAAGATGGTATTCCTGTATGAACGCCACCTTTCAAAGCCTTATAATAAAGGCTCCAGAAAAGCCTAAACTTTCCTCTGGTTCCACCAGCACGATCTGCTGCGTCTCCTCAATGCAAGCAGTGGAGCGCTGGAAACAAATAGGTCCCGGTGTTCTTCCGTGGGTCATATGTGACCCTGCAAATGCGAGCTTGCACAGGGTCACCCAAGGCTTGAAAAGGTCCTATGGACTTCAGAATTCGATTATCAGCCGTGGCACCACTCGCAAATATTGTGATTTGAGCCACTAGTAGTAAGAGCTTCACAGAGATGGAGAATAGAGGACTCCTCACACACAAGTCATCCTCGGTGAGCCGTTTCTTGGTTGGCCTGATTTGGAATAGGGCCCTCGGTCTCTACGTTAAAGCCCACTGCTGAGCTAGATCTCCAATAAACCCCTGTTTTGCCCCAAAACACTAAAGTGGGGAAAAACAAACAAAAACTGACCAGGAAAATGTCACTTTGTGTAAGGCTTCCACACACAGGCTTTGGATGGAGCTGTAGAGTTTGTGACGTTCTCTCTCTTTGCATCCTGTCAGATTCTGGACATGTACCTCGCGCAGGCCGGCCTCCTCGAGCTGCGCCGGAAAGAGATCCAGCACAAGAGATGGACAGACTGCGTCGCGGAACCCTTGAAGAAGATCATAGACGGCCACATTGACGGCCATTCGAGTGAAGACCTCGAGAGGAAGAAACAGTTTCTCCGGGAACAGTACGAGCAGTATTTAAAATACTGCAATATTAAGGTTGGTATCGAGGGGCAGGGTTACACGCAGGGGGCACAGGGATGACACGGCATGTCCCTCAGATCACATATCTTGTGTTATATGCGGGGGTGGGGGTGTGAAGGAGTCTTGGCACTTCTCTCTATTTTGATATTGAGCAGATCAAGCTCTACAAATTAGAAAGATTGAAAAAAATTTAATTTTGCCCCACCCCCCCCTTTCCCAGATCTTGACGACCCCAGATGTCAGGACTATATCTCCCATGATGCTCAATATACTGTATATGTGGTTCCACAACATGTAGGGCAGGGGTCAGCTATCTTGACCCTCCAGATCTTTTGAGACTACATTTTCCACGAGGCTTGGTTACAATGATGGGTAGCTGAGCATCAAGGGAGATGTAACTCCAAAGCATCTGGAGGGCCCCATTTGTTGACCCCTGATCTGGGGTGTGTCTGAAGGTCAGTAATCCCCTCTATAGGTTGTAGATCGGGGGTCAAGAACCTTGTAATTCCAAAACATCTGGAGGGCCACATCCCATGATGCTCAGTCAACCTGACGAGTGGCCAAGCATCATGGAGGATGTAATTCCCAAACGTTGGTGGGGCCGAGGATGCTGACCCCTGTTGTAGATGGTCAGTGCAAGAACAGAGGATTGTGGTGGGCGTCTCCCTCATCGCGCAGGCTCTCATTAGCTTTTTGTTATGATATTTTCATAATAATCGGGGATTGTGTCCCTTGTTTTACTCCCTCCAGGGCAGAGTATTTTTGCGGGATTATGATTCCTCCGAATATAACCCGTTTCTTTACCAGTTCTGCAAGAAGTATCTCCGGGTAAGAACGCAAATACTTAATCTCAGGTGACGCAGATTCAATCCCTTAAAGCAGGGCTCAGCAGTCGCGGCCCTCCAGATTTTTGGAACTACTAACGAGAAACTGAGCATCATGAGAGATGTACTTCCAAAACACGGGGGAGGGGTAAGGATGCTGAACCCTGCTTTAAAGGGACTCCAAGCTTCTGATTGGCTGTTTTGTTGTTTTTCTTGTGCCGGGATAGGTGTCTACTCCTCCGTTTCGAGACCCCCTGCTCTTCCAGCTCCAGAAGAGAATCGAAGAGGAACAAATAACCTTGCGCTGTGAGACAGGTGGGTTTTAACCTGGAGGTCGCTTAGTACATGCTCCCCGTTGTGGATTCGAAATCACGCGTCCTTGTCTTGTAACGCATTTAAATGTCCCTGCTTTTAAAGCGACAGCACCGTGGCACGACGCAGAGAAAGATGGCCAACCTTGGCAATCCAGATATTTTGGAACTACATATCCCAGGATTCTCTGGCCATCTATTGCTTTCAACGAATTCTGGGAATTGTAGGCAACCGAAATCTGGGGGCCGGCTTTTGAATGCCTCTACACCAGGGCTGTCAGTCCGTGGACAATCCTTGAAATAGGACCTGATTATTAATGAGACGCTTGTCTCCACCTACAGGTAGAGTTTATTCTGCGAAGGACATCCGTGCTTTTAATTTACCTCGCGTCCCGCTGGGGCGGCAAGACATCAACAGCAAAGACTGGACCAAGACGCCTTTTGGATTCATAGAAAGCGAGATCCGACTTAAAAGCAGGTGAGAACATGTTATGACGTCTGGTGGTTACTGTCATTCAGTGCAAACCTGGACAGTATATTGGGATTGCCTCAATATAGCACAATAAATATAAACAATGGCCTCCTTCACCCTCTCGCACCAGGAATCTCACCAACCTTGCCACTACTGAGTGGTTTTCCACAAACCACTGGCAGGAACCTGACATTCGTAAGCCTTTATATGAAATCATCTAAAACATCCCTTGACCCTTTAACCAGTGCAGCTTCCTCCTTCGTTTTCCTGTTCCTGTATCTATGGCTGTTGGTCCTAAGCATTTATTATGGAACCTGCACCTAACGTGAACAGATTACCTGCCTGAGAGCTGCTGGAGCTCCCCCCCCCCCCATACACAGAACAGGGGATACACTTAAGGGGTTATTTACTAACCTCCGAATTGGCCCCAAATTGCATTGAATGCTGAATTTCAGTTTGGAATTTCAGGGCAGTTCGTCTATTCCCAAAGCTGGGATAAATACAGGCGAGTTGACAGTGAAATACGGTGCAATTCGCCAGCACTAAAATTGTCTCCTAGACTATCCTTCCTTCTATTCGCAGAACACCGAATTCTGACGAAATGCCCTGATTCTCGGTGTTTCAATTTGACAGGTTTACACGTGCGAATCCCATAGGTTTAATGTAAAAAATGTAATATGTTTATTTTTTTAAAAATTTTATGGCCTTTTTATTTTTTTGCAAAAAAGGTTTTATTTTTTAAGACCTTTTTGTAGCTTTTAGATGACATTTGTTTTTTCAAAATACTTTATTTCGGAACAGACTTTTTTTTATTTATTTTTTATTTGGACACATTTTTATTGTTTTAAACTGATAGACTTCCGTTTTGTTTATTTTTTTTTTTTTTCCCTCAGTTCGGTGGAATTCACCGATGTCAATTCAGAGGTTAACGGTGCAATTTGGTAGTTTTTGCCAATGTCCGATAACTGTCCGGCGACTCCAATTTCATCAAATTACTGCGACCATTCACTAACTAGTGCACGCACAGTAAATCACCAACGTGCACTTAAATGCAGTGAAACACAAAGCACCGAAACTGTACGCAATATCAGTGCTTTGTGTATAAACCCTTTGGTGTGTACCAATACAATCCATTTTAACCCAAAATAGCTGAGTGTGGATTTTCTATTTTTACAATTCTTCACAATTTTGTGTCGTTGCTGAATGACTCCTCCAGTGAAAGGGAGAGGTCTGCCTCTTCTCCTGACACTGGAGGTCATGATGGTTGCTTCATTCATATTATTTCGCCTGCTGCTCTTGTTTTTTTTCTTTAACGATCATGAATATTGCTGACGATGCATCAATGACTTCTCTGTTTTTAATGTAGACAGAAAGTAAGAGGAACATTTAATAAAGGAACAATGGACTTCAAGGCCTGGAGATACAGCGGGCCGTCTCATGAGCTGACCACCACAGAGGCGAAGATCTAACATTGCCTGAATCTCTACCCAAACCAGCCTCTCATAGCAGCATCTTGGTATTAATGCTGGAATACCTATAGGGAGGGAATAAGCTTTCCTTCCTTGTTCCCCCTCCAATTATTATTAGACGACCCCACATTAAATTTCACAAGATCTATTTATATATTAAATGTATAACTCCATCGCTGATCCCTGTGTCAGTCCTTTGGTGTATTTTAGTCCTTTTTGTGAAGTGAAATGGCGTGGGCATGTCTGCATGGCATCGGTAGGTCTAAGTCAGTGTTTGTGGTTTTTCATGCCTGCTCTTCACAATCTACTTTAGTTTTCTTCTGGAATAAACACCACCACATTACACCAGTGCGCTGCCATGTACCCCTTACCTCCAGGCATTCTGGGGTCGGAAACACTCCCAGTATTGTGGTGGAGGTGGTACAGTCGTATGCATAGAACAAAAGCAAACAGAGAGTGCTCCGCACTATTGGGGTTCACTAGTATAATAATTTTTATTAAATTGCAGATGTTTCGAGGGAGCAGCCCATTTATCCGTGCATTAGGCTTAAGTAATTGAGCCAAGGGGGTGCTACTCTGAAACATCTGCTTTCCTGTATGTTCTGTGTGACGTGCGTCACTTTAGACTTGGTGTGTGTGGGCATGGAGATGGGTTTGGGGTGCAGGCCTGACTTTCGTTATTTTCATTGCCCTCTTGTGTGCAGAAATGTGTGATCTGTGATTATGTAATGCATGGTCTAGTCTTTGTTTACCTCCTAGCAGATTACATTACCTACAGACATCTGAATAGTTTTAGTTTTCTGTTTGTCCAGCCTTGTTAGGTCAGTTACAGTAAACTAACATTTCTAATGGAATTAGATTTATCATTCCAAGAAGTCAATGTTTGTGCAATTATGTGTCCGAATAATTAGGTCCTACTGGAAGAGGTTGTGAGTTTGTATATGCAAATGACCCCTGTGTAACCGTATAAATCTGTGTGTGTCCCTGATTAAAAGTGAGTTCCATTTGTAACTCAAAGACAACAGATCTATGGCGTCGCTTTATTTCTGGGGGATGCTAGCAGACTCTAAGGACTGGAGGAAGGCATGGGAGTCTGGCTAGGTTAGGCTAGGGTCAGACTGAGGCAGTGCGAACGCGCGTTCTGGCGCACTTAATCACGGCCGTGCTAGCAGCAGATGCCGGGCAATGACAGCCAATATACGAAGTACGGTCGCACAAAAGTCCGGCTGCGCAACGCAAGTGGAAAATGAACGCATTTTTTCGAGAACGTGAAACCACTAGTACTGACGTACAGAGTGCGCTGCGTCCGCTAGCGGCGTGTGTGCGTGAATTGGAGACATCAGACGCTGCTAATGTCCGGCCAACATAACGTCCAGATGCAAGAAGTGTTTTATTGATGATCCGTACAAAATCACGGATGAAACTGCGCATAGTATGACCGCTATTGCGTATTCCGTGAAAAAATACGTCCATTCTTCGAACGCACATTTTCACTGACAACGTGAAAAATGCGTTAGTCTGACCCTAGCCTTAGCACACGGGGGTGGGGGGGGGGGTCCTGCAAGGAAGCGGCATTGGCAGATGTGACCTTGTCGGGGTACAGAGATCTGTCACATTCTGCAACTTAAAAAAAAAAGGGGGTTACACTAGTGAACCCCAATAGCTGAGAACTCACTCCCTAACTTTACAGGGAGACCAGTGGCCCGTTCCCTTCAGGAAAAGACGTTCTCTGAGTGGCTCACAGACTGCCTTAACGTCTGTGCTGGAATATGGCCCAGTGTGTGATATGTAAGGGTACAAATATAAATCCGTGCTCTCGGAGGAATGCTTCCATATAGCATTTTAAGAAAAAAAAAAAATATATACCTCCACACAACCCTCAAAATTTCCACTCGCCTGCTCGCATTTTGCGAGTGCAAATCAAGCAATGGCGAGTGGAAATTCACACGCAGGCAGCATGATAAGTTATATCATACTGCCTGCTCTGTGTATTCCAGCGGCGGCCGTGTGTTGTTTTTTTTTTTTTTTCTTTTAGGCCGGCCGACATGCTCCGGGCCAGCCAATGTGCTTTCCTTTTACAGCAACAGCTGGACATGGCCCGAGTCATTTTCGGCGCGCTGACCACACGGGTTGATGCAGCGTGTTTACTTCCCGCTGAGGAAAACAATCCGTCCTGAGTACCACAAAGAGAGAGGGTGCAAATTCCCTCTCCCGTCCTTACTGCTGCGCGCTGGATCCTTCTTTATCCTCAGCCCCTGAATCCAGCATGCCTCCAGCGTACTCGGAGGTCAGGTAAAAAAAAGGGGGGGGAGGTGTGGAGAGAAATGAATTAAAGGTAGTGGGAGAAAGAAATAAAATAGGGAGAGAAATTAATTAAATACTGGGGAAGAAATTGGGCAAAATAAATATACTTAAAGGAGGGAGAAATTAATTAAAGGGGGCCCTTGACAGAAAAAAGGTTCCCCACCCCTGTTGTAAACGAAGTGAAAGTAAAAAGCTATCAGCACGCCGGAAGGGATTCCAAAACCAGTGCCGTTAGTAAAACTCCCGTGAGGGGCCATAATTAGTGAAATGGTGGCGTAGGCGTTAGATTTATTTTGCATAAACTCAATTTATAAAGAAAGAGGTGATACGGAAGGAGCAAAAAAGAAAAAAATGGGGATGGCAGTATCGCATATGAATATTAATGGTTTCATCTGTATTAGCATCCAAGGAGAAAACCTGACTCTGGGGTCTTCTAACTTCTATTGATAACCTGGCATATGAATAATGAAAAGAGTATTAAGTTCCCCTTGATATATCGGATGCATAAACCAAAAATTAAGTTGGTCCTAAAAACTGTTAGAGAGGAGTCTGTACTTAATGCATGAAACTACTTGTCTGGGTCTGGTGCCTGGGTATACATGTATCTGATGCCTGGGTATTAATGTTAATTAAGTTTTATTCAGAATAAATCTACAAAAATAACAGTGTAACTTCATAAGATAGGTTTGTTTAGGGGCTGAGTTCAGGTCAGGGTAGGTGGGGCAAAAAGGTGGCGAGTAACTCTTGAGGTCTGGCTAGTAGCTTGGGAATTGAAATTGTGAGCCCTGCCTCCACATATGAGGAGATTGTTAGGGGAGAACAGAAGAAGGAAGAAAACCGTAAGAGGTAAAAAAATAAATTTATTGTCCTTTTATTTATATAGTGCCACAGATTCCGCAGCGCTTTACAAGATCAGCCTGCAAGGGGTTGATGCATTAAAACACTACGTTCAGTGTCTTGCCCAAGCACATTTACGGGAGAGGTGCTCTGGCTGGGATTCAAACCTGGGTCTTCAAGAGCAGTGATGTTACCTTTTTAAGAAACTGGTCTCTAAAAGCCAGGGTTAATGGAGTAAGTGCTAGTGCCGGCCATCCAGTCCAGTACTGACCGGTAGACGAAGCTGTCCAGGGTTTAACCCTTCCCACATACAGCTTCTGAAGTGGCAGTAGGGCAGAACAGTGGCCTGAGTCCCCGGTCATTAGCAAGGGCTATGGTCACCTCATTTGGGGGTAGGGAACAGGAAGGGGAATATGGAGGACACAATGGAGGGTGAGACAGGAAAGAGCAAAAATGAGAACGGGGGTGGGAATAAAAGCCGGAAGCCCCTGTCACGGATCCCACCACGCAGTCCTTAAAACCCAACACTCCACAGAGCCCAAAAATCTACCAACAGGGTAGCCGAAAAAGAATCCCTAACTGTCTGGTCCTTAATAATTGGCCAGGTGTGATATATAATCTATACACACACTAGCTAGACAGAAAGGGTTAATCAAAGAATATGTGGTAATACAAAGCCAGGTCAGCGACACGGGGGTAGTCAGACGAGCCAGAATCAGGAATACAGAGTATAGAATAGTCAAAGGGAATAGCCGGGTTGATATCAGTGCAGGAGCGTAGTACAAGAAAATAGTCTAGGGAAACGGAAGGCTGAATAGTCAGAAAACAAGCCGAGGTCAAACACAGGTTCAATCATGAGAGAATGCAGGTACTGGGAGCTCAGGTATGGATAACCACGATCTGGCACTGCTTAGAAAGAACTGTGGGTTTTTAAAAGACCTTCACCAGACCGCGCCCTCCTCAAGCTGCGCCTCATGCAGCCACCTCCCTGCCTGTCTCTATTTAAACCGGGCGTTGGTAAGCGAGCAGCATCAGACATGCTGCCTTCAAGCACACCGGAAAGGCTGGAAGCCCCCAACGTTACAGCCCCCTCTCATCCGGCCTCCACCCTTGGCCCACCAAAGATACCTCCAACGACCCTTATCCAGAAGAAAGCACACGGGGGGGGGGTCCCAGCTAGCAGCATCCTCCCAAACTATGTTATCTAGCTGGAAAATGCAAGATAGGAGTATGTTTGTCTGGGAGGTTTGCACCTCTGTCCACGGGGACCAGATTTGCTGAAAGTGATCCATTCTCCCGTTAAGTTCAGCTGGGATCCCTTTTCATAGTGAGGATGTCGCATATCTTAGCATCCAGAAGCTGATGAGGTGGTGACGACTAGGCACAAATGCGCCGCTGTCCAAACCTTTGATAAAACGTTAGGCGCATTGTGCGAGAAATGCACCTGAGGATGAGGCTGATTTGAGAAGGGCTGTCCAAGGGTTGGTGGTAAATGTACACCCAGTGCTGTGCTTAGGTTTGCAAAGGCCCCCTCCCAGATGGGAATGTAACTTGATATGTCCAATCAGGCATGAAGATAGCTGTCTCCCCCCCACACCCATAAAAACAAATCGGCTTCACCCTGGGGTTCATCTGGGCAAGTCTACAAGGATGAAGGAACCATCTTGAGAGGACCTTGTAGCAATTTTCTTTTAATAATACAAACAGTGACACCGGAGGATCTATCAATGATTTCCATCCAATCCTCTCCTTCATGGGCCTTCCCCAAGTCTTACTTCCACTTCACCAGTAATCTAGTAGTCCAGGGAAAGGTTGACTCCAAAACATGTGGCTAAAGGATGGAGATCATGGCTCATCAATGTGTAGGATGATGACAGCTGCGTTCATATGGGCTGAGTGATCAGAGTCTCTGAGAAGGGAGAAAAGTTTGGACAAGGTGTAGTAGTTGGGTCATGCAAAAGAGCTCACACTGCAGGAGTTCTTGAGCGCTATCGGAAAACAAGGATTGTGAAAAAGGGGTTAAGTCAGATCCCAGAGGGAAAGTCCATCTACTTCTCTATACCTTCTCCAAAGAGGCAGGCAGTGCTGGAGGGGAGGACTGGCATGTCGAAATGACAAATGATTTATGTAAACTAAAAAAATGGTCGGAGCTGTGGCAATTGAGTTTTAATGTGGATAAGTGCAAGATAATGCACCTGGGGCGTAAAAACCCAAGGGCTGAATATAGAATATTTGATACAGTCCTAACCTCAACATCTGAGGGTTGGGATTTAGGGGTTATTATTTCAGAGGATCTAAGGGTAAGTAGTCAATGTAATAGAGCAGCAGGAAATGCTAGCAGAATGCTTGGTTGTGTAGGGAGAGGTATTAGCAGTAGGAAAAGGGAAGTGCTCATGCCACTGTACAGAGCACTGGTGAGACCTCACTTGGAGTACTGTGTGCAGTACTGGAGACCGTATCTCCAGAAGGATATAGACATCTTAGAGAGAGTTCAGAGAAGGGCTACTAAAATGGTGTACGGCTTGGAGGAGAAAAGTTACCAGGAAAGGCTTAATGATCTTAACATGTACAGCTTGGAAAAAAGACGAGACAGAGGAGATATGATAGAAACATTTAAATACGTAAAGGGAATCCACAAGGTAGAGGAAGGGAGTATATTTAAAAGGAAACAAAGTAGCAAAACAAGAGGACATAGTCTTAGATTAGAGGGGCAAAGGTTTAAAAGTAACATCAGGAAGCATTATTTTACTGAGAGGGTGGTGGATACATGGAACAGCCTTCCAGTTGAAGTGGTAGAGGCCAAAACAGTAATTGAATTTAAGCAAGCATGGGATAGGCATAAGGCTATCCTAAACAAAAGATAAATCCAGGTAAAGTATCCATGTAATTGGGCAGACTAGATGGGCCGAAGGTTCTTATCTGCCGACATTTTCTATGTTTTCTCTGGCCTCGCCTCTGTTTTATCCAGTGTTTACCTATTTATTCCGCAGTGTCTTTAATCCTATTATCATTTATCCAGTGTCTTCCCGGTCTCCCCCAGCTTTTCTATTACGACTTATTACTTTTCATAGTCCTTGTGCCTCCAAATAAAACCCCTTCATTCATCGTACACCTGCCTACATTCCATTATGTTCATCGCATATTGGGCTTGAACCTACTACCCTGGAACCAGCTCCTTACACTTGGTCCCTTTCTCCCCCCCCCCTCTTTCTGTAGTAACTAGACACAGGTTGCCCTGACAAGAAAAACCACAGAGCACAATCCTTTTCCTCCTCCCGTGCAGCTGCCATCTGGAGGCTCCAGCCATCATTACATCATACATTTTAGTTTTTAATTTTCAGCCAGTTTATTCTTTTCAGCCGATATGTTTCGGCGGCTGAAATTTTGGTGCATCCCTACGTAAAGGTCCCTGTTGATGTAATCGTCTGGGGTCCCAATACATTTGTCCATATAGCGTATCTACAACCAAATCTACGGATCCCACTTTGATGAATTTGTCACACATTGTGAAGTCTATAATACCTGGGACATTAAAGACGCATTTCAGGACAGTTCATAGACAACACCGAGAACAGAAAGCTACACAGAGGGTTGTTTTTTGTTTTGTTTTTGTCTTTATGTACATATTGACACAACTGAAACATGCAGGCCAGGCACGAGAATCAGTAAAAACAACGCTATACATTTAATACAATCACGTACATTGCACGTCTCACAACGGTATGAAAAGCTCCGAATCTGATCAAAAGAAGGGACTAGAGAAAAAAAAAGGACTAAAACAGGTTCCTGCATCTTTGGTTAATAAAAACGACAACAAATCAGAACCGTAATACTGTCACTCAAAGATCAAACGAGTGTCAATCCAAGAAAAAGAAATATATTTTACAGCCAGTGTTAAAACCATTTTGCAGGAGGTGACAGGCGCCGCGCACTTAAACGAAAATACATAAAACGAATCTTCTTCTCGGTCACCCTGTGACTCTTAAGGCATGTGATTAATAAAGAATTTTTTTAATATGCATTTCAGTACAAGAAAATAAAAATCATATACAGCTTTTTATACTATAAATATACGCACGCACTGTTCTTCATTGAACAGAAATGTGAAATCTTCCCCAATATGTATATATTTAACGTATATTTAGATATAGATTCTTTTTTTTTTTCTTTCAGAGAAGACAGAGGTCAGCACGGAGGCTTTTAAATATCTATTCACTGGCGGAAGAACGGACCGTGCGTGGGATTTATTAAAATGACAAAATTTGGAAAGAAAAGAATAAGGGCTCTAATCCCACAGTGAACGGTGACGTTCGGATGTGTAAGCTTTACCGCCAGGATAAGTGACTTTAACGCATCATCCCATATTACCTTTCAGACGCTAAACCAGTAAGAAATCATATAGCGCACTGTTTTTTTGTGCAAGCTTCCGCGAGCTTACTGTACTTTGCGCATCCTATACTTAACATGGGGAGCGCCATCAGTAATTAACCTTTCGATCAGTAAGGTGTTACATAGTGCTAGCGCTAATTACCACAGTGATGTGCCAGGCAAAATTTTTGCTACTCCTAAAAAGCTGGCGCTACATGATTCTGCATTTACAAAATCATTTAGCACCCCCTATCCCCTCCCCCAAAAAAATCCGATATTTACCACTCATCCGATGGCCCGATCCGCTGCTTCGTGTGAGACTGGGAACAAAGCAGAGTGAGACTGGGAACAAAGAGTTCCCAGTCTCCCTCCACCGCGTGATCTCGCGAGAGCAACATTGTGCAGGACTGGCAGCCAGGAAATGCAAACCTCCATGGAGTCCAATGGATTCCAGGAGGTGCTACACCCAGCGGCACTGAAGCACTAACCCGAGTATCACTGTGCGTAGCGATGTGTTAATGAGCAAGGTGCGGAGGTAGCGCCTGCCCCAGAATATCGTGCCAACATGAGGACGCGATGGGGAAACGTGCAGGCACAGATTTTCCCCGTTAACGCCCCCATTTTAGCACACACTAGGGAATAAGGCCCCAAAAGTTGGTAGTTTCATCCTGGGGGGGGGGATTTTGTTCTAAAACATACAGATGTCTTCATTATCTACAGTTCCTAAATGTATGAACAGTGGTAAAACAAGTAAAGCGTGGCACGACTCAAGAGAGCCCCTCGACTTCGGGCGAGTCCCTGGGTGCCCCATCACAGAGATCCACAGTCCCCAATATGCAAGTAAATGAGGCAGCGGGCAACACCAGTTCTTCACAGAAATACAACTGGGGAAGGCCATTGAGGGTAGACATACAACATCTCGGCTAATGAGCCTTATCCCCTTCACTACCAAGGGATTTCCCAGAAAACCACAGTCAGGAACCAGTGTATTTTGGGAAAATAATTTTTAATTATTAATGAATTATACAATAAGAAATATTTGGGAAGATTCTCCATGTATTCCTTGCTGTAATAACCTATTTGCCAGGCAGGTGTCACCATCTGCTGGCCAAAAGGAGTTACTGCAGTTCACGTCTCCGTGCAGGATCAGCTGTGGGAGACGTCATTAAGATACATTCCTAATTGGATTAAAAGAAATGATAGCCCCTCGGGCAGCATGCTCATGGGGACAGAACTTTAGGAGCACCTTCTGGAGCCCAAATGCAAATGAATTGTGTTTGCTCCTGCGCAACAATATATCCACTTCACTCGATATCGGGAACCAGGAGGTGCCTTGCAGATGAAGGATACTCTATCTTGGTAGTGAAGGGGTTAATCACGTATCATGGTTAAGGTTCATTAGCCAAAATGTTGTATGTCTGCACTCAGGGGCCATTGCTAATAACGTTTATTTGTGAGAGGAACAGGTGTTGCCGCTGCCTTGTTTATTTAGTGATAAAACACTTTTTTTTTTAATCACCTTGATACCGATGGGACACAATAGCTAAATCACACGTAAAGTGGTTGTCCGCTGATTGCCATTGTTTAGTGTTGTTGCAACCAGGAAGAAACTTCGAAGAATTCATAAAAAGGCAGGGGACGTTTCACTGATGAAGCTCCGCCAGCCGTTCATTGAATTCCATTCTCTGCAGCGCCCAAGTTTATTACGGTTTCAACTACAGAAACACCAGTCAAATCGGCAATCAGTGCACAACACGCTCAGTGTGACACAACCCTGAGACTGTTCTGCAACGCAATCACCATGTGTTGTAGTGTTTGTAACTCAGTGGTGGATCCCGCTCAGCATGTCTGGCCCTCTCACGGCTTGGCTGAAGGCCCCAGGGTTTCACGTATGGATGCAATGAGACCCCTGGGGAGTGTGACAATCCCAGCCCTGGCCGTAAGGGTGACGTGATCACAGATTACTGACGATTACATTAAAACGTTGTTATTCTCTGTCCGAGCACTAGGAAGCACATATGGTACTACAGGCTGGTTGGGGTTGAGATATGGGGGGTCAGTAAAGCCACTTTACATCAGGCGCAATGTTTCAGAATGGCGTTACAGAAAGAACAGATAGGGGGGGTTGCCTTCTACCTTTGCCCCTGGCACTGTCGTAGGTGACGTGGAATAAAGGAATGAAAAATAAATATTTAAACTTCCATGAAACAAAGTATTTAATTAAAGAGACATCCAAGCAGCAAAATCTGTGATAAAGGTACGTTTTACCCCACCAAGGCACTTATTCCATAATGGCTGGAGCACTGTGTAGATGAAATTATGGGTGATAAGCTACATGCGCCCCTTAAATTACACCTGGTGAGCCTGGTCAAGTGCAGGGCAAGGTGCTCCCCGACACACACAGTGGCAGATAATGGAAAGGGACAGACATTGAGTTTGGAGAAGTAGTTGGAGTGGGCCGACGCTTTTTGCGGTGGGTGAAGACCTCGTTGCAGATCGTTACAGTAGATTGGCTTTGGGAGTAATGATGTCATTTGAGTGATACAGCTGATTTGATGTGGTCACTCTGCATCTGTAAGCCTGTGTGGGCATCGGTAGTCCGATGCCCAGGTCCTCCTTAGTTCTATAGAAGGGGCTTCTTTAGGGATGCACCGAAATTTCAGCCACCGAAGTTATCGGCCGAAAAGAAAAATCAGCCGAAAATCAGTCATCCGAACCTGGGCCTGGAACCTGGGCCAGCGGAGCTGCCTGGGCCTGAAATTTTCATTTCGGTGCATCACTAGTCTTCTTGATGACCGTCTAAGGAGGAGTAATTCCACTTTAAGAAAGAGGACTAGTTTCTTAAACCATTACTTTTAATTACTTTCTACAGATCTATAATTTAATACAAAAAAAGGCACTTAAATATGGAGAAGACACGCTTTGTGACCTAGAAATGATTTCGCGTACAAGTGCAGAACAAATTCGCTTCATAAGAAGTCCAGTGTATATTCAGAGCTACAGCACAAATAAACCACCCTGAGCGGGCAATATCTGCGGGCAACGAGTCACTCAAAGGAAAAGAAAATCTGAAAGATCTGATTAATCGCTTTGCCCCCTTGTTAATTTTCTCAATACGTAACGTGACGCATTCCCAACATGAGATATAACTGTATAAACTATTCACTACAAAGCAAAAAAATTTTTTTTTTTAGGTCAGATAAAAAAATAAAACAAAAAGCATATAGTTGCTATACGTATATTACTTTAGCGCTTTAAAATCGGAGATGTCAAACTCAGCCCCCGCCAGATGATGCTTAACAGCAATTTCCATGATTCTTCTTGCTGCCTATTGCAAAGATTTCTGGGAAACGCAGACAATCAAAATTAGGGAGCTGGTGTTTGACATACCCGCTTTAAATGGTCACGGGGGAATGGTGCCCAAGATAACATTCGGATGCGTCCGTGCAGAGAAAACATGGCTGACCGAGCCCGGTGGGAAATGAGGTGTACAAACCGAGCCAACGCCATATTTGTTTCAAAAATGGGTTGGATCACCTCTCGGCTCCTTCCAAGGACGTTCCAGAGTTCCTGTACTTGTATCAATGGGTCAGGAACAATCGGTCTGCATGGTGCATGTCGAATGGACACATTCAGTAGACCAGGCATGATTCACGGCACGAGGCCTCTGTGTCTGAAGGCCCCTTGCTGCCCTACATACAACCCACAAGCAGAATTATCTGTCTGGAGCTACTGTGCAAATCTCATAATTTATGCTAGACACGCCTGTATAAACAGTCTTCTAAAATCTCAAAAATATGCTCTATATCTAGATATTGCACTCCAAAAATATACAGTATACGCGCACACGTCCCTCAAACCCTGCAATAGGTACGTTAATTAGAAATCTTAATACGCTCAAAGTGAATTTACCTGTGTAACTGCCTAATTAAATACAGTTTTCAGTAGAACATACCAAAGTTTTCTTACCATTATCCAGCCATTTAATATGATATAAAGTGTATATATTTAAAAATAAAACCTTATATAGATAATGCACTCAAAGTCAGGTCATAAGTTATTTTCCCATAGGGAAGCAATCAGCGTAATCTGAAATCCTCCAATGACAAGGCACCGTTGCTGGGAAGCAAAGATATCTAAATGTCTGTTCATAAACAGGTATAAAAATGCCTAGATCTAGAAAGGAACAGATTGGGAGCCCTTACAAGCCTTGGGTACATAGATGTTGCCTGTAAGTAGAACAATACGGAAGACAGAAAGGCAATCAAGATAAAGGCCAGGGGAAAAGGATCGAAGCCCGGATGAAGGACTTTCGTATTGATTTTTATCCAGACGATGATCAATAAAATGTCGTTCAGTTGAGTCAACACAAGGGCTACACAATGATCGTCTTCTGGCAGTGGGCCCAAAGACCAGCTGGGTAAAAGAAGGTCAACATTTCACTTGGACCAAAAAGGAGAAGAGGGACCGACCGACGTCCGGGCCATCAAATCTTTCAGATCGTAGCTCTAACAAAATGATTATTTTGATAAAGGTTTGACAATGGAACCAAGTGATGGCCATGTCGATAACAGTCGTCACAAATGGAACTATAACAGTGATGGAAAAATGCCAACAATTCAACAGAATAATAATAATAAAAAACAATGCGTCGTGATCAATATTTTGGTTCTTTAGCAGAATGTCGATAAAGATCAGTACTTAGATTCTACAGTAAAAGTGGTATGAGTAATATTATATTTTCGGGATCATGTCTAACAAAATTACCAATGTTTGGGTTCTCCTGCAGTAGCTCTATGAAGACGACCAATGTTTGTGTTCCCCTTCACGATCTCTATGACAATGGTAAACGTGTGGGATCTCCCACGGTACCTCTATGAAGAGGAACCTTGTTTGGGTTCTCCGAGCAGTATCTTTATTAATATGATCCATGTTTGGAAATTCCTGTAGGATCTCTATGAACATGCTAAATAGCTGGGTTCTCCAGCGGTATCTCTATGAAGATGACCAATATTCAGGGCTTTCTGTTGGACCTCTATGAAACTGGCAAATTTTTGGGTTCTCCAGCAATATCCCTATGAAGACGATCCACGTCTGGGTTCTCAAGCAGTATCTCTATGAAGATGATCCACGTCTCGGTTCTCAAGCAGTAGCTCTATGAAGATGACCCATGTTTGGGTTCAAAGGCAGTATCTATTAATATGATCGGGGGTTTCTGCAGGACCTCTATGAAAATGGTAAATATTTGGGTTCTCCAACAATTACTCTATGAAGATGACAAATATTTGGGACTTCTTGTAGGATCTATATGAAACTGGCAAATGTTTGGGTTCTCCAGCGGTATCTCTATTAAGATGAGCCATGATTGGGTTCTCCAGCAGTATCCCAATGTAGATAATCCAAGTTAAGGTTCTCTGGCAATATCTCTTTTAAGATGATCCATGTTTGGGTTCACAGGCAATATCTCTATGGAGATGATCAATATTTGGGGTTTCCTGTAAGAACTCTATAAAACTGGAAAACGTTTGGGTTTGGGCAGTATCTCGATTAAGATGGTCCATGTTTAGGTTCCCCCGAAGAACCTCTCTAAAAATGGTAAATGTTTGTGTTCCCCACCAACATCTCTATTAAGAATGTCCATGTGTGAGCTCCCATGTGGGATCAATGATGGGTTTTGTAACAGGATTTACGACAATCTATGTTTGGGTCTGTCAGCAGGATCTCTTTCAAAATGATTTAGACAGAGGTCCTGTGATATAACCCTGACCATCCAAACAAGGCTCCTGTAACGAGATGGCATAGCTCAAGGAAGACAAAGTCGACCCACTTGGTAAAGTTTTCTCGAGACAGCTGGAAGTTTAAGGATGAGATTTTGTGTTTTGCATTGGTCTGTCTTTCGTCCTTGCCGTTCGCTGCTTTGTATAGAGCCCTCTCTCTTCCGTACACACCAACATAACCGTCTGACGTCTCTGTCTTTCTATATATAAATAAAGATCTGCGTATATTAAACTCTGCACTTAGACCTGTATCTGGAATATACCCTGTTACTGTTAGTTTTTATACTCTGGCACAAAAATGTACAAAAAATTTGATGTATAATAAAAGGTCTAAGACGCACCATCCCCATCAATCAGTCACGTGTAAAATCAGAAAGCACGGAGAAAGGCACTGTGACTATGGCTGCTGTGACTGGGTCTGCACAGATTGAGTGTGGGGAACCATGCATGCAGGAATAACTGCATCCCGATGCGAGACGGACAGTCCAGGACCCCAGATGGGCGCCGGCACCTTCGGATGTATATTTACATCCAGCCGAACTACCCTCAAGTATTCAAATCCATGACTAGGGAGCGTTTTGGGCTAGAAGAGCTGGAGGTCGAATCGCACCCAGACTTCTCCCGTTGGCACTTCGTGCAGCAGTAAACGTTTAGTGGAAGGGCCCGCTTTGCTCTCTTGCTCTTTCCTAATTTTGGCTACTGGGATCTCAGTGCGCCCCAAGAAATCTGAAAGAGAAAGAAAAAAATAAAGTTTAATATATAGAATCAGAGTGTTCTTAAAACCATAAAAAAATAATGTTTTGTTCAGCGTGGCATGCCGCAGGGGCGAGTGACACCTTCGACAAGAAAGCCTTCCTATAGGACAGCCCTTCGTTCATTCCGTACAGCTGATTAACTCTCGGTATGTTGACTGACCAGTCAGTGCGCCCATGTCACCACTGAAGACCAAAGACGCAATGTCCTCAAGAATTCCACCCATGGTGGGAAAAACATGGCGGCAACCAGTGCTGGAACCAGGGAAGTGGTGGCTGCGATATCTCATCGGGGATACAGTATTGCTTTGATCTTTTTTTAAGACCAATGTATCATCCAATCCCTGATTTGATGACGCAGCCGAGGTGCAGCTGAGGTGCCTGGTGACTACAGGGACACTTTGTGGTTTATAGAAAGATTTCTTATTTATGCCGTCACAGTTCTGTGCCTAAGTTACAGCACTGTTATGTCACTCACCATCTGGTGAAAACTGATCTCTGTCAAACACCGTGATACACAGCACGTCCTGGTGGATGTCCTTGAGGAAGAACTGACAGTTGAAATTCCATTTGGGGTTCAGGGTGTCTGTCAGCGTCCGTGTGGTGTAACTCTGAGATCCCATGCTCACCTCGCAGTATGGGTTACTCTTCCCTGCAGAAGATAAAGGCCAACATCAACAGGGATAAATCTCCTACAGCTAAGAGGCTTCACCCAGTAACCAAGAGCTCACTGCACCAAACCATCCTCACCTTCTCTCCTCTGCACCCAGTAACCAAGAGCTCACTGCACCAAACCATCCTCAACTTGTGTCCTCTGCACCCAGTAACCAAGAGCTCACTGCACCAAACCATCCTCAACTTGTGTCCTCTGCACCCAGTAACCAAGAGCTCACTGCACCAAACCATCCTCACCTTCTCTCCTCTGCACCCAGTAACCAAGAGCTCACTGCACCAAACCATCCTCACCTTGTGTCCTCTACACCCAGTAACCAAGAGCTCACTGCACCAAACCATCCTCACCTTGTGTCCTCTGCACCCAGTAACCAAGAGCTCACTGCACCAAACCATCCTCACCTTCTCTCTGCACCCAGTAACCAAGAGCTCACTGCACCAAACCAGCCTCACCTTGTGTCCTCTGCACCCAGTAACCAAGAGCTCACTGCACCAAACCAGCCTCACCTTGTGTCCTCTGCACCCAGTAACCAAGAGCTCACTGCACCAAACCATCCTCACCTTGTGTCCTCTGCACCCAGTAACCAAGAGCTCACTGCACCAAACCATCCTCACCTTGTGTCCTCTGCACCCAGTAACCAAGAGCTCACTGCACCAAACCATCCTCACCTTGTGTCCTCTGCACCCAGTAACCAAGAGCTCACTGCACCAAACCATCCTCAACTTGTGTCCTCTGCACCCAGTAACAAGAGCTCACTGCACCAAACCATCCTCACCTTGTGTCCTCTGCACCCAGTAACCAAGAGCTCACTGCACCAAACCATCCTCACCTTGTGTCCTCTGCACCCAGTAACAAGAGCTCACTGCACCAAACCATCCTCACCTTGTGTCCTCTGCACCAGTAACCAAGAGCTCACTGCACCAAACCATCTTCACCTTGTGTCCTCTGCACCCAGTAACCAAGAGCTCACTGCACAAACCAGCCTCCCTTGTGTCCTCGCACCCAGTACCAAGAGCTCACTGCACCAAACCATCCTCACCTTGTGTCCTCTACACCCAGTAACCAAGAGCTCACTGCACAAACCATCCTCACCTTGTGTCCTGCACCAGTAACAAGAGCTCACTGCACCAAACCATCCTCACCTTGTGTCACTGCACCAATAACCAAGAGCTCACTGACACAAACCATCCTCACCTTGTGTCCTCTGCAACAGTAACCAAGAGCTCACTGCACCAAACCATCCTCACCTTGTGTCCCCTGCACCCAGTAACCAAGAGCTCACTGCACCAAACCATCCTCACCTTGTGTCTCTACACCAGTAACCAAGAGCTCACTGCACCAAACCATCCTCACCTTGTGTCCTGCACACAGTAACCAGAGCTCACTGCACTAAGCATCCTCACCTTGTGTCCACTGCACCCAGTAACCAAGAGCTCACTGCACAAACCATCCTCACCTTGTGTCCTCTGCACAGAAACCAAGAGCTCACTGCACCAACCATCCTCACCTTGTGTCCCAGCACCAATAACCAAGAGCTCACTGCACCAAACCATCCTCACTTGTGTCCTCTGCACCCAGTAACCAGAGCTCACTGCACCAAACCATCCTCACCTTGTGTTCTGCACGTAACCAAGAGCTCACTGCACCAAACCATCCTCACTTGTGTCCTCTGCACCCAGTAACCAAGAGCTCACTGCACCAAACCATCCTCACCTTGTGTCCTCTGCACCCAGTAACCAAGAGCTCACTGCACCAAACCATCCTCACCTGTGTCTCTGCACCCAGTAACCAAGAGCTCACTGCACCAAACCAGCCTCACCTTGTGTCCTCTGACCCAGTACCAGAGCTCACGTACCAAAAGCACAAAAAAAAACACGAAACATCCTCACCTTGTGTCCTCTGCACCAGTAACCAAGAGCTCACTGCACCAAACCATCCTCACCTTGTGTTCTCTGCACCAGTAACCAAGAGCTCACTGCACCAAACCAGCCTCACCTTGTGTCCTCTGCACCCAGTAACAAGAGCTCACTGCACCAAACCATCCTCACCTTGTGTCCTCCTACACCAAGTAACCAAGAGCTCACTGCACCAAACCATCCTCACCTTGTGTCCCCTGCACCCAGTAACCAAGAGCTCACTGCACCAAACATCCTCACCTTGTGTCCTCTGCACCCAGTAACCAAGAGCTCACTGCACCAAACCATCCTCACCTTCTCTCTGCACCCAGTAACAAGAGCTCACTGCACCAAACAGCCTCACCTTGTGTCCTCTGCACACAGTAACCAAGAGCTCACTGCACCAAACCATCCTCACCTTGTGTCCACTGCACCCAATAACCAAGAGCTCACTGCACCAAACCATCCTCACCTTGTGTCTCTTGCACACAGTAACCAAGAGCTCACTGCACCAACCATCCTCACCTTGTGTCCCCTGCACCCAGTAACCAAGAGCTCACTGCACCAAACCATCCTCACCTTGTGTCCTCTACACCCAGTAACAGAGCTCACTGCACAAACCATCCTCACCTTGTGTCCTCTGCACCCAGAAACCAAGAGCTCACTGCACCAAACCATCCTCACCTTGTGTCCACTGCACCCAATAACCAAGAGCTCACTGCACCAAACCATCCTCACCTTGTGTCCTCTGCACCCAGTAACCAAGAGCTCACTGCACCAAACCATCCTCACCTTGTGTCCACTGCACCCAGTAACCAAGAGCTCACTGCACTAAGCCATCCTCACCTTCCCTTCCCGCTGCCTCTGTTTCTTTTTGTCTCAGGCTCCGTTACAGATAGATTGTAAGCTCACTGGCCATCTAGAAGAACAGCAGCATAAAGTGCAGGAAGGGAACTTACCGTTGGGTTTACAGGCCTTTAGCTCGGAAGCTTCGATTATGTGCACCATTAGCCGACCGATTCCAGAGGACTTCTGTGAGCGTGCTGGCAATGCAGAACAAAGGAAACTTAGTTATGAGGAGCAAACACACACATTATTATATATATATAAAATATAAAAAGGCATGTATCTCTATATATGTATATTTATTCTAATAAATATATAGATCAAGAAAAGAAGAATAAAAATATATGTGTATAAACCCACAAAACGAACATCATTTGTATGGTGAAACTCCGTCAATACCCGCACAGCTTGTGTACATTGTTACAGACTGTGAGCACTATCTCTGCTACCTGGCTCAGATGAGATGGCTGGAAATGCATTAACCCTTCCACTATGAAGAGCTTTTTGTTGAAAAAACATTTAGTTGGAACATCGGATGCACGATTAATACCAAAATATAGGGTAAAGTGTCACATTTTGCAGGAACATTTTATTCAATGATCGATAAAAAGATAAAACTAATGTAAATTCGCTCTTTTTTAGTTTTTAATGCATTTATTTATCCTTTACAGAAATATTGCTGGGATGAAAGGATCTAAACTCTAGATGGTGTCCCTTATCTTACACAATGTCACACAGGGTCTGCATTATCAGCATACAGGCAGAAATGGCCTTTGATCAAATACAGGAACTGTGATAAAGATAAATAATAAAATGTTCAGATCTCCTGCTTATGGGGGTTTGTAGGGATCATAGCAAGATTATTAGCTATGCAATATCTGTATGTGCTGCATAATGCCTGTGTATGGGAATTACAGCAACACCTTGTATCTGTATGTGCTGCATAATGCCTGTGTATGGGAATTACAGCAACACCTTGTATCTGTGTGTGCTGCATAATGCCTGTGTATGGCAATTACAGTAACACCTTGTATCTGTATGTGCTGCATAATGCCTGTGTATGGAAATTACAGCAACACCTTGTATCTGTATGTGCTGCATAATGCCTGTGTATGGCAATTACAGCAACACCTTGTATCTGTATGTGCTGCATATGCCTGTGTATGGCAATTACAGCAACACCTTGTATCTGTATGTGCTGCATAATGCCTGTGTATGGAAATTACAGAAACACCTTGTATCTGTATGTGCCGCATAATGCCTGTGTATGGCAATTACAGCAACATCTTGTATCTGTATGTGCTGCATAATGCCCGTGTATGGGAATTACAGTAACACCTGGTATCTGTATGTGCTGCATAATGCCTGTGTATGGCAATTACAGCAACACCTTGTATGTGTATGTGCTGCATAATGCCTGTGTATGGCAATTACAGCAACACCTTGTATCTGTATGTGCTGCATAATGCCTGTGTATGTAAATTACAGCAACACCTTGTATCTGTATGCGCTGCATAATGTCTGTGTGTGGCAATTACAGCAACACCATATATCTGTATGTGCTGCATAATGCCTGTGTGTGTAAATTACAGTAACACCTTGTATCTGTATGTGCTGCATAATGCCCGTGTATGGGAATTACAGTAACACCTTGTATCTGTATGTGCTGCATAATGCCTGTGTATGGCAATTACAGCAACACCTTGTATCTGTATGTGCTGCATAATGCCTGTGTATGTAAATTACAGCAACACCTTGTATCTGTATGCGCTGCATAATGCCTGTGTATGGCAATTACAGTAACACCTTGTATCTGTATGTGCTGCATAATGTCTGTGTGTGGCAATTACAGCAACACCATATATCTGTATGTGCTGCATAATGCCTGTGTATGGGAATTACAGTAACACCTTGTATCTGTACTGTACAGGGATTTACACTCATTACAACCCCCTGAATCTTATCCCTGTACATTAGTGACTGACCCCACAGCTCTCCCTGTATTCTGCCTAATCCCTGGCTGCTGTAACGCAGCAGTAAAGTTTGTTGAGGTTTTTGTCAGTGAGTGCGGGGGCTGCTCCTTGTAGCTTCTTTACAGTAAAACAGGGAGACAGGAGTGAGGTCTTAGAGAGTTTTGTTTTTCCACAGGGGGGGGCACACTAGTCTTGCATTAAAAAGCTAAACACATAGGGCTTTGTATGGCAATTTTTGATTTTCACAGTAAATTATTGTTGTGAAAAAATCATTTTAAAGAGGGGGGCGTGGCCAGCCATCGAACAGAGCGGACGTTCTCTGGAGGAGCTCCGCATTGCTTTCTTCTTTTGGGGTCCTATCGCTGACTTTTTTCTGGCAAGTTGACTCACCTGAAGGGACCTGAATAGCTGGCCAACGGAATTAATTTGTCCGGGGTCCGCACTGCTCCCCCCCCCGGACCAGAGACATACCCAGGCGCTGCTGTCTGCCTTCGCCACGCGGCCGGCAGCCATCTTGCGGCCTATCAGCCAATCCTGAATGTCCCCGCTGATCTGTGGTGCTCGACCCGTCCTAGCGTTCCGTTGGGGGCTGTGGAGATGTTGGGCCCATGTCTCCCGGCCTCTTTGGCTGACTGTTTTGCAGGAGAGTCGGATGGATCGGCGGTCGGGCGGCGAGGGAGATCGTCTCCACCTCTCTGGAGGTACTGGGGCTTTGGTTTTGGACCTGGATGCCTGTCTGAGGCTGCTGCAGGGTGAGGAAGACGATGTGCCACTCACCAGAGGCGTTTGGCGTCGCATGATGGCAGCGCTACGGGGAAGCACAGAGGAGGAGATCCTGAAAGCAGCCGTGGTAGTGTCTACGTCGTTCCCGGGTCCTGCTGAGCCTTATGTAACTGAAGTGGAGATTGTTGAGAGCTGTGATAGTGGTGGCGATCCGGATGGAGCGCAGGGCCAGGAGAGTTGGCCACCGGGGGTGACCCTGGACCGAGGTGAAGGAATAGAACCGGTGCCCGGTGTGATTCGGAAGCTGGTTACAGTCTGTGGAGCTGTTCCCTTTCGATGGCTTACACGGTTGGAGGTGTTTGAACTGGGACTTTGTCGACCTTTGCTTCAGGGGGAGATCGAGATGGATGAGAGGGAGGTTTGGAGCACTCGATATGCCCTAGGTGGACAATTTGTGACCGGCGGTGCTGCTGACCCTGTTTTGTGGCGGGATACAGGCTGAAGCAGACTGTTACCTGATGGCTTTCCCTCCTTCCCGGCCTAGATCCTGGCTCATGGACTTCGCACATTTTTGATTGCCCTTTTTTTTTCTCTTTTCTCGCTTTTCTTGTCGTCCCCCCCGTGACACCCCGCCCATTTCCCCATTTTTATTTTAAGTGGCTTCATCAGGATACCTTAAGGGGCGCAACCGAAGCCTGGTGTCTAGCTTGCCCCCTGGGTGCCTGGGCCTAGTGCCATATACCCCCCATGGCCTTCTCCCATGGTCTTTGACCATTGGGGACTCCGCCAGGGTCGGCACGGTTTTTACCCCCCCTCCCGCTGACCTCTTTATTATTATTATTGCTGACTAGTTGATTTTATATTGCCCTCTAGATGTTTTAAATGACTCCATGCTGCTGATCTTTTATAGCTGACGTTTCTTTCACTTTGATGTGTTTCTTAGGAGTGTGATATTTGGCCCTGCGAGGCCAACCTTGCTGGTTGATTCCTGACCATTTGATTAAAAATAAAAATCTTGAATACAAAAAAAATAAATAATAATTTTAAAGAGGTATTACCAGCCGATAGCGTGAGAAGTCGGGCAGCGAGTGACGACACAAACACACAGTGATGGGTATAAAGAATTAACTTTAAAAATAAAAAGGATAAACAAAAAAAGATAAAAAACATTCTTAAACTAAACCCTGGACACTGCAATAAAACAGACTCGGCATAGGTAAGTGATATACAAGGGGAGCAACAAGAGCAACATCCATTTACCCAGCCAGATATGCACAGCACGTGGCACAGCCATGTGCTCTCAGGTCCCAAACAAAGCAAAAAAGGGCTGATCCCTTCCTGGAATTCCTGGTTGAATGAAGAGAAGGTTGGACTAGAGTCTTGTCTCCCCCTACCAGACTATGGGCCCTATTACATTCTTCGCGCAAACGTTTGCGCCGGCGCAAAAACGCATTAACACGAGGGGCAAAACCCTTTGCGCTGAACGTCGTATTACAATGTCAGCGCAACAAACGCGCGTATACGTCTACCGCGGGTGAACCTGCGCGAGCGTACTGTACGTCGCGCGTCCTATACTTAACATTGTGAGCGCAAATGCGTTTGTGCGCTGGTACGCGGATGGTATTACAATCTATGCGCAGTTTGTAACGCACAGCCTTTGCGCGCATAATTTTAGCAACTCCTAAAAGCTGGTGTTAATGGCAAATTCTACCAACCTGGCGAAACCAAATACACCAGCCCAGAAAAAAATACGCCGCAAAGTATAGTTACACATTCTACACATACCCAAACCAATAAAATGGAGCAGTCGTGTGTGCATGTATTATTGCTGCAGCATATATGCGCAGATTGACTTTGACAGGCGCAAAAACTTAACGTGAGATAATTGTGGTTCTTAATTCTGATTGGCTGAATCGCGTGAAAAAAACAGTCCGCACACTGATTTCTGCGCGCAACGTTGCTGCGCGCGCGTTTGTGCCTGTCCGTTTTACGAGCGTTATTGCTCGACGGATGAAAAAATGCACGAGGATTGTAATTCCAGCATCGTTTAACGCACAAATTCACGCATTGCGCAAGCGTTTTAACGCAAAGATTGTAATAGGGCCCTATATGTATACACCTTTATTCCTAATTTGAGTTACCATATGAGGTATCCACTCTAAAGGAGGCTGGCTTAATGATGTCACAGCTAGCCACACAGGGCAAAAAGCCTCACACTGCCCTTAGTGTTACCGCTTTGGTAAATATGATGATTTATGACAGTTATGTATACACATTTTTGGTGGTGAAAGGGGGAAGGTAACTCTTAGTAACACAAGCTGAATTAATCCTCTAAATTGTCATTTGGTTCCAGGATAAGTGAAACGAGGAACAGAGATAGAAATAGAAGCGGGCAGCTGGATGTTTGCGGGTTCGGCGGGTGATATTTTATCTGAATCCATGTGATGTGGTTATGAGGTCCTCTTAATAAAAGGGGTTAAACAATACAGGGAGCTGCCCGTACCTTGATAGGCTTTCTCTCTCTTCTTCTTCTCAGTATCCAGAAATTGCTCTGAAGCTGATTTTATCTTCTGGACCCAGGCTGTCCTACAGGGGAATCACAAATCATACAGTAATTCCAGAGGTGAGACACGTTAAGGGCACACTATCACCAAAAAATGAAACGTTCCTATAGATTTCATGTTGCTGATATTCTACATGTCCTTTGTTATGAAAATATTTTACTCTATATGTGTCACTGGTTGCTTGCATTGTGTGATATTTTGTATTAAAAGCGGTCCCACAATATCTTTACATCACTTGCTCCTCACTGTGGGGCAATGGGAATAGAATGGGCTCTGTGGGTCAACAGTCCAGAAAACTGACCTACTGACTTGCATTGTGTGGAATGTATATAAACGCTGACATCATCATGGGGTGCCATTCAGTGTTGTTAGCCCACTATCAGATCTCATTCAACTGCCACATCCGCTCACTGGTAGCATGGAGAACACAATAGATCCCATGCAGCCCTGTCTAAACATTCCCAGTTGGACCCCCGTATTCTCCCCAGGCAGATTCTGAGCCTTTCTCCTGCTAGTTTCCCCCAGAAATTAAACAAGCCTGTAGATCTAGGGTCAGGGTCAGAATAGAACGCTTTTAAATCAGGGACAGACACACATATTTATACCATAAACCTGGGTTATTTAAATACACAAAACGTCCCCTAGAAACTGTTGGGAAACATAATAAACTAGGAAAAATAATGGAATGAACATTGCTTTCCATTCCTAACAAGACAGGACAATGGCACTCATGATTGACAAACAGATTAAAGTTTAACACAACAGATAACAGGGCAGTGTTTGCCTGACCAGAAGATTAACATCTCCTCAGATATGCAGCAGATAAACAGATACACATGGCCCATAACAATAGACAATAACATTATTCATGCATTACTCAGATGACATAACACTCTGCACCCCAAGTCCAAAGTGTTTTACGTCACACGCATAAAGACACACCCCACTCAGTTCTTGGTATAACTGTATATGGCTCCATCTAAAATATAGGTGAGTAGCAGTATAGCCAATGCAGTGGATTTACCTTTCATTGATGTTGTCAGTCCGGATTGTGTAGACACGGTCGATGTGAGAGATGTGGAACACGGGCTCATCACTGGATGGGTCGCTGGGCAGCTTCACAAGGACTTCATTCAGGAAGATCGGCTGCAAAACACATGCACACTGGATTCTATATGGGTCCAGCTCATTTCCCCTTTGCTCCTGCGGATCAGGCGTGTTGCCCCTTTTTCTGGTCACTCTGAAAACACTAGGGCCGAACTATTCCCTTGTTGTCAGCACACTAGAAGATCACTTTTGTACAGGAGACATAGGAGATCTACCGGAACCAAGCAATGAGCTGGCCGAGGCGTTACACTATCACACTGTACCTGCACACACTATCAGTGAGGCATAGATTGAAAGGCAAATATATTTTATGATACACAATTCCATGACCATTCCATCTTCAAAGCATAAGGCTGTCGCTGTCGATTAGATCAGCCTTGGTTAACTTCATGGAAGCTGAACGATCAATTCAGAAATAACGAGACGTCATGCTACTGTACGCATCGATCGTCACAGTAACAGCGGCTGCTGCGGCTTCCTGCAGCAGATGGTGTCTGCGTGGCTGAGCACCAGGGGTGTGGTGGTGGTGTTAGGTCGATAGAAGTGTTAATATTCAACCTATCCACTGTGTTTCACCTGTTTTAGCCCATAGTGTTCCTTTAATATTTCCAAAATAAGGGTAACAGTAAGTGGCAAATGCAAAAGAAAATGAGGAGGAAGAGGCGAGGAGGTGAGGAGGAGGAGGAAGAGGCGAGGAGGTGAGTAGGGGAGTAGATGAGACGTCTTATCGCGCGGCTTAAGTTTATAGACTTACCGTTTTGTACATCTTGTACTGAGAGCTGGTTTTGGGGCTAAAGAGCTTGTCGGATCCTGAGGAGACAAACTGTTTGACCATGTATGTGAGGAGCAGGAAATCGTTGAAGAGGAAGGCGTACAGCTCCTTGTTGCTCTTGGTCTTGTACAGTTTGCCGCTGTGTAATAACTTCCGCGGCCCCAGGCAGTTTGTGAGGGAATTAAATATGATCTGCTGTAAGAGAGACAACAAAGAGACCTTATATATAGACCCAGGAACTACAGCAAGCAAAGATACCATAAACCCAGAGACTACAGCAAACAAAGAAAACATAAACCCAGTGCCTACAGCAAGCAAAGAAACCATAAACCCAGTGCCTACAGCAAGCAAAGAAACCATAAACCCAGTGCCTACAGCAAGCAAAGAAACCATAAACCCAGTGCCTACAGCAAGCAAAGAAACCATAAACCCAGAGCCTACAGCAAGCAAAGATACCATAAACCCAATGACTACAGCAAGCAAAGAAACCATAAACCCAGTGCCTACAGCAAGCAAAGAAACCATAAACCCAGTGCCTACAGCAAGCAAAGAAACCATAAACCCAGAGCCTACAGCAAGCAAAGAAACCATAAACCCAGTGCCTACAGCAAGCAAAGAAACCATAAACCCAGAGCCTACAGCAAGCAAAGATACCATAAACCCAGTGCCTACAGCAAGCAAAGAAACCATAAACCCAGAGACTACAGCAAACAAAGAAACCATAAACCCAGTGCCTACAGCAAGCAAAGATACCATAAACCCAGAGCCTACAGCAAGCAAAGAAACCATAAACCCAGAGCCTACAGCAAGCAAAGATACCATAAACCCAGTGCCTACAGCAAGCAAAGAAACCATAAACCCAGAGACTACAGCAAGCAAAAAAACATAAACCCAGGGACTACAGCAAGCAAAGAAACCATAAACCCAGTGACTACAGCAAAGAAACCATAAACCCAATAACTACAGCAAAGAAACCATAAGCCCATTGACTACAGCAAGCAAAGAGACCATAAACCCAATAACTGCAGCAGCCAAAGACACATAAACCCAATAACTACAGCAAGCAAAGACACCATAAACCCAATAACTACAGCAGAGACCATAAACCCAGTGACTACAGCAACCAAAGGGACCATAAACCCAATAACTACAGCAACCAAAGAGACCATAAACCCAATAACTACAGCAACCAAAGAGACCATAAACCCAATAACTACAGCAACCAAAGAGACCATAAACCCAATAACTACAGCAAAGAAACCAGAAACCCAGTGACTACAGCAAGCAAAGAGACTATAAACCCAATAACTACAGCAAATAAGAGACCATACACCCAATAACTACGATAAACAATGAGACCATAAACCCAGTAACCAACATAAGAAACGAGTACTTGAATCTGGCAGCTCCCAAAAGCAAAGAGACTCTAAAACCTGATAACTACCTAAAGCAAAGAGACAACAAAACCCATTAAACTGCCATGAGCTTCCAGACTATAAACCCAGGTGCTTCTACACATTGGCGATTTATGAAAGATTGTATAATGCAGAGAAGAGCAAGTGCCCGAGTCAGATAGAGGTGAGAAGATGGATCGGTCTGATGTTGCTCAGGCTGGTCATACGATGTCTCACCTCAGCCAGGCCTTCGCACTGTACGTGCATCTGGATCCACTCCAGCCTCTCTGAGTTCTCCTTTTCTCTCACACCTTCGTTGACCTGCAAGCACAGCTCCTCGGCTCGCTCCAGCGCGAACTTCAGGGTACTGTGGTCAGGGTGAGTATCGGGGGTGTTCTCCAGGATCTGTTAACAGGATCAGACAACAAAGGTTACATAATGTCTCTGGCCTGAAACACAAAAATGCATTAAAGTAAACTCAATTTCTGATAATAAGCGTCACCGTTTGGTGGAGCAATTTACTGGAAACCCTAAGGCAGGGGTCAGAAGATTAAATCCCTTAGTTCATGCCCAGCGATTGCTTTGTGGCATTGGGTCAGTGGAATACTCACGTTCTTGATGATCAGAGGATATCGGGTTATCCGCTGCATTGGTTTCAGCAGAAAGCTGGACAGGGGCATGCCCTTACATCGAGGGTCTATGGCCAAACGCTACGGAACGAATAGACAAGAGCATAGCATTAGTTTTGCAGCGAACAAGTCCTAAGGAAAATCGTCTGCTTAAGGGCTCAGTGGAAACATTGCCGGTGGGCTACATAGTAATATATATGGAAAACCAACTCAAGTCCATCTGGCTTCTGTAAATGCCAACCTTTAGGAAGTCCTTAAATTCAGGTTCCTCGTCGGTCTTGGATTGGAGGAGGCTGGCCCCGTTGAGCTGGCAGCTGCAGAAGCGGATATAGGCCTGCATATGGGACAGCTCAGTGGCAACAATGTCCCCGATCATCTGAACGGGCATCTTCTCTCCTCCGGTCTTCTTGCGGACTCGTAGAGCTCTGAAACCAAAGCAGATCTTAAAGCAAGGTCTTGATGACAGTCCATGATCAATGAGCAAGTAGGCCGAGACCCACATCATGCATTATTTAACTTTAATACAAAGCCCTATGTGCATAATCCTGTCATGCTGTATTACTGTAAAGAAGATACAAGGAGCAGCCCCCACCCTCACTGTAACAAAAAAGGTCAACAAACTTTACTGCTGCATTACAACAGCCAGGAAGAGATCAGAATACAAGGACGACTCTGAGATGACTGCATACTGTCCCGGGATAAGGTTCAGGGGGGGGTTTAATAACTGAAAATCCCTGTACAGTACAAATATAGGGTGGGCCATAAGTGTTGGTTACAGCCATATTGTTGGAGATGGGACATAGTTAGAAGATGGGTAATAAATGGACTTTGTGGAAGCAATCATTTGATTTCTCCCCGCAAGATACCACCTTGGTTGCTTTAGCAACTGCGCTATTAGATATTAGTACTATTAATGCTTTTTTTGACTGTGATACTGGTTTCTGGCAGTCGAAAAACCCAAACCTGTTTACATCTAAAGCCTTTACATGGACATCTTCTCCCCGTGAAGGTGTAACGGCTCCAAATCCTCTGTGTATGATAGTGCTTTTATTGCACATATTCCTGGTTTTACTCCATCTACACTGAACGATATTTGACTCATTTCACCAAACTGCAATTTTTTTATGCATATCTTACACCCCAGCAAGATTTCCCGTTTTCGCTCACTGATGACCCATAACAAATGTCCTCAAATATTTTTTTTTAAGACTTGTAAACATCTACTGGACACAAAACTCACAGGAGAGATCAGGAACATGGACTAGTAAAAGTGATGACAGTTGGTATTCGATCGCCAATGTATGAAAAACTATTTCCATATTTTTCTAATGTATTGTAGGAAAGTCTTGGCTTTAATAAAGACTCGGAGGCGAATATTTGCATATTCTCTCTTTACTCAAAAACCCCACAGCAAAGATGTTGATACTTTTCTGCTAATGGTTATGTATGCCGGGGAGGATGGCTAAGAGGAGGGTACTTGCTGGTATTGTCTTGTAAAGAAAAACGAACATTAAAAACCACAGCCAGTCGCAAAAAAATGATCATTTACAAGAAATATATCCATTAGTAGCGGACACACTTGTTTTTACTTATTTTATGAGATATGTACGCCTACTTAAATGGTGTATAAGTCATAGGCAGACAATGGAAAAGCGTTTGCATCAGAAACCATCAAGCCTGATCCTGTCGAAAGTCTGTATCCTGAGAGGTCTCCTCTCAACAGGCCCTATTACATTCTTCGCGCACAATTTTGCATGTGCGCAAAAACGCATTAACGCGAGGGGAAAAACCCTTCGCTCTGAACGTCGTATTACGACATTCGCGCACAAAATGCACGTTAACGCGAGTTACCCTGCGCAAGCGACAGTTTGTGCGCGCATTCCATACTTAACAATGTGAGCGCAAATGCGTTTGTGCGCTGGTACGCGGATGGTATTACAATCGATGCGCAAATTTTTATGAACGACGTTTGCGCGCATTCATTTTAACGTCTTTTAGGCTGGGATCAGACCAGCGCACTTTTAACATGCGTTCTGGCGCACATAATTATGGACGCACTAGCAGCAGATGACGGGCAATGACGGCCAATATACGATGTACGGCCGCACAAAAGTCCGGCCGTGCAACGCAAGTGGAATTTGAACGCATTTTTCTGAGAACGCTGAACCGCTAGTACTGACGTACTGAGTGCGCAGCTGCGGCATAGCGGCGTGTGTGCGTGATTAGGAGATGTCAGACGCTGCTAATGTCCAGCCAACATAACGTCCAGACGCAAAAAGAGTTTTATTGACGATCCGTACAAAATCACGCCCGAAAGTGCGCGTCGTCTGACGGTTTTTGCGCATTCCGTGAAAAAACACGTCAATGCGTTCGGACGCACTTTTTCACGTTCGCGAGGAAAAATGCTTTCGTCTGACCCTAGCCTTAAAAGCTGGTGGTAACTGCAAATCTGAACATTCTGGCCGAAACGAAATACACCAGCACGAAAAAAAAATACAGCACAGTATAGTTACACATTCTACACATACCCAAACAATAAAATTGAGAGGTTGTGCGTGTTTTTATTATTGCTGCAGCATATATACTCAGATTGATTTTGACAGGCGCAAAAACTGAACAGGAGACAATTGTGGTTCTCAATTCTGATTGCCCACCGACTTCTGTGCGCAGCATTAATTTGCACGCCTTTTTGCGCGTATATTTTATGCGCGATATTTTCGGACGGATGAAAAAATGCGCTTGGATCGTAATATCAGCGTTAACGTTTAATGCTGCGTGCAAAAAAAATTGCACTGCGCGAGCGTTTTTGCGCAAGGAATGTAATAGAGCCCAACAAGGTGGCTGCCTTTTTCTCATGGTTGTGATTGACGTACTACCTAAGCTTGTATACGGAAATCCGTGGAGCAATAAATGATACAATCAATTGCCTTGCTTTGTCAAAAACATTGTCATCTAACAATGAAAAGCACTACGGTGGCAGTTCCCTAAACAGTGATTTCACCGTAGTTTGGCCATACTTGGGCCACCGTAATTTGCTGAACTTAAACCATCGTTCTGTCAATGACAGCGTGCTAGTTAGTGAATAATCCCTTTTGTTTTCAATTAAAACTGGAAAAGCTCGCAGTCCTGTCCTGGCAAAGTATAATGAGGGGTGATCCGAGACAGTCAGGGATAAGGAGGCCATCCGAACGACCAATGTCAAGTTTAGTCTTCAGAAGACAGAAAGCAAAATAGAGCATGTACTGGTCAGTGGAACATAAACCATACTTCCCATTGACCGAACTTACTTCAGAAGTTTGGTGTTTGACATGATGAGCTCTTTCCAGTTAACGAAAAGAAGGCCCATCTCTGCTTCGTTCAAGAAACCGGATTCTGCCATGGGTTTCTGAAAAACCTGCAAGAAAATCCAAATTTAGAGCAGCGCATGGGTTTATAGCGGCGAGAGGGAATGGGACAGCAATGGTATAAGAACTCGATGAAGGGAAAACGTGACTAATGCGTGGGAGGAATGAAATCGGTAAAAGTACGGAAGAAACGGGATTGGCAACAGCAGAAAGAAGAAGGAGATATATAATGGTGTCTTCTGGTGAATGAACTGGTAAAGGTAAATTACGTTGGAGGAATGGGTTGGTTAACAGCATGGCAAGAGTGGAATAACTAATGTAGTGGGTGGCATGGAATAGGCAAGTGAAATGGGACACGTTATTTTGTGGGTTGAGTTGTATAGGCATTGAAATCTGAGGAATCACATCGGTAATAGTGTGGGAGGAGCGGGATAGGCAACATCATGGGAGGAGCGGGATAGGCAACATCATGGGAGGAGCGGGATAGGCAACATCATGGGAGGAGCGGGATCGGCAACGGTGAAGGAACAATGAGATGGCCAACGCTGTTGGAGAAATGGCTAATGTTGTGGGATGAACAGGATCTATAACAAGGTGGTGGAAGAGGGATCGAAAATGGTGTGGGAAGAACAGGAAACTGGACTGGACTGGAAAAGACAAGATAGGTAATGGCATGGTAGTGATGCAAGGTAGGTATGGCTTTAGAAGCCCAAAAGGTATTGAAGGAAAAGGATAGAGAAGGATAATAGAAGACAATCAGGAGAGACAAGACACTGGCTTTTATGGGAAGCATGACAGTGACTTTCTAAAGAATTGGCTAATGTGTGGAAAGTGGTTGAGGCGAGATGGCCATTTCCGTCGACAAATGTCACAGTGAACTGACCTCTAATACCAGCTGGAGATCATCCATATAACGCTCTTCTGTCTGGATTAGCTCGTGGATATAACCCTGTCGCTTCCTCTCCATCGGCTGCATTGTGTCCAAAGTATGGAGGTCTGCGCACCCTACATGGGACATCAACATAGCACAATTTAGACTCTCTCGTCTCCTGGGGCTGCTTGAAAGTCGTGAATACGGTTTTAAGAAGGAACCTCTCTGCCAGAAACAAAAAGCGTCTTAACTTGATCATAATATATAGAGTTTCATTTACGTCCCACTAGGGACCACGTTCAAATGTCTCTTCATGTAACAGTTTCTGGGTTGCCCAGGAAGCAACATGTTCTTTACATTCTCCTAAATTCATGTTACGAGAACGGATTCCGACTGGGTTATAAGACACCAACGTATAGTTTGAGGCGTTACCCTACGTAAAAGGTAGAGCACGTATTGACAGAAAACAACATATTCCGATAAATCGTTTATGTATAACCACACGCACATTTTATTTTCTGCCCAAAAAAAACACATGATTTTGCTCCAGTTTCTCTCCAATATCCACTCTTTCCGTTGTCCCATTTGATGGATCTTCTGTCGCTCTCTTTGGAGATTGCGGATTATTCCAGCCTTGGTGTTCGAATAATCTTCATTTTAATAAAGACCGGAGGCAAATATTTTGCATTCCATTTTGTTTACTAAGCCTCCAGCAGCAAAGAAAGTTGACATAAAAATATAGCATGACAACAAGAGGCCAGCAAGCCCCTCCCAAGTCCTCTTTTCTTTGCTGCTGACCTCCAGGGGAGAAGTAATCCACTCAGCTCCTGGTTGTCAGGCTATATTTTCATGTATTTATGTTTTGTTACCTTTAAACGGTTTGAATAATTTTGTTTTGGCAACATTATATATTTTATGCCATTAGTAGATAAAGAGGTGGAGGTACCACTATCCCTCCAGCACCATTTTTTCTAGCCCAGATACACATATATATACAGGGCCAGGAAGAACAGCTGTTTGATTACCAGTTCATTATCAAGACTGTACAAAAGGATAAGCGGTAATGTATTTTTTTTTTTTAGACTTGAAAACAGGAGATTTCCCCAGCAGAAAACAGGGTCCTGTACATTACAGCACGAATAACAGACGAGCGACTTACTGCCTAATTATGTAGATCAGGGTTCAGCAACCTCGGCCCTCCAGATGTTTCGGAACTACATCTCCCATGATGCTCAGCCACTCATCAGGTTAGCAGAGCCTCAAAGGAAATATAGTTCCGTAACAGAGGGAGGGCTGAGGTTGCTAACCGCTGCTATAGTAGGACATTCAGGTCGAAATGACATGTTGCTGTAGCAGGACAACCCTCGATGCTCATCACTGCAAGAACTCTGAATGTGTGAGCTAGCGGCAAGTGTGTAGAAGTGCTTCAGATTGATAATACCCAGGAAACTCAGCCAAGCTAATGAGTGCCTAAGCATCGTGGGAGATGTAGTTCCGAAACCTCTAGAGGGCCGGGGTTGCTAATCCCGACATATAGAATTTAAATAAATAAAAAAAGTGCAATATAAAAAGAATATATATATATATACAGACATAAAATAATTTATATAAGTATATAGTTTATATAAAAAATACATAAAATTTATATATGTGTATATATATATATATATTTTGATATTACACTTTATATAAACTATACTTTTATATATGAATATAATAGTTTATATAAGTATAGTTTATATAAAAAAGTGTAATACCAAAATATATATATATATATATACACACATAAAATATATAAACTATTATATACATAAAGTATAGTTTATATAAAAAAATTGTAATAAAAAATTATATATATACACACACACATAAAATAAGCTCTATAAACTATTATATATTTGTATACCCTTATTATTTTAACAGTATTCAGAGATAAATTAGCTGTTTGTGACGTGTTTCGCCGTAGAGAGATCTGATTTCCCCTGTACATTGAAGGATTGTTTTCATCCCTCTAGGAATCCTTTTGAACAAGCTTCCTGCGGGACGCCGGCGTCTACACAAATTGCCAGCACGCCGGCAACAAGGCAGCCAACAGAGAGCGCCAGAGCCGCTCGTCGTCTGCTTCTCCTGGCAGGTAGGCATCAGGACGGCGGCGCTGATTGCTCATTACATAAAAATCCCCTGCGTCGGTGTATGTTACAGGAAGCCAATTAGTCAGATTCGGCAGCTATAATTAATGTCAGGCTTTTTATTAGGAATGCAGGGGAGCAGCGCTCTGGAATAATGATTACATGCCAAGACAAAGCTTATTTTCACCCACAAGAACATTATTATGCAAAGTGAGTGACTACATTGGAATCACAGAGAAAAGGGAGACGCACCCGTGCGAACGAGCCTCAAAAATGCCTCGGCGTGATAAATATCACTTTTATATACGGTATTCCTGAATGATCTGACACTAATAAATTCATATCCTGACATCCATGTTTTTATTTTTTTTTACAGGTTAACTCCGCAGCGCTGACAACCTGCCGCGCACAACAACCCGTCTGTTAAACGAGGTGGGTTAAGGCTAGCGTCCGACGAACGCGGTCATCACGTCCGTGTCGCTGCACAGTTTAACGTCCGTCGTAGCATTGATTTGTGATCAATAGAGACCCACACACGAAGTACGTGCGCACCGAACGCCACTTAGGCCTTGACGTAAAAGTGCTACGACGGACGCCCAGAGTGCACCGCGTCATTTGCGACGTCCATCACGTTAAGTCTTTTTGGTCTGGCTGACTGTACCCGTCTTTTAATTATAATTAATTTTATTGCCCATATTTTCCTTTTTTTTTCTATATCCGTCAAAAAAAAACGACCGTGTTGTGTGTCTACAGTATCTTCCGTCAGTACGTCCGTCCTGCATGCACGCAGAGTGCGATCAGCCTGTGTTCGTCTGACAGACTAAAGGGACACTCTAGGCCAGCGGTGGCAAACTGAGGCACCCCGTCTGTTTTTCAGAACTACATGTCCCATGATGCTCTGCCTGTCCCAAAACACATTTTCCCATAGATTAGAATATAATAATTTGTAAACACGTATCTTGAATGTCTTTACTTTTTTATTCCTTTTAGGCTGGGTTCACACCTCAGTGTTTTTCAAAAGTGAGCAATACGCGCGTTTTTTTACGCACGTATCGCGCATACGAAAAGACGCGCGAACGCGCATTGCAGCACGTTCGCGGCTATGTCTATGGCCGCGAACGCGCTGCTATACGCCCCAAAGAAGCTCCCGTACTTCTTTGGGCGTCGGACATTTTACAGCGCTTTCCTACGCGCTGTAAAACGTCCAGGTGTGAACCAGCCCCATAGGAAATTATGGGATTTCCGGGGTTGAGCTTTTACAGCGCGCAGGAAAGCTCTGTAAAACGCTGAGGTGTGAACAGCCTTATACTTCATATATCCCTAGAGGTGTATGGTTTAAATGCTGACATCTGGCACATCTGATAGGTTGCCACTGGGTCGGTTCGCCCACCCAGGGACACCTCAACTGTGTTTTGATGAACTGTCCGGCTTGTCAATTTCCAAGCACACTGAAGCTGAGAATGGGTTTTTTTTCTCGGTGCATGACGGTCTATGCTGTTGCTAGGTATTAAAGCACTGCACTGAATGACAGCATAGACCAATGATGGAAAAACCTGGCGCCCCAGATGTTTTGGAACTACATGTTCCACGATGCCTAGCCAGCCTTACAGCTGTCAGAGCATCATGGGACGTGTAGTTTCAAAACATATGGGGCGCAAAGGTTCGCCATCACTGGCATACACCGTCATGCGGTCCTTCAGGGGTTAAACACAAGGAATTATGTGAATCTGCAGTTAATAATGTGGAATGTTGTATGAATTTATGATACGAATGCTTCCCTACCTGAATACGCACGTGCTGAAGCTGCTAATTACGCTCATCCAAGAGCTTACAGCTAGTATGCAGACACGCTACGGATTAGGGTTGTCAGAGCGGACACACCTAGCAGGACAATGATCCTACGGGAAAGCCGCCTGCTCCTAATGTATCATTATTTATTATGTCTCACGTTTGTGCTTCCCCATTGTAAAGCGCTACGGAATCTGTTGGTGCTATATAAGTGACTGTAACTGTATAACTTACTCATGCGGATGCACAGTGCATGAAAAATGCAACCCCACAGCATGTAGAATCCATACGCTGCAGGGAAGAACTCAAAAAGGAATCCTTATAGGGCCACTACCACGAAAAAATGAAATGTTCTTATTGTGTTTATTTGATGTTGCTGATATCTTACATGTGTTTTGTTTTTCTCTTGTATGTTTCGTTAATATTTTCCTCTCTATATGTATCACTGGGTGCATCCATTGTGTGATATTTTCCTCTATATGTATCACTGGATGCATCCATTGTGTGATATTTTCCTCTATATGTGTCACTGGGTGCATCCATTGTGTGATATTTTCCTCTATATGTGTCACTGGGTTGATCCATTGTGTGATATTTTCCTCTATATGTGTCACTGGGTTGATCCATTGTGTGATATTTTCCTCTATATGTGTCACTGGGTTGATCCATTGTGTGATATTTTCCTCTATATGTATCACTGGGTGCATCCATTGTGTGATATTTTCCTCTATATGTGTCACTGGGTTGATCCATTGTGTGATATTTTCCTCTATATGTATCACTGGGTGCATCCATTGTGTGATATTTTCCTCTATATGTGTCACTGGGTGCATCCATTGTGTGATATTTTCCTCTATATGTTTCACTGGGTGCATCCATTGTGTGATATTTTCCTCTATATGTGTCACTGGGTGCATCCAGTGTGTGATATTTTCCTCTATATGTGTCACTGGGTGCATCCATTGTGTGATATTTTCCTCTATATGTGTCACTGGGTGCATCCATTGTGTGATATTTTCCTCTATATGTATCACTGGGTGCATCCATTGTGTGATATTTTGATCTATATGTGTCACTGGGTTGATCCATTGTGTGATATTTTCCTCTATATGTGTCACTGGGTGCATCCATTGTGTGATATTTTCCTCTATATGTGTCACTGGGTGCATCCAGTGTGTGATATTTTCCTCTATATGTGTCACTGGGTGCATCCATTGTGTGATATTTTCCTCTATATGTGTCACTGGGTGCATCCATTGTGTGATATTTTCCTCTATATGTATCACTGGGTGCATCCATTGTGTGATATTTTGATCTATATGTGTCACTGGGTTGATCCATTGTGTGATATTTTCCTCTATATGTGTCACTGGGTGCATCCATTGTGTGATATTTCCCTCTATATGTGTCACTGGGGGCATCCATTGTGTGATATTTTCCTCTATATGTGTCACTGGGTTGATCCATTGTGTGATATTTTCCTCTATATGTGTCACTGGGTGCATCCATTGTGTGATATTTTGTGTTGCAAACTGCCCCCCCCCCAAAGCATCTTTCCATCACTTGTTCCTCACTGTGTGGCTTTGGCCATAGAATGGAGTGAATGGGTCAGTCACCGACTCACACCATTGCATTGTGTGGGATGTTTTCAAAGGACACCACAAGGGGGTAGATTAGATGGCTTTTAAGCTCCCTGTCATATCTCATTCAGCTGCCAGCTCTTATCCCAGGTAGCCTAGAGAACACAATACACCCCCCCCCCGCTGCCTTATCTAAACATTACCTACCTCATCTAATTTTTTTTGAGAAAATATTTTACCAGGAAAGATACATTGAGATTTCTCTCGTTTTCAAGTATGTCCTGGGTGGCGAGTATGTACCGTTAGGTGTCTTGCCCAAGGACACTGACTGGAGAGGTGCTCTTGCCGGGAATCAAACCTGTGTCTCCACAGTCTCTCAACAGTTACAGAGCAGTGATGTTACCTCTACTCCACCCAGCCGGCACACATAAACGGTTAAAAGCTGTAGATTAGATAAGGCACAGAAGTAAAAAGAATAAAAAAAAACCTTTGGTAAAATGGTAGGGACGTTAAAAAAATAAAAACATCTAATTTTATTTTTCCTTTTTACACTGAATTACTTCAAAGTATATAAAACCAGCAGCATGTGTTTTATAATGTGTTTTTGTTTGTAACGCACAAGTAACCTAGTTACAGCTTATGTAAGTGGTATTCTCCCTATAACTAGGTAACGGATTTTCCTCCTGCGGCATATGAATTATACATGTTACAGGGCCGATCTTTCACTCCAGTTAAATTAGTAACACATCCTCAAACCGCCGAACAGACCGTCAAACGCATTCTCAAACCGCCCGAACAGACCGCCAAACACATCCTCAAACCGCCGAACAGACCGTCAAACGCATCCTCAAACCGCCGAACAGACCTCCAAAAGCATCCTCAAACCGCCGAACAGACCAAACGCATCCTCAAACCGCTGAACAGATCAGCAAACGCATCCTCAAACCGCCAAACAGACCGCCAAACGTATCCTCAGACCGCCGAACAGACCGCCAAATGCATCCTCAAACCGCCGAACAGACCACCAAACGCATCCTGAAACCGCCGAACAGACCAAACGCATCCTGAAACCGCCGAACAGACCGCCAAACGCATCCTCAAACCGCCAAACGCATCCTCAAACCGCCAAACAGACCACCAAACGTATCCTCAGACCACCGAACAGACCGCCAAATGCATCCTCAAACCGCCGAACAGACCGCCAAACGCATCCTCAAACCGCCTAACAGACCACCAAACGCATCCTGAAACCGCCGAACAGACCAAACGCATCCTGAAACCGCCGAACAGACCGCCAAACGCATCCTCAAACCGCCAAACGCATCCTCAAACCGCCAAACAGACCACCAAACGTATCCTCAGACCACCGAACAGACCGCCAAATGCATCCTCAAACCGCCGAACAGACCGCCAAACGCATCCTCAAACCGCCTAACAGACCACCAAACGCATCCTGAAACCGCCGAACAGACCAAACGCATCCTGAAACCGCCGAACAGACCGCCAAACGCATCCTCAAACCGCCGAAAAGACCGCCAAACGCATCCTCAACCCGCCGAACAGATCGCCAAACGCATCCTCAAACCGCCGAACAGACCGCCAAACGCATCCTCAAACCACCGAACAGACCACCAAACGCATCCTCAAACCACCAAACAGATCAAACGCATCCTCAAAGCGCCGAACAGACCAGCAAGCGCATCCTCAAACTGACGAACAGACCGCCAAACGCATCCTCAAACTGCCGAACAGACCACCAAACGCATCCTCAAACTGCCGAACGCAGCTGAAGACTCGCCGAACAGACCGCAGGTAAAAAGCCAACCAGCCGCTGAACAGGGGTATCAAAAATCAAAGCAACTTTTAAAAAGTGTTTTAAACAAAAATAATGCAGTGCCGGCTGGGTGGAGTAGAGGTAACATCACTGCTCTGCATGGAGAGAGCCTGTGGAGTCATGGGTTCGATCCAGCAAGGGCACCTCTCCAGTAAGTGTCCTTTGGCGAGACACCTAACAATACATACTCGCCACCCAGGACATACATGAAAAATGAGAGAAATCTCAATGTATCCTTCCTGGTAAAATACATTCTCAAAAAAAATAATGCATGCAATTGCCTGGAAATTATAAGGTGCTATGAATAACAATAAAAAGGTCTGTTACAGAATAATAAAGAATAAACAATTGAATAAAAACGGTTAGTATTCTTTACATTGTAACCTATGGGATTCGCTGATTAAACCTGTCCAACGAATCCATCGAAAATCAGAGCATTTCACTGACACTTCACTGCTGTCCTCTGAATAGATTAACCATAGCTTATCTACGGGGGATTTCACTGCCGCCGGATTTCGCTGGTAATTCGCCAATATTTGGTGAATTGCCAACTTTTTCAATAGCCGAATTGCCATGAAATTGAACGTACGTTGAAATTCACCATCCGGTGCAATTTGATGGCCAGTTCAGCTCTCTCTGAATTAACCCCTAAGATCTCTATTGACATATTCAATTTTAAATTGATGAAATATTTACAGAAAAAGCATTTTTCATGTATACTAAATTCTGCAATAAAAATAATAAAAAATATAATGGAAAGCGGTTGTTTGTCATGGCACGGCATGGAGAATTTTCAGGAAAACATGGTAGGAAGGACAACTGGAAGGAGGCCAAGTCACAGGTCTGTTCGGGATGCTCCGGCGCTGCGCGGCGTGTTAATTTATGCAACAGAATGCAAACACACGCATTAAATAGTTATTAAATGATTCTGTCACCAAACAAGAGCACGTCATGAAAGCGCTGTCACTGCAGACCTACGAGAGCGCCAGACGCCGTCCGTGTGCCGGACTGGGCCCAACGGCATCAATTACTGCATGGTCAGACATCAAGGAACCTCATAATAACGCGACAATGTAAGGTCGCCCCAAGAAAAATATTATACATCTGGAATGCTCATTTATTAACACATTTATGATTATATAGTTTGGGCCCCGATTACAATCTTCGCGTTAAAATGCTCGTGCAACGCGTGAATTTGTGCGTTAAGCATTAACGTGCGAAATTCAACGCTGGTATTACAATCCTCGTGCATTTTTTCATCTGTCGAGCAATAACGTGCGTAAAACAGACGCGCACAAATGCACGTGCAGCAACGTTGTGCGCAGAAATCAGTGTGCGGACTGTTTTTTTCACGCGATTCAGCCAATCAGAATTAAGAACCACAATTGTCTCACGTTAAGTTTTTGCGCCTGTCAAAGTCAATCTTAGCATATATGCTGCAGCGATAAACAATGCACGCACAACTTAACAATTTTATTGGTTTGGGTATGAGTAGAATGTGTAACTATACTTTGCTGCGTATTTTTTTTTGGGCTGGTGTATTTGGTTTTGGCCAGGAGGTTCAGATTTGCCATTAACACCAGCTTTTAGGAGTTGCTAAAATTATGCGCGCAAAGGCTACGCGTTAAATCCTGCGCATAGATCGTAATACCATCCGCATACCAGCGTTCATTCGCGTTTGCGCTCACAATGTTAAGTACAGGACGCGCGCAGTACAGTAAGTTCGCGCAGGTTCACCTGCGGTAGACGTGTATGCTCGTTTGTTGCGCTGACATTGTAATACGACGTTCAGCGCAAAGGGTTTTTCCCCTCGCATTAATGCGTTTTTGCTTTGGCGCAAATGTTTGTGCGAAGAATGTAATAGGGCCCTTCATCTTTACACAGCTTCATGACGATCATTTTATCACCCTTCGATTGCACATTTTGTGGTCAGGTGGTGGTGGGCCGGCCACCCATGGTTCTGCAGAAAAACGGGATATTTCCGAATCATAAACAATGGTTTTATCGAGTCCACTCATTATACTTTGATGGATGAAAGGCTAAAATGACGCTGCCGGTGTAATCCCTGCCGGTGCTCTAATCTGAGAATATTTAAATTTGGACCATTTATTGGTGGCTTGAAAAGGAACACCCCACACATCCTGACCACTTTAGATTTTATACTAAACAGATGGCTTTGGTCATAGAATGGAGAGAATGGGTTGATTACTGACTGAAACCAGTGTATTGTGTGGGATGTATTCAAAGGACATCACCAAGGGGCAGATTAGAAGTATTTTAAGCTCCCTGTTTTATCTCATTCAGCTGCAAGCTCTGATCTCGAGTTGCCTGGAAAACACAATACACCCCCTGCTGCCTTATTTAAACATTCCGTCCTCCACCTCATTAACTGGTAAATACTGTAGGAGATAAAGCACAGCCACAAAGTAAAACTCACCATTAGATTTTGGTAACTGTTGCATCGTCTGCGCAAAACGGAAACAAGCGATAAAACAAACCAACTTAATTTTGCTTTCCCTTTTTACAAGTAATTACTCCAAACTATAAAAAGCAGCAGCATGTGTTTTATAAGGTGTTTTTGTTTATGATGCACCAGTGATCTAGTTCCGGCTTACGCATGTTTTAGCGTCCCTTTTAACAGACAAAACACGGTCAATAACAAGAATCAAAACGACAGGGGTCGCTCTATATGCATATATTAAGCCACATGTGAGATCTAATGTAACACATACAGTGTTATTCAGGGAAAGGTGAAAACCAGGAGACTGGCTGGAGAAGTGAAAATTCTAGGTCAAAATAGGCGGTTTGGAAAGTGAGCTAAATGGGAGAATTTTTCTGGTTTGGCTATTTTGACCTAGAATTTTCACTTCTCCAGTCACTCTCCTGGTTTTCACCTCTCTCTGAATAACCCTGTTAATCAAGACTGTCAAACTCGCCTCCCGCCAGATCTTGATGCCTACAAGCCCAGAATTCTCCCAGTGCAATAGATGGCCAAGGAATCATGGGAGTTGCAGTTCAGAAACATCTGGGGGCCCGATCTTGAAAGCCCCGCTCTATATAGCTGGGATCACACCTCACTCTGACGCAGACACACGGCATTTTCCTCCCTTCCTATTTGTGACATTTTTTAAAACGAATTTCCAGCCAACACTCCAGAGCTGGGATCTCAAATTCTACCGCTCCCCATGATGTTTCCAAACTACAACTCCCATGATCCTCTGGCCATATATTGCATTCTGGGAATTGTACACCATCAACAACTTGGATGGACAGAGGTCCCTGGTGAAGGGGAAGCTATTTATCGGTGTCGTGTATAATATGCAGGAACTTAATGTTTAAGGATAATGCGCTCGCTTGCTTAACCCCCAGGCTGTGCCGCCCAAGGGTCCTGCCTGGCAGATTACGCCCATATATTACTATACTTACAGCTGTCCAGACTTGCCAAAGAGGCGCACAGCTTCCTATGGAATCCATCAGACAACAGTCGCAGGGCTTCCCTCTCCTTTAGGATCAAAGGGTTGGTCTGGGATTTCAGTCCCCTCTGATACATTTCGTCATAGTCCTTTTCCACGAAGATACAGAACATCTGCTTCATGGTGCCTCCTGATGCCAAAGCTGGCCCTTACCAGCCGCTCTGTCTCCTCTACGTACACGGGCTGGCATGTGGGACGCTACGGCGGACGGCATGTACGAATTACGCAAGAAAACGTGGTGCTGCGGGAATGAATCAGCCGTAGCTGTCAGGCGTGCAGGTGCGGTGAACGCCGGCCTCTCGGCAAGAGACAAAGGCTACAGCAAGGCGACGCTTCAACGTGACCCGACACAGTCATCAAGAAGGCACCCGCAGGGACGTGCGGACACACCGTCCAGCTATGCGCAGCATGGGAAAGGCCTGACATCCACTACAAGACTTACAGGTCCATTCACTAAAAGGTGAAACTCTGGAGAATGACTGGAGAAGTGAAAATTCGGGGTGAAAATGGCCAAACCGGAAATTTTTTCCCATTTATCTCACTTTCCAAATCGGCTATTTTGACCTAGAATTTTCACTTCTCCTGCAGTTCTCCAGAGTTTCACCTTTTAGTGAATAGACCCGACGGTCTCGTGAAATGGGAAAGTGCCCCAAGCCATGGAACGGCAACACTGAAACCAAAAGAGTAACTTAGGTCACTGATCCCAACCTGACACCAGCCCACTAAATTAAAGGGACACTACTCCTACTGACCACTTCATCTTCTTAAAGTGGTCAGGACGAGAGGAGGTGTGACTAGGTGTGACTCCCTTCTCCCCCCACTCCTTACTCACCTCTTCCTGCGGCCGTGTTCTCGATTATACGCTGGGCGAAGTGGATGAGTTTCCTCCATTCCACCCGGTGGCACCAGCAGCCGGGATTTAGAATTTCCCGGCTGACGGTCACTAGTGACATCAGTAAGCAGAGGGTGCGTACGTCACCCACTCTCAGAACGCTCGCGATTACGAGAATGCGAGAGAGAGGGAGTGAATGGATCGGTTCTGCGCAGGCTCTACGGAACCTGCGCACATAATGGGCCCCGTCCCTGATTAATGCCGGCTGGAAAGTAAAGGATGACGATTATCGCCTGGAGTGTCGACCAACCGATCTCTTGAACGGCCTGACGTAATCTAAGCATGGTCACTGATCTCAAGCATCCTTTTTGTTGAAGCCGATCCATTGTCAAACGCATACACATAGCCGGATCCCATGTCATGCTTTAACCCCTTAGCTGCTGAGCCATTTCACCCCCCTGCGTGTGCTGAAGTCGTTTTGGCCATTTTTCGTTCATCACGTTTAAACATGTTCATGTTTTATTTTAGGACCCAGACATGTTCTATATCCTTATTTTCAGCAGACTCGGCAGAATCAAAACATATCATTTCTATGTGTATGTGTCATGATCCGTCAGAACGCTAGATAAGGCTGGGGTCAGACCAGCGCACTTTTAACGTGCGTTCTGGCGCACATAATTACGGCCGCACTAGCAGCAGATGACGGGCAATGACGGCCAATATACGATGTACGGCTGCACAAAAGTCCGGCTGCGCAACGCAAGTGGAATTTGAACGCATTTTTCTGAGAACGCTGAACCGCTAGTACTGACGTACTGAGTGCGCAGCTGCGGCATAGCGGCGTGTGTGCGTGATTAGGAGATGTCAGACACTGCTAATGTCCAGCCTACATAACGTCCAGACGCAAAAAGAGTTTTATTGACGATCCGTACAAAATCACGCCCGAAAATGCGCGTCGTCTGTCCGTTTTTGCGCATTCCGTGAAAAAATACGTCAATGCGTTCGGACGCACTTTTTCACGTTCGCGGGGAAAAATGCTTTCGTCTGACTCTAGCCTCAAAAAAATGTCCAAAAACTGTAACTTTCCATCCAGATTTCAATCATTCGCAACTTGTTACGTTATTTTTTCAACATTTTATCATCCAAACCTTTGTGGTTATATATTCTGTTATTCTTTAGGGAAGAAAATAAGTGGAGAAGAACCTGTTACTCCCCCCCCCCCCAAAAAAAAAAATCCTTTTGCAGTTTTCACCAAACCTGAAAGAATTTATTATTTTTTTTTGCTTGTATTTTGGTGCAATGCATTTCATGAAAAATATTACCATGAAACACTGAAGTTGCTAGCGGTGTGGGACATGAGAAGGTGAGTAGTGGCGGCAGCATTGTTCATTTTATAGGTGAAAAATGGACAATATCACAGCCATAGGGAAAAAAGTTTTAATTTTATTTATTTTTGTTTTTTCATTATTTTACTATTACACATGGTCATGTTTGGTATCTTTGGAAAGGCCAGACGACTCCAGTCTTTCTAATGACACCTAAGATGACCAAGTGGGGTGTAAAGAATGACAATACGAAGGTCCAAAGTACCCCTGCCTCTCGTTGCAGCGGTGCGACAGATTGTGTTTTAGGCTAATGTCAGATGAACGCAGTCAGAGCGCACTCTGCGCGCGTGCATAACGGACGGACGCACTGACGGAAGATAATGTAGACACCACACGCGATTTTTTTTTGATGGATGTAGGAAAAAAAGGGAAATATGGGAAACAAAATTAATTAAACTTAAAAGACAGGTACAGTCAGCCAGACCAGAAACACTTCTGAGCGTCAACGTGATGGTCGTCGCAAATGCGCTGCGTCATCACGCACACTGCGCACTCTGGGTGTCCGTCGTAGCACTTTTACATCGAGGCCTAAATGGCGTCCGATGCCACCTGCATTGTGCGTGCGCACTTCGGTGCGCATGTACTTCGTGTGTTGGTCTCTATTGATCACAAATCAATGCTACGACGGACGTTAAACTGTGCGGCGACACGGACGTCATGACTGCGTTTGTCTGACACTAGCCTTAGATGAAACAATGCGTAATATCGCATTATACAGTGGGAAACGAGGAGGTGAGTTATTACAGCATTATTATTCACTTTATTAATGAAAAGTGAACAATACTGCTGCTTTTGGAAAAAAAATATTTTATTGATTTAGATTTTAATTTTTACAAACGTACTGGTCATGGCCTTTCCAATGACACCTCATTAGACCACCTATGTTTCACGGATCCGGAGTTACTGCAGCTCAGGTCTCTGGCGGATCAGCTGGGGGTGACGCCATCTATAAACCTCCCCTGTTGGTTTTATATACAGGTCTATTGACTAAAAGGTGAAACTCTGGAGAAGTGAACAATCCAGAACAAAATAGCCGATTTGGAAAGTGAGATAAATGGGAGAATTTTTCTGGTTTGGCTATTTTGTCCTGGATTTTTCACTTCTCCAGTCATTCTCCTGAGTTTCACCTTTATTGAATAGACCTGATAGTGTTAGCATCATGCCCGTAGGGCTAAAACGTTAGGAGCATGTTCTGGAACCCAAATGCAAAGAACTTTTATATGCAATAAAGGAAATCCCTTTGCATTGCTCCTGTGGAACATTATATCGACCATACACCATATTGGGGCAGCACGATGTGCCTTGCAGATCAAGTATATTCGATCTCGGTAGGTAGGGAAGGGGATAGATCTGTATAAATAGATCCCTTCGAAGTGGGAAAAACACTTTAAAATGTATAAGAATAAAAGGGTAAAAAAAAGAAGGAAACAAACAAAACGCACAATTACTTGACCCTTTAATTAACATCTTTGCATAGTTACATGTCATTATATTCTCCCACACAGCGAAACAGATCAAGCCGAGAACTTGCAAATACATTGATTGATTTTTCTCTTTTTAACCAAACCTCCCACAAAAAAAAAATCGTTTATTTGTAACGATATTAAAACGATCACAATTTAAGGCCACTCAAAGCATCACAAACAGCTTAGACACGGTTGCACACGCGGAGGCAGCGGTGAAAAACACATCATTTCGAGCAAAGTCATCTGATTTCGGGGGTTTTACCGGGAAAAGGGATTTTAAGGATTTAGTAAGTGCTTGATCATTGGCTCTTTCGTTATTTTTTTTTTTTAGTAATAGCCTAGCTCTATGTGCTTTTATTCATGAACTTTATTCTAAGTCCCGCTGTACTTTTATTTGGGATATGAACTCATCACAAAAAAAACACCCAAGCCTACTGGATCCATGTCCATAAAGTGCATTATTTATCAATTTATTAGAACTACATCTGTTAAGCCATCACCTAGTCCAGGGGTCAGAAACCTTGGCTCCCTGATGTTTTGGGAACTACATGTCCCATGATGCTCAGTCACCCATTAGGCCGACTGAGTCACGTGGGAAATGTAGTTCCCAAAACGCCAGGGAGCCAAGGTTGCTGACCCCTGTACCTAGTCTATCTGAAGACTGCGCCATATGCACGGTGGATTCTCTAAATGAATGGAGCTTTCATATGGAATGTTAGATTATATGCATAAATTCTATAATCTGTTACCTGGCCCTTCCACATCTCCTGCACGTCACTGGACATATGCCCAGTTTACCCAATTAACAGTCTAGGCCTCAGTGATTTAATGCGCAAATAATAATCTGGGCAATCGACAAGCTCTGCTGTCACAGAAATATATATATTTTATGGATTTCCATGTTATTTAGAAATCTAATAAAACATTTTTATAGATGAGACATTAACCCCTTCACTGCTGAGCCATTTTTTAAAAAAACACGCTTTTCTTTTTTTTATTTTTATTATTTTTTTTTCTTTACTTTAAATTTGGTCATGTTTGGTATCATTTGAAAGGCCATGCTCTGGCTTTTCTAATGATACCAAACATGACCCTGCTATCTGCCAACAGTCGGGAGATATCGGGGTTCAAAGGAACCCCCATCTTTCCTTAGGAGTTAATGAGGACGTTCCCCACACGTCCTCAGCAGTGAAAGGGTTAATAGTTTTAGTTTCGTGAGCGTGGACAGTATGTGTGTGTGTCGTATCAATACTCTTGTGAAAGCGTGCATACTGAAACGCCACACAAATATCATCACGCGAGGCCAATATTTGAGCGAGGCCTTACGCGTTTGCCTATTTGGCCTAATTCTACAGCCGCCTCTGCATATCAACAGTGTATTCATTTGGGATTATTGGGGAGGGGGACGACGACTCCTAAAACATGAAATTTGAGCAAAAATCGACAGATCATAAACATTATAAAATATTTTAGCCATATAATAATTATATAGTGCAAATCTTTTTAGCTTTTCCATCGTTATTATTATTATTATTATTATCGTCATTATTCACGTTTGCAAAGTATAACCCTAAAGATCAGATGACACCGTAAGAAATATATATAGATATATATAAAAAAAAAAACACAAGAATTACAACCCCCCCTCCCTCCCGCAAGTGGTCCAACAAACCCAGCAGTATGAATACTTTATAACATTCTCACTCTCTATTGTAACACGCGTGAGATTACGTCCGAAGCACCGATGATAAATTCGAGATGGAACGACGAGTTGAAAATAAAGATGAGGTACGAAGAAGAAAAATATATATATATTTATATGAATACATATATCCTTGGCTTAAATTAGGTCTGGGCTGGGATATTTTAGGGATTAAAAATCAGCATTTTTCGGTCCATGCAGAAACTCTAAATGCGATCGGGGGGGGGGGGACGCCGCATTTTCAGTTGTCGTCCAATAGTGGATTGCAATGTTGAAATTATTTTATCTTTGGATTGCAAGGGGTTAATAATACTGTAAAATCTGCCCTTTTTAGCTAGAACATATCTATATATTTATACACGCATATCTACAAGCCAAAAAGTCTATATTCTGCACGACATATATACATATTCCTATGGACAAACTGCTTGATTTATTCAAGGCGCGATTCCTGCCGCCATATGATTAATGAGGATGAGCGACCGGACGGTGCGTTTGGAAGGTACATTCAGGGTCGCGGTGCGTTGGGAATACGTCTTCCCTGATAACAGTCTTACCGAGCGACAAACCGAGCCGACGCCAGATCATAAATAAAGATGGAGGAAGGTTTTTTTTACATTCATGGTTCAGTATGGAGGACGGGTCTCCCCCAGCTGGCCCGGGTGCCGCAAACTGGACTCCGTGTCTGGCTGAGAGTCCCTATAGGAGCAGTCCTGGAGTACCAGGTCACAGTCACTGGTGTACAAAGCAGCTCGCCACTGCAAATAGGCGCTGTGTGTTACATAGGGTTGCCAAATCGGCCAGGTTTTCCTGGACTCATACGAGAGGGCAGACTGGGGAAAAGTGCTGCCCTGCAACATGTATAATTTATAGGCGCCAGGAAGGAAATCAAGGCAGGTCACCTGGGCTTCCTTTCTGTATTTCCTACCTGCAGCGTGTGGGTTCTACTTGCTGCGGGGTGACATTTTTCATGCACTGCCCATCAACATGAATAAAGTATATATGTCGAGGAAAACATGGCCGCACTGGCACCCTAGCATTACTGTGGATTTGGTGGGGGGTAGCGGGGGAATACTGCCTCATTAACCTGCTAATTGTAATTCTACAAGGAGACTAAGAAGCCCAGCAAAGGAACGCAGCTCACGAAAATGCGCAGCGCACGATTACTGCGCACCTCTTGCACGGCACGTCTGTGGAATGATGCGTGCGCATTATATTGCTCATCATTCACTCGCACGCTCAGGATTACGGTCGCACCGTACGATGCAGTGTTAACAGGTGTCCCGTGTCATGATTGAAGGAACGTTTAGCTTAATGCGCATTTCTTTTTTCGGGGACCCTCTGCACTCTGACAGTTACCCAGGTATAGGTAAAACATCATGTTGGTCCCTAAAATACACGTAATTCCAGTTTTTATTCCATGGGGGGGGGGGCGGGGGGGGGCGTTTAAGCGCAGAGTTTTATAGAAAGACAGAACATCCGTCCCTGATAGTCCTATACATGTGATCGCTGCGAGAGGAAGGAGCATGGAAATTCTATCTGCGGAATTCACTCTCTAAATCTGATCGGGACGCAGCCAATCAGTGAGCGAGTCTGCCGTATCCCATTGTCGGCTTAATACAGCAGACTCTCTGATCTGCTGCTCAACCGTTTGAATGGTTTTAAGACAATTCTATAGGCCAGGGGGCAGCAGCCTGTTTTGGAACTACATGTCCCATGATGCTCAGCCACTCATTGGGTTAGCAGAGCCTGATGGGAAATGTTGTTCCAAGATCTCTGGAGCGCGCCGAGGTTGCTGATCCCTGCTGTAAGCAAGTCTGGACTGAAGGACATGTTTTTGTATTAGAATGATGACGCTCTATGTCCAGCAGCGTAAGAGCTTCGAACACGTGATGTGAGGGCGTGTGTAAAACTCCCCCGCCTCGCGGGGTGCAAGCCGCTCGCCCGTGCCCTATGAGCGGGATGAGACTCTAACATATGGCGGAATGACCCCGCGGCTACCTGACTGCACTGCCTACATCTAAAGGTCTATAGCAGGTCTGTCAAACTTCAGGCCTGCAAGATGTCACAAAACTACAACTCCCATGATTCTATGGTGCTCTGGCTATCGCAGGCCATCAACATCTGGGGAGCCAGAGTTTGAGATCCCTGCTCTACAGAAGAGACGGTGCGCTGGGTACCAAGTCAGGCGCAAACCTAACCAGACGGATTGGAGTCTGTGGAGCTACAGCAGCTCAGGTTAGGTTTGCGCCGGACTTTGAATACAAACCAGAAGGTGCGGGGAAATAGTGCAATACGAGGGCGATACGTCTCCCTAAATAACACTGAGGGGGCTACTCACAAAGCGACGGAGACCTGCAAACATCAGGACACAAATCATCCCGCTCCGGCGTTCCTGCAGCCTAAAATGTGCAATTCTCTTTCAATTCAGCACTTTGTGACTATCCCCCTTTATTCCAGCATCATAATGATAAGGTTCTACCATTTTTCAGCGATGGGGGGGCTATAACCCCCATATCCCCTCACCGCTATTCCCCAATAAAGCAGATTTAGCCATGAATAACACGCTGGTTTCAATGCCGGCATCGTGCGCACACAGTAAGCACATACGGATTTAATGCACGTGATGTGTAAACGTTTAATTAAGAGGGGATTATGGGTAATCGTCACTCTGTTAGAAAGTTAATAATCCGGTAACTCCGGGCTTTTGATACAGTTGCTCAAAGTGTAGAAATACAGCAGACTTATAGTGATCCATCAGGGAATCATGAGGAAAAGATCTTAAAGGAACATACAGCCGTTTCCACGGCGACCGCTCCATTTTTACACTAAACCTCCTCATTTGTGAATTTTGACGAATCGAGAGAAAGATTTGCAGGACATTCCAGAGCAAAAAGACACATAAAGACACATGTGGAAACAGCATACAGGCCATGTGATTGTGTGACCAAATGGGCTAAGGAAGGGTGTATATAATCAACCCCAAAGGGTTAATATACTTGTATGTATGAGCATGATAAACACACAGCCAATCAGCATGCTGGTCAGTAGGATCCCACGATCAGTCCTGTGGCTACTGTGCAAGTGGATTGGCTTGGTTCAGGTCAGACCACGGGTGTATCCAGGAGCAGAAAGCATGTGCCAAGAAGGGGACGCTTGGGAGCCCAGAAGGGGACGCGTGGGAGCCCAGAAGGGGACGCGTGGGAGCCCAGAAGGGGACGCGTGGGAGCCCAGAAGGGGACGCGTGGGAGCCCAGAAGGGGACGCGTGGGAGCCCAGAAGGGGACGCGTGGGAGCCAAGATGGGGACGCGTGGGAGCCAAGATGGGGACGCGTGGGAGCCAAGATGGGGACGCGTGGGAGCCAAGATGGGGACGCTTGGGAGCCCAGAAGGGGACGCTTGGGAGCCCCGAAGGGGACGCTTGGGAGCCCCGAAGGGGACGCTTGGGAGCCCAGATGGGGACGCTTGGGAGCCAAGATGGGGACGCTTGGGAGCCAGATGGGGACGCTTGGGAGCCCAGATGGGGACGCTTGGGAGCCCAGATGGGGACGCTTGGGAGCCAGATGGGGACGCTTGGGAGCCAAGATGGGGACGCTTGGGAGCCAAGATGGGGACGCTTGGGAGCCAAGAAGGGGACGCTTGGGAGCCAAGATGGGGACGGAGGAGTAGGAAGCGGGAATTTAAGAGATAATGACACATTTTTACGAGCTGGGAAATATTAACACATACATTTGGGAGGCGGAGGTAAATCTATACAAGCCAGTAGATACCTGGCATCTGGATTTGTCAATATCTGCACTAGAAGGACCTTTTAATACGGAACAGCAGAGATAATTGGTTATCTAAGCACATAAGCCTGCAGGATATACAATAATTGTAACGTGTTTTATCACCCGAGTCCCATAATACATTGCTGTAGTCAGGATGAGGTTAGTGGGTCTTTGTGTGCCCAGACCCCCATAATAAAAAGCTGAGAAGGGAACGAGGCAGAACAGTCCATTGCAAAGCCCCGGCGAGCAGCAGAGTTGTACACTGTCTGCCTTGAACACGGCTATAGAAATATAATGAAATATTAGAAGCTACCCTTATGGGGAAACCAAGCAGAGAAGCCAAGAAAGACCCACAAAGACCCACTATCCTTTCATACATAGGCTACAAAAAATATATAGATTTTGTAATGGATAAAAAAAATGGATAATTTGCAGCTAGAGATCTTCTCAGAGCGTTTAGGTTGCAGTGGATTTAGCATGCAAACGAAGCCAAAGACCAGGGCTGTCTTCATGCTCTAGTCAAACTTGGATAGTGGGTCTCTGTGATGCTTTCATACGGGAAGACAATACTGTGTCCTAAAAATAAAAAAAGAGAACAATACCAGTGATGAAACCATTTGCTGGCTGCTCCACGACCCCCCCCCCCACACACCACTACAAGTAGCTAGGATGCTAGAAATGACACTGAAGTACATATATACAACATCTAATGCAATTTCAAGGTCTAAAACAGGAAAATACATTGCAAAATTATTAACATTTTTTTTAGAACAAGGCTTCAAAAAGTGACCTGGAACCACTGTCAATAACAGAGCCACGGAATTGTATTTCCCGGCTATTATTCTGAAAGTGTTCACTGAGGTCAGTATTAGAATAGTAATCTTTCATTTCTGATTATTTTAAAAGGAATATTCTACGTTCGCCCTATGACCACTTAGTGTGGGGGAGAAGGCGAATACATTCCTGTCTCTGACATCTCAAATTACATTATTAAAAATGTACCACCCACCCTTCCCACCACCCCTTAAATAATTGGACAGATGCTGCTGACCAACTCTGTCCAATTATTCGTATTCTTTTTTAGTGTACCTATAAATACTTGGCTCTGGGCGGCTCCTCCTCTTCGCTCAGGGCTTCCAAAATGTGGAAGTCCCTGCAGCTTCTAAGGCAAAATGTGTATCTCGCGGAGAATGCGTACGCAATATATGCAGAACAATCACTACTGCAAGTGTTCGGAGACTGGGTGTCCCGGCGGGTGGGATATTCAAATAGATTACCAGGGAATCATGGGAGTTATAAATCAACAATGTCTAGGGGGCCAAAGTTCTTGTAATAGGCATTTCTGGACCTACAGAATATATAAATCCTGGGCAATGTGTGAAAGGTGCTGCCCAACAATAGGGTACAAGCAACCATATATCCTTGGCAAAAGGTAATCTTTTTATCCTTGGAGGATATGGCTTCGCTTCTACATGGACAGACCCTGGGAATTCTGATCTTGGTGGTCCAGGGGGATCAGCCCCTTTGGTAAGTTTTGGCATAAAGTGGAGCAAAACAGACACAACCTGCGTTGCCTTAATTCTATTGGCCAAAAGGGCAGATCATGACCCATATAAATCACAGAAAGCATCTTATGTGTCTTCCCAGCCAATGATAAACCTGCAGAAGCTTAGGGGCACCTTGGCAATAAGGGATCCTTTGTTCTACATATGGGTTACCCTGGTATAGCACCACACGTCTCCCCTCAGTGATAACGCAGCAGACTCCACATTATTTCCAGACGCCAGGTCTCATTCCTTACATTATAACCATGAAATCACAAAGCCGGGAATGAGCTCAGCAGGGATAATGCTTATATTTATTTTGCGCGGTGCAACATGTTCATCCTTTGCAACCGCGCGTATTTCTATGGGGAGGTTTGCACGACTGGACTTTACCAAAGCTAGAGCCTGGGCTTATACTTGAAATCTGCGGCCAAAATTGTTAAATATACATTAAAATGTAACGCAGGGATCTCAAACTCCAACCCCCCCCCAAATATGCTGATTACCTACAATTCCCAGAATTCTTTAAATGCAATTAATGGTCAGAGACTCGCGGTAACTGTGATTAAGAAACATCTTGGGAAATGAGAGTTTGGGATGCCGGATGTAATGTGTTACCCCAGCACGTTGGTGTATCCTGGATAAATAAAAGCAGGGATCCAGGAGAGAACTGATACGTCGATCTACACTAGGGATAGACCCATTATTGGCTTTGCCGACTCTTGGCGGACGATATTCAGGAAATCGCAATTATCAGTATCAGCCTTTTATTTGCTGCTATAGCCAATACAGAATTTCCCAAAGAATAAAGGTAAGTTAGAATTTTAATAAAGGACTCGGAGGCGAGTATTACAGTCTCTTTCCTTGCTTTTATTTGCTGCTATAGCCAATACCTTTATTCTTTGGGAAATTCTGTATTGGCTATAGCAGCAAATAAAAGCAAAGAAAGAGACTGTAATACTCGCCTCCGAGTCCTTTATTAAAATTCTAACTTACCTTTATTCTTTGGGAAATTCTGTAAGTTAGAATTTTAATAAATGACTCGGAGGCGAGTATTACAGTCGCTTTCCTTGCTTTTATTTGCTGCTATTGCCGAAAATTGTCTTAATTATTGTCTCACTGAACCGTGATATTCAAAGTCCCACAGATCGGTGCCGGCCCGGCACCGATTTGGGACTTTTCCCACAGCAGGCAGACATCTTGGCTGTCAGTCTTCCTCTGCGCATTGACGCTGTTGCGCATGAGTGTGATGACGAGTGAACTGGGCTTCCCTCTCATCTGACAGGGAATTCCCTATACAGAGACGCAGGGGTCTTTTGGAACCCTGTATTTCTGGTACTGTATATCCTATATCAGGGGTGCCTAATTAAGACTGCCCTGCCCATATAGAAGTGTGTGTGGGGTTCCCTGGGAGAGAAGAGAGAGAAATTGAGTAGTCTGTCTGCTGGATACACAAAGGAAGGACGGGAGGAAAGAAACTCCTGAACGTGAAGGGAAGTACCTTTTTGATACTTTGCTCCATTAACTGACAAGCGGCCTACCCGCCCAGTAACTAGAGAGGGAACTGTATTTGTTCAGTTAGACTCCACAGAAGGAGAAGGCATTTGTTTTTCTGTTTTTGTTTATTTAGTTTGCTGCTGCTTTTATGATGGAATAAAAGAAAGAGGGGCACTTGAACCTTCTATCCAGTGCCTTGATCACAAGCACATACGCAATTTACGTACCGTACGTAACTTTCATAAGAAAAAAAAAAAGGGGGGGAAAGGAGGGGTTGATTTTTTTTTTTTTTTTACTTAAAAAAAGGTTTTAACTTTTTTGTCTGCTGAATCGAAAAAAAAATAATTATCGGCCAACTAATCAATTATTTTCATAATTGTCAGAGATTTAAAGTTGTGAAAAAAACAACACAACTGTACAGAATATCGGCACCAGATATCGGCCAGTAAGGCTTCAGATAATCGGTATAAGCTGTGAAAAAAAAATTATATCGGTCTGTCCCGCATCTAACTGCTATTCTTCTAAACTGGATTTGATATTATTATTATACTTTATTTATATAGCGCCAGCATATTCCGCAGCGCTGATATGAAACCAAAGCATGACTGAAGATCATTCAATGAGTCCACCACGCCTGATTTCTGAGCGGTTACACGGTGAACCCGACCTGCTCTGGTTACTTTAGCTCCTAAGATACGGAATTTTAAATTTTATTTATACTCTGTTGTGCCAAGTGTAAAGATTCCTGTAAATCCGTATAAAATATGCTTCCACGCTACCTGTCCTGAAGCAACAATAGATCGGGAGCGCACCCTGCAGACCTGTGACTGACTGGTGCACGCGGACAATTCTGCAGCCCGTGCCACTACATGAATTTGCGCAAAAAACGCATCAGAACATGGGTACCGCGGAGCAACAATAACGCTGACTCTGAAGATGGACGGCTCCCGAGGTGACGACCAATCCAGATCTTCATGATCCCAACCCCGTTCCTTTCTGCCCTGTGTAAACCTTTATTACTCTATTCATCTCTCACTACGAAGTTACCACTAGTAAATGTTCGTTATACAGTGCTGCTCTGTGTATTCTCTAACGATATCTTAATTAAAACATAAAAAGATTAACATAATAATAAAAAAAAATAAAGGGCTTACTCAAAGAATATCGATCTGGCCCCGAAATTGCACCGAACATTGGACTTCCCCGTACGATGCAAATTCAGGGCCATTCGGCTATTCAAAAAGCTGACGATTCGCCAAATATTGACGAATTGCCAGCGAAATATGGTGATCTTCAACAGCAGTGAAATCCCCCATAGAGAAGCAATGGTTAATCTATGCAGAGACACCGAACAGCACCGAAAATGTTGGCGAAATGCCCTGTTTTCATTCGGCAGGTTTAAGCAGGCAAATCCCAGAGGATTCAATGCAAGGTAGGGCCCTATTACTCTCTTAACGCAAACGTTAACTTGCGTGAGCATTAACGTTTGCCGCCGTATTTATCGCATATTACAATCCAAACGGGTTAAAAAACCCGTTTGCGTTTGGTACTTTGTGCTTTTCAGCGCGAGGTTACTGTACTGTGTGCTCCCTATACTTAACATGGGGAGTGCAAAGTGTTTATCAGCGCTGGTATTACAATGTCCCAGCGCTGGTATTACAATGTCCCAGCGCTGATTAACGTCTGGCTCTGGTCAGCGAAAAGTTAACCAGAGCCAGAACCTGGGGTTAACGGATTCCGCTTCTGCAGAATCCGTTAACGCCAGCAAAAAAAGTATAAACAGAAGCGTATACTCACCTCCTGTACCGCAGCGAGGACCGCGGCTCGGTTCGCCTCCTCCGGCCGGCGGGAACAGGGAAAGACTGGGGGAAAAAGTGCCCCCAGTCTCCCCCTGCGTATCACTATGCTGACCGGCCGGATCTCGTGAGGCCAGATCCGGCTGGTCATGTGACCAGTGGGGGGGGGGGGGAAACTCAATGGAGTCCTATGGACTCCAGCGAGTGGATGCTCGCGGCTGCGCTCAGCTGCCGCGGGCATCCCGGAATTTTACGCTCGGAAACAACGCAGGCAGCATTTTTTGCGCCTGCATTGTAATCTAGCGTTAAAAAGCGGACGCACGGGGAAAACTGCGGGCGCAGTTTTTCCTCCCTTGCGCCCGTGTTTTAACGCGAAGATTGTAATAGGGCCCTTAGTCTTTTCATTTGCAGCAAAAAGTATTTATTTCTTGGGTGAAATTTTTTAACAGATTTTTTTTTTAATATGGCGTTTTCTTTTTTTCCTGTAACAGACCTTTTTATTATCATTCATAGGCCCTTTATAGATTAATTCCAGGCATTTTCATGCAGTAATTTTTTTTAAAACACCTTTTAAAAGTTGAAGTGTTGTTTTTTTGTTTTTTTAACCCCTGTTAGGCAGCTTAAAGGCTTTTCCAGCGGCTGGTTGTCGGCTTTTTTCGGATCGATGTGGCGGTCGGTTCGGTGGATGCATTAGTCAGTTTTTTGGATGCATTAGTCGGTTTTTTGGATCCATTCTGCGTTTTTTGTCCGATTTTCCAGTTCGGCGGTTTTTAGGCTGCGTTTGGTGGTGGCTCGATTCGGCACACTTTGGGGACCCTGCAGTTAATGCTGAATTCACTGCAGGGTCCGCAAATCGAACTCGAAATACGTCGAACAGAGCACCGAAATATCGGTGACTTTTCAGTACTCTCTGAGTAACCCCTCAAATCAGAATTGGGACAGGTTAAAAGATAGAAGGCCGAGCTGACCTTGCCTCGGACAACGACATACGGGAACTGAAGCCCCCGCCTCCAAATACTTTTGCCTTCTCTGTATACGGTCATTGCTTTGCAGCCGATTCGTATAAAGCGTGGATATGGTTGTGAATTGCACAGCTTTGTTAAAACGAAAAACACCCAGTGCATTATACACGCTTTCCTTTTCATATGGAAGTAAAGGAGTCATATTCAGGCGGGTGGCTCGCATCACACGTCAATAGGAATCACTATTAACTCCTTAATCCAAGTGACAAAACCTGATTGGTTATTGAACGATCAAGGCTTCCACCAGCGCTGCTCTACATTGATGGACAAATACTGCAAGACTCGGAGAGCAAAACCTAAATGTACACGATCCTGCAGCAATACTCTGTATCACCAGCAAACCGCTATATAAATAGATTAGTGATACAAATTGGAATTGGCTCAATAAACGGCAATGCCTGGTCATCGGGAGGAAGTGGAATCATTGATCCATCAATCACCTCCGTTATTTTATGTTCGGACACTCCACCACCTTGACAATATACACCAGACACATACAAAGCGGCTGAAATGCATCCCTACCGAGCATATACATCAATGTAACACATCCCAGTGTCTGAGCCATGTTACCCGCTAGTGGTATGTACTCACACTGCTGACTGGGGTCACATTCTGTGGTCATCTTGACGTAGTTGGAAGGGAAGAGGCCCGTCATGCCGTTGAGTTCTCCTTGCCACCAGTCAGCGTCGTCCTTGTTTATGACATTGAGCAGTTGGCCTTTGTTAAAGCTCATTTCGTCCTCGTTATTTGCAAGGTAGTCATACATGGCGATCACTTGACACACTGGGGGCAAAAAAGCAGAATGAAGTCACAGCGTGTAAAACTGAACCAAATTAAATGTATTCCTTATAAAAAGTCAAAATTCCCAGGTATTGCCTTAGATCAGATCAGTGTTATCCAACTATGGTCCTAGGTCCCCTGGCTTGGCATGTTCATGCCTATTTAGTGTCAGGTATTGTCCCTAATATGTGAGTTGAAGCCAGGATTTATAATTGGCATTTAAGCCTGAGATACATATTCAAAGTTTTGCACTTCAATATTCTCACTAATGTGCCCAGCCCGTCAATGTATTAGATTCGGTCTCCTCTGCAGCGTTGCTTTACACTATTGCTCTAATATCCCTGGTCTTTACCATTGTGTACTAAATGGCTTTAGGCCATCCTGTACCTCTGTTTGTTTTGCAACACCCCATTAACCCCTTAAGGACGCAGGGGTGGCGCCCTTAAGGGGTCGATTTTCGCCAGGTACGCCTCGCCGACAGGTGCAGTCGTGCGGCACCGATTCGGAGCCCTCCCCGCAGCCTGCGCGCATTGCGCGTCATTGGCTGCAGGGGACGGCTTGATTTCAGGCAGTCCCTGTGCAGCCAATGACGCGCGCCACGAGTCAGCGTGCGCAGGCTGCGGGGAGGGGCCGAGGCGGCCCCATTGAAGACAGCGGGGCGTACCTGTACGCCCCGCGTCTTCAAAGCCCGCCCGCCGCCAGGACGTCATGGAACGTCCTGCGGCGTTAAAGGGTTAAATACAGAAGCTTCCCAAATACTACAAGTCGGTCGTGTCGGCAGCGTGTAGTTGTTAATCACTTCTGATAGCATGCTGAACAGATCGTAATACACACCGATAGGCAGCATGATTGACTAATGTATTAGTCCCACACCAGGTAGGCTACAATAATATTGTGTGTGTGTGTGACTCTGCACAAGTACTTACAGTGCTGCAAGACAAGGGGGTATCAGAATACCCTCTGCACGTACAATGTTTCTATCCATACGAGTCAACGAGTAAAGGGAAAATCCACTATGTAATTTTACACAGATCCGATTGATAAGCCTGCAGCTAGCAGGCGAAACATGTCTTGGTGTTATATGTGCAATAAATTCTTTTAATTCAATTCTTTTAGCTCTCCCATTATATTTATTTTCTTTTTCCTCCCAAGTTAAACGATTCTGTTTAAAGTTGAACAGGATACATGAATATATCACGAAGCCCGGCAGGATTTGGATCCGACCAGGAGCTACGAGGTGGGACCCCCTCAGACGATAAGAGGTCCTAGGCGCTTATACTGAACCACCTAGAAAGGAGGTTCTAGGGCACGTGTGTGTGTCTTTTATGTACATTATTTTCCCTCTGAGTCACAGAACTGTACTATGTATCCATTTTTTTCTTTTTGAGATACATTTACCATCAAAGAAAAAGGAATCAATGTATGGGAAGAGTCCCCCATAAGTGACTTAAAGGCCTACATTTGGTGTCTTGAAGACTCCCCGCTTGTGAGTGCTACTTACAAGCTGTGTGTGACTATCTACCCCAAAACTATATACTGCGCAATGGGCTTTTCCGCAGGACTTACGGACCACTCATTCATCGGTGTCTAAATCAACTATGCACTTGGTGATATTAATCTGCTATACTTATTATTTATTGTGTATATGTTATTCATGCGCTCCCATATACCTTGGTATTTAATTTATAAAATTCTACACAGATGTGGATTGTGTTTTCCTCCACAACAACCCATATGCAACGGGTTTGGGTCAAAATCCCTACAACCAGGTTCCCTAATGCCAATATCCCGACGGCCAACTTCCCTACACAGCCAGACAACTCCGTGACGGCCAACTTCCCTACACAGACAACTCCATGACGGCCAACTTCCCTACACAGCCAACTCCCTGACGGCCAACTTCCCTACACAGCCAACTCCCTGACGGCCACCTTTCAGACATCTAAAATCCCAGCGGCTAACCCGAACCCTACTCCCTAACCCCCCTAAACCTAGCCCTATCCCTAACCCCCCTAAACCTAGCCCTATCCCTAACCCCCCTAAACCTAGCCCTATCCCCCCTAAACCTAGCCCTATCCCCCCTAAACCTAGCCCTAATCCTAACCCCCTAAATCTAGCCCTATCCCTAACCCCCCTAAACCTAGCCCTAATCCTAACCCCCTAAATCTAGCCCTAATCCTAACCCCCTAAATCTAGCCCTAATCCTAACCCCCTAAATCTAGCCCTAATCCTAACCCCCTAAATCTAGCCCTAATCCTAACCCCCTAAATCTAGCCCTAATCCTAACCCCCTAAATCTAGCCCTAATCCTAACCCCCTAAATCTAGCCCTGACCCTAACCCCTAAACCTAACCCTAACCCTAACCCCCCTAAACCTAGCCCTAACCCCCCTAAACCTAGCCCTAACCCCCCTAAACCTAGCCCTAACCCCCTAAACCTAGCCCTAACCCCCTAAACCTAGCCCTAACCCTAACCCCACTAAATCAATCCCTAAATCTAGCCCTAACCCCCCTAAATCTAGCCCTAACCCCCCTAAATCTAACCCTAACCCAACTAAATCTAGCCCTAACCCCCCTAAACCTAACCCTAACCCAACTAAATCTAGCCCTAACCCCCTAAACCTAACCCTAACCCCCCTAAATCTAACCCTAACCCCCCTAAATCTAACCCTAACCCCCCTAAATCTAAACCTAACCCCCCTAAATCTAAACCTAACCCCCCTAAATCTAAACCTAACCCCCCTAAATCTAAACCTAACCCCCTTAAATCTAGCCCTAACCCGCTAAACCTAGCCCTAACCCCAACCCCCTAAACCTAGCCCTAACCCCCCTAAACCTAGGGTTAGGGTGTTAGTTTTAGGGTTAGCCGCTGGGATTATGGATGTCTGGAAGTTGGCCATGTAGGGAAGTTGGAATGTCCGGCACTTGTCCTCTCTGGAAGTTGGCCGTCGGGATGTTGGCATTAGGGAACCTGGCTGTAAGGATTTTGTCCGGCACCCATATGCAACATCGTGCGGTTGTCCACACCAACCATTGAGCTAACGAAGCAAATGCAAATGACTGGAAGGATCAGTGGAATTCCTTAATGGCCTATATAAAGCCGGCATTACAGCAGAAGTGGCCTGTCAGGAGATCAACTGGTCCTCCCGACTGACTCCGTGCCACATTAATTAAAGGGAATCTTGTTGTTTTGTGCCCAGTGGGCTCATCCGATCAGGCGCTGGCATACCTGGAACGAATGCGGAGGTCGCTTTGTCATTGGCAGGTCCTAACAGCTTTACATGGGTCGCAGGGAACCAGCCCTTCTGCCTCTTCTTCCCACGTGCCTGGAATAGACAGTGACGTCGCACAATTTTCAGATGACAGATAAGTGACATCACTCTTCTAGTATGAAACACAAGGCTGCTCTCTCTAGGATACACAGATATTCAGGCTCTGGTTTGAAGTAGCTCTTGACACTTTACATTGGAACTCGATGGGGTTGTTTTCACTTTTAAAATAGTTTAAGGTGGACCTTGATTTTACTACTACGAAAATCGAGGGAGTTCGATTCTTTTAAATGGTGGACCATCCCTATGAAGAGAAGAGCCATCAGGTGTGGCAAGTGCTGCAAAACATGTCTGGCGAGCTCTGCCGATGCTCAGACATACTGTCCGCCATATTAAAAAAAAAATTGATTGCTTGAATTCCAGAGTAGTAAAATCGAGTCCTACTTGACCTACCTACGTACACATAAGGGGTTATGCAAAGAGAGCCGAATTTGCCACTGAATTGCACTGAACGGTGAATTTCCATGTATAGTGGAAATTCGTGGTCATTCGCTATTCAGAAAGCTGGGGATTCGACCAAATATTAGCAAATTGCCAGCAAAAACAGTGCAATTCGGCAGCAGTGAAATTCCCCACAGAGAAGCAATGGTTAATCTATTCAGAGAACACTGAACGAGCAGCAAAAAGTTGGCGAAATGCCCTGATTTTCGGTGGTTTCATTCGACAGGTTTAAACAGGAAAATCCTATAGGTGTCAATGTAAAAAGAAAAAAAATCCCTCTTTCTATTAAACTGCTTATTCTTTTCATTTGCAGCAAAAAGTGTTTTAATTTATTTATTTTTATTTTTTTTGGCATTTTTCGGCGAACTTTTTGATTCCAATATTTTTTTAAATGGCCTTTTTTTAAAAAAAATTCAGTAACAGACCTTTTTATTATTATTCATAGGATCTTATATATTATTTTCATGCATTATTTCTGTTCAAAATGTCTTAAAAATTGTGATTTTTGTTTCTTACACCTCTGTTGGGCCGCTGGTCGGCTTTTTTCGGCAGCGTTTGGCAGCTGATCAGAGGCGTTTGGCAGTCTCTGAAGGGGGGATCATTGGCTGCGTTCAGTGAATTATTCGTCAGTGAAATTTCGGTGCTCTCTGAATAAACCCCATAATGCTTCAGACAAGGTGTATGTGTACGGATTCCCTTGTTCAGTCCCTTCTCTTTGTGCCATTTGGAAAATGCCCTGCTTTTTCGGAGTGAACCCACCGATTCCTGCTAGCTGTCATTCTGCTTCATTTTATACACACTCGCTCACTGGCGACACTTTGTATCCAAGGCAATCCACCAGTGAAAATCGAAATTCCGTGTTATGAATGCTGTCCCATGGTACAGACGCCACCTTGTGGCCGACTTTATTAACAGCGACTGAAGAAAGTCTTTAAGAAAAAACTTGAAGGACTATTTTACCTTTTTATCTCGAGTATGTAAAATAGTCAACAATAGTTTCTAACAGCGGCATAGCTGCTTCATTATATTGAAAGTGCAGGGAGTGATGATAGTGGCATATTTTAGTAATAAAACTGTAAATTGCCGAAAAGGTAGAATAAGGGTCATGGTTAGGTTTTGTGAAAATTCCCCAAGTTTATACAAACAACACTATTACTGTTGTTAAAGCTATTCTTGCCTAGTTTACGCAATCGAGCTAAAATGTTGCTGTTTTTTTTTAACCCGATACCTTTATCAGTCGCCATTAATAAAGTTGGACACAAGGTGGCGATTTTATTAAGGTAAACCAGTGGTTCCCAACCCTAAGGATCACCTTGGGGAAATGCAGACTGAATCCTGCAATCACTGAGCATCGAATCATATCACCTGCGCTGTGCTTCACATATCCTGCAAACCTAGCCTGTTCGTAGTGGGTCCTGAGGACAGGGTTGGGAGCTGCGGCAAGCCGTTGCGGTGCTTTGACAGTAAGGGGAGGATTAGGAGGAATTGGAAAATCCTCATCCACTTAATGTAAATGCCGAAATGTCATAGATATGATGGTTAAACAGAATGTCGCCCAGTTGTGTGTATGGATCAGTTGTGTGTGTATGGATTAGTTGTGTGTGTATGGATTAGTTGTGTGTATATGGATTAGTTGTGTGTATGGATTAGTTGTGTGTATATGGATTAGATGTGTGTGTATGAAGTGTATGGATTAGTTGTGTGTATGGATTAGTTGTGTGTATATGGATTAGTTGTGTGTGTATGAAGTGTATGGATTAGATGTGTGTATGGATTAGTTGTGTGTATGGATTAGTTGTGTGTATGGATTAGTTGTGTGTATGGATTAGTTGTGTGTATGGATTAGTTGTGTGTATGGATTAGTTGTGTGTATGGATTAGTTGTGTGTATGGATTAGTTGTGTGTATGGATTAGTTGTGTGTATGGATTAGTTGTGTGAATGGATTAGTTGTGTGTATGAATTAGTTGTGTGTATGGATTCTAACATGACCATGCGCTTAGTGCTGAACCCTACATCCAGTCCCACCATATATAAGGCTTTTATGGAGATACAGTAAATCAAACCTTCCATTTACTAATAAAAGAGGATTTTATTATAAAACCAGGTCCTAATGAAATCTAGAGAAGCATGGGAAAGGTGCAGGACTCCACTTGGTATTTAGGATTACACGTACAAATGATTTTATTATTTTTTTCAGGGTATGCAGTGCCGTTTTAACGTCTGCAGTGACATTACCTGCAGTTCTCCCTGCCACCAGCCCGACGCGTTCTTCTTCAGGATTAAGATTAGCTGACCCGGTGCCAAACTGAGCTGCTCGGTGCCTGTGGCGGTGTAAGCTGTGGTGACCTGGGCGATCTCTGTGAAAAGACAAAGGAGGGTTAGTAGGAAGCCAAGTGTAAAAGGAAATCATTTTAAATCCTGGACACTGGACAGAGCACCAGCTTCAACATATATCTTATACAGACTGCGGAAACGTGTACGTGTGTGTGTGTGTGTGTGTGTGTGTGTGTGTGTGTGTGTGTGTGTGTGTGTGTGTGTGTGTGTGTGTGTGTGTGTGTGTGTGTGTGTGTGTGTGTGTGTGTGTGTGTGTGTGTTTACAATTAAGACCAGCTTTCCCAGGTCTCCTCTCTGGTGTAGCTCAGAAACAAATGGTGAGGAGATGGAACCCATGCCGTATAGCTCAAGACACAGAAAGCTGGAGAAGTGATACAATGGATGTGCTGGAGAGAGTGGTGGACACCATCTGCAAAAAAGCCACATTTAGCTCTAATGGGAAAGACAGAATTATACACCAACACAGAAGTGTTTTGTGGGTGTAATTGTGCAGTGTCCTAGCAGTATTTGTCTTTCCTTGCACGCTCCCTCTGCACCTTCTTGCCCTTTTAGTGTCGACAGTCAGGCGCACACACACGCTGGCTTTACATTATATTTATATGAAGCCTGCGAGCCTAAAATCTGTTACAACTGTCTGATGCTTTAGCCAGAGGGCAAATCCGTACAAACAGCAACCAGTCACGGCCTATCTCCTGCTGATGAGGGCATAACGAGCCCAAAACAGCTGTCCAGGAGCGGCTGTGACTCGTTGCATAACCTGACCTTTACTAAAAAGCCATCCAGCATGGCATTGCACGGACAAGGAGGATTCTGTATTTTATAGTTCGAGCAGATGACACAAAAGGGTCCTTAGCATTGTGTTTATTTAATAAGTATACATATATATGTTAGTCAGAACTTCCCACAGGACAGAAGAGAGAGTCTTGAGAAAGGACCACATACAGGATCAAAATATTGTTCTGTGTATATAAACGGTGTATTTGGGTTTATGTAACACAGCCGTGCGTGCAGATTTGTTCTATTCAGTCGTTGGATTCCACATACCAGGCTTTTTGGTTAGAGTCCCAGCTTTACCAGCAGAGCCAGATCCCTATAGAAACAAAGAAAAACAAAACATGAAAGGACTTTACACAGCTCCTGGAATGAGAGCAGTAACCCTGGTGAGACACAGAGCTCTGGCCATAAATGATCCTTGATTCTAAGCAAGGCTTGCGGTTACAGGACCGATTGAAAGAGGCCGGACCACCGAGGGTCACCTTACCCCAAAGCCCCATAAACAGGAAATCAAAGTATCCCCTTTAAAGTGGTGTGTGTGTGTGTTACTGATAGATACCCGTTTCTTCCTGCAGTAACCCGACAGTAAAGATACAGGATTATGAAACGGATATTATTCAAGCCGCAATGTTCCTCAAGCACAGAAATAAAGAACACTGATGGGAGACGTGTAGTAGAAGCAAACTGATAAAAATGCCTGGATTCATATATATATATATATATATATATATATAGCGTGTTTCCCAGAAAAGAAGACCTAGTGTGTGTTTTGATAACTGCTAAAATAGAAGACCTTCCCCGAAACGAAGACCTAATTGTAGGGCAACTTAAAGAGTCGCGGGAGAGAATCAGTGCTGCCAGCGCCAGTGAAAGCGAGGTGGCAGCGTCGGGAGCAGAGCTGCATAAGGCTGTGGTCACACGAGTATTCTTTGAGCAGAAGGAAAGTCCGTGAGAGTGGACATTCCTTCCATTCTGACGCCCGTGTGGCCACCTCGCTGAGCGCAGTTCGTGCGCTCGGCGCTACAAAACACAATCCTTTTACGGAGGATCACGCTTTGTAGCCCCGTTTGCGTCCGTCGTAGATGTTGACGGGGAGGCTGAATGCACATCCGGTGGCCCTCCCCGTCCATCCTTCATAAAGCTGTGACAGACGCAGGGAAGTGCGGTGACACAGACGCACTCCGTGTGCTCGTGTGACTTCAGCCTTAGCCGTTGCTTCCTCTAGCGCCGGCTCATGTCACAGGCGGAGTGATACCCGATGTACACCCAAACAAAAAAAAAACCCCACCAACAAAAAAAATAATAATAATAAGACCGACCCCTGAAAATAAGACCTAGTGTGTTTTTTGGGGGCAAAAAAAATATACAGACAGTGTCTTATTTTGGGGGAACACTGTATATCTCAATGGTTAAAACCGGAGGAGGCAGGGAAGAAGGGGTTAAACATGAACTCCTTCTGAGCTCCCCATCCATTTTAAACCTAGAGCTAGCATAATAAATCCACTTTTTCCCAGCACCAGGCTGCCTCGGTGCTCCTCCGATGTGATCTGCTGCCATCACATCCTCTAAGTCTCTGCAGGCACATAACTGCAGAGAGGCCGGACACTCGTGTGAGTGTCCGCTCAATCCAATGGCTCTCAATGCAAGGGTGTTGATAGCCACTGAATGCAAAGACTGTCAAGAATCCTGAGGAAGCGGAGATCAGCGCTCACGGAGTTAAGCCCCTACACTCAGGACGCTGCGTTAGCCCTCAGAGACCCACCTGGAGGGAGGAGAGACCACTTTGTTCACTCAAATTACACCGAGTGGTAACAACCCCTTGAGTGTTCCATTAATAATTGAATGTACAGTGTCTCTTCGAACAACCCCAAACACAAAGCAATAAAGATATTTAAGACACCCCGCTCACCTCCTGGTCGCGGGGACGGACGTAGTTTGAAGGAAAAATTCCAGTCCTCAGATCTACGGTTCCCGTCCACCAGTCGCCATCTTTCTGCGTCACCTGGATGAGGTCTCCTTCATTAAAGATCAGATCTCCAGGCTCGGCGCTGGAATACGAGTAGAGCGCGACATAATCTGGAACGGGAAGGGGAGCGCAGAACTGAAGCTTCTGTAAAAACATTTTCACGTTTGCAGAGGCTGCCAGCCAATCCCGTGTGCCAATGTGTACCACGTATTGTTTATATTCGTATATGGTATGCATTGGCACGCACATTCAATGGGCCACATCCAAATCAAACCCATACAATCTGACATGGACAATGTGCCATTACCTTCCCCAGCTGGATAAGACGGCGTCACAGACGGGGTGGCAGGTTTTTTCTTCACACTGGCATACAGGGCTTCTGCTGGTCTGGGGGTAACAGAGAAATAAAACACATTTATATGTCAATTTAACAATAAAGAGAGACTTTAGAAGGCTGTTAAACTTCAGGTTTGCTTTCTTATGTACTTGGCACTCTTATATACCAACGTTCTCCTACATTCCTTTAACCCCATCGCTACCAAGTGCTCTTCCACAAAGCCGCTGGCAGCACCCAGTAGTTTCCATGAGAAATCATTTGCCATTATCCAAACTGTAAAAATAAATGTGTCCGCGATACATCTTTACCATGCATTGCTCCCCAAAATGACCAGATTGAGTTGACTCAATGCTGGGCTCCTGCAGGAGTTTTTGAATTTTCGAGGATACTTGATCATGGTAATGCAGGGGTTAAAAGGGACGGTCACTTTAAAAGCCAGCATCCTGCAGACACTTAAAAAGGATCCATTCGCTCATCCATGAGTTGTAGCAAAGTTGCACTCAGTTGCCGTCAATAGAGTCAACTGGAAAAAGGCAGTGGCATCACTAGGGTTGGTGTCACCTGGTGCAGTAACTTATGGTGTCACACCCCCCCCCCCCACGAGATTTTTTTTTTTTTATTAACTACTTTTACTCATAAATCAGTACTCCCATATAACCTGAATGCTCATAATACACGGCGCACGTTACTGTGAGGTTTATTGCTGTGGAGCTCTGTGATATGCTCTTACACAAATTTTGGTGAACTGCCAGCAAGTACGGTGCCTGTTCGAAGGCAGTGAAAGTCCCCATAGAGAAGTAATGGTTAATCTGTTCAGAGACACCGAACAGCAAAGAAAAGTCCTAATGTTTCGTTGTTTTCATTTGGCAGGTTTATTCAGGCGAACCCAATAGGTTTCAATGTTAAAAATATTCCCGTTTTTATCCAATATCTAATAAACCGTTTATTCCTTTAATCTGTAGCAAAAAAATCTATTTATTGATTTTTTTAGTATCTTTTAGGCATTTTTTTTTTTTAAATGATTTTTTTTTCTATTAGCGGTTTTTCTTTTTTTTCTGTAACAGACCTTTTTATTATCATTCATAGGATCTTCTATGTTAATTCCAGACATTTTCGTTCAGTAGTTTTTTTTTTTTTTTAAAACAGCGGGTGACGGGTTTGCGGCAGCATTTGGTGGCTGATTCCCTGCGGTGAATTCACCGGGGAAATTTGATTCCCTAAAGTGCGGGGAACAACAGAACACTGAAATGTCTGCGTCATTTCGGTGCTCTGTGAATATCTTCTTTATGGTATTTTTTTTTTGCCACCCCCTGGAAAGTGCCAGCCTAGGCCTTGCCTACCCAGGACATACTTGAAAATGAGAGAAATCTCAATGTATCCTTCCTGGTAAAATATTTTTGTGTAAAAAAAATATATATTTTTATTTTTAGGGTGTCAACCTAGGGGGTGGGGTCACCCGGTGCGGGCCGCACCCCCACCCCCCCTAGCGATGCCCCTGGAAAAAGGTACACGTTGCAATGTTGTACATGGGACAGAGATGAAGGAACATTTATACGATTTAACCCTAATGATGCCAATAGTGCTGCAACTAATGATTATTCTCATAATCGATTAGTTGGCCGATTAATCGATTCATCGGATAAAAAAAAAAAAAAAAAAAAAAAAATTTGTTTACTTAAAAGGAATTTTATGTATAAAAATAACCACAACCCCTCGCCGTTTTTTCATAAACAATTTTCATAGTGTAGGTAACTTTGTACGTACATACACAAATTGCGTATCTTGCGTACTTTTCACACAAGGTATGCGAGTGCTTGGTCAGAGTGATTTATTGATGGTGCATGCGCAGCTTAAGCCCATGTTTGCCTTAAATGAACATGGCTACAAGCACTTGGTCATAGATAATGATGTCAGCATGAAATCGGGGTTAATAAGTTAAAGTGGTCAGGGTGTGTAGAGTGTCCCTTTTAAATAATTTCGTGAACAAACAGAGTGGGAGGAGGGACTGGAGGTGGAAGGGACAGACTTTGCTCAAGTGACTTGACCTGAGTGAGAGGGAGTGGGTATGAACAAAAGACCGGATCTGAGTGTGGGAGTGAGTTTGGGGAAAGGGACCAGACCAAAGGGAGGGAATGGCAGTTCCCGACCGAAGAGGGTGTGGCAGGGAGGATGGGGTGGTGGCACAGGACTCCAGCTTCAAGTAAGGATAAAACACAGGCATACAGCGCCTTCACCCAGTGGCAGTATCCTATTGTTTGTTATTAGTTCTGCTACTGTTCTAAACGGAATAAAAACAAACTGGTTGTGTCTGACATAACCCTAGAACTAAATCATATCTAGTAAAGCAGCGGCGTCTTCTCCAATCAGCTCCTAAACTGAGGTTATTTACGTTTGACTCAGTCTAACTCTAAATTGTGTGTGCTGTACACAGGACGATTAAATCGACACCAATTAATCGATGATTAAAATAGTTGACAACCATTTTAATAATTGATAAATCGATTAGTTGTTTCAGCCCTAGATGCCAAGCAAGTGCAACTTAAACAGAACTCTTTGTTAATACAGGGGTCCTAGAGCTTTGGCGATTGCCTGTCTTGCAAGGAATCCTCTGATTCTGAGGCAAAAGAGTCTATTCAGCAAGCACCTTCGGTGCAGTTCGGTGCCCTTCAGCGATTCCATTTTACCGACATTTTGGTGAATTCACTATTTAGTGAATGGTCACCGTAGTGCACCTTAGATGGAGTCATCGAAGCCCCACGAAAAAGTTAGACAACGTCAAAGAGCACCGAAGTGGCCTAGGCGAATTCAACGAACTGCAAAAAAATAAATAAATGGAACTCTCCTATTCGAATAGGAGTTTAAACTAATAATGTATTTACATAGTTACATAGTTACATAGACTGAAAAAAAGACATGCGTCGATCGGGTTCAGCCTCTCCCACATCACCTACCGCTGTTGATCCAAAAGAAGGCAAAAAACCCAGCCTGAAGCACTCGCCAATATGCAACACACTGGGAAAAAATTCCTTCTTGACCCCAGAATGGGTGTCTAAATAATAAAGAAGGTCTGTTACAGAATCAAAACAAAGGGGTTTTGAAAAAATTATGACAAAAAGGTGTTCTAAAAAAATAAAAGGCTTTTTGCTGAAAATTAAAAAAAAATAAACAGTCTAACAAAAAAAAAAGTTAAAAATGATATTACTTTTTTACATTGAAACCTTTGGGATTCTCCTGTCTAAACCTGTCGAACTGAAACACCGAAAATCAGGGCATTTCGCCGACATTTCAGTGCAGTTCGGCGTTCTGTGATTAGACGAATCATTACTTTTCTATGTGACAATAGAACTGTGGCTGAACTGCAGCAAACTGCACGGTATTTGACGAATTGACAGCTTAGTGAATGGACGAACTGCCCCGAAATTGCAACGAATGCTGAAATTCACTATTCAGTGCAATTCGGTGGCAAGTTCGGTATTTAGTGAATAATCTCTAAAGCAGAGATCTCAAACTCCGCCCCCCCAGGTGTTGATTGCCTGCAATTCCCAAAGGTCTTTAAATGGCTCTGAAGTGTCATGGCGGCGGCTGACAGGTGTCAGGTCAGTGAATATCCCTGCTAATAAATTCAGCATCATCGCGGTCAGTTAACGGCCCCACGCACACGCCAAAAACAGTCATTACTTACTCCGGGGACTTATTTTCAGTTCCGGGAAGTATCTTCACGTAGGATTTTGGGAACCAACCCTTTTGGCCACGGACTTCCCCAAACCACCAGTTTTCTTGCTGTTCCAAAACAACGATGGTGTCGTTCTTAGAGAAATTTAAGTGGTTATCTTTTTTTGCAGTCCACGAGCAAAGAGCTTGCGCCCTGATGTTCTCCACCGGCTGACCCTGCGCGAGAAGGAGAAAAACCATGTGTAAGAACATAACTGGAAACTCTGAGCTGTCCCGGGGAAAGACCTCTCTGTAAGCCATCCAAAAGGTTCTCGCAGGTGTGGTGTAGGTTAAGAAGATGGGCAAGGGGCTGCACCCCTCCCATACCAAGTATTCTAGTGCCAGGCCTAACCACAGTGCTCCTGTGATCATAGTTGGACCTGGCAGTGTGTCACTTTTTAATTTTGCTTCATCTTCAGATCATTTGGACCTGGTGGAGACATGACAGGTCAGTTCTCTTGTGGATGATGGTTGCAGCGAGGACACCAGACGCCGAATGATCAAAGCATGCGCATCTATCGCACAATGTACAAAGAATTAAAGAAAGTGGAGGACCCTGTAAACCTACAGGGACACCCAAATGGCAATCACCTGTCCCTGCCGAAAAGTAGGGGCAGCACTCACTCTAATTCAGGATTAAACCTGACCTACAAATTGTACACATCAAAAACTATTCAACAGCCAAACATGAACTGTTAAATAGTACTAGAGGAGTGACTAAATGAGAAGAAATCATTTATTGTTAACCAATTAGACACTCCCAGAAACGAAAAAATTAAAAACATACATATACAACAAGCATCACAGGGTGTATTGGAAAAGAACCCAGTAATGATGGCAGTGCACGGAAAATACATAAAAAAAATCAATGCAACGTATAATCCTATTAAATGGGCTCCCACAACGAGGGGAGAAAATAAGCACCAAAATGGTAATCAGCAGGTAACGTAGCACAATTAACACGCACAAACTGGCCCTAAACTGATCGAGCTCATGCTCAAATTTCTGTCCTCACCCTGAAAATGCAAGACACAACATGAACAACTCTAAAATCAAAGTTGGTGCATTTAGCTCAACATATGTTTCGCCGACTAAACGTCGGCTTCATCTGGAGCAAAAATTAGTTGGTACTGCTGTATGTACCTCCCTCTTTTTTATTCATTGTTTGGTCTAGAATTAACCAATCCATTACCTCCAAACGATCACATGTCACTCCTATACAGAACGCCATGTAATTGAACCCATGTGACATTCTGAAACCAATCGCGTGAATGAAGAGTCACGTGGTGTCCAAATGGCAAATAGAAAGCACTGAAAGTGGTCATTAGCATAAATAAAGGATAAACAATCGGCCGTCCATATCAGCGAAGTTCACAATAACAACCCCAAACAATCTGGAATGGTCATAATGGACCATATTTGAGAATAAAATCGTAAGATGAACAATTAACGCGCATACACCATCAACCTCCATAGAAGCCAAAGGATGAGATAGCAAGAAACCTATGTTTATATAATAGAACGGTAGTCAGATGGATTTTCGGCACTGACCAAATCAAGTTATCTCGATGATCCCCAGACAGATGGGTCGCCCGTCATAAAAGATAATAACAATAACTAGATAGAATCTGGGTAATAGACTAGTTGTATAACGGGATCGGCTGTGTCTTGATGAATCATGTGACTTGCTCAGGCTAATCGCATGAATGAACGGTCACATGGTGTCCAGACAACGAATAGGAAGAACTGAAAACAGACATTAGTGTGTAGATGAACGATATATAAAGAATAAACAGATGGCTGTCCATATCATCAAGGAACGCAAGAATAACATCAAACGATCTCAAATAGTTGAGATGTCCGGTGCAGTCCATATTAATAGAGGGAAAAAAGGATACATGTGAGAAGATCACAAACAATTATTAGGCATGAATCATAGCCCTCCTTTAAGATATCTAAAAATTAAGATTTGCAGGGGACCAATGTTCATATAAGCAGGAAAGTCAGATGGAAATCCATCATAAATCCATAACCTTAGCACAAAAAACCCTAAATAAATGGATCACTAGTTTTGACACAGAGGTGTATCGAAGACCCTAATAGTTAGATGAACTCTAAACAGTTGGATAGTTGTAGAATGGGATCAGCTATGTTATATTGATCAGCTGTCCTAAAGAATTGGAAAGTTCGAAAAGGATACCAATATTAGTATCCCCCAGAGTAACACATGACCCGAACTTAACTAGTGTCATTGTCAAAGACCATGAATTATTTGGCCTCTACCTCATTTCAAAATGTGCCTCCTACTGGGGAACAATAATGATCTAAATAAGTTCAGTCATTGGCCAACACTAACACAAAGGACCTCAAATGGCTTGTATAAATGGTTGGCATATAAGGTCAACTACCACTAACAGTGAACTATAAGGAAATTGTATAGTGATGCCTTCAAACACGTGTCAACCTTGATATAATTGGAATCTCAATGGTTTCCTAACAGATCGCTAAGCCCATAAATTTCTTATCCTAATCAGATATTTTACGATATTTGATGGATCTTATATTAGACCACCCATTGTCGATACATACATAAATATATTCGGCTGAACGATGGACGGCCAATAGATGCTAAGTTATTGTAAAGAGTAGTAATATCCTTACTTGATTGCTATAAATAATAGCACATCTTATAAAAATGGAGTATAGGAAAAACCCTCATTTAGGCCTGACGGTGACAGTGTGTGAAGTTTATAGATCCACCGACACTCCTTTTGCCAGAGCCTACGATCTAGGTTGCCCTTTCTAGGTGATGGAACCACAGTTTCCAATCCACAAAACTTTAAAACACTAGCGTTGTTAGCATGACACTTTGCTAGGTGGCGTGAAATAGGAGTCTCTTGGATTCGTCTTACAGAATGAATATGCTCCATGATCCTTCTCTTAAATGGACGGAGAGTTTTGCCAACATACATCTTGCCACATTCACAAGTGGCCAAATACACTAAACCGCTGGAATTGCAATTAAAGAAAGTCTTAATTTCATGATCATATTTTTTCCGTGAATCTGTAACTTTTTTTGAGTTCTTTAGGATATATTTACATGCAACACAATGGCCACATCGATACGTGCCACGTAAATTCTCAGAAAGCCATTTGACTGGTCTTTTATTGATGACAGAGTTATGATGGCTATGTACCAGTCTGTCTCTCAGATTCCTGCTACGTCTAGCGGTGACTGAGGGTCTAACCCCTAATTTATCTGATAACTGGGGGTCCATAGTTAGTAAAGGCCAAAACCTGTCTAAAATGGAGTGAATCTGGTTCCAACCTCTATCAAAAGTCCCAATGCATCTTATTATGTTGTTATTTTTGGGTTTAGGGTCTTGTAAAAGGCTATCACGAGACCTCGACATGGCCTTTTGAAACGCCTTCTTCAGATGTCTGTTCGGATATCCTTTTTCACGAAAATCATTTTTCAGTTTTTTAGCTTTGATCAGAAATTCTTCATCAGAAGAACAAATTCGTCTCAGTCTCAAATATTGGCCAACCGGGATGCCTTTTTTGAGTGTGAATGGATGAAAACTTTGCCAGTGTAATAGATTGTTTGTCGCTGTTGGTTTTTTGTGTAAAGTTGTCGACAAGGTACTGCCAACGGTTTTAGAAATTTTAATATCCAAGAAGGAAATGCTCTCTTTCTGTACCTCAAAAGTGAACCTTAAATTATACATATTATCATTGAGGAGAGACACAAATTGTAGAAACTCTTGTTCGGTGCCATTCCACAGTAATAACAAATCATCGATGTATCTAAGCCACAATTCGATTCTATTCATGTAGGGTTTTAGTATATCATTAGTTTTACAATTTTCTTCCCAGATACAAATTTGCATATGATGGTGCCATTGAAGAGCCCATTGATGTACCTCTCAGTTGATGGAAATACTGGCCCTTGAACAAAAAATAATTATGAGTAAGTACAAAGTTAGTCAATTTAACCAAAAAATCAATATGCGGACCGGTCAATGTGTCGTCCCTTTCAAGGAATGTTTTGATATGGTTGAGTCCAAGATTGTGTGGAATACTTGAATATAATGATTCGACGTCTAAACTGCATAATAAGGTGTCACTATTGATATTAATGCCTTTAAGAATTTGTAATGCCTGTTTTGTGTCTCTTAAGTATGAAGGCAGCTTTTCTACATATTTTCTCAGAATCTTGTCTAAGAAAACGCTAGAATTCTGCGTGAGACTATCGTTACCAGATACAATTGGGCGGCCAGGTGGTCATTGATACTTTTGTGAGTTTTGGGAATACCATAAAATGTAGCAATGGTGGGAGAAGATGGAATAAGAAATTCATATTCTGACTTAGTAATTAAGGTCTGTTCGAAAGGAAGACAGATCAGATCCTTAAGCTCACAAGCAAACTGAATGGTAGGATCCTTCGTCAATCTGGTATATGTATCCGTATCAAGAATTTTGTACACCATCTTTTCATAAAATTCAATAGACATTAACACTACATTACCACCCTTATCTGACTGTTTAATTACCAATGACTTGTCAGATTCAAGTTCTTTTAAGGCCTTTCTTTCAGTATAGGTGAGATTATCACTGACTGATGCTAATACGTCTGATTCACTCAAATGATCAATTTCAGCACAAACCAAATTGCAAAACATTTCAATATTCCCAAACTCCTTAAAATTAGGAGTGAAGCGACTCTTAATGTGTAAATTTGTAAGGCTTTCCTGATTCGTTTCCTGCTCCTCCAATAGGTCTGTCAATATTCTTAGACAGGGAAGATCTGAGGGTTCAAGACCCAAATATTTTAACCTTTGTTCTTCCTTAATTAGAGGGGCAAAGGTTTAAAAGTAACATCAGGAAGCATTATTTTACTGAGAGGGTGGTGGATACATGGAACAGCCTTCCAGTTGAAGTGGTAGAGGCCAAAACAGTGATTGAATTTAAGCAGGCATGGGATAGGCATAAGGCTATCCTAAACAAAAGATAAATCCAGGTAAAGTATCCATGTAATTGGGCAGACTAGATGGGCCGAAAGGTTCTTATCTGCCGACATTTTTCTATGTTTCTATGTTTCTTAATCTTGTGTACTTTATGCAAAGCTAGTTTACGTACAAATAGATGGATATCCTTCGTCCACTCAAACTTGTCAAGATTAGAAACAGGTACAAATGAAAGACCCTTACTAAGAACTGAAATATGGGCATCTCTAAGTGAAAAGTCAGATAAATTTATTACTGTCAAACCATGACCCTCAGGGGCATTGAATGTGTTGGAGATAAGATTAGATGTCTCCACCTTAATGGGAGTCTCAATACTATTATGATAGGGTGCTGGGTAGTGGGTGGGGGATCGTAAATTAGTATATCGATTGCGTGAGAAATTAGCCTGGGTTACCGAGTGGTACAATTCTGAATCAACATCTCTAATCCCCAGGTGATTCACTTCACTGGTCAATTGTATACATTTCGATCCCTTTTGTTGCCTCTGTACCAACGATAGCCCCATTTTTTCCAATCTCGCAGTTTTTCTGGTAGGATGTCTCTTTCTAAAAAAGAAACACCTTTCTTAAAGATACCTCTCCTTGATGCTGGACTGTATTCAGAACTGGCATTACTCTCAATATCAGTATCAGTGGATGATGTACCAAATCTACTAGTTTTTCTTGTCTTATTGGTTTTGTATACCAATCCTGTTCTATAATCCTCAGTATTTCGTAAGAATTTACGTTGTTTTCTATCCTTAATCTCACCCTCAATCTCACCCTCATACCTTGCCATCTGTCTTTCTAGTTTTTCTTCTACTTCACAAAATACAACGTCATCAGTTTCCGTTTTAAACTGTTCAACCTCTGATCTTACTTCAGTATCAACAGTCTCCAGCTGTCTCCAATCAACAGCTTGTTGTATATGTATGTTTTTAATTTTTTCGTTTCTGGGAGTGTCTAATTGGTTAACAATAAATGAATTCTTCTCATTTAGTCACTCCTCTAGTACTATTTAACAGTTCATGTTTGGCTGTTGAATAGTTTTTGATGTATCGCACAATGTAGCCAAGTTCATCCGCTGAAGGCTGTGCGTTCGTCGCCGATCAACGTAATTCTGGCCAGGGGTGAGACCTCTTTCTTGAAGATCTGTCACAGCAGGAACAGCTGGGGTACGACACTCCAGCTGGCACAACCTTGAGCAGCCATGGTGCCTAGAGCGTCCTTTTAGTTATGCCAGCTGGTAAACCACGCTTTAAAGTTGAAACTCTCTTGGCCGAAACAAGTTGGGCTCAATTGACAGATACTCGCCGCCCTGCGCTCTCTGCCTGCGTGCCTTATTGTTGCCACTGAGGGCCAATTGCACATCACTGCACAATGGCCCCCTGCTAGGTCTGTCCGAGGAGAGCACAACACGGTGGCCTTGCTGGATCAGGGAGATGGGACGAGACATCACATAGATCTTTCCGACCAATCCCTGATGGGATATCCCAGAATACATGCACCGGGGCAGTACAGGGTCACTTCAGCTTAAATAATAACATAAAAGCAGCAGTAACACCAGTAGACAGATCAGGTTTGCGTGTGCATTTAGCACACCCCAAGACACACAACATACCTGTCCATGAATGGGTGAGATGGATCCTGGGGAAACCGTACGTGTGAAAGCAGAGGTTTTCTGCCACGTGGTGTTGACGTTAAGGCTGGAGAAAGGCGTATTCTGATAGTCTGTGTCTACTTCCGAGGTTACACTTGGTACCAGTGGTCTGTAAAACAAATAGCAATTCATGTAGCAAGCAAACAGTGTATACCGTGATCTTCATATCCTCCCCCGCCAAGATATTAATCTATAATGCCCTGGATCCTGCAGGGCTGAATAACTTCCAGGAAAATGAGAGGCACTCCTGGTGCAGTGTATATGGATTTGTAACACACACAGACACACACCACCAGGAGTGCCTCTCATTTTCCTGACCCTAATCACTTCTTTGAATATCGGGCTAAGTAACTTTGTGTGGGACCGCAGCTGCTTTCTCCAAAATCTGGAATAAGCTGGAGGTCGGTATCTGCAGCAATAGACGTGGTGTAGAATCCTGCTTTGATGGAAATGGTAACAGTTCTCCGCGTTGGATTTCATGAACACACACTGCTGGATACAAAGAGACGCTAACACGAACAGAAGCTGTAACCAGATTACACGTACATTAAGAAAAGAAAAAAAAAACCCTATAAAACACAGAGGCTGCTGATCTTTTTCTTTGCTTGAATTAATTACAGGTAAAAAAGGAAAAATAAACTTAGTTTTAGTTTATCTCCTGTTTCCATTTGGTGGATTTCACCCATGATGCAACATTTACCGAAATCCTAGCACAAGTTTCCCTTCACAGCTGTGGTATGGGATAAAACAGTAGTGAAGAGTCAATGGGGTGGGGGGAGGGAATGTTTAGACAAGGCTGCAGAGGGTCTATTGTGTTGTCTAGGCCTAGTAGTTCTCAACCCTGGTCCCCATGTCGCCCTAACAGGTCAGGTTTGCAGGATATGTGAAGCACAGCACAGGTGATATGATTTGCTGCTCAGTGATTGCAGGATTCAGTCTAAATTTCCCCAAGTGTAATCCTTAAATCCTGGCCTGTTAGAGGGACCTGAGGACAGGGATGAGAACCACTGGTCTAGGTAACCCGATATAAGAGGTGGCAGCCGAATGAGATTTGATAGTGGACCAGCAACACTAGATACAACCCCTTGGTGATGCCCGTGCAAGTACCATGCAAGTCAACAGGTCGTTCTTCTTGACTTCTGACCAATAGAGTCCATTCTGTTCCCTATGCCCCACAGTGAGGAGCAATGATGGAGAGTGTGTGTGTGTGTGTGTGTGTGTGTGTGTGTGTGTGTGTGTGTGTGTGTGTGTGTGTGTGTGTGTGTGTGTGTAAGGCAGTAGTTTAGAACACAAAATATCACACAATGGATGCACCCAGTGACACATATAGAGGAAAATATCACACAATGGATGCACCCAGTGACACATATAGAGGAAAATATCACACAATGGATGCACCCAGTGACACAGAGGAAAATATCACACAATGGATGCTCCCAGTGACACATATAGAGGAAAATATCACACAATAAATGCACCCAGTGACACATATAGAGGAGAATATCACACAATGGATGCACCCAGTAACACATATAGAGGAAACCATCACACAATGAATGTACCCAGTGACACAGAGGAAAATATCACACAATGGATGCAGCCAGTGACACATATAGAGGAAAATATCACACAATGGATGCAGCCAGTGACACATATAGAGGAAACCATCACACAATGGATGCACCCAGTGACACATATAGAGGAAAATATCACACAATGGATGTGCCCAGTGACACATATAGAGGAAAATATCACACAATGGATGCTCCCAGTGACACATATAGAGGAAAATATCACACAATGGATGCACCCAGTGACACATATAGAGGAAAATATCACACAATGGATGCACCCAGTGACACATATAGAGAGAAATATTTTCTTAACTAAACGAACAAGAGAAAAAAAAAAAAGCAAATGTAAGATATCAGCAACATCGAATAAACACAATAAGGACATTTTTTGGTGGTAGTGGCCCTTTAAAACAGGGTGTTACAGCTAACACTCTAATCTGATGATAGGTCTGCAAAGAGAGAGAAGATCCATAATAAATAAAAAAATACTTCGTGGGTTTTTCACTAAGCTTTGTTTTGTGGATGAAGTTCAACGTAGCTGAGCAAAGTTTGCGAAGCCCTGAGAACAGGTAATAGCACATGTGGCCTGCCTTATGGTGGGTTCCCGCTCGGGTTTCACAATCCTGGCTAAGCCATCCTGGCGAGACCTAACAAGGAATATATGATAGCCGGGGGGGGGGGGGGTTCCTCTTGTGCAGAGAGGACCTCCTTAACATTTCATTTCTGGCCGTCCTTTCTGGGTGATCGCGTTTAATGTGCATATGGAGCAGCCTCCTCTGTAATGGCACCGTCCAGCTAAACCAGTATGAAACCAGAGAGGGGACCCCCCCCCCCTAGGACAGGACACTAGTGCCTTTGCCCCTTCTCCGCAATCTCATACACCCTCGTTTTGCTTCCCAAAGTTTGCAAAGTAAAACCAGTGTGTGCAAAGCAGCCATTAAAATTTACCCATCAGCCATTGCACCATAAAACGTGCTCTTCAAAATACAGGGATCAAAGGAGAAGGAGCTCTTACTTGGCAGGGTTTGAGGTAGCAGACACAGAGATAGTGGGGGGCAGTAAGGCCTTCTTGGGAGATAAAGCTCTCTCGGTGTCTTGGGATTGCTCTGCGTAGTTGGATGGGAACCAGCCGACGTTTCCTTTAAAGCAGCCGTAAAGCCAGCCTGGCTCGCCTGTATTCTTCTCATCAACCTATGGGGAGAGAGCAAAATAAATGAAAAACATCCCAGCTTTGTCATTAAAGTACATCACAGATTAAAGGGACGCGACCACTGACACAAACTGGAACTAGATTAATTGTGCATTACAAAACACATTCAGGGTTATTCAAAGAGAATCGAAAAGTCAGCGCACGTTCGGTGACTTTTCGTTCTCCTCAATTCGGTGCGATTCAGCGATCCCATTTCGGCGACCCTGCTGTGTATTCAGCAAGCACCACAGGGCCGTCGTAATGCAGGGAAAAGCTGCCGCAAACCCGACGAACAATCACCGCAAAACCCGGCGAATGCACACCGAAACCCGCAAAAACATCTGGATTAACCCGCCGAACACGCCAGAGAAACCCGAGCAGCCGCCGATCAGAGCGCAGAGCAGCCTCTGGAAAAACCCGACACCGCAGACGAATGCAGTGAAGGAAGAAAAAAAAAAACAGTCCGCTTGAATGTTTGAAAAGTGAAACGCTGTTTGCAAAGAAACTACAGAACGAAAAGGTCTGAAATTTACATATAAGATCCAATGAATGATAATAAAAAGGGCTGTTACAGAAACAAATTACGGGAAAAAAAAGTTTGCCAAAACAATTCCAAAAAAATGGCCAAAAGATCCTTAAAAATCTATAAATAAAGAGACTCTTTACTGCAGAATATTATAATAAACGGTTTATTAGATATTGAGTTAAAACGGGAATATTTTTAACATTGAAGCCTATGGGATTCGCCTGAATAAATCAGCCGAATTAAACCACTGAAAAGCAGGGCATTAGGGCAAACTTTCTCAGCTGGTTTTTGTTCTCTGAATAGCCGAAGCAGTGCTTCTCTATGGGGATTTCACTGCCCTCGAACAGGCACCGTGTGTGCAGGCACCGTATGTGCAGGCAATTTGCCAGGATTTGAATAGCCGAATGGCCAGGAAAGGTAACCGAACGCTGAATTTCACTGTTCGGTTCCCTTTCGAAAGCAATTCGGATCTCTTTGAATAACCCTGATAATGTTAAAATAAGGTCTATTGCAATCACAACAAATGGGACACACAACGATCAGCCACAACATTAAAACCACTGCTTTAATATGGTGTAGGACCCACTTGTGCTGCCAAAACCGCTTTGATTTTGTGGAGGCATGGAGTCCACAAGCCCTCTGATCATGCCCTGTGGTATCTGGCAAGAGGACATTAGGAGAAGATCCTTTAAGACCTGCAACCTGTGAGGTGGGGCCTCCATTAAGACCTGCAACCTGTGAGGCGGGGCCTCCATTAAGACCTGCAACCTGTGAGGTGGGCCTCCATTAAGACCTGCAACCTGTGAGGTGGGCCTCCATTAAGACCTGCAACCTGTGAGGTGGGCCTCCATTAAGACCTGCAACCTGTGAGGTGGGGCCTCCATTAAGACCTGCAACCTGTGAGGCGGGGCCTCCATTAAGACCTGCAACCTGTGAGGCGGGGCCTCCATTAAGACCTGCAACCTGTGAGGCGGGGCCTCCATTAAGACCTGCAACCTGTGAGGTGGGCCTCCATTAAGACCTGCAACCTGTGAGGTGTGGCCTCCATTAAGACCTGCAACCTGTGAGGTGGGGCCTCCATAAGACCTGCACCTGTGAGGTGTGGCCTCCATTAGACCTGCAACCTGTGAGGTGTGGCCTCCATTAAGACCTGCAACCTGTGAGGTGGGGCCTCCATTAAGACCTGCAACCTGTGAGGTGTGGCCTCCATTAAGACCTGCAACCTGTGAGGTGTGGCCTCCATTAAGACCTGCAACCTGTGAGGTGGGCCTCCATTAAGACCTGCAACCTGTGAGGTGGCCTCCATTAAGACCTGCAACCTGTGAGGTGGGCTCCATTAAGACCTGCAACCTGTGAGGTGGGCCTCCATTAAGACCTGCAACCTGTGAGGTGGGCCTCCATTAAGACCTGCAACCTGTGAGGCGGGGCCTCCATTAAGACCTGCAACCTGTGAGGCGGGGCCTCCATTAAGACCTGCAACCTGTGAGGTGGGCCTCCATTAAGACCTGCAACCTGTGAGGTGTGGCCTCCATTAAGACCTGCAACCTGTGAGGTGGGGCCTCCTTAAGCCTGCAACCTGTGAGGTGTGGCCTCCATTAAGACCTGCAACCTGTGAGGTGTGGCCTCCATTAAGACCTGCAACCTGTGAGGTGGGGCCTCCATTAAGACCTGCAACCTGTGAGGTGTGGCCTCCATTAAGACCTGCAACCTGTGAGGTGTGGCCTCCATGCATCGGCTTTGTTGCTCCAGGAAATCTGTGTTATGTTCCTCATTCCTGAACAACTTTTTCCAATGCGTCAGGGTGCGTTATCCTGCTGAAAGAGGCCACTGCCATCAGGGAACACCATGGCCATGAAGGGGTGTATGTTAGGGATACACCGATACCACTTTTTAAGACCGAGTACGAGTACCGATACTTTTGTTCAAGTACTCACCAAGAACAGACCTCATATAAAGCCCCCAGGTCTCATAGATATCCCCCCCAGCTCATGTATTTGCCCCCCAGCTCATGGATATTGCCCCAGCTCATGGATTTGCCCCCCCAGCTCATGGATATTGCCCCAGCTCATGGATTTGCCCCCCAAGCTCATGGATTTGCCCCCAAGCTCATGGATATTGCCCCAGCTCAGATTTTGCCCCCAGCTCATGGATTTGCCCCCAGCTCATGGATTTGCCCCCAGCTCATGGATATTGCCCCAGCTCGTGGATATGGCCAAAGTGTGGATAATGCCCCCCAGCTCGTGAATACTGCCCCCCAGCACATGGATTTTGCCCCCCTCCGCTCATACTTACCTTCCTTTAGCGACGCCGGGAAAGTCTTCGCGCGCGCTCCTTGGAAGGTCCCCAGCCGCGACCACGTGGGACCATGTGATCACGGCTGGGGTCCTTCCAACGAGCGCACGCGCGGAAACTTTCCCGGCGTCGCTCAGGAAGGTAAGTATGAGCGGAGAGCAGCTGCAGGGCCTGTCCGAATGCTCTATCTGCATTCGGACAGGCCCTGCAGCTGCTCTCCTCACTTTGTTTATACTTACCTTCCTTAGCGACACCGGGAAAGTTTCCGCGCGTTCGCTCGTTGGAAGGACCCCAGCCGCGATTACATGGTCCCACGTGGTCGCGGCTGGGGACCTTCCAAGGAACGCGCGCGCGCGAAGACTTTCCCGGCGGCGCCCAGGAAGGTAAGTATGAAACAATGCGGAGAGCAGCAGCAGGGCCTGTCCGAATGCCGATAGAGCATTCGGACAACCGCCGCAGCCCCTCGGATACCGGCAAGCCGGCTCAATGCCGGCTTCCGGTATCGGAAAAAAATATCGGGGGTACTGCACGAGTACCAAGTACTCCTGCAGTACCCGGTATCTGCCCCGATATCGATACTAGTATCGGTATCGGTGCAACCCTAGTGTATGTGGTCTGCAACAATCTCTAGGGAAGTGGTACATGTCAAGTAAGTGCTGACACCTGTCTATCATGGGCAGCATTAAGATTTTCAGCAATTTGAGCTCCATCTGCTCTTCTGTATGATCGGATCAGACAGGCTGATCTTCACGCCCCAAGCGCATCAATGAGTCTTGGTCGCCCATGACCCTGAAGCCGGTTCACTGGTTGTCCTTCCCTGCACCACTTTTAGTAGGTACTAACCCCCACATCCCAGAAACGCCCCACAAGACTTGCCATTGTGGGGGTGCTCTGACCCAGTCGTTTGCCCGTCACTATTTGGCTCTTATCACAGACATTTTTGCCTATTTTTCTGCTTCCAACACATGAAATTCAAGAACTGACTGGTCACTTGCTCCTATTATATCCCGCCCCGTGACAACGTATCCTGCCCCGTGACAATGTATCCTGCGACAGTATATGCAACCCCGTGACAATATACTCCGTCCTGTAACAATATATCCCACCCAGTGACAGTATACACCGTCCTGTAACAATATATCCCACCCAGTGACAGTATACTCCGTCCTGTAACAATAGATCCCACCCAGTGACAGTATACTCCGTCCTGTAACAATAGATCCCACCCAGTGACAGTATACTCCATCCTGTAACAATATATCCCACACAGTGACAGTATACTCCGTCCTGTAACAATATATCCCACACAGTGACAGTATAATCCGTCCTGTAACAATATATCCCACCCAGTGACAATATATTCCACCCAGTGACAATATACTCCGTCATGTAACAATATATCCCACCCAGTGACAGTATACTCCTTCCTGTAACAATATATCCCACCCAGTGACAGTATACTCCATCTGTAACAATATATCCCACCCAGTGACAGTATACTCCTTCCTGTAACAATATATCCCATACAGTGACAGTATACTCCGTCCTGTAACAATATATCCCACCCAGTGACAGTATACTCCATCTGTAACAATATATCCCACCCAGTGACATTATACTCCGTCCTATAACAATATATCCCACCCAGTGACAATATACTCCGTCCTGTAATAATATATCCCATACAGTGACAGTATACTCCGTCCTGTAACAATATATCCCACCCAGTGACCGTATATGCAACCCCGTGACAATATACTCCATCCTGTAACAATATATCCCACCCCGTGACAGTTTACTCCGTCCTGTAACAATATATGCCACCCCGTGACAATATACTCCATCCTGTAACAATATATTCCACCCCGTGACAATATACTCCATCCTGTAACAATATATGCCACCCCATGACAATATACTCCATCCTGTAACAATATATCCCACCCAGTGACAGTATACTCCATCCTGTAACAATATATTCCACCCAGTGACAGTATACTCCATCCTGTAACAATATATGTCACCCCGTGAGAGGCGACAGTGTAACCATATAATTAATGTCATTCACTTCCCCTGTCAGTGATTTTAATGTTCTGTAGGCATGTGCATTCGTTTTAGTACTAAAACAATTTAGTCAGAATTTTGGGATAATTTCGTTTTCGTATGACTCAAGAGATACGAAACCGCTCAGTACAAAAAACGAAAGAAACTAAATTAAAATGCACTACATTTTAGTTTCAGTCCTTTTTGTGATATTACATTGAGTGAAGGAGACCAGCAATGAAGAGCGCAACATTGCAAAGCTAAAAAGGTTTGTATGCGTAATCCTTCCCGACCCCTACCTGAAAATCTGACAGTGATAGAGCTCCAGAATACTCATTGCAGCAGACAGCCAGCACCGGAGAGGAAACCTTTACTTAACCCTTGCATGTCTATGAGGCAGACAAGATGATAAAAGCAGCTGGAGAAGGAAAACATTCAAATAAATCACACTGAAAGCTAATGACAGAGGAGTGCTGGATAGTAAAAACCCCTTTATATCAAGCAGCGCTGGGAGAAAAGAGGGACTTTATAAAACGTGTGTTATCTCCCCTCCCGCTCTGCATAATAGGGGCTTAGGTCTGATACATTTTATATTATCCAGGAGCACTATCCCCCTTTCCTCATCTATAATACACATTTTATATAAAGTCCCTCTCCTCTCCCAGTGCTGCTTGTTATAAAGGTGTTTTTTTTACGTCTGATACATTTAGTATCCAGCTCTCACAGTTACTCTGTCATTATGAGCCTTCAGTGTGATTTATTTGAATGTTTTCCCTGGATTTAAAGTGCTTTATTTTATTATAAAAATAAATTTGCACCAGTCATCTCTTCTCTGAGCTTTCAGACCGATTTACGTTAATATTTTCCCTCTCCCCTGCTTTTATATTCCTGTGTCTCCCCCACAGAGATACAAACTTTAAGTAAAAGTTCCCTCTCCTGTGCTAGATAAGCATTGCATTCCGAAGTTCTGCACCCTTCACATGCCAATGCAGTAGGTCCTACAGAGTAGGATGTTCTATACAGAGAGGGGCATTAATTAATGCAAGAAGAGGTTCTATACATTATACAGAGAGGGGTATTAATTAATGCAGGTGGATGTTGTATACATTATACAGAGAGGAGTATTAATTAATGCAGGAGGATGTTCTATACATTATACACAGAGAGGAGCTTTTTTTTTTAGCCCTTTAAATCCAGTGGCTGTGAACGCTGAGATCGGCTGCTTGTTATATTATCTCTCAGTACAATGTATCATGCTCAGCTGTTACAGTAACTGACTGTAACAGCACTCAGAGTTTCAGTAAAACAAGGAAATATTGTTATAACCTCTTATATATATAAATATTATTTACTAGTTTTACTGAAACTCTGAGCGCTGTGATGAGAAGCAGTCAGATACTGTAACAGCTTTCCCTGACACATTGTGCTGAGAGTGAGAGATACTGTAACAAGCAGCAATCTCAGCCCTCTGAGGAGCTACTACAATAGTAATTGTATCCACTGGTTTTCGGATGAATGAAATTAGTTTTCATACTAAAGAACTGAAAATGAATTTCTTTAGCAACTAAACAAATTGCATTTTAGGACTAATCCATTAGTTCAAAACAAAATTTTGTGCTGTGCACATGTCTACTGTTCTGTCTGATCGGTGTTCGTAAAAAAAACACAATGACAAAGAAGAAAAAAATAAAAAGTTTCCAGTTCTCTTTTCAACGCATGTTGTCTTCTTACCTGGAGGATGTCCCCAGCGTTAAAGCTCAGCTCGTCCTCATTTCTTGCTTCGAAAGCATACAGAGCATTGTAATTGACAAAGGATGTGGATTTTCTGTGCTCACTGGGACCGGCTGCAATATAGAAAGATTCAATTCTGTGCATGAAACCTCTGCAAAACGTGCAGTGCAAATCAATCATGTTACGAAGAAAGGAAGGTGCAAAATAACAAACCTGTAATCACACAGCGCGAGCGCACACACACACACACACACACACACACACACACACACACACAACCCACAAAGAATTTTACATCACGACAGGTAGCTTCACATTCGCATCATCTTCCTTTATCGAAACCTCCAACAGCAAAGAGAAAATAGTAACTTTTTGAATAATATTATCATTATTATAATTATTTAGACACTTAATTATCCCGGATTTACCTTGTTTCACTCTTTCGGAGATGGCACTTCTGGTGCTGATAAATTTCAGCTTGTCTGTAAACTTCTCGTCCAGGCCGAGCTTGGAGGTGCGCCTCTCCGAGTCTTTTTGGTTGCTGTTGTCCTTCCATCTTTTCTCCTCTTCCTGCGCCTTGCTTTTCTCTTCCGCCTCTCTCTTTAGCTGCGATTGTGTCCGTCTTTCCTCTTCTTGCTGCTTTCGCTGCTGCTCGGCTTCCCTCTGTAACTCGGCGGCCTTCCGCTTCTCCTCTTCCTCGGCAAGCAGTCTCACCTCGGCCAGCTTCTTCTGCTGGGCTTCCCTTTCCTTGAGCCTGGCTGCTGCTGCGGCCTCTTCTTCTGCCCTCTGCCTTTCCTGCTGCAGCTGCTCTTGTTTCCGCTCTTCTTCCAGCCGCATCTGCTTCTCCATTTCTTCCCTTTTGACCTTTTCCTTCCATTGGTTTTCTTTTTCTTGCTTCGCTCTCCTGGATGAATCGAGATATAAACACAAGACCCATTCAAACAACTGGTGTCTTATTCTCCCTCCCCCTGCTTCCTTCTGTTGCATGTCCCTTTAACCCCTTTAGATTGTGAGCTCATTGGTCACATGGCAGAGCATTTGAATAAACTGCTGCAACCTATTAGCAAAGCAGCTTCAACAAAATACCAATATAAAAATATCTGTATGTGCTGCATAGTGCCTGTGTATGGGAATTACAGTAACACCTTGTATCTGTATGTGCTGCATAATGCCTGTGTATGGGAATTACAGCAACACCTTGTATCTGTATGTGCTGCATAATGCCTGTGTATGGCAATTACAGTAACACCTTGTATCTGTATGTGCTGCATAATGCCTGTGTATGGGAATTACAGCAACACCTTGTATCTGTATGTGCTGCATAATGCCTGTGTATGGGAATTACAGCAACACCTTGTATCTGTATGTGCTGCATAATGCCTGTGTATGGCAATTACAGCAACACCTTGTATCTGTATGTGCTGCATAATGCCTGTGTGGCAATTACAGCAACACCTTGCATATGTATGTGCTGCATAATGCCTGTGTATGGGAATTACAGCAACACCTTGTATCTGTATGTGCTGCATAATGCTTGTGTATGGCAATTACAGTAACACCTTGTATCTGTATGTGCTGCATAATGCCTGTGTATGGGAATTACAGCAACACCTTGTATCTGTATGTGCTGCATAATGCCTGTGTGTGGGAAGTGCAGTAACACATTGTATCTGTACTGTACATGGATTTACACTCATTATAACCCCTGAATCTTATCCAAGTACAGCAGTGACTGACCCCACAGATCTCCCTGTATTCTGCCCTCTCACTGGCTGCTGGAATGCGGCAGTAAAATTTGCTGCGTTTTTTGTTACAGTGAGGGTGGGGGCTGCCCCTTGTAGCTTCTGTATAGTAATACAGCATGACAGGAATGAGATCTCACTTGGAATTTAATTTTTCCACAGGGGATCCCCCAATCTTGCAGTAATGAGAAATGCAAAATGACTTTTATATATATATTAGGTATAAAGCCTGCCAGGAGGGCAGTCTATTGTTGTAGAGGATATGGCTGCCCAGTGCTCCCAATGATGTGGCTGTTTATCGCAGCCAGTTTCTGACCCCCAGCTCACATGGATATATATATATTGCCCCCAGCTCACATGGGTATAATTGCCCCCAGCTCACATGGGTATATTTGCTCCCAACTCACATGGGTATATTTTGCCCCCAGCACACATGGGTATAATTGCCCCCAGCTCACATGGTTATAATTGCCCCCAGCTCACATGGGTATAATTGCCCCCAGCTCACATGGGTATAATTGCCCCCAGCTCACATGGGTATAATTGCCCCCAGCTCACATGGGTGTAATTGCCCCCAGCTCACATGGGTATATTTGCTCCCAGCTCCCATGGGTATATTTTGCCCCCAGCTCACATGGGTATATTTGCCCCCAGCACACATGTGTATAATAGCCCCCAGCTCACATGGGTATATTTGCCCCCAGCACACATGTGTATTATAGCCCCCAGCTCACATGGGTATAATTGCCCCCAGCTCACATGGGTATAATTGCCCCCAGCTCACAGACGCTGGATCCGCGCGCAGCCTCTACCCGTCGGCCGCGCGTGCATCCAGGAGAACAGAATGCGCACGCAGCAGCCGGGCAGAGGCTGTGCGCGCATCCTGTAGAGCCGGATGCGCTCGCAGCAGACGGCTATAGACTGCATGCGCATCCTGTAGAGCCGGATGCGCACGCAGCCCATAGTCGGCTCCTGCGTGCGCATCCGGCTCTACAGGATGCGCATGCAGTCTATAGCCGGCTGCTGCATGCACATCCTGGTCTACTGGATGCGTGCGCAGCTTATAGCTGTCTGCTGCGAGCGCATCCGGTTCTCCTGGCTGCGCGTGGATCCAGCGTTTGTTCGAAGCAGCCCATCAGGCTTCTGTTGGCTGCGCGCGCAGCCAACAGAAACCGGATGCGCCGCTTCTAACAAACGATTTTATAGGTATAGATTCATTTTTTTTGTATTAATTGTAATGCGATGCAAAATTGTATTCACATTTTTTTGGGCAGTGATGGGCTTAAAAGCCCAGGTGTCACATAGCATGCACCTTAGTAAGGGTTACATATAGACCAGTCGCTCGGGAACACTGTAACGTTACCTTGCCGCCTCCTCCTCTTCCTTCTTTCTCTGTGCCAGCTCCTCTCGCTTGCGCTCAACCTCCCTCAGTTTCTCTTGCTTGATGCTCTGCAGATGCTGGAGACTCGCCTGCTCCTTGCTATGAACTTCTCGAAGCTCCTGGTTACAGGACAGAAGGAAAAAGACGAGAGTTTATGCAAAACAGGGAAGAGATGAGAGATGGTGGATGAGCAGGACGAGGCTCCATGCAACCCGACGCAAAGAGAAGCTGTGATTAGGGATGGTGAACGGACGGCAGAAGGAACCATAAAAAGCAACTTATAAAACGAGGAGAATCATGGGTTTTTAATGATTTTACCACACAGGAACATTACAGACGGTGAAAACAATGGGTTTGACCATCAAAAAAAACCTGGGCCCTATTCCCACCTTGCAGCTCCTCACTGTAAATTAGCGACTCCCGCACTTTGTATACTTTGTATGGGAGCCGCTAATTCTCAGCTAGCCGTCACAACCTCGCTCATTCATCACCTCGAGCCGTTATTCAGGACAGAATGAGAGTGTCTAAAGCCTCTCGTCAAGTGATCTTGCTTTTTCTAAATCACTTAGGCTGGGGTCAGACGAGCGTAGTGTTCACGTCCGTGATTGCGCCTAAAAGTACGTCCGTGATAGCATGAAAGAAAGTCCATTGGAGCCCGACACATGAAGTACGTCCGCACTGAACTGCGGACTCACAATGGCCGTGGCCCACGAACGCAAGTTAGGCAAGAACGTACATCCCCTAGAACGGACGCACAAAGTGCGCTGCGTCCGCAACGTCTGCATAGCTTTGTGTGTGAGTGATGGAACGTGGTCAGACGGACTGCATTTATACGTCCAGCATTTTTCACAGACAAAATGGTTTTGCTTTTTAATTTATTTTCCCTCCTACATCCGTCAAAATATACATCAGTGAATAAACGGACTGTGTGGCCACTACTGCGTCTTCCGTACTGACGTACGTCCGTGTGCACGAACGTACAGTCCGTAGAAATCACGCTCGTCTGACCCTAGCCTTAAACACTGAGATTTAAACCTACTGAAAAAAAAACCCTTACCCCGAATCCTGCGATGCAGAGGATGACGCGTTCCTCCACTTTCAACAGAATAATGGGAGCAAACAGTTCCCCGTCGGGAGGTCCTGAACGCCGTTTTCGAGCTGCCGATCCGATCCAAATTGTGCGGTTTTCAGGATTGGCAGATACAGAGTCCCGATCCAATAAAGCATGACCTGTGGTCTGACCAGTGGCTTGGTCACTGAGGGGGATCCCAGGCACTTGCCTACGCTGGACTTTGGGAACGGAGCAGGCAGGAAAGGCTCTGCAAGTGAAGCTCCAGCAGCTCCTTCCCCGTCTGTTTCTCGTGACTTGGCTGCGAGACTCCAGCTGCTCGGCAGGTCAAAGACTCGGGGGGGATCGTATCGGATTGAAAACGGCAGTCCTCAAAATTGCAGTGATCAAAACCTGATCCTAATGATTGGATCGGGGTATCCCTAGTTTCCGGTGTTCTTCCGCCTCTCATGCAGGACCCTGCAAGCGTGGAGCTCGCAGAAGGATCGCACGAGCTTTATAGAATCCTATTGACTCCGGTAACCGACAACAGCGTCGCACCTGCCATTTATGACCAGCGGCTCCCAGATTTTCCAGCTCGAGCCGCTAACACAGCAGGCTCGCTCTAAACAGGACCATTAATAGCTTTTTCCATTTGCAGCACCCCATTAATGGCTCGGTTGGGATGGAGCCCCCAGAAACAAACGATTTGTAAGAACCGCCAAAAATACTCCATAAAACGCCCATAAATTGTAACGGCTCAGGAAAAATACTGACGCGCTTTGATTTCATGGTGAATCGCAGCACCCTTCACGTTAAGGCCTGCATGGTTGCATACATTTACAATCCAGTCAGGGCAATGTTCGCATGACAGCATTTAATTCACCAAAACTAGCACAGGCGTCGCAGATCATTGGGAATCACTGGGGACGCCCAGACCATTTCCATAACAAAATAACCGTCCTGTGCTCCTCTTAGTTAGGATATCGGTTTCAGTAGAAGGCGCTGCACACCTCCCCGTTACATCACGGAGCAAAATCGTTTGATTTAGTGTATTTGTCTGTTTCTTGTTTATTTCTCTTCAAATTTAGCATTCAGCATCCTGTAAGCCGAGCAATAAACACGTCTGAGCCGCAACTACACAAACACGCCAGATGAAGGAGCCGCAGTGCTCCAAAAATACTCCTCACTTTTTATTAAAGGGCCGCTACCACAAAAAAAAAAAAAATGAAATGTCCTCATTGTGTTTATCTGATGTTGCTGATATCTTACATGTGTTTGTTTTCCTCTTGTATGTTTCGTTAAGAAAATATTTTCCTCTATATGTGTCACTGGTTGCATCTATTGTGTGATATTTTCCACTATATGTGTCACTGGCCGCATCCATTGTGTGATATTTTCCACTATATGTGGAACTGGGTGCATTCATTGTGTGATATTTTCCTCTATATGTGTCACTGGGTGCATTCATTGTGTGATATTTTCCACTATATGTGTCACTGGGTGCATCCATTGTGTGATATTTTCCACTATATGTGGAACTGGGTGCATTCATTGTGTGATATTTTCCTCTATATGTGTCACTGGGTGCATTCATTGTGTGATATTTTCCACTATATGTGTCACTGGGTGCATCCATTGTGTGATATTTTCCACTATATGTGTCACTGGGTGCATTCATTGTGTGATATTTTCCTCTATATGTGTCACTGGGTGCATCCATTGTGTGATATTTTCCTCTATATGTGTCACTGGGTGCAGCCATTGTGTGATATTTTGTGTTGTAAACGGTCGTCGTCCCCCGTATCTTTCCATCACTTGCTCCTCACTGTGTGGCTTTGGCCATAGAATGGAATCTATGGGTCAATCACCGACTCACATCATTGTATTGTGTGGGATGTATTCAAAGGACATCACGGGGGGGTTAGAAACCTTTTAAAGCTCCCTGTTTTATCTCATTCAGCTGCCACCTCTTAGCTCAAATAGCCTAGAGAACAATAGATCCCCTGCTGCCTTATCTAAACATTCCCTCCTCCACCTCAAGGGCTGTTAAATACTGTAGAGAATAAACCACAGCTGTAAAGTAAAACTCCCCATGAGATTATGGTAAATGATGCATCATGGGAAAAATCCACAAAATAGAAACAGGAGATTTAAAAATCGCATGTAAAAAGGAAAAATAAATGTAGATTACTTCAGATAAAGAAAAGAACAGCAGCGTTTGTTTTACAATGCGGGTCTGTATTCTAGTTAAAGCGCATGTAAGTGGTAGTGTCCCTTTAAGCAATATAGGGATCACCCGTACAACTTGTCATCTGATTTTTCAGTAAGTCCAGCCAAATGACTTTAGCTTATCTTTATACAGTATTAAGCTGAAACGAACAAAAAACATTAATTTAACTGTATATTTTATCCCACCCATGTCACTTGGAAGACTCTCCATGTATCTCGACAATCTGATTGGCCGCTGGGCAAACAAGCCTTGGATTAAGTAAAGCTACGACTTTACTGGCTGAAGAAGAGATTGGTGATCTCCTTGACGAGCCAATGCTGGCTTTCTACCCTGAAGAGCAGGACCTCATGACCTCTCCCACCCCACCTCAGACTCAACGGTGCACTCTTGATGGCTATTTTGTGAAGAACGGATTCCAGTTGAAGATATTCACCGGTGGTGTCTGCGAACAGGGAGCTGCTCGACATATGGACAACATTAATCTGTCAGAAGAAAGCTGAAGACAGGATATAAGGGTGTAGAGGTGTCCACAAATGCAATTATCAGGGTTATTCAAAGAGCACCGAAATTCCACCGGAATCAAATTCCCTGACCCTGCGGTGAATTCATCATTCACCACAGGGTCCCTGAAGTGCAGCGAATGGATCCGCTGAATGCGTCCAAAAAGCTGCTGCAATGAACTGAAAAATATGGGATCCGATCCAATAACCCGCCGAACGCAACCGACGATCCAACACAAAACCGCCGAACGCATCCGAAAAAAGCCGCCGACCCGCCGAACAGTGCGTCGACCAAACGCCGGAAAAAGCTGACAAGCCGATGAATGGGTAAAAAAAAAAGGAAAAAAAAACACTGCAATGAAAACTGAAAATGCCTGAAAATTACATATAAAGGTCCTATGAATAATAATAAAAAGGGCTGTTACAGTTAAAAGAAAAAAAATTTGAAATTAAAAATAGGAAAAAAGTTTGAAACAAATCTCGAAAAATGCATAAAAAAATAAACTTTTTGCTGCAAAATAAAAGAATATTTAATAAAAAAGGGGGAATATTTTTTTTTACATTGTAACCTATGGGATTCGCCTGTTTAAACCTGTCGAACGACACCATTGAAAATCAGGGCATTTCACTGACATTTCTCTGCTGTTCGGTGTCTCGGAATATATTAACCATTGCTTCTCTATGGGGGATTTCACTGCCGCTGAACAGGCACCATATTTCACTGGCAATTCGCCAAAATTTGGCGAATTTCCTGCTTTTTGAATAGCCGAATGGCCACGAAATTGCATGGTACAGGGGAATTCACCGTTCGGTGCAATTTCAGAGCCAATTCAGCTCTCTGTGACTAACCCAGTTGAGTCAACAATTAGAGAGGACCACAAGAAAACAGCCAATAGAATGGCTGCGAGGAACTAATAAGTAACCATTGCTCTATTTTGACAGCTTTGCAGCCCTTTCCAGCGAACATCGCCCACAGAATCCTCCCAACTTTTTTTACAAATCGTCTTTTATCCCCCTGTAGCGCTATTTAATGTAACCATGATCTGTCATGAAACCTACAGATCAGTCGGGTAAGAACCGCAGACAATTAGGCTCTTTTTTGCGTCTCTCAAATTCATTCCCGCCCAGATGTTGCTGAACTACAACTCCCATGATCCTCTGGCCATCTATTGCATTCAGAGCCTTCTGGGAATTGTAGGCCATCGACACCTGGGAGGGCAGAGATAGGTCAACCCTGGTCTCCTGTTCGGCTTCATATCGACCCTTGCCGAGCAATGCACTCACACAGGCACACGAAGGAGCGAAGGAAGGAAATATGAAGTATGACAGGCGTGAGGACAAAAAATAAAATAAAAAAATCAGGTAAGAAAGGCACACAGAAAAACAAATTAACCTTAAGCAAGAGGAAGAGATTGTTGAGACAGCTGAGCAGAGAAAAAAGGCACTGCAGAATAGAGTCATCCATAGTCCCACGCTGCAAGATAAGGCACACAGAGAGTCCACACGTTAAACAGGATCTAGCGTGGACAGGAGATCTACCGCACACACATATACATCACTTTTATAACAGAGATCATAAAAGATCACCGATTGATGGGAATAATGTGCACCGGCCCCCCTGCTCATCCCTGGTCAAGAGCACCACAGAACATAGCAACCCCCCCCCCCCCCGACCTTAGCAGAATCTTGGCTTTTATGCAAACATTAAAATCGTAGATGGAGACGCTTTATGTATAACTGTGGTTCTTTGAAAATAATTTTTATTTCATTATACAGTAAGACATATTTGGGAATATTCCCAGTGTATCCCTTACTGTAATAACCTATTTGGCAGGGAGATGTCTCCATCTGGTGGCTAAATGGAGTTACTGCAGTGTTGAGCTCCGTGCAGGATCAGCTGGAGTAATGTCCGTTAAAGACGTTCCCCAGCTGGTTTTAAAAAGTGTCAGCATCTCGGGCATTATGCACATGGCGATACAACTATAGGGCACGTTCTAGAGGCCAAACGCCAACGTAATTTGTTTGTTGCAAAGGGAATTTTGTTTGCTTTGATACAGCATAGCCGCGGATCCTGTTAACATGATCTCGGGCTGCTGTTGCTGATCGTGTATATGTTACGGTTAAAGCCTGAAGTGCGGTTAATCCTAGGATTACCCGGGTGATCCTGACATTATCCAGGCGTCATTAGCAAAAGTCCGAAGTGAATTAAAATTTCGGACTTTACCTGGGTAATCTGCAAAGTATCCAGAGGCCTCTGGGTACTCCGGTTTTCTGCTCTGTTTTAACCGGGTAATTCGCACATTACCCTAGTGTTGTTGGATAAAGTGTCATGTGCAACGAAACATCGTACTTTATCCGGGTAATCTGCAAAGTATCATAAACGCCTCTGGGTTCTCCGCTTTTCTTGGGTTTTCAGCAAGTTACAGGTGACTGAATTCTGAGGATTACCCGGGTAAAGCTGCAAACGGTCATCTGACCCATAACAAAAAGTTTTTATTTTTATTTTTAACCAAATTGTATCCCCAGTCACAAACCACACTAAATAACCGTCATGTAACTCTGTGCATTAATTGTCTGAAAATTAATTTATGAAGATAAAGATATTATATAAAGAGTAACCTGATGGTTATTATGTTGTATAAATGATATATAAGCACATATGACACAGAAGATCATGTAACTCTTTCACATTCATATAATAAACATATCCTGTTACTCTGTATATTCATTATATCCGCAATACTTTTTAATGTTTGTCTTTTGTCATTTTCATTGATAATATCCATAGATAATAGTAAAATTCACTGTTACCCAAGCGGAGTTGGATGCTCTGCAGATTACCCAGGTGAAGCTGTGGATAGTCCTCAGATTACCCAGGTGAAGCTGTGGATAGTCCTCAGATTACCTGGGAGAAGCTTCAGACTTGCACATTATCCGGGTAAAGTGCAAATTTTTCAGCTCTTCCAAACTGTTACCCAAGGGCAGTTGGTTAGTCCTAACATTACCCGGGTAAAGTCCTAAATTTTAATTTTTTTGCAGCTTTACCCGGCGGTTTTGGGTAATGTCCTAGGATTAACCGCACTTCGGGCTTTACTCGTAACATATACATGAACACTGTAGTGAAGGGGTTAAAAAAAATAAAAGAAAGCTTTGGGTGCGAGGGCAGATCCTTGAATTTTTTTCCATTTTGGCTTTTACCGTCAAAGTTTCGTTTTGAAGGTAGAGTAATAATTTTTTTATAAAATACTCCTGGTACCAGGGTGGTTGCGCGAGGTTAGTAAGATGAAGCCCCATACCTGCTGGAGAGTGACCTCTGCAATCACAGCTTTGCCTAGTACAAAATTACCAAAAACATTAACTATCAAAGTCAGAAAATAAATTTGAATTCACGTACTGATATACAGTAATAAAATGTTACAAGAGATGAAAGGAATCACTGAAGAAAACATACGGGGTTACTCGATAAGCTCCGGTGTATGCCGAAGTTGCGAAAATCACAGATCTGTCGTCGACAAACACCGACGTTTCACAGAAGAAGGATCCGAAGAGCAGCAGGAGAAGCTTCACAAGACAGCCCCTTCAGTCGACGTTTGAATTCTACTTTAGTGAAACGCCGACATCTCTGTTGGCATTACATCGGTCATTCTCACTGGTTTACAACTTCGGCAAACACCGGCGCTTGCTGAATAACCGCCATAGCGTTTCAATAACAGTTTTTTCTGGTCTGACTAGAGCCCGTGTGAGGTACCTATTCAGCACGGGAGGTGGGAGGACATCAGACAGCCCTGATATGTCAATAAAAGGAATATATGCTTAGGGATATTGACGATAAAGTGTTGCGCAGTGCGCTTTACTCACAGCTTCAGGCTGCGGGCACACAGGCGTCTATAAGAGCGAAAGGAACGTCCGTGACAGTGGACGTTCCTTCCACTCTGACGCCCATCTGGCCGCCTCGGTGAGCGCTGTTAGTGCGCTCAGCGCTGCAAAGCGCGATTCTCCTATGGAGGATTGCACTTTGTGGCCCCGTCAGCGTCCGTCCTAGCTTTTTGACGTCGATTGGTAGCATGCACAAATCGTGCGCGCGCTACCCCGTGTGACCGCAGATTGAAGGCTATCGCCGTCTGTTCTACCCCAGCTGGGCTCTGTCTACCTTGAGCTGGTTGGTGAAAGAGTCCATCTCCTGCAGTTTTGCGGATGTCTCCTTCTCCAGGGCATTGAGCTGATCCCGCAAGCTTCGGCACAGGCCGTCCTTCTCGAAGGTCTTCTTCAGGAGGTTCTGCAGAGCAGGGTTGTCTGAGAAGGGGTTAAAAAAAAAAAATAATCAAAACCAAATAAAATTTGCATTCCATAATCTGCTATCTATACGAAGGGGGGGGGGGGGGTTAAAATATGAATTATATTTATTAGATTGGTCTAAAAGAGCACAAAACTGTACTTTGTGCAAGAAAAAAAAATCTATTTAAAATCACGAATAATGAAGAGGACACCAGAATAATATATTACTATGTGACATGTTCATTTAAACACTGCAATAAATAAAACAAAGTGTTTAGGGGGCATTTTCCATGATTAAATTATATTATACATCAGACTAGCGATCTTTCCCATTTGAATGGGATTTGTCTGACGAAGTCAAACGACTGGCACAGCAAACATGAAAAAAATGCCCTTATTTTACATGGTTCAGTTCAGCCGTTAAAACAGGCGAATCCCATAGGATTCAAATGGAAAATAATATTTTCATTCTCTTTTTAAATCGTTTATTCTTTTTATTTTAAGCAAAAAAGTATTTATATTTATTTTTCTGAACACCTTTTTGTATTTTTTTTGATAAAATTTTTGATGCCTAATTTTTTTAAAGAAAGTTTTTTTTATTATTATTATTCTGCAACAGACCTTTTTATTCTTTTTTTAAAGGACTTTTTTTTTAATTATTTAGAGACATTTTAAATGCCTAGAATTTAGAAGAATAGCAGTTACGTTTTGTTTTGTTGTTTTTTTTTTACTCCCGTCCGGCGCTCCTCGGCGGCCTGTCCGTCTTGGCTTCCAGTGAACGACCCAGATAGTACAAAAAAAGTCGTCCATAGTCGAACGACCACGCCAGTCGCCTGTCTACGGGCCCAATGAACGGCCAGCTTTGCACTCTTCAGAGATTTTAACCCCTTGATGCTGCGGGACATTCTGAAATGAGGCCGTCCCCTGCAGCCAATGTCACGTGCCGCACGTCGGCGGGGGAAATCAGAGGCCTGCGACGGCACCTGGTGGTGAGGCGTACCTGTACTGCAAGCCTCCCTGTTGAAGAGCTACAATGCGCCTTCGACGGGCTGCAAAGCGCAATCCTCCATAGGAGGATCGAGCTTTGCAGCGCTGAGCGCACTGACTGCACCCAGCGAGGCGGCCAGATGGGTGTCAGAGTGGAAGGAACAGGACGTCCACTCTCACGGACGATCCTTCCGCTATTAAAAACGCTCGTCTGACCCCGGCCTTATCTAGGCATCGACCCAGATGGATTAGAGGGAAATCTCTACATAAGCGGTCGGTAACCTTGGCCTTTCAGATGTTTGGAACTACACCTCCCATGATTCCCAGCCAGTTACTAGGTGAGCTTAACCTCATGCGAAATGTAGCTCCAAAACATCTGGGAGGCCGAGGTTGCTGACATATGGTCAACAGCAATAGAGGAAACATGCTATGTTGGTCACGTCACCAAGCAAGCCGGTTAAAAGCATTTATCTCACAGATCGTCCCCTCCCTCCTGGGTCAAAAACTAATAGGCCGATACAAGAAATCTATTGTGATTATATAAATATTATAAACACGCTCACTGGTGCGCCCACAAGGCATGGTGTGCTGGGATTTATTGCACGAACTTATAGTTATAAGATTATTATCATTTATTAAGCGCCAACACATTCTGCAGCGCTGTACAAAGGTGCAACGGGGAAAGACAGGACAATTCTACAATGCATTAAAAAGACAGGTCAGTATTGCTGCCAAGGGATACAGGAGAGATTGAGGGCCCTATTCCCGTGGGAATTTACAGTCTAGATGGGTGAGGGGATGAGAAACAGGAGGGGAGGACTGATCTAATATATACATTAATGTACAGATATAATCCCCGTGATTTCTGCAATTTGCTGCAGTTTGCAGACATTGGGTTTGTATTTCAACCCTGGTTTAAACTTAACCATAGCTGTTGTAAAGTTAGCAATTTAACAGGCAACGAGGACTGTGGGAAATCTACAGCAGGGTTGGCATACAGCCCACGGAGTGCAGAGGGAACGCTGCCCGTACGCCACACGTTCTAGGTAAAACCTAGAATTTTTACTGTGCCCGAAGCGGCATCTTTTAATTGCTGCACATTAAAGTTTTCAACGCGGAGGATTATTAGTTTAAAAAGGGACAGATCGGTCACACAAACTGTAGAAAAAAATTAATTGGTCATTTGATAACGACACTGCATAAACCAAAAAAAAAAACAAAAAAAAACTGATATTCAAGAGAGAAAAGTAATAATCAGGAAACGGACATGAAATGTGTGAAGCCAGGGGGACCCTTCGCCCACTTACCAGAGGAGTTTCCGAGCTGCACCTGCTGAACTCGCTCGCTTAAAGCCTGTTTTTCGGGGATCAGGCCACTCAGCTTGTTTTGGTATTCCTACAGGGAAAAAAAAAAAAAGTTTATTTTTGCCATTTCGAATCTCGTTCATGCCGTTTAACGTTGCGTTACCTCCCAGGTGTGTCACGGTACATTCCGTAGAATTCTCTTCCAAACTTATACAACAGCGACGTGCAGTCAGGGGAGGCAGAGCCTCCCCTGCCATTCCAGTAAATTAATGTGGTCATTGTGCTGTAATGACACGTGTGATGTGTATATTTAAACTGTAAATAAAATGTTATTTATTGAAAAAAGTTCTCATACTCACCTGCTCCACGCTCCCTCGCTGTGCTTGCTTGATTCACGCTGTCCTCCACGTGTGTGTGTGTGTGTGTGTGTGTGTGTGTGTGTGTGTGTGTGTGTGTCACTACACAGACAGCAGGGGCAGCACTGAGCCAGCCTAGCCTACGCAATTTGCGCAGCTGAATGCTACACTAATTACGAAGCTCAAGCTGGTTTTACGCTCTTTTGTGCCTCCAGAAGCAATGAGAGCAATTGAAAGCTTGAGCCAATGAGAAAGCTCCATTGGTCTCAAGCACTTTTTTTAAAAAAAAACACCCCCCATGGGAGGCAGAGCTCCCCATGGATTGATTGACGCAGGACAGTCATGTGACTGTCCTTGTCAGTCATGGGGGGGGGGGGGGGCAGGCAGAGCTCAGCAGTCAGCATGTGTGTAATAGCGCCCTCTATTAGTCAGTATTGTCTTAGCTGTAAAAGAAAAAAAAAGATGCAAACTTTATAAATAGTGAACCTATTCTCCTATATAACGATAAACAAATGCGTAAATTGTGACTGCGTAACCCTGTGTATATCTGGCTCTGATACTAGCCAGTGCCTCACCAGCCACTGACCTCACCGCACGTCACTGTTATACAAAGGTTGTCCTAGTAAGGGGGTCAGCAGCCTTGGCCCTCCAGCCGTTTTAGAACTACATCTCCCATGATGCTCAGCCACTTGTTGGTTTAGCAGAGCCTCATGGGAAATTTAGTTTTTAAAACATGTTCTGGTACGTCAGTCTACCCCACTGAACCCAGAGATCGGTGAAGGCCTGTGTGACCATTACTGGGTGTTAATAAACTATGTCTGTGCATTTATAATCCGGCCAATCACAATTTCCATCAGACAGTTAATATACTGGATCGTATCAGTGAAAAGATTGACGTTTTGACTCGCAGGCCATCCTCAAGCAAGGAAAGCCCTGAAATCTCACTGTTTTTTGGTGTGATCCAATAAATCTGTCTATATAAGACGAGTGAAGCGCCTGGTTGGCTTCTTCTTCTGTACATTGACAAGGAAGCTTTTTGGTCCTGGACGGCGTGATCCTGACAAGGGTGAGAATGCAACACTGTATACATATTACTGTGCATGTATACGCAACTCTACCCATGTCCGGTACATCAAGTTTCCATCGGATTCAGCTCTGGTGGAACACGGACACTGACTTTATGGGACAACAGATTCCGTGCAAATCAGAGCCAAGAGATTATTCGTTTTTTTTCTCTTCCATTTTCAGGATTAAATGGTTTTATGGTCAACCTAGATTTTTCTTTAATGAAAAAGAAGGAATGTGGATCTTTTAAGGCAGGGTTCACACGAGCGCACTGAGTGGCCCCCTCCTTCCAGCGTCCATTGTAGCGTTATGAGGGCTGAACTGGGAGGGCTACACGGTCTAACGTGTGTACTAGTATCGCACGTTACAACGGGTGTGTTAAAATCATCCCCGTCAAAACGCTACAGCAGACATTGGACAGGTCTACATAGGAGGCTCGCACTTTGTAGGGCCGAGCACACAGGGAGGTGGTCACACAGGCGACCGAGCGACTTCCGTTATCATGGACCTTCCCTCCACGCACGTGTGACCCCGGCCGAAATGTCACGCCTCCTTCCTACTGAGGAGACAGGTTCAGAAATCACCGTGCCAAACCTGTCGACTCTGCACTGCGGACATTGTGACAGACGGTCTGCTGCTTAAAAGGAGATCCAGATTCCACCATTTCCACGCAAGAAAAATCAAGGACGACTTTAAACGAGATCTATTCGTGAAAAATCCGTAAAATCACTGACCTTAAAACCTCCCTGGATGAAAGAGAAGATACAGAGGGGCTCAATCCAACCTTTACTGCACATTACCTGCTCACGCAGGTGTCCTTTACCTGAAGCTCCTGCTGAAGCTGCTTGATCTCCATGATCCCACGGTCGCATTTTCGGTCTGCAGATTCCAGCTCGTTCTTCTTCATCTGTTTTCTGCCCCGGGTGTCTTCAACCCTTAAAGTGATTTGCTTATGTTTGTCTTCCTGGAAGTGGAAATGGAGGATAATGTCAGGATAAGGTGTAAGGTGTCTGGACCTGCGGCTCTCAGACTGGCGGTGGCTTCACGGCTCTGGCCAGCAGCTCACAAAGCGTTAAATGTCGATAAATTGAAGCAATGTCTTTTGGGTTGTACATTGTTGGAAGGAGATCTGGGTAAGAGACACACAAACGTTTCCACCGAACGTCTGGAATACCATTATGCCTTATATAGTGCCAGCAGGTTCTGCAGCGCTGTACAAGACGAGATCAGGGATGCCTTACAACGCACAAAACTAGAAACATTGACGCCTTTTAACGCTTTCTGTGTCAGTGCTTCCTCACGTGTTGGGTTGTGCCAATATTTGTTTTTGTTTGAGAAAGTATCTTACCATGAAGGATACATTGAGATTTGTCTTCATGTATCTGCTAGAATGCATATGCCTTCTTTAACCCCTTCACTACCAACTGATTTTACCAACAAACAAATAAAAACTGTCAGGAACCAGTGTTTTTTGGGGAAATCATTTTAAATTATACGGTAAGTGTTATTTGGGAATATTGCCAATGTATTCCTTACTGTAATAACCTATTTGGCAGGAGGATTTCGCCATCTACTGGACAGAAGGAGTTACTGCAGCAAGGCCGTCAGCTTGTGCCTCCGTACATCGGCTGCTGAACGTCCAATAACATTTTAACCAGTTTTAGCACCTTGGGCACCATGCCCACCGGGATAAAACTTTGGGGGCACCTACTGGAGCCCGAGAGCAAAGAAATTCCTTTGCAACAAGCGTATTTCATTTGCTTTCGTCCTGCTCTGCTCCAGATCGATGTAATATCTGGCTAATGGTGCCTTTGAAGACCCTAGTTATCTCGATCTCTGGAGGGAAGGGGTTAAAATAATAAACCTCTAACCTATACACAAGCCGGCGCAGCAGCCAGTGCACAGTATACAGCGTTTAGTGCGTTAAATCGTGAAAATTGCTCTTTTTATCCCATTAATCTGTCAGATATGATTTACGCGCGGGAACCGACGCGTTTACGTAACGCTCACACACCAGTGCTTCCAATTCCAGCTGTAAACTCTTTTTCTTGGACCTCAGCTTTATGATCTCCTCCTGCTCGCGATTCCTTTGGTTGAAGAGCTCCTGCCTTCGAATCCGCTCGAGCTCCTGCTGCCGCTGTCTCTCCAGTTCTTTCTTTGCGGCCTGTGAAAAAGTCAGAAACACACAGCGTGACAGTCAGCCTGCAATGGATTACCCGTACATAGTGAAGGAAGTGATGCGGATTGCCTACACTTCCCAGAATTCTGTGACTGCAATAGATGGCCAGAGAATCATGGGTGTTGTAGTTCAGAGACATCTGGGGGGGCCGGAGTTTGAGATCCCCGATCTCAACAACATGCGCATGAATAGTGAGTCTCCCACGCGTACATCCGGTCACTCACAAACGGGTTTGGGTCGAAATCCCTACAACCAGGTTCCCAAATGCCAAAATCCCGACGGCCAACTTCCCTACAGGGACAACGTCCAGACATCCAACATCCCAGCGGCTAATCCGAACCCTACTCCCTAACCCGGAAAACCTAACCCCAACGATAACCCCCCTAAACCTAGCCCTAACAATAACTCCCCCTAAACCTAGCCCTAACCCTCTAAACCTAACCCCCCTAAACCTAGCCCTAATGATAACCCCCCTAAACCTAGCCCTAATGATAACCCCCCTAAACCTAGCCCTAACCTCCCCAAACCTAGCCCTAACCTCCCCAAACCTAGCCCTAACTCTCCTAAACCTAGCCCAACCCCAACCCCCTAAATCTAGCCCTAACCCTACCCCCTAAATCTAGCCCCAACCCCTACCCCCTAAACCTAGCCCTAACCTCCCTAAACCTAGCCCCCTAAACCTAGCCCTAACCCCCCTAAACCTAGCCCCATAAACATAGCCCTAACCCCCCTAAACCTAGCCCCATAAACATAGCCCTAACCCCCCTAAACCTAGCCATAACCCCCCTAAACCTAGCCTTATTATTATTATTATTATTATTCTTTATAAAGCGCCAGCATATCCCGCAGCGCTGTACAATAGGCACAGTATAGACCGGGTTACAATGCATTGAACAACATTTGACAAACAGTACAGGAGGAGATGAGGGCCCTATTCCCGTAGGAACTCACAATCTAGGAGGGTTGGGGTTGGAAACAGGAGGAGAGGACTGTAAGGTGAGAGTGATTGATGGTTGCGTCAGTGAGTTGGGTGGTAGGCTTCCCTAAATAGGAATGTTTTAAGGGAGCGTTTGAAGGAAGAGAAGTTAGGGGAAAGTCTGACAGTACGAGGGAGAGCGTTCCAGTGAGTGGGGGCTGCGTGTGAGAAATCCTGCAGTCTATCATGGGAAGAGGTGATGCGGGGAGAAGCTAGTTGCAGGTCACTGTTTGACCTTAGGGAGCGGGCTGGGGTGTATTTGGTGATTAGTGAGGACAGGTAGTGGGGAGCTGAGTTAGTGAGGGTTTTGTAGGTAAGGATAAGGATTTTGAACTTAATTCTGCAGTGGATGGGGAGCCAGTGAAGGGACTCGCAGAGGGGAGCGGCAGAGACAGAGCGGCGGGTGAGGTGAATTAGCCTGGCGGAGGCGTTCAGGATGGATTGTAGGGGGGAGAGGCGGGACAGAGGGAGGCCAGATAAGAGATTATTGCAATAGTCGAGTCGGGAGATTACCAGGGAGTGTATGAGTTGTTTTGTGGTGTAGCCATAACCCTAACCCCCCCTAAATCTAGCCCTAACCCCCTTAAATTTAAGGTTAGGGTGTTAGTATTAGGGTTATCCGCTGGGATTATGGATGTCTGGAAGTTGGCATTAGGGAACCTGGCTGAATGGATTTTGTCCGGCACCCCTCACAAACACTATGTTGCATCTCCCTCCCAATGACGAAGGTATTTACGTGTTTTAGTATTCTAAAGAACATGCCCCCTTCTTACACCTCTTGGCGACGGTGTCCCGCAAGCCTCTCCTCCAGGTTTGGAAACTCCCCACGCATCCACCCTTGTCAATGTTTCTTAGATAAGCTGGCTATCTCCCAACCTTACCCCGAGAGAGGGCTGAGCTCTCACTCACCCCATGGTACATTAGGGATTCTTTATGCTCCATCGCCCGCTGATTTTTCTTATCTCCCCCCCCCCTCTATTCTTTGTTTTCCTCCTTTGACCACATGTTCTCGTTGTTTATTGGTCGCGGCCTTTGCTTTCATTACTTGTTATGATGGTTGCTTTATCTTGTTTATTGCTCATACCCAAGCTTTTGGCTCGGTCACGGGAATGTTTAGTATGTACACATATTTTTTCTATCTGCATTTCTTGAAACCAATAAAAAATAGTTTTGAGAAAAATAAATACCATGCGGCCGTTTGGATTTGCCCTTTGTGAAGCTCCAGCGTGTGACATGCTGCACAGGGAGAGACATGCTGCACAGGGAGAGACATGCTGCACAGGGAGAGACATGCTGGCTCTGTACAGCATCTCTGTCGCATAGAGCTGTGCAGCATGTCCCACCTGGATCCTGAAAACCGGAAGGATCCTTAATGCTGGTATACCGAGCATTCCCAGATAACTCAGGCTAAAGCCCGTGCTGCCCTATGCCAAATACAAGTGGGCTTATGATGTACACATACATTACTATTAGCAATGCTATGACGCACCGCAAAAACGTTTAACCTGAGAAGCAAGTAGCCAAATCAAAAAACAAGGACTTTATTTGTTTACAAGGGGGAAACATAGCTCCAAGGTCTTTAAGGCCGGGGTCAGACGAGCACTCAACGTGCGTGCCTCACTGTGTCCATCCCAGATTTGTGACAGTTCGACAGGGAGGGCCACACGGTGTACTAGTTGCACGTGCTACCACTGGACGTGTTGAAAGCCTCCCCGTCAAAACGCTACGACGATGTTGACGGGGCTACAAAGCGCAATTCTCCATAGGAGATAGCACTAACTGCGCTCAGCGAGGTGGCCACACGGGCGCCAGAGTGGAAGGGTAGTCCACTCTCACGGACGTCCCTTCCGCACTGAAGAACGCTCGTCTGACACTGGCCTAAGGCTTCATGCAAAACATCCAGCACAATGTTTTAGGCTTTTTGGTTTAAATTATGACTAATTAGTCAACTTTCCACTAGTCACAGGGGTCAGCAACCTTGGCTCCCTGATGCTTTGGGAACTACATTTCCCATGTGGCTCAGTCAGCCTAAGGGGTAACTGAGCATTGTGGGAGATGTAGTTCCCAAAACATCAGGGGGCCAAGGTTGCTGACCCCTGCACTAGTTAAAGTAAAAATAATACTAGTCCGACGGAGGCACAATGGAGCATTCAGGTGCAATATTAAACTGCATTAGGCGATATATATATATATCTATATCAATCACACACACACACGACTTGCCTCCCTCCTGTCAATCTCCTTCCGCTTCTCCTCCTCTCTCTGGCGCTCCAGTTCGCGCTGTCGCTCCAGCCGTTGTTCCATCTCCAGCTGCCTCCTCCTCTCCTGCTCTTGCCGCTCTCGCTCCCTGCGCTCCTGCTCTTCCCTCTCTTTCTGGGCCTTGCGCTCGGCCTCCCTCTGCTGCTGCTCCTGCAGCTGCTGCCTCCTCTTCTCCAGCTCCATGTTCCCTCTCTCCATGTTCTCCTTCCTCTTTTCCTCGAAGCTCACTTTAAAATTAAAAAATAAATAAGTAAAAATACAGTCACGGAACGGTGACCAAGAGACCGCCTAAAGGAAAAGGCAAAACCCCTTAGAAAGGCCCATGTGATTATTGGGGTACAGAGGGAGCAGTTTCTTGCCAGAGGTAGAGAAACACATAAGTATGCAATCAGGCCAGATTAAAAAAAAAATACAGATTTGAAGTTACCAATAACTTAAAGTTTAGCAGGGTCGCTAAAGCGGGTGCAGTGCAGCGTTTTAAACGCCCAGCGACAGCATAGACCCATATGCACCAAAATCCCCATTCCGAGCGGCAGAGAGCTTCAACATCGTGTTTTCGCTCTTGCTGACTGTCGGACAAGCCAGGCAGATGGGTAAAAGCCAAGTCGTGGTGTTACTAGGCGAGTGACTGCTGTTGGAACCTATCGGAAAGATTTCAGGATATACGAGGCATTCCACAGTCAGTACACATTTCTGAGTTTGTCCGGAGATACTTTTTTTCTTTATCCCCATTGTGAGTGTATACAATATGTCCAAAAAAGAAAAAAATATATATTTAAGTTATATAAAAATATACCAAACAAACAAAAAAAAACAGTAATTGTCCTTTACTGTATAGCAGAGCTCAAAATTTCCACTCGCCTGCTCGCATTTGGCGAGTGGATATTAGCTGAGGACGTTTAAATCTGGGGTCTGATGTCTGGGTATTAACATTGTTGTTGTTTATTTTTGTAACTTTATTCTGAATAAAATATTTAACAGTGTCATTTCATAAGAGAATATAATGGGGTGTGTTTAGGGGTGGAGTTAAGGGCAGGGTAGGGGTTAGGTGGGGCAACTGGTGGCGAGTAACTCTTAAGGCCTGGCTAGTAGCTTCAGACCTGAAATTTTGCGCCCTGCTGTATGGTATATAATATGTGGGGTGCACGAAATGAAAACGCCGGAAGATCTCAGGTAATCTTGTACATGGGGGGGGGGGGGGAAATAAAAAAAATATCTCTGGTCCTCACCGCACAGCAAGGCTAAAAAGCCTGGTGACTAACGGGTTAAAGCTCAATGATAACAACACAAAAAAAACTACTTTCAAAACGCGGCTGTGGAATTAACAGGATATCACAATTTAAGAGAGAGCTACATTGGAACTACATTTTCCATGAGGATCAGCCAAACTAACGAGTGGCTGAGCATCATGGGAGATGTAGTTCCACAAAATCTGGAGGGCCAGTGTTGCTGAACTCTGGGGTAAAGTATCATAAAATGAAGGTTAATGAAGCAAACCTTTAGATTAGGCAACGTGACAGCCGTAAGGTCTTACACACACTCGACACAGGACGTCTTTTTGGGACATCGCCTGATCTTGAGGAGGGATTCAACTGGTTAATAATCCCCTCTCGTGTGCCGCTTTCTGTTGTCTATACAGAGAGCATTTGCCGCTATAGATCCCGGTGACTGTAATCCGGCATCTGGTCCTGAAAACAGAGAGGGTTAAGCCTCACCTGCCGTCTTCTTCTGCGGTGGCTCCTCTTCTTGCATCTTATGGTAGGATGGGATGGTACAGTTCAGAGGATCAGACCCGACACCTCTGCAAGAAAGAAAGATATTATTACATGATATCCCCCCCACGCCTCAATGCCGCACTCCGTTCTGTGTGACAGCAGCACCTCGGAAGCCGGGGTCAGTTTATTAAAGGGCCACTACCCAAAAAAATGAAATGCCCTTATTGTGTTTATTTTATGTTGCGGATATCTTACATGTGCTTTATTTTTCTCTTGTATGTTTAGTTAAGAAAATATTTTCCTCCTATATGTGTCACTGGGTGCATCCATTGTGTGATATTTTCCTATAGGTGTGTCACTGGGAGCATCCATTGTGTGATATTTTCCTATAGGTGTGTCACTGGGTGCATCCATTGTGTGATATTTTCCCCTATATGTGTCACTGGGTGCATCCATTGTGTGATATTTTCCCCTATATGTGTCACTGGGTGCATCCATTGTGTGATATTTTCCCCTATATGTGTCACTGGGTGCATCCATTGTGTGATATTTTCCCCTATATGTATCACTGGGTGCATACATTGTGTGATATTTTCCTCTATATGTGTCACTGGGTGCAGCCATTGTGTGATATTTTGTGTTGTAAACTGCCCTCCCCCCAGTATCTTTCCATCACTTGCTCCTCACTGTGTGGCTTTGGCCATAGAATGGAGTGAGTGGGTCAGTCACTGACTGGGATGTATTCAAAGGACATCATCAGGGGGGTAGATTAGACGTATTTTAAGCTCCCTGTCCCATCTCATTCAGCTGCCATCTGTTATCTCGAGTAGCCTGGAGAACACAATACACCCCTTGCTGCCTTATATAAACATCCACACCTTCACTTCAATAACTGATAAATAATACTGTATGAGATGAAGCACAGCCGCAAAGTGAAACGTTTGCACAGATTTGGTGAATGTTGCATCATGGGGAAAAATGCACAAAATGAAAACCGGAGATAAAAAAAAAAAACCTAAAATTTATTTTTCCTTTTTACATGCAGTTAGTTCAAACAAAGGAGAAAAAAAACAGCAGCAGAATGTGTTTTATAATGTGTTTTTATAAGGTGGTTTTGTTTGTATTGCACAAGTAATCTAGTTCCAGCTTATGTAGGGTCCCTATAAATCAGTGTTTCTCAACTCCGGTCTGCAGGTCCCTCTAACAGGTCAGGTTTTGCAGATCACCTTGGGCAAATGCAGACTGAATCCTGCAATCACTGAGCAGCAAATCATATCACCTGTGCTGTGCTTCACATATCCTGCAAACCTGGCCTGCCAGCGGGTCCTGAGGAGCAGGGCTGGGGACCCCTGCTTTAAATGGTAAGAGAACTAACTCTCCCTCCTCAAGTAGCAAACAGGTCTACATTAACCCGCATTAGAAACCACTTCCTTTCAGAATAAAAACATATGAAGGATCATACTACAGTCGCTACCATCAACCAATCAGCTTTATTCAACCTCAATATTTTAAATCAGAATATGCTGGTTAAACCCCCCCACCCCCCAAATACTGTGCAATCTGGTATCTACAGGTAAGGATAATCACCGGCTTCGGTACTTACATGACAGGGAGGGTCACCTTTCTGAAAAACCAGGCACAGCCCATGTCCTACCTCTGAATGGCTTGTGCTGCTTCTCATAAAGAGTAAGTGGGCAGGGAGCATGGCCGGATGAAGCCAAGTGCAGCTATATCTGTACCAGCATTTTGGTTCCGGTAAAGAATGTCTGTTCAGTGAAGATAAACTCTAAGGGTTTAATTCCAGCTTCTATAACCACTGATATATGTGCGTATACTTTGCAGGTTCCCAAGGGAACAGCGCCCTCCAATTCTCCTCTATTCGGTTTGCTACGTTTTGTATCGTTCAGTTATACTAACGATGCAATGTACCGTTCTCTTGCTTTGTACAGCGCTACAGAATCTGTGGGTGTTATATAAAGTAGAACAACAATGGACGATGCATGGCTTTACGCTGAATACTGTGCACTGCGAAAAGCAGTATCCGCTACACCAGTGTTTCCCAAACCGGTCCTCGGGTCCCCCTAACAGGCCAGGTTTGCATGATATGTGACGCACAGCACAGGTGATATGATATGCTGCTCAGTGATTGCAGGATTCAGTCTGTATTTCCCCCCAAGGTGATCTGCAAAATCTGGCCTGGTTGAGAGTCCCTAGGACAGCTTAGGGAAACACTGCGCTACACAAATCCTCCAGGTGAAACCTCTGAATAAGAAGGAACACTCTAGATATCGGCAGGACTTATCCTGTACCTAATTGGCACATCAGCATGCATATGCATACCAATATAGATTTGTATGGAAGGTTTGTGTGTACTGTACAGCAGGAAGGGTGTGCGTGTCCCCCTCCTTCCATTCCATCATGTGATCCCCCAGGTGGCTGATTGCTTACCGAAAAGAAGGCGGCACAAGCTCTGCGGGCAGGGTCAGAGGAAGCGGCTTCCCGGATTTAGCCATGTCTGTTAAATGCATCGCAAGTACAAACTCGTCGGCTTTCAGCTTTCCGTCACGGTCGACGTCTGCTAGAGACCTGGGGACACAGACGAGGCACGTGTTAAAACACATATACACGTCTTCTCATTCATGGTAACGCGTAGCTACTACATCTGTCACAGGTAGACAAAAACTCCGGAGTGAAACATAAGCGACCCTTCGAAAACAAATGTATCTACATGTGACCCATGCGCAACATGTCACAGATTGCCAGCATGGCCACCTCGCTCTTTTCATTATTTTATACACTGCCTGGCCAACGAAAACCCACACCCTGTAATATCTGGTTGTGTCGCCTTATGCTGTGATTAGGGCACGCATTCCCAGCGGCATCGTTTGGATAAGCTCATGCAATGTCACAGCATTTATTCGCGTCCAGAGTGGCATTAATTTGTGTCCAAGATCTTGTGTTGATGATGGGAGAGTCGCAGCGCTGCGTAAAGTCTTCTCCAGCACATTATCCCAAAAATTCTCAATGGGGTTAAGGTCTGGACTGTGCGGTGGCCAATCCATGTGTGAAAATGATGTCTCATGCTCCCTGAACCACTCTTGCACAATTTGAGCCCGATGAATCCTGGCATTGCCATCTTGGAATATGCCCGCTGTGCCATCAGGGGAGAAAAAACCCATTGATGGAAAAACCTGCTCATTCAGTATATTCAGGGAGTCACATGACCTCATTTCATGCTGAAACATCTTAATCACTGCAGTAATTATCCAATGGAAGGCTCACAACTATCAGCTTTGCTAAATGCAGACTTATTTTGGCCTGGCAGTGTATATGGATTTTGAATGCTATATAACCAGAATATTACATTAACAGCCATTAAACACTTGGCAATAAGTACATAAAAGGGATGTGCTCGCAGGCATTAACACGGACTGTGATAGGACGTGAGAGAGGATGTCCACATGGAGCTAGAATTTGTTGAATGCACTCGCTGTGCTGGTATTCTTCCAGTGTTGCCCTGTCCGTATACATTACTACAAGGAATACGTAAAGGACGATGCTATATAACAAGAGTAACACCTGACGGAAGCTTTTATTGCTACATGAACTACCAGTATTTATGTGATCATCAAACATGTTGTACGTTCTCTATACAAGCATCCATAGACCCCAGGGTGTAAGGAGTAGATGTGGGGTCGAGATTGTTGGTATTTTTATGAGACTTATGCCGGCCGTCCACTGGCACCGTATTTGTGCGATGGTGCGATCATCCGATATCGTCTGAAGTTGTCCGACCGATCCTACAACATGCAGGTGAATCAGCCCTCAACCACTGCATCCGACCACCGACGGACGATTTCAGACAATTTTATGCGACTACAGCAGACTAGCGATCCTTCCAATTTTTCATTGAATTTGTTCAGATGAAATCGGACAATCTGTTACAAGTTCCATGAAAAAGATGAATTGTATAGTTAAAACACTGTGCTGCGGCAGGGAAATTGCTCCACAGAGAAGTGATTCAGTGCAAAGCCCATATGATTCAATGGGGGGGGGGGGGGAATGATCTTATTTTTTTTGGTGAAATTTTGGGTTCCGATAAAAAAGATGAAGAAAAAAAAAACGACTAGGCTTTTTTTCTCTCATGCGTCTTTTTTTATTTCTCTGCGAACTGGCTGCATTCAGCGTTGCTGTCCCTGGTGCTGAAAGCTATTTCAGCACCAGGGACAGGGAGTTAATTGCAGCCTTCGACGAGTATTTTTGTTTTCCCCTGCTTCGGCTGCGCTCAAAGGGGCAGTCCTTGGTGCTGAAACGAAGTTTCCATACCAAAAAGGGTCTTTTCTCCCCGCAGTGTTTTTTTTTTTTTCATAACCAAGTAGGTCGCCCAACTACAGTGCCAGTGGACGCCAGCCTAAAGCCTGCTCTGCAGAAATCACCATGGGAAACACTCTTAATACATATAGGCTACACAATCTCCATGGTACTTTGTTTTATTATTGTTGTTCTTTTAAGCGGGGCCTGTGTTACCGATTAGCCATTTTATATCCACGCACTCAACTTATAGGGTTTTTGGATAAAATATGATGTACCTATGTGTCATCATGCGTAACATATGGCTGGTTTGTGTCCGTCATTATTCCATTTATTGCCATTACATAACACTCTGCACATCCTGACCACTTTATAAACTTGTCAGGATGTTACGAGTGCCCACTGGTCCTCCGTGTTTCCCCTCTGGTCCTCCCCGTGTTTTGTCTAAAATGCTGGGTGAAGTGGAGGAGTTTGCTCCACCGCACCCGGCATCAACTGCAGCCGAGGAATTTGCATTTGACGGTTCCTGCCTCTATTTCAAGTGAGGTTGGCATGCTGAGAGCATTGGCGCTAGCCATCGGTCTCAGAGAGGCTGCGGTCCAGCGCAGGTGCTGCAGGACTTGCGTACGTAATTGCGGTGCGCAGTTTGGTTTCCCTACACTACGCAAATAGCGTAGGAAGCACAAATTGCGCAGAAAAGCCTTGGGGACTTCCGGGTTCAGGAGTCCCTGAGCCGAAGAGGAGGACCTGTGCGTGGCGAGGGAGAAAAGAGGAGTGAAATGGGGCAAAAAAAAAAAAAATAATAATAGGGCAGAGCCTGTCAGCAACCTCTGCCCAATTATTTAAGGGAGGAAAAAGGGATACTCTACTTTTCAATAGCGTGTTCCTTTAACGATCTCACTGGTTATGGCACAGGGGTGTGCGATGCTGCAAAAAACAAACAAACCCATCTGAGACCAGAGCATCAATTCAGTAAGAATAACGGATACCTGCGTGTCTGCAACAGCAGCGTTACTCAGATGTGCGTCCTCCATGGGAATACAGGGAGGAAGAGGTTAAAACTACATATCAACAAAGTGGAGGATTTCCCTAAACAACTGTTTTCCTTCCTTTGTTCCTAATCAACCCTTGCAGCACACATAACACGGCCCGCTCACATCCTGTCTCATGACTCTCAGGTCCGGAGAGAACTCATGCACTGAGTAGGAGTAAGGGTTTCAGTAACGTGCGGTGCGTAACGGGACAGGGGCGCTGGATTAGGCGTTATACACTGTAGTTCCATACGATAAGGATTTGGGATGCTGGATGTTCTAGATCAGGGGTCAGGAACCTTGGTCCTCAAGATTTTTGCAACTACATGAGGCTCATCCAATCTATTGAGCACCTGAGCATCATGGGAGAGGTAGTTTCAATGTATCGGGGGGGGCAGGATTTCAGACCCCTGTAATAGATGAATCCACGTCGCCCCTGTAGTGGGTCATCGCTGCGGTTCGGCGGTTAGAGACACTCACCAGATAGTTGCAAGCTGGGTGTGCGAGAGGTTCGACTGGACCAGAGCGTTTTTCACTTGTGAACCTGTAAAAGGAGAAAAGCAGGTTTTAAGGACAGTAATGGTCTTCTGTAAATAGAGATGAAAGCTGGGGGTCATTCACTGCAGGTTGAACCACACCGCAGCGTGTGTTACTCTAGCCGCAGCGAAATCGCCCGTTTACAGCTCAGCTCTTTGGAGAAAGGACAGCCGGCTGTTCTGGCTGTTAAATGTTAGCTGCCGCTCAGGGACTGTAAAAATAGCAGCAGCGCGCTTCCCGTCCTGGTCGTCAGCTGGAAGTGACAAGCTGTATTTATATAAAAACATAAGTTCAGTTTGAGTTTTCTCTATCTGAAATCCTCAAAAATCCAAAAGCTTTTCAATCACCAACATTCCACCAAGTGGAAAATTCTCCTCCCGACCTCATGTGGCGGAGTAAAATAATTAAAAATATGATGTGTGCGTTAGGTTTGTGAGATGTGGGTCTCAGATTATATAAGATAAAATATACAAATTCTCAACATTCTTTGCTTGCAGTGACCCCTCCCCTTGCGGCATGCCACAGGTCACGTGGGAGAATGGGAACCTTTGAATGAAAATATATAATCCTTTACAATTATATGGGTCAGCAGGGGAAAGAAAACAGGCAAATCTGTATGAAAGGGAGAGCTGCCCTGTCGAATTGGCAAAACTAGTTTTGCCCATGACAATGGCACTATGCACAATTAATGTTTTCCTTGTGGAGAAACAAAAATCCCCATTTAGTCCTCACTCCTGTCACTTCATGTGATGCAAAGGAGCTGAAAAGAGCAACCCCCCCCCCACACTCTTATTTTCAAGATGAAAAAAGAAAATAAAAATGGTTCAACAATCTTTATTGCTGCGTTACAACAACCAGGGAGAGCTCGGGGGGGTCACTCACTGCTGCACAGGGATAAGATTCAAATATCTGTGAATATATATATATATATATATATATATAAATAAATATAAAATATCCAACAGTGGCCGCACTCAATCAAAAAATAAAACAACAAAATGTATTAAAGCATATTTAAAAAGCAAGTCCCGACGTCTCGGCTCTCTTAAGAGCCATTATCAGGGTTCAAGAGATATATATATATATCCATATATCCCATTTACACAGTTTGACACTAAGGCCATGTCTGACTCTATGTAGGTAACGCAATCCCAGTTTTAAGTTGTGCAAGATAAGGGGCGCTGTCTTCAGTCTAGAACTCTTCATCCCAACAATATTTTTGAAAAGTGTAAACAAATAAAAATCTAACAACATCATTTTAAATTAATCTTCTGAGAAGGTTAAAACATCAAAATAATCTATAAAAAAATCAATACAAAAAAAAAAATAATCTTCGTCCATTTGTTTCAAATATAAGTCATATAAATATAAACATATAAATGTTTCAAATATAAGTCACCCCCCAAAGCGTCTTGTTAAGGCAAGCGATACCAAACTCCGGTCCCCCAGATGTTGTCAATCTACAATTTCCAGAATTCTGTAATTGCAAACGATGGTCATAGGATCATGGGAGCTGTAGTCCATCTTAGGGGCAGGAGTTTGAGATGTCAGAGTTAGAAGAAGCTTTGGAATTGCTGGAGGTGACATTTAACAGATGTGTCTGAGTAACACAATAGGTAGTGAGGGGATTGTGCTGTGTACGGACCTGTGAGGTATCCGCTCATGGATTTATCCAGACTGTTAAACGTCTGCCTGTACTTTAACCTGGAAGCTTGCGGCACTGCCCAATCATGGAACCCGGCCTGGGGGGAACCGCCAGACAAAGAAGTGGTAGAGGAGGAATTGGAGCTGAAAAAGAGAGAAACGCAAACTGTAATCAAACAGAATTCTCTTCTGACGGTATAAGGATATCACATTTACGTGTTAAAATACTTTTCTCCTGCCCTGCAGGCTTTACTGTAACCTTGATTCAAGAGATTATACGTTAGAGTGCCAACTGATTCCGCAGCGCTGTACAATACAAATCAAGAGGTGGATGCTGGCCGATACTCGTACATTACTCCAGCACACCATGCTGCGGAAAGGAGACTGACAGACGCAAGAGCAAGCTTTTTATGCGCTTCCGAGTTATGCTTACTGGATGAAAAGATTAAACCTCCCCACGCTATCACGCCGCTGCACAGGATGGACACAGAGCAGCAGAAACTAGCCTGAAACCGTCAGCCATGTCTACATGTGTGGCTCCGTACATCTCCTATCTTGGCAGCTTGGGGCGTCCACGGATGGCAGTCGGGTAACTGGGATGGTGAGGGTGTAGATAGAATGATTGTCAGCTGTGCAGCAACTAGCGTTTACGGGGAAGCACCATTACCCAGTCACAAATGGACCACAGGAGACATAGGACAGGAGAAGCTGTTTCAGCTGACGTCTCGTCCAAGCCAGGGGACAGCAACCGTACGCCCTCCAAATGCTTTGAACTAGATATCCCATGAGTCTTTACCTAATGACTGGCTGAGCATTATGGGAGATGCAGTTCTGTGGGAAGATATTATGATGTAGAGCTGAAATAGTGTTACACAGAAAAGCCTAAAGAATGACCATATGATCACCAGAGACAAACCTCCATACTCCAATAAAAATCCACTACACAATGAGCGTATCTCATTTCCCTGCAATTTGTGTCTAAGGCATAGCGGCGCCCTGTGCAAGAGCACCGTGTGTGGTCGGTGTGAAAGGAAGGGGCTCTCATAGCTTGATCCTAATCACTTGTTCCCCGAAGACATACCTGCTAGATCCCAGGTCTATCAAGGACTGAGCCTTATGCATGGTGGAGGGTGTACCGCCGCTTCCACCGAATCCTCCACCCATCAGTCTAAAGGAGCTGTTATGAGGCAGTGCTGAAAAGAGACAAATGACATCAATGCACGAACATCCATATACTGACAGGAGAAACGCACAGAGGCAACGAGCCGGACTTTAGCGGCCTAGAAAACATGTGTGTGTGTCGTCCCCCCCCCCAGGGAATATACAGTATATAAAGTGGAAATCATTCCCGTATTAAAAAGGGACACTCTCCACTCAACCTGACCACTTCACCGTTATGAAGTGGTCAGGATGTGAGCGCTTCCTCTTTTTCCCCCTCCTCTCAGCTCCCCAGATCTGGAGATACTACTGGGTGAAGTGGAGACGTTTTCTCCACCCCACCAGCAGCAGGGAGTTTTCAATTTCCTGGCTACCGGTCACCAGATCGGTCACTGAGCATGCCGACGTCACCCTCTCCGAGGCCAATCACTGTAGCGAGCGGTCTCAGAGAGGCAGACGATGGATCAGATCAGGGGTCAAGTCCTAAATAAAGAACTGTGGGAACTCGCCAAGATTTCTGTCCGTCAAATAGCAATTATCTTCTCGCACGTAACACACACTCACATCTGATATATTCATGTGTATACAAGGAATTTAGCAAAAACATATGATAAATCATATACTTATTGTGAATTAACAGGAAAGATACAATTGATCACCTGAATACAAGCCGTGTAGTGTGTGCGACCAATGGGAACTCCGTTCCCTCTGCAAAATTAGTGCAGGAACTCCGTTCCCACGTCTTCCCCCTGGATCAGATCTGTGAATGCGCACACAGCTCCGTTCCATCTCTCTGTGCAGGAGCTAAGGAGCTTGCATTGTGTGGTGTGCAGGAGCACAAATTGCGTAGACAAGCTTCAGGGACTCCTGATTTTGGGAGTCCCGGAGCTGAAGAGGAGCAGCGCGCGGCGAGGGACAAAATGTGAGTAAAATCACCAAAGAATAAAACAATGGGACAGAATCTGTCAACAGCAGCTGACCAATTACTTAAGGGCAAAAAAAGGGAACGCTGGTTTTTAATAGAGTGTCCCTTTAATGTACGAATCAAATGACATTTATTTTTTACTATGTATATTTATTTATAAAGTATTTTACCAGGAAGGATACATTGAGATTAAAATACACATAGGGGACGCTTACTTGAAGACAAAGGCACAGCAGAGAAAGACGACATAAGAGAGGACGATCCGTTTGGCAATGTGGACGATGACCCGAGAGAAGGCACAAAAGAGCCAGACATAGGCAGGGGTGGCATTGAGCTGATGGAGGTGAAGGTGGTAGTTGGCGCCAGTGGTAGCAGCGTGGGCATAGGCTGTGGCATGGAGGGTGGCATGGACAGGTTTGGCATACTTCCCATCCCTAAGCAGAAACCAAACAAGAATAACGTTAATGAAAACAGTAAGGCATACAGAGAATAAAAAACCAAGAACAATGAACAAAACAATCAGAAAATGCAAAAAAAAAAAAAAAAAGGATATATTAACAGCGGCCGAGCCTGGCTAATATCTCCTGAAATACTAACTGGCAAAACCAAGAGAATCTGATGACGGGCACCCCTTTATTAAAACATGATTATTTACAATGGGATATGGAGCACCTCAGGCCCCCCCAGGCATTCCAGATTTCAGAATCCGGGAGAACCTGGTGTATGAGAAAATTGAGATGGTGTCAGGAGAGCCGCAATCCCTATCATGCCGCAGCCACTAGCGTACACACACGCTGGGAGCGCTGTGCATCGGTTATGCTGCAGACATGATACACAGAGTCAGCGTGTCTCCGAGCAAACGGTCAAACACAGGGCCTGCCCAGAGGCTCCTAGAGCGTGCCACAGTCTTCTGTAGAGCTCGGGAGCCGGGTTCTCGATCGCCAGCATACATTGTACAGCGCTGAGGAATATGTTGGGGCTTTATAAATAACTAGGTGGAAAGCCTGCCCAGAGGGCAGTCTATTGTTAAGTGAAGCAGCTCACGTGGGTCTATTTGCCCCCTGGCTCATGTGGGTCTATTTGCACCCCCGGCTCACGTGGGTCTATTTGCCCTGGCTCACGTGGGTCTATTTGCCCCCCTGGCTCACGTGGGTCTATTTGCCCCCCTGGCTCACGTGGGTCTATTTGCCCCCCGGCTCACGTGGGTCTATTTGCCCCCCGGCTCACGTGGGTCTATTTGCCCCCCCGGCTCACGTGGGTCTATTTGCCCCCCCGGCTCACGTGGGTCTATTTGCCCCCCCGGCTCACGTGGGTCTATTTGCCTCCCCAGCTCACGTGGGTCTATTTGGCCCCCCCAGCTCACGTGGGTCTATTTGGCCCCCCAGCTCACGTGGGTCTATTTGGCCCCCCAGCTCACGTGGGTCTATTTGCCACCCCCAGCTCACGTGGGTCTATTTGCCCCCAGCTCACGTGGGTCTATTTGCCCCCCCAGCTCACGTGGGTCTATTTCCCCAGCTCACGTGGGTCTATTTCCCCCCCCAGCTCACGTGGGTCTATTTGCCCCCACTGCTCACGTGGGTCTATTTGCCTCCCCAGCTCACGTGGGTCTATTTGCCCCCCCAGCTCACGTGGGTCTATTTGCCCCCCCAGCTCACGTGGGTCTATTTGCCCCCCCAGCTCACGTGGGTCTATTTGCCCCCCCAGCTCACGTGGGTCTATTTGCCCCCCCAGCTCACGTGGGTCTATTTGCCCCCCCAGCTCACGTGGGTCTATTTGCCCCCCCAGCTCACGTGGGTCTATTTGGCCAGGAGAACAGGACGCGCACGCAGCAGCCGGGTAGAGACTGCGCGCGCATCCTGGTCTACTGGATGCGCGCGCAGCAGCCGGGTAGAGGCTGCGCGCGCATCCTGGTCTACTGGATGCGCGCGCCAGCCTCTACCCGGCTGCTGTGTGCGCATCCTGGTCTACTGGATGCACGCGCAGCCTCTACCCGGCTGCTGTGTGCGCATCCTGTAACCGCCGCAGCGGATGTATGCGCGCGTGGCAGCGGATGTATGCGCGCGTGGCAGCGGATGTATGCGCGCGTGGCAGCGGATGTATGCGCGCGTGGCAGCGGATGTATGCGCGCGTGGCAGCGGATGTATGCGCGCGTGGCAGCGGATGTATGCGCGCGTGCAGCGGATGTATGCGCGCGCCGGCAGCGGATGTATGCGCGCGTGGCAGCGGATGTATGCGCGCGTGGCAGCGGATGTATGCGCGCGTGGCAGCCGGGTAGACGCTGCGAGCGTGTCCAGCTCTACAGGATGTGCGCGCAGCCTCTACCGGGCTGCTGCGTGCACATCTTGTAACCGTCGTGGCACGCGCACAGCCGGCGCGTGCCTCGGTGGTTGCATGCGCACGCAGCCAACCGCCGCTGGTTGCGCGCACATGCGCAGTACAGGCTTGGCGACGGACACGCCAAGCCTTACTGTATTATAGTATAGATTGTGACAGATATACACAGAAATAGTATAGCAGTTAAGCTAGGCCATACCGTAGCGAGAGGACATCAAGGCGAGAAGATTGGGGGCTGCTTCATGGAGAGAGGGAGTATGGTCGGCAGATTCTGACCCTGGAGCTTGAGCTTGATGAGTTTCATTGCGATGGAGAATTCCTGCTGGTCCATTTTTCCATCCTTGTTCAAGTCTGAAAGTGACCTATAGGAACACAGAGATTCTAAGAGCTGGAAACCAATCGGGAGAATCTGAAAACACATTCATCTGGTTATTCACAAAACACCGAAAGGCTTTTCACTTCAACGATTCCATTTCGCCGAAACTACGGTGAATTCACCATTCCCCGAGGGGCCTCTGGAGTCGCCGAAGCCCCACGAAAAAAAAAAAAAATGGAGAATATCACCGAAGTCGCCTTGGTGAAATCCATCGAACTGCAAAAAAAATAATAAAAAAAAATCCAAAACTACCCCCCAAAAATGAAACTCCCTTATTCTCCTAATTGATGTTTAAACCAATAAAATTGTCTGAAAATGTGTGTAATTAATAAAAAAAAAAAAAATTAATTTTTTTACAAAAGTCTGTTACAGAATATAAAAAAAGGCTTTTTAAAAAATAAAGGGAAACAAAAATCGTCAAAAAAAATCAAAAAAGGTGTTTTAAAAAATAAAACTTTTTGCTGAAAATGAGAAGAAATGCTTTTAACCCCTTTACTGCTGAACCATTTCACCGCTGTGTGCTGAGCTCTTTTTTACCGTTTTTGCTCATCATGTTTAAACGCGATTTGAAGCCACATTTTATTAAATGACCCAGACATATTATATATCCTTTTTTTCACCAGACTCGGCAGATTCGTATTATATCATTATTATGTGTATACGTCATGTCCTGCCTGTATATAACAACAAAAAATGCAATAAGAATTGAATTTCCATTAACATTTCAATTATCTACAGCAGTGGTTAACCAGCGCGGTCCTCAGATCCCCCTAACAGGTCAGGTTTACAAGATATCTCAAGCACAGCACAGGTGGTCTGATTTGCTGCTCAGTGATTGCAATAGGATTGCAAAATTTCAATCTACTACAGCGTTTTTTTCACATTTTATTGTCTGAGCCTTTGAGGTTATACATATTCTGTGGGGTACGCTTGTTAAAAAGATCGGAAAATGGAAACCTGTTAAATTTCTGAGAAATTATCCAATTCTTATTAAAATGGGGGGGGACCCGAAATTTTTCAATCAACATTATATTTGAAAAGTGAACAATATCGCTGCATTAATAAATAAAATAAAAAATATGAAAAGGATTATTATTATTTATCCATAAATTATTTACAAGTAACCTGGTCATGTTTAGCACCATTGGAAAGGTCATGCTCTGGCATTTTCAATGATCCCAAACAAGACCATCTAGCTGCCACTGATTGGTAGATAGGAGTGTTTTTTGGACCCCGCCCCCCCCTATCTCCACCATAGGGATTTCCATAGAAAATCCCTTGGCAGCTAGGGGTTAGTTCCTTAACTGACATCATTGCGCCCATGCACGATGACGACACAGGGCGGGGGAAGCCCTGGAGGCTTGGCAGACCTCTAAGATGTCACATCCAAGACTGGCACCTAGGAGATTAAAGAGAGGCATCGCTGGAAAGGTCAGACTGTGACCTTTTCAGCGATCGGGAGGAAGAAGGGTCAGTGACTTCAGTGCGCCGGGAGGGACGGTCTGACCTCAAGAAAGTCAGATCGCCCTGGGACTCTTTCCCTGGCGCATGAGGTCTCCCCTTTCGCTGCGGCGACCCCATGATGTGTGGGGGATGTCCTCCGCACACTGCGTAAGGACCCAAGAACGTCCCCCACATGTCACTTGCAGTGAAAGTGTTAAAAATATATATAAATTACTTTTTTTACAGATAAACCTATGGGATTTGCCCATTTAAACCTGTCGAACTGAAACACCAAACATCAGGGCATTTTGCTGTCACTTCGGTGTTCTGTGAATAGATTATTACTTCTCTATGGAACAATTTCGCGGCTGCTGCTGCCGCCGAACCCCACCATATTTTGCCATCAATTTACTTGTATTTGGCGAAATGACTGTTTAGTTAATGGACAAGCTGCCACGAAATTGCACCGTATGGTGAAATGCACTGTTTGGTGCAATTCGGTGCTTATTGAAAAACCCCTTACGTCACGCTGTCCTCACTCCTGATGAAGCTGGATGCACCAGCGAAACACGTAGAGTTCGATATATATGGTTTTATTTTAAATTTACAACCTATGTAAGCTTGAAACTTTGATACTTTTTGGCAGGCTTGGTCCAGTGTAAGAGCTGTCATGCATTTGTTTTTAGATCCAATTTTTGGAGGTTTGGAGTGTGCCTGATATGTAGGCAGTTCTCTTTATTGCAGCAGGAAATTGCCTGTTTGAAGTCTGAGATTTGTAAATGATCTGTTAGACAAACTCAGGCTATGACTGTTACAAAACCACTGCCACAGAGGCCTCCTAGGAGCGGCAGATGGACTACTGTAGGATCTGGTAGACTTAGAATTGTGGATAGAAGGCATGTCCCACAGTCTGTGTCTCTTCTTAATTCTTTTGAGGCACTTTCAGAGTGTAGTGGTAAGACGGAAGTGGCTCAGACACCATAGTTGAGGAACCACCATCCACTATGCCTAAGGTATGCAGCACTGAAACCAAGGACAAAAATGAAACGGTGGGACTTGATAGAAGGCAATTGTTGCTGGGTGATTCTATCATAAGAGGTGTTGAGCTGGAGAGTAGTTGTTTGGGGAGATGTCTTCCTGGGGCTACTGCTCGTAGAGACAAGAGACGTATTCTCAATATTGTCAAACAAGCAAAGCAACAAGGGGAAGTGGATGTTCTAGTCCATCTAGGGACAAATGACTTGGCTAGCAATGAGGTTTCTGAGATTAAGGAAGATGTTTGTGTTCTTGTAGGTGAAATACAGCAGATTGCGTCCACTGTGTCATTCTCTGAAGTTTTGCCTGTCCATAACATTCACGATAGGCAGATGCGCAATAGGGAATTCAATTTGTGGCTTCGGGAATGGTGTCGGGAGCAAGGATTTGGCTTTGTGTCCCATGATAGCTCTAATTGGAGCAGAAAGGAACTGTATAAAAAAGATGGTTTGCATCTTACTCATAGGGGAACATATGTTCTCAGTGAGAAGTTCAAAGGTTTCACAAAGGAATATTTAAACTAGAAGGGGGGGACAAAAGGGTAAAAAACAATCTGCCCGATTGTCCCCCAAAACTAAATCGGAGGGTGCAAGCAACATGCGAGGTAAAAAACGACAAGCTCAGAGTCGTGTCTATAAATGCTCGCAGTTTAGTCAATAAAATCAATGAACTGGAGGCAATGATGGCAGCTGAAAAAGTAGATTTAGTGGTGGTTACTGAGACATGGTTCAGTGAGAAAAATAACTGTGACATAACAATACCGGGGTACTCTTTATATAGAAAAGACAGAGAAGGTAGGAAAGGAGGAGGAGTGGCCCTGTATGTGAAAAACAACATAAAAACGAACCAAATAAAAAAGTGAGCGAGGTGAACATAGAGTCAGTTTGGGTTACGCTAACATTTGGCAATCATACAGTAGCTCGTGTAGGTGTGATCTATAGACCCCCTGGACAAGTAGAAGAGCTAGATAATCTGCTGCTTGAGGAAATAGCCAAAATGGCAATGAAGGGGGAAGTTATTATCATGGGGACTTTAATCTTCCTGATGTGAACTGGAAAACCAAAATAGCTGGGTGCACCAGGAGTACAAATATTCTAAACTCCCTACTGGGATTATCTCTAACACAAGTAGTTGAGGAGCCGACCCGTAAAGAGGCCATATTGGATTTAATACTCACAAATGGAGGTTTGGTATCGGACGTTGTTGTAGGTGAAAATTTGGGATCTAGTGATCACCAGTCAGTGTGGTTTAATATAAGAACAGGGATGGAGCCGCACCACACAAAAACAAAAGTTTTAGACTTTAAAAAAACAGATTTTTCTAAAATGAGATTTTGTGTGAAGGAGTCATTATCAGACTGGAGGCGTTTAAAGGGAGTCCAGGAGAAATGGGATTATTTAAAGGAAGCATTATTGAAGGCCACAGGAAATTGCATTCGGCTTGTTAGCAAAAACAAAAAAGGGAAGAAACCACTGTGGTACTCTGCAGAAGTGGCCAAAATAGTGAATAACAAAAAGATAGCATTCAATAATTATAAAAAAACTCAGAGTGAAGAAGATAGGCAAACCTATAAGATTAGGCAGAAAGAGGCAAAGCAATTTATAAGAGCTTCCAAAGCACACGCAGAAGAGAAAATAGCTCAGTCAGTAAAAAAGGGGGACAAAACATTTTTTAGATACATAAACGAGAAGAAAAGTAAAACAAGGATTAGTTAGATTAAAAACAAAGGAAGGAAGGTATGTAGAAGAGGATAAAAGTCTCGCTGACTGCCTCAATGAATATTTTTGTTGAGTCTTTGCAGAAGAAAAGGAAGGAAAGGGACCTCAGTTAGGAGAGAACACTAAAGATACATTTACATATATACATATAGAGGAGGAGGTTCTACAGCAGCTGTCTAAAGTAAAGACAAATAAGTCAATGGGGCCTGATGGGATCCACCCTAAATTATTAAAAGAGCTCAGTGATGTAATAGCAAAACCGTTAACAGATTTATTTAACCAATCCTTGTTAACGGGAGTCGTCCCAGAAGACTGGAAATTAGCAAATGTTGTGCCCATTTACAAGAAGGGTAGTAGGGAGGAATCAGGGAACTATAGGCCAGTTAGTCTTACGACAGTAGTGGGGAAATTAATGGAAACCATGTTAAAGGAAAGGATTGTTGAACATCTAAAAACACATAGATTACAGGATCAGAAACAACATGGGTTTACCGCAGGGAGATCATGCCAAACTAATCTTATTGATTTTTTTGATTGGGTAACAAAAATAATAGACACAGGTGGTGCAGTAGACATTGCTTATTTAGATTTCAGTAAGGCTTTTGATACTGTTCCGCATAGAAGGCTTATCAATAAATTGCAATCTTTGAGCTTGGATTCCAATATTGTTGAATGGATTAGGCAGTGGCTGAGTGACAGACAACAGAGGGTTGTGGTAAATGGAGTTTATTCGGCGCAAGGTCTTGTTACCAGTGGGGTACCTCAGGGGTCAGTACTTGGACCCATTCTATTTAATATTTTTATTAGTGATATTGCAGAAGGTATTAATGGAAAAGTATGTCTTTTTGCTGATGACACAAAGATTTGCAACAGGGTTGACGTTCCTGGAGGGATCAGCCAAATGACAAATGATTTAGGTAAACTAAAAAAATGGTCGGAGCTGTGGCAATTGAGTTTTAATGTGGATAAGTGCAAGATAATGCACCTGGGACGTAAAAACCCAAGGGCTGAATATAGAATATTTGATACAGTCCTAACCTCAACATCTGAGGGTTGGGATTTAGGGGTCATTATTTCAGAGGATCTAAGGGTAAGTAGTCAATGTAATAGAGCAGCAGGAAATGCTAGCAGAATGCTTGGTTGTGTAGGGAGAGGTATTAGCAGTAGGAAAAGGGAAGTGCTCATGCCACTGTACAGAGCACTGGTGAGACCTCACTTGGAGTACTGTGTGCAGTACTGGAGACCGTATCTCCAGAAGGATATAGACACCTTAGAGAGAGTTCAGAGAAGGGCTACTAAAATGGTGTACGGCTTGAAGGAGAAAAGTTACCAGGAAAGGCTTAATGATCTTAACATGTACAGCTTGGAAAAAGACGAGACAGAGGAGATATGATAGAAACATTTAAATACGTAAAGGGAATCCACAAGGTAGAGGAAGGGAGTATATTTAAAAGGAAACAAAGTAGCAAAACAAGAGGACATAGTCTTAGATTAGAGGGGCAAAGGTTTAAAAGTAACATCAGGAAGCATTATTTTACTGAGAGGGTGGTGGATACATGGAACAGTCTTCCAGTAGAAGTGGTAGAGGTCAAAACAGTGATTGAATTTAAGCAGGCATGGGATAGACATAAGGCTATCCTAAACAAAAGATAAATCCAGGTAAAGTATCCATGTAATTGGGCAGACTAGATGGGCCGAAAGGTTCTTATCTGCCGATATTTTTCTATGTTTCTATATGCGGGTGCAAAATGATACGGCTCCTTTCAATAGGTGTTACAGAGTCAGTTTAGCTAAAAAGTGGTGCGGCCAATTAACCATTTAACGTCCGTTTAACATCAAGCCTGGCTGCGAAAGGGTTAATAAAAAAAAATTAATAAAAAGAAACAATCTAGCCACCATGAGCACTTTAACGCATTTAAATAAGATCTAAACGAGGAGTTAGCAACCTACAGATGTTTGGCCCTACATTTCCCATGATGCTCAGCCAACCTATTTGGTGGCCGATCATCATGGGAGGTGTAGTTCCAAAACAACTGGGAGGCCAAGGTTGCTGACCCCTGAACTAAATGGTCGAAACATTGACGAGTCCATCTGATCGTGCGGTAAATAATCTGTGAATCCTGTGTTTTGAAGAACAAACGATGCAAATCTGTCTCTGCATAATCCAGTCATTGCGAACCAGTAACACACAGAGGTTTGTGCACAATGTTTTTTTTATGCTCCATCAGGCTAAAAGGCCTACGGAGTGTCCTATAACAATAAAAAGGTCACAACTCACCATATTTGAGCTAGAACGGCTGGCGCTAGGCCCGACTGTAAGAAGAAGCTTCGTGCTTGATCACCTGTAGTTAAAACGGAGAGAAAAAGCAATCGTCATTGACGTAGATCCAGGCCTAGAAGCTGAGGGTGTGTACAGTATTTCACATATAAAGTCACCGAGCAGCTGCCGCATGTTCAAACACAAAAAAATGCTTTATATATAACCGATGGCTAACCTCGCCACTGCATGTGTTAGTGACCTCCATTCAGCAAGATACTCCGCTCGCCTCTACTCTGGGATATACAGTGTTAATTTCTTGAAAGTAACAGATCACATAATTGTTAGGCAGCACAGCTTTTCCTGCACTGCTGTACAATATAAAGTGGATATAAAGCGCAGAAGAAACCAGAGGTGCAGATGGTTCAGCTCTAATTATTAAGCCCAGCTGCATGCACATTATTATTAAGGGGACACTCTGGGCCCAGGATCTCATACTGATGCCCCCCCCCCAATGTTTCTGAACTACATCTCCCATGATTCTCTGGCCATCTACTGCATTCAAAGAATTCTGGGAATTTTAGGCAATAAACACCTAGGGGGCCGGAGTTTGAGATCCCTGCTCTCCTCGTCTATCCAGTGCTTCAAGAAGTCTCTGAAAACACATTACATTATAGAAGCCTATCGGATCACCCCATGATTACCCCCATACATTTCTTGCTCCGTCTTCCCACACGCACCCGCTACTTCACATACTCTATTTACCCTCACCTAGTGTGTCACCTGTCTCCTCTTAGAGTGTAAGCTCTCAAGCAGGATTCTCTCTCCTACCGTTCTCTGTGGTTAACGTGTATGTATATATGTTGTTCTGTTTCTCCCATTGTACAGCGCTGAGGAACTTGTTGGTGCTTTATAAATACTTGTAACTGCTCTAGGTACTGTGACCATTCAGTGCAGATTGAGCCATACAGGGTTATTCAAAGAGATCCGAATGGCTGCCAAAAGGTAACCGAATGCTGAAAATCAGCGTTCAGTTACCTTTCCTGGCCATTCGGCTATCCAGAGAGCAGGCAGTTCGCCAAATCCTGGCGAATTGCCTGCACATACGGTGCCTGTTCGAGGGCAGTGAAATCCCCATGAAAAGCACTGCTTCGGCTATTCATAGAACAAAAAACAGCAGTGAAAGGTTCCCGAAATGCCCTGCCATTCGGTGGTTTCATTCGACAGGTTTCTTCAGGCGAATCCCATAGGCTTCAATGTTAAAAATATTCCTGTTTTAATTCAATATCTAATAAACCGTTCATTATAAAATTCTGCAGTAAAGAGTCTCTTTATTTATAGATTTTTTAGGATATTTTAAGCACTTTTCAGGATTTTTTTGCAAAAAAATGTAAATGTTTTTTTCTCTTTCCTGTAACAGCCCTATCATTCATTGATTATTATCATTCATTGGATCATATGTAAATTCCAGACATTTTCGTTCAGTAGTTTCTTTGCAAACAGCGTTTCACTTTTCAAACATTGAAGCGTACTGTTTTTTTTTTACTCCATTCGTCTGCGGTGTCGGGTTTTCCGGTGGCTGCTCTGCGTTCGGATTGGCTCCTGCTCGGGTTTCTCTGGCGTGTTCGGCGGGGTTAATCCAGATGTTTTTGCGGGTTTCTGTGTGCACTCGGTTTTGTTTTGTGGTGAGTGTTCGGCAGGATTTTGGCGGCTTATCCCTGCACTACGACGGCCCTGTGGTGCTTGCTGAATACACCACAGGGTCGCCGAAATGGAATTGCCAAATTGCGCCGAATTGAAGAGAACAAAAAGTCAATGAACGTGCGGTGACTTTTTCGATTCTCTTTGAATAACCATGATAGTGACTGATCTGAGCGTGCTTCCCCCTCTGGGTGCTAATTTACCCCTCTTTGGTTGGACCTAACCCACCACACTCAAAGTCAAGGTTGCCGGGCACCGATCTGGCCTTGTGGAATAGGACAGGAAGCAGGCAGCTTTCCTAACGTATTTCCAGTCAGTGGCTTTCCATGAGATCGCATCGAGAGCCGCTGGATCATCTGGTCCCTCCCTCGAGGAGCCTCATCTCCTTAACATTGAAAACGACCTTAAGTGCTGGTTAATCCCGATACACTGGCACGTTTTAAACATTACCCGCCTAGCACGGAGGCACTCGGCACTTGCCAAAAACTCACAGCATCACACACCGATTCCACGCACAAACATCCAACTGTGGCGACACTGGAGTCCAATTACGAGACATCAGACCTGTCACCTCTGTCATGGTGAGGATACAGAGTATCTCCTTTACTGGGTTTTCCTGCAACTGTATCCTCATGCCCCACCTCGATATTTCCCCCTACTCTTTTCCTTTCTTCGTGTCTCCTGTTCATGCTTTATGTTTTGTTCTTTTGCTGCTTTTTCCTGTCTGTTGTACGCCTCACGGTGTATGCTCATTTCCTGGGAGGAAGGCCTACCGACTCTTACCACGGCTTTCTGGTGCACACGCGGCAATGTTTTGTACTTTGACTTCGATGTACAGTCGTGAGGAACCCTCGTTTATTTTGGGCACTATTTTATGTGTTTTCTTTTTCTGATAAACGATTAACGGGGGGGGGGGAATGAATAAAAATGAAGGTTTTTAGAATTATCAGTATTATGCTTCATTTATAAAGCGGCAGCATATGCCACAGCGCTGTATTTTTTTTTTATTGTGATATGGCATTATTTTGTTTGTTTTGAAAATAACCGTCAGATAATATTCTGCTATAAACAAAGATCAGCGTCGCCGATTGTGCTGAATGCAGGATCTGTCAGGCCTGCTTTTTGGGGAAGCACAACGTCGATGACAGATGCTTAATATCTGCCAAGACGTTTCCGAACAGATAAGCGGAATGAGTTAAAGTCAGCAGGAAAACGGGTCACGGGAGATATTCTCTTCAATTCGGTGTGATTTGGCGATCCCATTTCGGCCACCCTGCGGTGTATTCAGCAAACACCACAGGGCCGTCGCAACGCAGGGAAAAGCCGCCGCAAACCGGCTGAACACTCACCGCAAAACCCAGGCGAATGCACACCGAAACCCACAAAAACATCTGGATTAACCCTGCTGGAGAAACCCGAGCAGCCTTCGATCACAGCGCAGAGCAGCCGCCGGAAAAACCCGACACAGCAGACGAATGGAGTGAACAAAAAAAAAAAAAAACAGTACGCTTGACTGTTTGAAAAGTGAAACGCTGTTTGCAAAGAAACTACTGAGTGAAAATGTCTGAAATTTACAGATAAGATCCAATGAATGATAATAAAAAGGCTGTTCCAGAAAAAACGATTAAAAAAAAACCAAACAGAAAAAACTTTTCCCAAAAAAATCCAGAAAAATGCTTAAAAAAATCCTAAGAAATCTATAAATAAAGAGACTTTTTGCCGCAGAATAAAATAATGAATGGTTGATTAGATATTGGATTAAAACGGGAATATTTTTAACATTGAAGCCTATGGGATTCGCCTGAATATACCTGTCGCATGAAAACACCGAATGGCAGGGCAATTCCGCAACTTTTCTCAGCTGGTTTTTGTTCTCTGAATAGATGAAGCATTGCTTCTCTATGGGGAATTCACTGCCCTCGAACAGGCACCGTATGTGCAGGCAATTCGCCAGGATTTGGCAAACTGCCTGCTCTCTGAATAGCCGAATGGCCAGGAAAGTTAACCGGACGCTGAATTTCACTGTTCAGTTACCTTTTCGGCCACAATTCGGAGCTCTTTGAATAACCCTGATAGATCCCAAGCCAGACGTGTTTAGAGAGAAGCCGGCCAAATATAAAAGGGGTTATTCAAAGACCGGCCAAACCATTCTGCTGGGCCAAAGCTGCTGACCCCTGCACTAATGGGTCGCTTCAATAAGCGCCCAACTTGGCCCCGAATTTCACCGTTCGTTGCAATTTCGTGACAGTTCGTCAATTCAGAAAGCTCTCAATTCACCAAATACAGGAGAATGGACTCAAAATACGCTGCAGTTCGGTGATCTTTGGCGACAGTGAAATTCCCCATAGAGATGTAATGGTTAATCTATTCAGGGAACGCCGGACTGCGCCGAAGCGTCATTGAAACACCCAGATTTTTGGTGCTTCAGTTTGATAGGATTCAAATGTAGAAAAGTAATATTTAATTAAGAACGTTTATGCTTTTCATTTTCAGGAAAAAAGCCTTTTTTTATATATAACACTTTTTTGTATTTTTTTGATGGAATGTTTGTCTGTCGATATTTTTTTTTAAAAGGCGTTTTTAAATTCCGTAACAGACCTTTATTATTTCTTATAAACCTTTTTATATTAACCTATAACCGTTTCCCGCTGCGCAACGTACCATGCCATCCGCGAGGCGGGTGGGCCTGGAAGACGCGGGGCGTACTGGTTCGCCCTGCAGACTTCAATGGGTCGCCCCGGCGCCTCCCTGCAGCCGGCACGCCGAATCAGAGGCCTACGGAGGTATCTGTTGGAGAGGGGTACCAGTACGCTTCCCCGGCGTTAACCCCCTCCCGATGGGTGACATCCACCCATTGTTAAGGGCGTGATACATTTTTATTGGTTTAAACACCTATTAGGGAAGGGATGTCCAAACTCCGGCCCCCCAGATGTCCATGAACTACAACTCCCATGCTTCTCCATCCATCGAATGCAGTCAGAGATTTCTGGGAGTTGTAGTTCAGGAACATCTGGGGGGCCGGAGTTTGGAGATCCCTGGGAATAGGAGAGTTCATATTTTTTTATTAGCAGGTCGGTGGAATTCGCCAAGGCCACTCCGGCGCTCTTCGGTGACGTTCTCCAACTTTCTTTTGGTGCCTCGGCGACTCCATCTTCAGTGAGTAGTGAATTCACCGAAATGTTGACAAAATGGAATCACCGAACTGCGCTTAAGTGAAAAGTACTGAAAATTTCGGTGCCTAGTGAACAGACCCTTAACCCTTTCACTGCTGAAGACGTTTGGGGAACGTCCTCATTGACGCCTAAGTAAAGATAGGGGGTTCCTTTGAACCGATAGACTGTTTTCAGCTAGCAGGGTCATGTTTGGTATCATTAGAAAGGCCAGAGCATGGCCTTTCCAATGATACCAAACAGGACCATGTTTAAAGTGAAGAAAAAAATAACAATAACAATAAAAAAAGGAAAAATTAGTTTTTTTAAGACGTGAAATGGCTCAGCAGTGAAGGGGTTAAGATTTGCCGGCGTGCAGTGCTATTAAACGGTATCTCAGCCATTAGTGGATATTTGATTATTCCACATGCCTGGTTACTAAACAGCAGGTTTTTATTGGCCCATCGATTTGCCGGGCCCTGCTGCGGCTTACCATGGGGCCATTATACCATTCATTACATTGTGGTTTCTCTCGGTGTACGCCGGCATGTACAGAGGTCACACACATACCCACCACGTCGTTTCCTCCTCTTGCTTGAGACGGGTTTTCTGGGTAATGATTGACAGAAATGTTCTATGTTCTTTCCTTTTTTTTTAAAACAGGATCTCGAGTTAATTTGTAACTTCTCGGCTAATATTCCGTTCACATACACCGGGTGACCGGCATCTGCCGACACCAATACCAGGGGCCCCCTTCATGCATAAAACACAGAGCCCGGAGAATCTGCTGACTGGGTGAAAAGCCATGAGCGAGCCAGCGCCGGCGGATACAGAGGCGGGTGGATGGGATCATATACAGAGGCGGGTTGATGGGATCATATACAGAGGCGGGTGGATGGGATCGTAGCGTTGCTGCGGTGTATTGATGATTAAATAAAGCATTGCTGGTTGAAGCCTCGATGTCGCAATGTGGTCCTGCAGCCCTAAACATACGTCTGATGGGGATTTAAATAAAGCAATCATATTCCTGTGTACTGTCTCCACCATGTACAACGCCGCCGCCGCGTGTTGAGCAAGAGCTCCACCATGGCGGCCAGGTAAGGTGGGTCACTGGTACCAGCGGTTTAGTAGAACATGAGAATAAACACATGTCTCCAGCACAAACAGAAGATATCATTATGACCTTGGAATGCGGAGCCTGTGCCAAATATACACTGTGTATTTATCTCCTTGGCCAGCTCCCCTGATCCGCAGGAGGCGTGTGCCGATAACATCTGAGCGCGGCTTCCCATCATCGGCATGGCGGCTCTGGTTATCAGTTACAGCAGCGTGAGGCGTGGAGACCTGCTGCACGTCCCCTATTCAGGAGTGACAGTCCTGTTTTTATGCCCTTTTAGGCTAGGGTCAGACTAACGCATTTTTCACGTTGTCCGTGAAAAAGTGCGTTCGAACGAATGGACGTATTTTTTCACGGAATACGCGATAGTGGTCATACGATGCAGTTTCATCCGTGATTTTGTACGGATCATCAATAAAACACTTTTTGCGTCTGGATGTTATGTTGGCCGGACATTAGCAGCGTCTGACATCTCCCAATCACGCAAACACGCCGCTAGCGGACACAGCGCACTCTGTACGTCAGTATTAGTGGTTTCACGTTCTCGAAAAAATGCGTTTGTTTGCCGCTTGCGTTGCGCGGCCGCACTTTTGTGCGACCGTACTTCGTATATTGGCCGTCATTGCCCGGCATCTGCTGCTAGCACGGCCGTGATTAAGTGCGGCTGCACGCGCGTTCGCACTGCCTCAGTCTGACCCTAGCCTTAACGAACATACTCTAAGGGTTATTCAAACTTGCCACCAAATTGCACCGAACGGTGAATGTCACCATACGGTGCAATTTCGCGGCAGTTTGTCTATTCAGAAAGCTGTCAATTCGCCAAATAGTGGTGAAGTGACAGAGAAATTCAGTGCAATTTGCCTCACATGGTCACAATCCGGTGATCTTCGGCGGCCGTGAAATCCCCCATAGAGAGATAATAGTTAATCTATTCAGAGAGAACGCCGAATTGCACCGAAAAGTTGGCGAAATGCCCAGATTTTCGTTGGTTCAGTTCGACAGGTTTAAACAGGCAAATCCCATAGGATTCAATGTAAAACAAATATTTGTGTTTTTATAATTTTTTTATTGAACCTTTTATTCTTTTCATTTGCAGCAAAGGGTTTATATTTTTAGATTTTTTTTTAAATTTTTATTATTTATTTATTTTTAGGTATTTTCATGGATTTTTCAGCAAAATTTTAGCTTTCCGTTTCTTCCATGCCATTTTTATAAAAATTCTGTAACAGACAGTTTCATTACTTTTTATAGCACCGTTTTAATTATTTCTATGCATTTTTTTGTTTTAAACGCCTTCTTTAAAATTGCAGCGTCACAGGGTTTTTTTTTTTTTTTCACCAGTTCGGCGGCTGACCGGCTTTTTTCAGCAAATCCCGTTCGGTGCACTTCACGGACCATGCGACGAATACTGAATTCACCGAAGGGTCGGCGACTTGAAAATACCGAACGAGAGCACCGAAATTTCGGTGCTTCCTGAATAACCCCTTCGGTCTTTGAAATGGATCCAGAGTGTGCGGGTGTATAACAGAGCTGCAGAGCAAGGAAACGCCCAGCAGTGAGCCGCTAGACTGGAATAAATGTTAGAAATCTCTCTTTGTGTAAATACATACTTTGCTCTTGTTCTAAATGACATTATTTTTTACATGAAAGACTCGGATAGGTCATTTAATGACTAACCTCTGACCTCACCTCCTGCAAAATTATCTAAAATGCAAGCGCCCCTCTCTCAACCATCTGAAACATTGAGGGCCCGGTCTTCAAATCAGCAGCCCGCCAGCCATGGTCCTCCAAATGTTTTGGAACTACATCTCCCATGATGTTCAGCCACTCATTAAGTTAGCTGAGCGTCATGGGATATGTTGTTCCAAGACATCTGGAGGTCAGAGTTTCTGCCCCATGCTTTAAACCAGGGGGTCAGCGACCGTGGCTCTTTAGTTTTTTGAAGCTGCAATTCCCATGATGCTCAGCCAACCTAACGAGTGTCTAAGCATCATGGGAGATGCAGTCTGAAAACATCTGGAGGGCCACGGTTCCTGACCCACAGCATAAGAGATATTAACATCCTTTTTTCCTCCCTTTCCGAAATGGGACAGAACATTAGTTCTCACTCACAGACCCCCTCTAAGGGACCGCAGACCCGCTCTCTAAGGGACCGCAGACCCGCTCTCTAAGGGACCGCAGACCCGCTCTCTAAGGGACCGCAGACCCGCTCTCTAAGGACCGCAGACCCGCTCTCTAAGGGACCGCAGACCCGCTCTCTAAGGGACCGCAGACCCGCTCTCTAAGGGACCGCAGACCCGCTCTCTAAGGGACCGCAGACCCGCTCTCTAAGGGACCGCAGACCCGCTCTCTAAGGGACCGCAGACCCGCTCTCTAAGGGACCGCAGACCCGCTCTCTAAGGACCGCAGACCCGCTCTCTCAGGGACCGCAGACCCGCTCTCTCAGGGACCGCAGACCCGCTCTCAGGGACCGCAGACCCGCTCTCAGGGACCGCAGACCCGCTCTCAGGGACCGCAGACCCGCTCTCAGGGACTTGGTAATGAGTGATGTCAGACCGACCAGAGATAAAACTAGAGGAGGAATATGCGCAAGGAACATAAAATAACGCATACCACATCCTCCCGATCGATTTCAAGAACATCTAAAAATAATTCTTGACTCCATAAAGAGGAAGCTTAAAACGGCTCAAGACCAGCCGAACTCGAAACCAATTCCTCCCTGTACTCGTCGGCAAAGTGGAAATATTTCTGTATTGTATCATTGTGGGGAATATTTAAAAAAAAAAAAAAAAAAGGGATTTATGGTCAAAAATAAGAGCAAAAAAGCCACATACCTATATGCTCTGACATTATCCACAGATTCCAAGCACAGGGCCGCTACCACCATAAAATGAAATGTCCTTATTGTGTTTATTTGATGTTGCTGATATCTTACATGTGTTTGTTTTTCTCTTGTATGTTTTAGTTAAGAAAATATTTGCCTCTATATGTGTCACTGGGTGCATCCATTGTGTGATATTTTCCTCTATATGTGTCACTGGGCGCATCCATTGTGTGATATTTCCTCTATATGTGTCACTGGGCGCATCCATTGTGTGATATTTTCCTCTATATGTGTCACTGGGTGCATCCATTGTGTCATATTTTCCTCTATGTGTCACTGGGTGCATCCATTGTGTGATATTTCCTCTATATGTGTCACTGGGCGCATCCATTGTGTGATATTTTGTGTAAACTGCCCCCCACCCCGTATCTTTCCATCACTTGCTCCTCACTGTGTGGCTTTGGCCATAGAATGGAGTGAATGGATCAGATCTCCAAAAAAGGATTGCATTGCATGGTATGCAAAGAACATCACCAGAGGGTTGGAATAGAAGTCTATAAAAGCCAAATATCAGACCTAATCTCTAAGGTAGCATAGACAACACAATCAGCCCCCTGCAGCCCATATCTAAACATTAACTTCTCCACCCCATTGCCTCTTCACTACTGTTTTATCCTACACCACAGCTGTGAAGAAAAACATTTGCTCAGATTTTGGTAAATGTTGCATCATGGGAAAAACACTCACAATGGAAACAGGAGATAAGAAACCCTAAACTTTATTTTTCCTTTTAACATGCAATTAATTCATGGAAAAAAGATGAAAAAACAGCAGCATGTATTCTATAAGGTTCTATAACGTGCTTTTGTTTGTAATAGAAAGATAGAAAAATGTCGGCAGATAAGAACCTTTCGGCCCATCTAGTCTGTCCAATTAATGCGCACGTAATCTAGTTACAGCTTATGTACGTGGTGGTGTCCCTTTAAGCATGTATCTCTAACCTACCTTCAGTGGCACGATCTAGTCGAGGGAATATTTATCAATGAGGCGGGTGGGAACGTTAAACTTTACACCAAAATTGCAGACTTTGAAACCATTTCCAATTCCCGTTATTCCCTCAACTCGCCTAAATAAAGTGATTCTCTGGAAATGTACCCTTTATAGCAGGGGTCAGCACCCGTGGCCCCCCAGGTGTAATGGAACTACAAGTCCTATGATGCTCTACTATTCATTAGATAGGCAAAGCCTCATGGGAAATGTAGTTCCAAAAGAGCTGCAGCGCCCAGATTGCTCACCCCTGCTTTAATACAAGAATCGAGACGTCTCTTTGCAGAGAGTATCTATCCGTGCATCCCGCCTGCTACTCCACGGCAGCAAACTGCAATCATTGTGTGCATTGTGTAACCCTGGGCTGCGATACAGGGGATTGTGCTGTTGCCAACGGAGTAATTATTGTTAAATGTAAATATGTAACCACGCAGCGCATTCATTTTTTAAATACCCCAAGGGGTGACAGCTGAGCTGTGCGCGTCTCTCTCTCGCAGTCTTTTTGGTAAGTAACCCCTGTGCGTGTCGTTTCGAGACGGCAGAAAATATTTCGGAGTAAAGCGAGCATTTCCTGATGAAGGTTAAGACTCACCGGTTATGAGGCCGCCGGGAGCGGGGTTCAGGCTGGCAAACTGCTTGTCGTGTTTGGCCCTTTCTTCGGCCGTGATGGCCCACATGTTCGGCCCGCCTGCAAGCAAAGCATCGGAGACAGGTTTAAAATCGTGTTTTTGGAAGGGATTGCCGTGCCTGACCGCACTACATCCTCCCCAACAGGAAGCGCAGACGCGCACGGCTGTAATTACAGCAACCGGGTCCGGCTGAGCACAATTGCGACAAACAGGCTGTCGCCGTCAGTAAAGAGGTTTGCCTGAGCTCGGCGGCAAAACAGATTGTGAGCTCTCTGCCACCGTTACAATAAGACAGCAACATTGTAACGCAAGGCTCGGCACATCCAGGGGTCAGGGAGCCACAGGATCCAAGTATGTTGTGCCTGGATCATTACTTTGAGGGATATTTTATACAAGAATATATATATATATATATATATATATATATATATATATATATATATATATGCCTGGCTCTGAAAAACTTGTAAAAGACCTGCTCCCCTCGTTCTGGTAAACTGAAACATTATCGCGAGACAATAACCCTGAACGACTCCCCGTCACCGACCTCTTTATCAGGGGCTCGAGTCGCAATATTTGTAAATACCAGCAAGATGATGCCGCTGGTATCAGTTTGTGGAGACAAGCACAGCCCTGTGTGAAGCATGAAACAATCAGGGTTATTCAGAGAGATGTGAAAACCAGGAGAATTGCCAGGAGAATGAACAAATAGGTGAAACTCTGGAGAACTTTTGAAGAAGTGAAAATTCTAGGTCAAAATAGCTGATTTGGAAAGTGAGATAAATGGGAGAATTTTTCTGGTTTGGCTATTGTGACCTAGAATTTTCACTTCTCCAGCAGTTCTCCAGAGTTTCACCTTTCTCTGAATAACCCTCAGGGTTATTCAAAGAGAATCGAAAATTCACCGCACGTTCAGTGACTTCTCGTTCTCCTCAATTCGGTGTGATTTGGTGATCCCATTTCAGCAACCCTGTGGTGTATTCAGCAAGCACCACAGGGCCGTCGTAATGCAGGGAAAAGCCGAAGACCTGCCGGACACTCACCACAAAACCCAGGCGAACGCACACCGAAACCCGCAAAAACATCTGGATTAACCTGCCGAACATGCCGAAAAAACCCGAGCAGGAGCCGATCACACGCAGAGCAGCCACCGGAAAAACCCGACACCGCAGACGAATGGAGTGAAAAAAATAAAACCGTACGCTTGAATGTTTGAAAAGTGAAATGCTGTTTGCAAAGAAACTACAGAACGAAAATGTCTGAAATTTACATATAAAATCCAATGAATGATAATAAAAAGGGCTGTTTCAGAAAAAAAAATGATAAAAAAAAACTTTTTACTGCAGAATAAAATAATAAACGGTTTATTAGATATTGAATAAAAACGGGAATATTTTTAGCATTGAAGCCTATGGGATTCGCCTGAATAAACCTATCGAATGAAACCACCGAACGGCAGGGCAATTCGGCAACTTTTCACTGCTGGTTTGTGTTCTCTGAATAGCCGAAGCATTGCTTCTCTATGGGGATTTCACTGCCCTCGAACAGGCACCGACCAGGCACCGTATGTGCAGGCAATTCGCCAGGATTTGGCGAATTGCCTGCTCTCTGAATAGCCGAATGGCCAGGATAGGTAACCTTTCAGCCCCAATTTGGATCTCTTTGAATAATCCTGCCTGTGTATGTCTTTCCAGGGATCTGCTTCACGCGGCCAGAGGAGGTGGCACTGGCCGCGTGGCAATGGTGGGACTAGAAGCAACAAGTATAGATGGGGGGGGGGGGGGTTTATTTAAGCATTGAATGATTTAGCACCAGGATCTGAAAGTCAGAATAGCAGCTCAAGCCGCTAATCTGAAGGCAAAATAGAGCCTGTAGTTTGTTCCTAGGTTTCCAGCCGTCCATGCCCCTGAAAAACATACTGGTCAACCAAACGCCCTTAATGTCTCCTGTGATCATGGCCCTTAATGGACAGCCATGGCGGAAGAAGCTGGCATGAACGTTAAACCTACTTTTCTGAGAATGGCTTAATTTATAGATATATCTAAGGCTTTTAATGGATTTTTAAAGAGTGCCTCCCTCAAACTATACTGTTTTATATAGAAAAGAAAACATACACCTTTAGTAGAAATGTCAAAATCTGCATTAAGATTTGTGTGGAATAATGGGAAATAAATAGTAGCCACGTATCATTCTAGGAGTTTGCGGATACCGGGGTTTATCAGACACCTTTAGAATGGTGCAAAAAGTGTAACAAATTAAAAGGAACGCTCTACACATCCTAAACACGTTAGATTTTTTCTCCCTCCCCTCCCAGTCTGGCTGAATTGGTAGAAAACATTAGGTGAAGTGGAGGAGTTTCCTCCACCCCACCCAGCGTCACCAGCAGCAGGGGAATTTGAATTTCCTTGCTGTCGGTCACTAGTGACGTCAGCATGCAGGGAGCGTCGTGCCAATGTCACCGTCTCGCCTTAGCGATCGGTCTCAGAGAGGCCGCGATGGGTTGCAGTTGCCAATGCGAGCAGCTCGGACGCATCGGCCCTACCAAACCCTGCGTACGTAAAGTTCACAAGTCGTGTTGCGGTGCGCAATTTGTGTTTCCTACGCAATGCAAGGAGCACAGGAAGCGCAAATCCTGCAGAAAAGACTCAGACAGGGTTATTCAAAGAGAATCGAAAAGTCACCGCACGTTCGGTGACTTTTCATTCTCTTCAATTCGGTGCGATTTGGCGATCCCATTTCGGCGACCCTGCGGTGTATTCAGCAAGCACCACAGGGCCGTCGTAGTGCAGGGAAAAGCCGCCGCAAACCCGCCGAACCCTCACCGCAAAATCCGACAAACGCACACCGAAACACGCAAAAACATCTGGATTAACCCCGCCAAACACGCTGGAGAAACCCAAGCAGCCGCTGATCACAGCGCAGAGCAGCCGCCGGAAAAACCTGACACCGCAGACGAATGGAGTGAAAAATAAAAAAAATAAAAAAGTTGGCTTGAATGTTTGAAAAGTGAAATGCTGTTTGCAAAGAAACTACTGAACGAAAATGTCTGGAATTTACATATAAGGTCCAATGAATGATAATAAAAAGGGCTGTTACAGAAAAAAGAAAAAAAACACAAAAAAAAAATGTTTGCAAAAAAATCCCGAAAAATGCCTAAAAGATCCTTAAACAATCTATAAATAAAGAGACTCGTTACTGCAGAATAAAATAATCAACGGTTTATTAGATATGGAATTAAAAATAGGACTATTTTTAACATTGAAGCCTATGGGATTCACCTGAATAAACCTGTCGAATGAAACCACTGAACAGCAGGGCATTTCGGCAACTTTTCACTGTTGGTTTGTGTTCTCTGAATAGACGAAGCATTGCTTCTCTATGGGGATTTCACTGCCCTCGAACAGGCACCGTATGTGCAGGCAATTCACCAGGATTTGGCGAACTGCCTGCTCTCTGAATAGCCGAATGGCCAAGAAAGGTAACCGAACGCTGATTTTCACTGTCCGGTTCCCTTTCGGCCCCAATTCGGATCTCTTTGAATAACACAGAGACTTCCGGCTTCGGGGGTCCCTGAGCAGAAGAGAAGGAGCAGAGAATGGGCAAAAAGGGGAGTAAAATCATCGGAAAATAGGAATAAATAAATAAAAAACAATTATTTAAGGGTAAAATAAGGACGGTCTACGTTTTCAGTGGATGTTCCTTTAAAATATTGTTGCGCTGTGCTACGTTTCTTGTATATTTGTATGTGGTTTGGAGACATCACACAGCTGTGTGTTACACATATCGACAGTTACTGTGTATTAAGAATCGCACACGATCACAAACCGCCGCTAAAAGACTGCACCAACCCCTGGGCTTTTCTTCTTTTCTTTTAGAAGCTTAATGGCGTGTGGTTTGCTAAACAAAGCTGGCGCGCCATCTAGAAAAGCCGAAATACACAGCGGAGAGAACACAGAAATAGAGAGATGATTTAAGAAGGAACATACACCCCCCCCCCCAAAAAAAAATTTGTTTCTGGGCTAAAAAACCCTAATCTAAGTATAAAGAAAGAATAAACCCATCAAGATGGAAATGTACATTCTTTTAAAAGGGACAGAGGAGTCACGGGGAAAGTGCCAGCATTTACCAATGTTTCAACAGCGAGAAATGCAGACGCTTCACAAAAGAAATATCCAAACAGCTGCAGGAGAAGCTTCACTGTGAAGCGTTTCCTTCCACCGTTTGGATCTTCCTCTGGTAAAGTGCTGGTGCTTTCTTACCGTTACAACATTGGGAAACACCGGCGCTGGTTGATCAGCCCCCTGAAAGTTTGAGTGCATGGTAGCACTCCAGGGGGGCACGAGCATTCTTCAGTAGCCGTGCAATGTGTATCTCTTGCACACGTTGACAAATTGTTGGAGGGTGCAGGAGACAGACGGACGTACCTAACCGTGTGGGATCCATGATGGAGGGTGCTGTACATTTAAAACTTTGTGTCTCCTCCTGATTCCCAGGAAAACCCATCGATGGGATTCGTCATCCAAGCACTGACAGGAAGCTTCTGCGTTTCCACATCGTGTGTCTCTCCTGCTTGTACTCTGGCCAAAAATCATACGCTGACATCTCACACAATGCTCCCGACTCCCAATGTCAGCGTTTACAGACAATTGTGTCGAGCCTGAGTCCACTCTAACAGCGAACAAAATCCCATCCGTACATTGTGCTGGACGAACGCCAAGGAATGTATAGATTTTATTTAAAGGAACACTCTTATCATGGAACCAGATCCCTTATTTGTTTTCCCCCCTATGCGTTTACTTAAAATGGATTATTCCACTCTCCCTGTCTAACTCACATAGTTTGTTCCAGACCCATTTCCTGCAAGCTGCCAATCCCGCAGTCTACCATAGAGGCATGCGAGTAAAGATCCTTTTCTGTACCGGGTGATTGCATCCTGTTGTTACCATCCCCCCATAACAAGGCGCACCAGAGAAGCCCTCTCTATCCACACCCCCCCATAACAAGGTCGTTGGCTGGCGAGCTTAGTCTTATAATGACCATTAATAAGAAACCAAACCTCTAATTGTGTTTTGTTTCGCACGGTATAAGCGCAGATGACATCTTTTCCTTTGTTATGTTTCACACCTGAGAAGCCCTCTCTATCCACGTCCCCCATAACAAGCTACACCAGAGAAGCCCTCTCTATCCACGTCCCCCCATAACAAGGTACACCAGAGAAGCCCTCTCTATCCACGTCCCCCCCATAACAAGGTACACCAGAGAAGCCCTCTCTATCCACGTCCCCCCATAACAAGGTGCAAAAGAGAAGCCCTCTCTATCCACGTCCCCCCCATAACAAGCTACACCAGAGAAGCCCTCTCTATCCACGTCCCCCCACAACAAGCTACACCAGAGAAGCCCTCTCTATCCACGTCCCCCATAACAAGGTGCACCAGAGAAGCCCGCTCTATCCACGTCCCCCCACAACAAGCTACACCAGAGAAGCCCTCTCTATCCACGTCCCCCCACAACAAGCTACACCAGAGAAGCCCTCTCTATCCACGTCCCCCCATAACAAGGTGCACCAGAGAAGCCCTCTCTATCCACGTCCCCCCATAACAAGGTACACCTGAGAAGCCCTCTCTATCCACGTCCCCCATAACAAGGTGCACCAGAGAAGCCCTCTCTATCCACGTCCCCCATAACAAGGTGCACCAGAGAAGCCCTCTCTATCCACGTCCCCCCATAACAAGCTACTCCAGAGAAGCCCTCTCTATCCACATCCCCCCATAACAAGGTGCACCAGAGAAGCCCTCTCTATCCACATCCCCCCATAACAAGGTACACCTGAGAAGCCCTCTCTATCCACGTCCCCCATAACAAGGTGCACCAGAGAAGCCCTCTCTATCCACGTCCCCCCATAACAAGCTACTCCAGAGAAGCCCTCTCTATCCACATCCCCCCATAACAAGGTGCACCAGAGAAGCCCTCTCTATCCACATCCCCCCATAACAAGGTACACCTGAGAAGCCCTCTCTATCCACGTCCCCCATAACAAGGTGCACCAGAGAAGCCCTCTCTATCCACGTCCCCCCACAACAAGCTACACCAGAGAAGCCCTCTCTATCCACGTCCCCCCACAACAAGCTACACCAGAGAAGCCCTCTCTATCCACGTCCCCCCATAACAAGGTGCACCAGAGAAGCCCTCTCTATCCACGTCCCCCATAACAAGGTACACCTGAGAAGCCCTCTCTATCCACGTCCCCCATAACAAGGTGCACCAGAGAAGCCCTCTCTATCCACGTCCCCCATAACAAGGTGCACCAGAGAAGCCCTCTCTATCCACGTCCCCCCATAACAAGCTACTCCAGAGAAGCCCTCTCTATCCACATCCCCCCATAACAAGGTGCACCAGAGAAGCCCTCTCTATCCACATCCCCCCATAACAAGGTACACCTGAGAAGCCCTCTCTATCCACGTCCCCCCATAACAAGGTGCACCAGAGAAGCCCTCTCTATCCACGTCCCCCATAACAAGCTACTCCAGAGAAGCCCTCTCTATCCACATCCCCCCATAACAAGGTGCACCAGAGAAGCCCTCTCTATCCACATCCCCCCATAACAAGGTACACCTGAGAAGCCTCTCTATCCACGTCCCCCATAACAAGGTGCACCAGAGAAGCCCTCTCTATCCACGTCCCCCATAACAAGCTACTCCAGAGAAGCCCTCTCTATCCACATCCCCCCATAACAAGGTACACCTGAGAAGCCCTCTCCATCCACGTCCCCCAATAACAAGGTACACCAGAGAAGCCCTCTCCATCCACGTCCCCCCATAACAAGGTACACCAGAGAAGCTCTCTCTATCCACGTCCCCCATAACTAGCTACACCAGAGATGCCCTCTCTATCCACGTCCACCCCATAACAAGGTACACCTGAGAAGCCCTCTCTATCCACGTCCACCCATAACAAGATACAGAGAAGCCCTCTCTATCCATGTCCACCCATAACAAGGTACACCAGAGAAGCCCTCTCCATCCACGTCCCCCCATAACAAGGTACACCAGAGAAGCCCTCTCTATCCACGTCCCCCATAACTAGCTACACCAGAGATGCCCTCTCTATCCACGTCCCCCCCATAACAAGGTACACCTGAGAAGCCCTCTCTATCCACGTCCCCCCATAACAAGGTACACCTGAGAAGCCCTCTCTATCCACGTCCCCCCATAACAAGGTACACCTGAGAAGCCCTCTCTATCCACATCCTCCATAATAAGGTACACCTGAGAAGCCCTCTCTATCCACGTCCCCCATAACAAGCTACACCAGAGAAGCCCTCTCTATCCACGTCCCCCCACAACAAGCTACACCAGAGAAGCCCTCTCTATCCACGTCCCCCATAACAAGGTGCACCAGAGAAGCCCTCTCTATCCACGTCCCCCCACAACAAGCTACACCAGAGAAGCCCTCTCTATCCACGTCCCCCCACAACAAGCTACACCAGAGAAGCCCTCTCTATCCACGTCCCCCATAACAAGGTGCACCAGAGAAGCCCTCTCTATCCACGTCCCCCCATAACAAGGTACACCTGAGAAGCCCTCTCTATCCACGTCCCCCCACAACAAGGTGCACCAGAGAAGCCCTCTCTATCCACGTCCCCCCATAACAAGGTGCACCAGAGAAGCCCTCTCTATCCACGTCCCCCCATAACAAGCTACTCCAGAGAAGCCCTCTCTATCCACATCCCCCATAACAAGGTGCACCAGAGAAGCCCTCTCTATCCACATCCCCCATAACAAGGTACACCTGAGAAGCCCTCTCTATCCACGTCCCCCCATAACAAGGTGCACCAGAGAAGCCCTCTCTATCCACGTCCCCCCATAACAAGCTACTCCAGAGAAGCCCTCTCTATCCACATCCCCCCATAACAAGGTACACCTGAGAAGCCCTCTCTATCCACGTCTACCCATAACAAGGTACACCTGAGAAGCCCTCTCTATCCACGTCCACCCATAACAAGATACAGAGAAGCCCTCTCTATCCATGTCCACCCATAACAAGGTACACCTGAGAAGCCCTCTCCATCCACGTCCCCCAATAACAAGGTACACCAGAGAAGCCCTCTCCATCCACGTCCCCCCATAACAATGTACACCAGAGAAGCCCTCTCTATCCACGTCCCCCATAACTAGCTACACCAGAGATGCCCTCTCTATCCACGTCCCCCCATAACAAGGTACACCTGAGAAGCCCTCTCTATCCACGTCCCCCCATAACAAGGTACACCTGAGAAGCCCTCTCTATCCACGTCCCCCCATAACAAGGTACACCTGAGAAGCCCTCTCTATCCACATCCTCCATAATAAGGTACACCTGAGAAGCCCTCTCTATCCACGTCCCCCATAACAAGGTGCACCTGAGAAGCCCTCTCTATCCACGTCCCCCCATAACAAGCTACACCAGAGAAGCCCTCTCTATCCACGTCCCCCATAACAAGCTACACCAGAGAAGCCCTCTCTATCCACGTCCCCCATAACAAGCTACACCAGAAAAGCCCTCTCTATCCACATCCCCCCATAACAAGGTACACCTGAGAAGCCCTCTCTATCCACGTCTATCCATAACAAGGTACACCTGAGAAGCCCTCTCTATCCACGTCCACCCATAACAAGGTACAACAGAGAAGCCCTCTCTATCCACGTCCCCCATAACAAGCTACACCAGAGAAGCCCTCTCTATCCACGTCCCCCATAACAAGCTACACCAGAAAAGCCCTCTCTATCCACATCCCCCCATAACAAGGTACACCAGAGAAGTCCTCTCTATCCACGTCCCTCCATAACAAGGTACACCTGAGAAGCCCTCTCTATCCACGTCCACCCATAACAAGGTACACCTGAGAAGCCCTCTCTATCCACGTCCACCCATAACAAGGTACACCTGAGAAGCCCTCTCTATCCACGTCCACCCATAACAAGGTACACCTGAGAAGCCCGCTCTATCCACGTCCCCCATAACAAGGTACACCTGAGAAGCCCGCTCTATCCACGTCCCCCATAACAAGGTACACCTGAGAAGCCCTCTCTATCCACGTCCCCCCATAACAAGGTACACCTGAGAAGCCCTCCATCTATAAAGTCACCTTTTATTTGCTGTTACTTTCCCAATAAAGTGAAGAAAATACTAAAGACTGTGTGTGCTTTTAAAGGGGGATGAGCTAAGCTTTCTGACTTCAATCCACTTCTGCATGTGACATGCTCTCCTCACATATGACCCTGGGGTTCCAGAATAACTCTACTGAAAAACAGAGTTTCTCTTTTGCCCTTAAATAATTGGGCAGCGGCTGCTGACAGCAAAAACAGGGGTGGGGGGGAGCTGGAAGAAGGGGGGGGGGATGTTACTGCAGGGGGGGGGCTGGGATTCCAACCAAGATTGGTGCTCTCAATGCGGGAAGGCTTTGATCCCGTTGGATAGGGCTGGTATCTGAAGTACTCCAAGACCAGGAAGCCTGATCTGAGGGATCCCTGAGCTGAGGGTCTGGGCAGGGCTAGGCCCCTGCATTTGGATAGCTGACACAGCCCTCAGAGTGCAGGGAGCTAAGAGCAGCGAGACCACTCAGACAAGATTGACAGATCACACTGTGCAGAGAGTCCCTTTAAACGCTTTGTGAACCTTTTTGTTTTTAATTTGTGGACCATTCTTCTGCCCTTTAAGTAGATATTTTGAGCTGCACATCATGAATTAAAGGAGAGGAATAAATAAGGAATCCGTAAAGAATAGGTTACATTTCGAATAAATAAACTTTCTCTGATGGTGAAACTGAAGCCTATGTGAATGTGGCATCAAAACGGGCGTGCAGAGCGATTTCTGGAGCATGTGCTCTGTACGAGTGCGGCAGATCAGCATTTATGCGCTCGCAAAAAAGCCCAGCTGTAAGACAATTATAAGAAAAATATATACATCTTGCTTAGAGAGTGAACTTTGTGTGTGCCGCGTCACGGAGCATGTTAAGGTACGTGGGCGCGCACTCACCATTCACGGCCGTGGGAAAGAGCGGCACTATGTTCTGCAGCATGTCTCGTTAGCTCCGGCCCATCTGCAAAGACAACACACAGACATGGTCTTGTTAGTAAAGATGGCAGGACGGGTCCCGCCGGGCATGGCCCCCTGCCACTCTAAGAGAATGCCGCATTGTGTTGGGAAAACAATAGCATGGCTGACAGCGTACACACACACACACACACCACACACACACACACACTGTCTAGGCAGAGAGAGCTAACCGGTGTGTGATGCGGGTCAGCTAATGCCAAGGGATGTGCTGGCGCCAAACCATAAAGACGGCTTAGCTGACCGGGCACCATGCCATGCTGCACCCAGGACCAGAGCTGCACATGTGCTTGGAAAGCGCCAATTAATCACCATTGTGCAACAGCAACTTTTTAACCATACACTACATACAAAATAAACTAAGGAGAGGGGGGGGGGTTAAAACAATAGATATATATGTATATATATATACACACACACACTGCCTGGCAAAAAAAATAAAAAGTAATCACTAGGAATTAACTAAGCTAATAAGTGCTTCCATTGGATAGTTACTGCAGTGATTAATAGGTTTCAGCATGAAATGAGGTCATGTGACTCCCTGAATGGGCAGGTTTCTCAGTCAGTGGGTTTTTTTCTCCCCTGATGGCACAGCGGGCATATTCAAAGATGGCAATGTCAGGATACATCGGGCTCAAATTGTGCGAGAGTGGTTCAGGGAGCACGAGACGTCATTTTCACACATGGATTGGCCACCGCACAGTCCAGACCTTAACCCCATTGAGGTTAATCTTTGGGATAATGTGCTGGAGAAGACTTTACGCAGCGCTGCGACTCTCCCATCATCAATACAAGATCTTGGACACAAATTAATGCCACTCTAGACGCAACATCGCATGAGCTTATCGAAACGATGCCGCGGCGAATGCGTGCCGCAATCACAGCAAAAGGCGACACAACCAAATATTACAGCGTGTGAGTATTTTTGTCCAGGCAGTGTGTGTATAGGATTATATGTAGTTTTGTGTAACGGTACCACATTGGGTTGATGGGTTCCAGTAGGTTAGCATGCCACCCCAGCGACTCCATCTCATATCTGTAAGGTTATACGGGCAGTTTCATATTTCAAACACATTACTTCATTCTGCATGTGATTGGAATACGTTTATTGTGTTTATCGCCCAGCGACACCATTGACTGCCCTGAAACCCCCATTCTTAGCCCCAGAGTTCTGGGGAGGGGGGGGGGAAAATAAAAAAAAAATGTAATTAAAAAAAACACAAAAAAAAAACACACTAATAAAAATAAATAAAAAAATGATAATAAAAGACAAACAAAAAGAAAAACCCACTTTTCATGCTGTTGCTGACAATATGACAAGCCTGAGGCGCGTTCAATACCTCAGCCGCTGCAAGTGCTAAGTTAGCAACTTGCCACTGAACGCCGTTCTGCCGCTCAGCACTGCTAACTTAGCACTTGCAGCGACTCGGAGAGATGCTGCGAGTAGCTGAGTGTGACGTAGTAAAGATGGCCGCCGCCATGAAGCAAGTTATTATCCAGTACGGCAATGTTCATTTCGAGGTGTTTGTTGACCAAAGCACCAAATATTTATTGGAAAATGGTAACTATTTACATTTAAGTGGTAATATAAAAAGAAATGGAACTGTAATAGTCAAATTTATATCCCCCCCCCCCCGATAGGTTTTTCCCCTATGCAGAGGCGCTCAGCTCTGCTAAAAATTAATTTGAAGCTGGCAGCAGCACTATATACCCATGTGTGTGAGCTGGGGGCAATTTTTCAATATGAGCTGGCGGCATCGTCAGCCATTTTTGCTTCAAAATTCACATCCAAAGCGTTCAATGACACTGCTGCAGCAAACTGAATTGCTGCGCTGCATCAATTCAGCAGCTGCTGAGGTATTGAACGCGGCTCAGGCCTGTCAGCAAATGTCAGCTGCAGCGTTACTGGGAACACCAATCAAACGTGGCAAATTTCAGCATTAAAAAAGGTAATAAGCCTCTAGTACAAAAAGAAAAAAAAAATTAAAATATGTATATGCAAGTAAAATAAATAAACTACAGACATTCAAGATATACGATATTCCCACTTTCAGCACAGGTATCTGAATCAAGGGGCTATTTAAAAAAAGAGACAAATCAGCAACCGAACGGTGAATTTCACAGCAATTCAACTATTCAGAAAGCTGGCAATTCGCCAAATATTGGCGAATCAAAAGTGAAATATGACGAAATATGGCGAAAGTTTAATCCCCCATAGGGAAGCATTGGTTAATTGATTCAGAGACACCAAACAGCAGAGAAATGTCAGTGAAATGCTCTGATTTTTGGTGCTTTCGTTCGACAGCTGTAAACAGGCGAACCCCATAGGTTTCAATAGGGGCAGAAAAAAGAAAAATAAATATCACAGGGTTGGCAAACTGAGCTCGGCGAATGAGTGAGAGCGGTGAAATTTTGGTGCTCTCCCTTTACAAATTATATCCAAAACTGAAAAATGGGGGAGCTTAATGTTTTTTTCCACCTAAAATGATTAGATATAAAATCTGTATTTATGATAAAAAGCTGCATCTGTCCTTTATAGAGCGGTATATAACAAGTGGGGGTGCACCAAGTAAGCTAGTGGCAAATCACAGGTGCTTATATCTCAAAAATGCTCGGTGGTCCTTAAAGGGTTAATCGGCGCTGTATACCGCCCGTGGAAGTGGGTGTTAATACACAGCATAATGATGAATACTGCCAGGCAGAACCAACCCAAATCCATACACGCGGCCACGATCCCTGTGAAGACTTATGGGGAACGGCAATTTGGAGACGCAGACTGTAATTATGTGCGTCACAGTAACGAGCAGGCCGGTCAGACGACAAAAAAAGGGAAGAACCGTCCCGGTTTAGTCCTTTGTGTTGGAGTCATACTCTCCTGTGGTTTAGCAGTGACACTGCTTCTCGAGATCACCCACGGGAGGCGGAAATCAACGAGTATGTGTAGGAATGCTGCGGAGCCTCTTGGCACGAACACACAGGGTTATTCAAAGAGAATCGAAAAGTCACCGCCCGTTCGGTGACTTTTCGTTCTCTTCAATTTGGTGCGATTTGGTGATCCCATTTCGGCGACCCTGCGGTGTATTCAGCTAGCACCACAGGGCCGTCGTAGTGCAGGGAAAAGCCGCCGCAAACCCGACAAACGCTCACCAGAAAACCCGGCGAACGCACACTGAAACCCGAAAAAACATCTGGATTAACCCCGCCGAACACGCCGGAGAAACCCGAGCAGCCGCCAATCACAACGCAGAGCAGCTGCTGGAAAAACCCGACACTGCAGACGAATGGAGTGAAAAAAAACCCACAAAAAAACAGTACGCTTGAATGTTTGAAAAGTGAAACGCTGTTTGCAAAGAAACTACTGAGCGAAAATGTCTGAAATTTACATATAAGATCCAATGAATGATAATAAAAAGGGCTGTTACAGAAAAAAACGATGTAAAAAAATAAACCGGAAATTTTTTTTGCAAAATCCCGAAAAATGCCTAAAAGATCCTAAAAAAAAATTGTATAACTAAAGAGACTTTTTGCTGCAGAATATTGTAATCAACAGTTTATGATATATATTGAATTAAAACGGGAATATTTTTAACATTGAAGCCTATGGGATTCGCCTGAATAAACCTGTCGAATTAAACCACTGAATGGCAGGGCATTTCGGCAACTTTTCACTGCTGGTTTTTGTTCTCTGAATAGACGAAGCATTGCTTCTCTATGGGGATTTCACTGCCCTCGAACAGGCACCGAACAGGCACCGTATGTGCAGGCAATTCGCCAACATTTGGCGAACTGCCTGCTCCCTGAATAGCCAAATGGCCAGGAAAGGTAACCGTACGCTGATTTTCACTGTTCGGTTCCCTTTCGGCCACATTTCAGAGCTCTTTGAATAACCCTGATAGTCTTCCTTTTTTATTTTTTCTCCTCCTTTCTGTAGAAAACATTTGAGGATTACTCACTTGCCGGCCGGCCGGCGCGGCCACATTAATACACAAAAGCTTTTTAATAAAAAAAATATATAGTGCATTGGTTTTACAGCTGAGCTTTCTGCTGTCCTGTCTTTTCACTCTGTAACCAGATATCGATACGCCATCAGAAACTCCCACTCCCTTACTGTGAATAGATGTGATAAAGGAGCAGAAAGCGGAGTCTGCAGGATGCTGACTAAATGGGATTAGATTTTTGTAGGCAGAAAACGAAGCGCTTGGTTTCAATTGCTAAAATGCTTCTTTTACCAGACTGGATTTATTACGGTAAACGCTTTACTCTGTAACCAGATATCTATCCTCTAGCACATGGATCTCAAACTCCGGGCCCCGCAGATGTTCCTGAACCACAACTGCCATGATCCTCGTACCATCCTTTGCATTCAAAGAATTCTGGGAAATGTAGGCCATCAACATGTGAGGGCCAGAGTCAGAGATCCCTGCTCTAGACCCTGCACAGAACAGCAGAAACTACCAATTCCTACTGTGAACGGGAGTGATGAGGAGCAGAAAGTGGTGTCGGTGGGATGCTGAAGAAATAGGATTAGCTTCTTGTTGGCAGAAAATGAAGCCGTACGTTTCGGTTGCTAAAACGCTTCATTTACCAGCCTGGATTTTCTCAGATAAACTTTATAAACACTAGTCTGTCTTTCTACAGAGACATTATTTGGCGCAGAGTGAGGAAAGCGGTGGATTCGCTATAGAGAAGAAAGAAAAAAAAACCCCGTCATGCCTAGCCCTTGTAACCCTATTCTTCGATGAAGGACACACTGTGGTCCATGCCCACCACAAAGCCAATTTCTGTCATGTGATGCCCATGATGCCAATGCCTCGAAGACGTGTTTAATACAGAGGCAGGAAAGATGTGCCTTGTAGCTCTAATCGCCACAGCAATCTTCTCAATGCCAACTCGTCATGTATGGTGCCCACCGTCACATGTTTATAACTGGCATTATGTGGCGAACAGGCGGCATAGAACCTGCCGAGACAGTATGTACTGTCACAAATGAGACTTGTATGGCTTGCTTTAAAAAAGAGTGTCACAGGAGGTCCTCTCCTCAACACAACGCCAATTACTCACACGCCATGCCCATGATACCAGCTGTCTAGCGGGTGATACAGGAGAGCTGGGAGGGATAGCATTACAAGATACATATTGACACGCCGGAGCCTGTTAACAATGTATTTCATGAAGGATTCACAGTCATATCCTCTACTTATATTCCAAGTTGTCCCACGCATTTTACGCCGCTTGGAATGGCAAAACAAGTGCAACCAAAATATCTCCGAGCGCCAACATGCCAGGCAAAATGCGTAAAACAATTCACAGGAGAAAAAAAATAATAAAAAAATTCATAGACAGAGTTTAATATTTATCCCATTTACACAATGACAGATCTCCGAGCGGCACCGCAGGCACCGGATGGCGATTAGGGCCTTACATATATATATATATTTAATGGCATATGTCACTTCTGACAGCTGGGAGATCACTACGGAGAGGTTTCCACTTAGAGATTCAGCTTTTATTTTCTACGCCGCGACAATATACAAGGAGTTAAGCACCAAACATAAAAAAAAAAAAAAAGCTGATTAAAAACCCATCAGATACAGCGCATTACATCCCGGGGGGGGGGGGAAAGAACCTTCTATGCTGCCAATTCCTTACCAATAAAGAAAAGGAGGAGGGGGGTATATATAATATTTACGTAATAATAGATGTATATAATATTTCAGGTGTGTAGGATTTTTTCTCTTTTATGTACATTTTTTCTTACTGATAAAGGGGGATATAGATATATACACACACATTTTTCCCTTTATCAGTGAGAACTTAAGAGAACACTCAATGCTGAAAACAGCCGCCCCCCCCCCACCCCCCGCTTTAATTCCCTTACGATCATGCTATCGTAAAGGGTTTAATCACATAAATTTTAGATTATTTTAACCCAAAGGTCACTCTATACAATATACACTTAATATATAAATATTAATTCAATTTCTTTTTACACTCAGTAATACCTCTTGTAACGTGGGGGGGTCCTGTGCCTGGCAGGGTTAGGGTATGGTACCGGGGTGAAGGGATATGTGCCCAACGTGCAGTTATCTGCAGAGGTAGACAGGTGGATATGGGTAGAGGAGGGTGGATGGAGATGGGGACTAACCAGGTTGAATGCAGAAGGGTGGTGGGAATGGTGGATATGAATGCAGGAGCCAGAAACGGGGAATCAGGAACAGGTAGCAGAGCAGCAACACAAAGCAGTAGTGGTCTCCTTGTAACCATGAGCTGTAATGAACCAGCAATGCGTTAGAATAAACGGCTCTGCCCCACACTGTGAGTCACGTGTGTATTGGTACTTTAACGGTTACATTGCTGGATGCTGAATGCTGGTTACAGGGCAGATGCAGAACATGAAGTGTACCGCCGGGGGGGGGGGGGGGGAGGTTCAGGATGGTGGCAGCTAGGGATGCACCGATACTAGTATCGGTGCGGATACTAGTATCGGTGCCGATACCGGGTTCTGCACGAGTACTTTGTACTCGTCCAGATGCCCCCGATACCGGAAGCCAGCATTGAGCTGGCTTACTGGCATCCGAGGGGCTGGGGCAGCTGTCAGACTGCTCTAATAGCATTCGGACAGGCCCCTGTAGCTTACCTCATTTCTTACAAATCCAGCGGGTGCCACCTGCACAGTCTTCGAGCGGCCGCATGTTGGGAAGGCCCCAAGTCTGATCTCACGAGATTGCTCCCAGCTCGATCTTGCGAACTCCGAGATCTCGCCTGGGGGCTTCCCAACGAGCGGCCGCTCAAAGACTTTGCGGGGGTTCTCGTAAAATCCTAAATTATTTATCGGAAAGCGTCACATGACATTAAATAGAAGTATCGGTACTCAGTATCGGTGAGTACTTTTAAAAGTATAGGTACTTGTACTCGGTTTTAAAAAAATGGTATCAGTACATCCCTACTGGCAGCCATGGGGCATGACTGTGCCCAAGTGCAGAATGCACCCCTCACCACCAGTATCCCGAAGGAGTACTAGTTCTGGCCCAAACCCACCCAATACAGGAGATCCTCGCAGGGTGAAAACCAAACTGCGACTGACGTTATTTACATTTTATAATTTGGGAAAAACACAGTGGGGAGGAATAAGATAATGGAAAAGCGCCCAGCGTTGATACAAAGGATCAGGGAGTAGCACAGGGATCCGGTTAAAGCTAGTTGGTGGGGAAGTTGATAGAGGCATGTGAAAACAAAGGAATCCATTATTCACAAATACACATAGGAAAAACAGCACAGTATATAACACAGGAGACTCCACAATAAATACATCAGGGAATGGGGTACAGAAAACAAACACCCTGCATCTAAAATTGTAGATACAGGGTGACTTTGACAAAGGAAAGGGCAGGGAAACAATATGAAACTTCAGGCCCGCACCGCAAGTCCAAAGTGACGTACGTCACACCGCTCGGCTTTATCAAAAATCTGCCACGTCATACTCTTTAAATGGCATGAAGAGTTGCATGGATTAATGGAGACTAGGGATGTGCCGAACACCCCCGTGTTCGGTTCGCATTCGAACTCAAACAATTTCAAAAGTTCGAGTTCGAACACGAACCGTACTCAATGCAATTAGATTTTTAGAGTGCCCTCCAAGAGGGCATACAGTATATGCAAGATATTTGCCATAAAAGGTGTATGGGGATCCGGGTAGTGCCCTGGGGGACAGGAAACAAGGACAAAAAGTTTTTAAAAAAAAGTTTTTAAAAGGGACAGTGAGTTTTCCGTGAAATAAGGGTTAAAAAGAAAAAAGAAAAATTCCTTCAAATATCGTGCCTAGGAGGTCCCCATAACCTGCCTGTGAAGTGGCGGATTTCTAGGATGTATAGAAACATTTAAAAACAAGATGGTAAAAGGTTTTCCTTTAATCTTTCTATAAACAACAGCTTGTGGCGGCAGCCTGTATGAAAAGAGGAGACATTTTAGGACACACAGAACAAGTGTAGTGATTTTTTGGCTAAATTATGCTAAAACTTATGCAGGCATTGGATGAAAGTAACAATAGGTGCTTTAAAATTGGGCCTTTAGTGTCGGCAACAGTGCCTTCACACCGTAACCCTCTGTGGTATTGTGGAAGAGTGCAGGGTTGGACCCTGCAGTCCAAAAAAATAAAACGATACGAATCTGGTAATATAGGCGTCAGTGCAGCCAATTAATGTGCCTTTGGTGGCAGCAAGTACCTTATAAATCTGGTAATATAGGCGTCAGTGGCAGTGCAGCCAAATATTGTTGGTGGCAGTGAGAACACAAAGATTACAACAATTCCCAGATATTTTGTATAAATGACTGACCCCCAAAATAGTTGGTGGCAGTGAGAACACACAGATTACATCAATTCTCAGATATTTTGTAGAAATGAGACCCCCCCCCCCAATAGCTGCTGGCAGACTGGCAGTGAGAACACACACTAACAATCTCCTCTCAAAATACACGTGCTGGGGCTGCAAGGGACTCCTTATATAGTGTGCTGCGGGACTTCGCTCTGTGAGCCCATGATTGGGCAAAATTTGCCCAATCAGGACTCTGAGCCGTGATTGGCATAGTCTTGAACCTGTCTTGCACCTGACCTGTGGTCAGGTGCAGGCTGTAGCCAATTACAAGCTTCAGGCCAGTGGAAAAGTGGATTGTGGTCCATTGTGGGCGAACTCGCGGAAATGTTCGAAAGTTCGCGAACATACGAACTGGCGATGTTCGAATCGAACTCCAAACACATCGAACCGAACAGCTCATCCCTAATGGAGACCAATGATATGAGAAAGAAAAGGTGCGTATTTACACCAGGACAAATGCTGTCAGCAGCGTCTGCCCACTTAGTTAAGGGGGAAAAAGAGGTTGCATTTTTTTCTCATAAAGTGCCCCCTTAATAATTTTGTCCTCCGACCTTAGCATGAACTCAGAGGTGGGATTTTAGGTTTTTGGTGTCATGTCGGCGCTCAGAAGGATTTCGGATAGGGGACACTTGACCTGTACTTCTAGAATTTCTTCTCATTTAACGGCATATATAAAAATATGCAAAATATGAACGCTCTCGCAGAGCAGTGGGAAAACGCGTTCACTCCCATGAGTTTTTTCGCTTTAAGAATTCCAGAAATCTGAAGGAGTTTCAGATCTAAAAACATAAGCTATAAATTGAGAAATGACAGTGATTAGCCCCAAAATCAACTCTTCGTAAAAAATAAATAAATTCTTAAAAAAAAAAAAAAATGTAAAAAAGAAAAACGATCCCATTCATTTCGTGGGGGGGGGGGGGGGAGAATACATAAAAATAAAAATAAAAATTGGAAAAAATAAAATAATTTCTGTTTTTTTTTTTTTTACAAGTCCAGACAGAATATTTGAGATGCTCTTACATGCTGCAAGGCGACTGAATCAATAGACACAATGCAGTCGTGACTTTGACTCGTGCACGGTTTAAAATTTGCTTAAAAAAAAAACAAATAGTGACGCTTCAAACAATTGAACGTGTGGGAAAATTTCCATTTTGAACATATTTGCCGTAAGACAGCCGGGGGACCTTATTAATGCAGAGTTCATTCCCAAGCAGAGATGTAAATAGGCTATTTTTTTGCAAGACACAAGCACACATTGTATCCGCGGTGAATGGATTTCCATGATGGCCTTCTCTGAACGCGTTTTAGTTACTTCCTCGGGGGTTTGATGTGAAGCACAACATATTCTTAATTTTGACACCACACTTGCTGTCCTGGACGATGACCCGGCCGGGCTCTGAATAAACCCATTGTCTCGTTCGGCCTGGGTGATCTCAGATGGCCCTTGTTTTTAGGTCGTTTCGGTTCCTGGAGATGGAACCAGATCCACGCGATTTTAATGGTATACGGGGACCCGGCAGTCAGACACTGCAAGCTGACAGATGCCGTGAGTCTGTGTGATGGATTAGTGTGAAATGGGTCATTTTGATAAGCGTGTAATTAAAGATTTCGCTATTTCATGATGTGAAGTCTTGATTTCATTAAAGATATGGAGGCGAGTATTATAATGCATATATTTATTATTACTTCCAGCACTGACTTTATATAGTGATGGACTGAACTATGTTGTGACTCCAAGGGGGGGTAACCTCAGAGGTATTATGGCCACTTTGTTCTTAATTGCTACTACCAGCAGCAAGAAAGAAAAAAAAAAAATCACGCAATCGAATACGAAGTCTCCGTGTTTCTCATAATATTGTTTGTGTGTGTTGTGACATAAGGAAAGGGAAGGTCATCGAGGGGTGATATATTTCCCCTCGTTTTCTGTCCTATGTACAGGACTAGCGGAATCCAGACCGGAAGTCAGCACGAAAACCCAGTCTGGATTCCGCTAGTCCTGTACATAGGACAGAAAACGAGGGGAAATATTTTGCCCCTCGATGACCTTCCCTTTCCTTATGTCACATCACACGAAGAGTATGCTGACATCATCAGTCCCCGAGCTGGTCCATGGCAGATGAGAAATATTTAAAAAGTGACATGTGTGGGTGGAGGAAACTCCTCCGCTTCACACAGCACAATAGGCCAAATGAGGCTGGAGGGAGGGGCTAAAGTTTCCCTTTGAAATTAACTACAATTACTCTGATGAGGAGTATCAGAGTACTAGTGTCTCTCTGAGACCCAATTAATAATTAACTTTTATTGAACTCAATTTAAAATAAAACCAACAGATAAACATAAATGGACAGTGCTCACAAAAACAAGATATCATAAAAACAAATTCTGCAAAAAGGTAACATGTGACGGCAGATAATGGTCAATAATCAATACAATAAGTAACCTTCGAGGGTCACTTCAAGGTATTGGTAGAGGGTGAAAAAACAATTGAAAAAGTAGGACCATAAAGTACTGCAAATATTGAGGCAGAGCAGACAGAAGCAAGATTCTTATATTGGGGGAATTGGCTCAAATAGCCCAACATAAACGTACTGCGATTGTTGCACAGGTTTCCATAGTGGAAGGAACACAAACGTGAAAATGAATATATATATTCAATTTGCAAAAGTGCGAATTCCCCAGGTACAGATAGAGAATTCTTGCCTGCCAAGTGCACCCGACACGCGTTTCGCCGGAATGGCTCGTCAGGAGTGCTTACGGACTGAGATAGAGGCAGGGCTATTAACAGATGTATGGATTCCGCCAACGACGCTAAATTAACCAATGGGACTGGAATAAGACGAACAGCCAAATTATTCGTCCGCCATGAAGATTGACGCATGAAGCGACCAATGGTGATCCATGTTTGAAGTAGTTACCGAGGTAACTGGTGAAGCGAGAAGATCTCATAGTTCGTTTAAATGTAAAACCAGAAACAAAAAAGTGAAAGGGTAGTTAAATTAATGACAGTGTAATTAGAATTGCCTTAATCCTGGATAATAGATATGACTGAGACAAACTATTCGCTCAACCAGATAAATGAAAAATTGTTTTACCGTCATAATGGAAAAATGAAAAAAGAGGGGAGGAAGGATAAAAATGGAAGGCGTTGAAACATATAAAAAAAAAAAAAAATGCGATGGTAATAGTGGACGATAAATGCTAGCTTAAAAATTGGGGTCAGCAACCTCATTGTTTGGAGTTGCTATTTAGAGCAGTGGCAGCGTGTATAACGCTAAATTAACAAAAGGCATAATAACTTCGATGAATGGTTAATGATAGACTGGAGTGGTTGATATGGTGACAGAAAGTTTCCCTTTAAATTTATCTGGGCAAACACATTGCTGGGCATAGATTTTTATACTGTAAATGATGTCCCAGCATGCCACGATCAGATCGCCCGTAAACTGCTGGCAGCTATAGCATTATGGGAATTGTAGTGACCAAAAGCAGCTGGAGGAGGGCAGGAATTGATCTTTATCTTCCACCTCTATGACTTGTTTGAAGAAATTTCATCAATAAATTGCAGTTGTGAAAAACTATACTCTGCCGGGACGAAAACATCAACAACAAAAAGATGACGAGAACACCTCATTAGTGTTGGACCGCACTCTGACACAACGTGACATCATCTTCTATTTAGAAGTAGTGCAGCCGCACAAAAAAAACACCTCGATCTTAAAAGGGACACTCTAGGCACCGTGCCGAGCGTCCTCAGCATCTCTTTACCCAGCATCTCTGATCAAGGGAAAAGCATAAGACACATGTGAATCAGGCCAGGTACGAACCAGGCGTCCCTGATCACATAATCTGTCTCAAAAGGCAAAATCTAGAAGGGCTCAGTTCTATCTCAAAAAAGGGGCGCTGTAGCCAACGTGACCACTTAAGCGATCATGGTGTCGGGAGATACACGACTCCACTCCCTTTCACCCTGTCCTTCAAGATCACGGAGGGTTTCAGGAGCAAATTTATACAACATAACATGAGCAGCCCCCACTCGCACTGTAACAAAAAGCTCAACAAATTTTACTAATGCATTCCAGCAGCCAGAGAGACGGCAGAATACAGGGAGAGCTGTGGGGTCAGTCGCTGCTGTAAGATTCAGGGGGTTAAGAGTGAAAATCCCTGTACAGATACAAGGTGTTGCTGTAATTGTCATACACCGGCATCATGCAGCACATACAGATACAAGGTGTTGCAGCACATACAGATACAAGGTGTTGCTGTAATTGCCATACACAGGCATTATGCAGCACATACAGATACAAGGTGTTACTGTAATTGCCATACACAGGCATTATGCAGCACATACAGATACAAGGTGTTACTGTAATTGCCATACACAGGCATTATGCAGCACATACAGATACAAGGTGTTACTGTAATTGCCATACACAGGCATTATGTAGCACATACAGATACAAGGTGTTACTGTAATTGCCATACACAGGCATTATGCAGCACATACAGATACAAGGTGTTGCTGTAATTGCCATACACAGGCATTATGCAGCACATACAGATACAAGGTGTTACTGTAATTGCCATACACAGGCATTATGCAGCACATACACATACAAGGTGTTGCTGTAAATGCCATACACAGGCATTATGTAGCACATACAGATACAAGGTGTTACTGTAATTGCCATACACAGGCATTATGCAGCACATACAGATACAAGGTGTTACTGCAATTGCCATACACAGGCATTATGCAGCACGTACAGATACAAGGTTTTACTGTAATTGCCATATACAGGCATTATGCAGCACATACAGATATTGCATAGCTAATAATCTCATTATGATCACCATAAAACCCCATAAGCAGGAGATCTCACCATTTTATTATCTGTCTGCATCACATCTACTGTAGTGTATGCTGAAAATGCCAAATGTGACATTGTGTAAGATAAGGGACGCCATCTAGAGTTTAGAACCTTTCATCCCTGTAGTATTTCTGTAAAGGATAAATTAATTTACATTATTTTTAACATTGTTTCTGCTAATCTGCTATATTACCCTACATTTAGCTGCTAATTATGCATGCCGTGTTTTAAACAAATGTGCTAATGTGCAACAAAAAGCACTTAGTAGTGAGAGGGTTAAGCCACAAACTGCAACAAAATGTTTTTCAATAATGATAGTCAATAACACTAGGAGAGACTTCAAAAGCACTGCCTGCCGGAGCCTTATTTACTGTTTGGAAGAGAAAGGCCTGACATAAACATGTCTGGGAGCAAGCGGCTGGCTTTATTGGAGAAGACAGAATCACTCGCCTCAGGGACAGGATAGTCATATATAAACGGATGGTTTGCATTTCCAGACCCGGTGGACCAAGTCGGTCTGTTATCAGGTAAAACTATAAATCATAAAACACTGGAGGCAGGAAATATGTCAGAAAATACAGTGATCTGGAATCCGTGGTATGCTGCCGAACGCAGACCATCAACACTACAGCGGAGGGATCCGGGCAGTCACAGAAGAAAGAACGTCTGGCTATTAACAAAAAGCTGCAGTAATGTTAGAAGGCGTCCGTCCAAGCACCAGAAACAGTGCAGCTCCGTGCACTGCGCATTATGTGAACGCACGGTAATGAGCTCAGCACAACGTGACCTTACATTGTGCATTATGTGATCGCACTATAATGAGCTCAGTACCCTGTGACCATACATTGTGCATTATGTGAACGCACTGTAATGAGCTCAGCACAACGTGACCTTACATTGTACATTATGTGATCGTACTATAATGAGCTCAGTACCGTGACCATACATTGTGCATTATGTGAACGCAATATAATGAGCTCAGTACACGTGACCTTACATTGTGCATTATGTGAACGCACTGTAATGAGCTCAGCACAACGTAACCTACATTGTACATTATGTGATCGTACTATAATGAGCTCAGTACCCTGTGACCATACATTGTGCATGTGATCGCACTATAAATGAGCTCAGTACCCTGTGACCATACATTGTGCATTATGTGATCGCACTATAGTGAGCTCAGTACCCTGTGACCATACATTGTGCATTATGTGATCGCACTATAATGAGCTCAGTACCCTGTGACCATACATTGTGCATTATGTGATCGCACTATAATGAGCTCAGTACCCTGTGACCATACATTGTGCATTATGTGAACGCACTATAATGAGCTCAGTACACGTGACCTTACATTGTGCATTATGTGAACGCACTGTAATGAGCTCAGCACAACGTAACCTACATTGTACATTATGTGATCGTACTATAATGAGCGCAGTACCCTGTGACCATACATTGTGGATTATGCGATTGCATTGTAATGAGCTCAATGCACAATATAAAGGTCACCGTGTACGGAGTTCATTATTATTCATTATGTGATCGCACTGTAATGAGCTCAGTACACCGTGACCTTCTATTGTGCATGGAGCTCATTACAATGCAATCACATAAACCACAATGTAAGGTCACCGTGTACGGAGCTCATTACAGAGCGATATACTGCACAGTAAAATCTTTGTGTACTGAACTCATTACAATGCACACTGTAATGAGCTCGGTACACCATGATCTCTATTGTACATTTTGTGATTGCACTATGAGCTCAGTACCCGGTGACCTTACGCTGTGCATGTGATTGCATTGTAATGAGCTCAGTACACTGTGACCATACATTGCGCACATGATCACACTGTAATGAGCTCACAGGGGTGTGGAAATTTAAAAAAAATCTACTTGTCCAACGGACTAAGTAGTAGTCCAATCTACTTGACCCTCAAGACGATCAACTTGTCCTGATAATTTCAACAAAATAGTGTTTAAATAGAGGTCTTTATTCATAACAGCCTATAGAGGCAGCGTCATGCCATGAATAAAGACCTCTATTTAAACACTATTTTGTTGTGTGTATCTATGTATATGTATGTATGTATATATTAGGGAAGCACCGATACCACTTTTTTAAGACCGAGTTCGAGTACCGATACTTTTTTTCAAGTACTCACCGATACTTTCATTTTATGTCATGTGACCACTTTCCAATAAGAACAGACTTCATAAAAATGCCCGCAGCTCACATGTATATATCCCCCCGAGATATATGGATATTGCCCCCAGCACATGGCTATTGCCCCCAGCACATGGATGCTGCCCCAGCTCATGGATGCTGCCCCAGCTCATGGATGCTGCCCCAGCTCATGGATGCTGCCCCCAAGCTCTCATGGATATATGCCCCCAGCTCATGGATATTGCCCCCAGCTCAGACCACAGACCAGACATGGGGCGGCTGTTCGAATGCTCTATCGGCATTCGGACAGCCGCCCCTGGAGCTCTCCGCGGCATACTTACCTTCCCGAGCGGCGCTGACTGAGGCTAGGGTCAGACTGAGGCAGTGCGAACGCGCGTGCAGCCGCACATAATCACGGCCGCACTAGCAGCAGATGCCGGGCAATGACGGCCAATATACGAAGTACGGTCGCACAAAAGTGCGGCCGCGCAACGCAAGCGGCAAACAAACGCATTTTTTCGAGAACGTGAAACCACTAGTACTGACGTACAGAGTGCGCTGCGTCCGCTAGCGGCGTGTGTGCGTGATTAGGAGACGTCAGACGCTGCTAATGTCCGGCCAACATAACGTCCAGACCCAAAAAGTGTTTTATTGATGATCCGTACAAAATCACGGATGAAACTGCGCATCGTATGACCGCTATCGCGTATTCCGTGAAAAAATACGTCCATTCGTTCGAACGCACTTTTTCACGGACAACGTGAAAAATGCGTTAGTCTGACCCTAGCCTAAGTCTTCGCGCCTGCGCTCGTTGAAGGACCCCAGCCGCGATCACGTGGGACTCCTACGTGATCGCGGCTGGGGTGCTTCAATGTGTGGAAGCGCGGAAACTTTCCCGGCGCCGCTCAGGAAGGTAAGTATGCCGCGAAGAGCTCCAGGGGCGGCTGTCCGAATGCCGATAGAGCATTCGAACAGGCGCCCAAGCCCCTCGGATGCCGGTATCGGGGGCATCCCTGGAATTAGTCCGCAGTCCGGCGGGCTTCTAGCCCACCGGATTGCATCTCAAAAAAAACTACTTGCCCGGCGATACAATTCCCACACCCCTGGCTCAGTACCCTGTGACCATACATTGCGCATATGATCACACTGTAATGAGCTCAGTACCCTGTGACCATACATTGCGCATATGATCACACTGTAATGAGCTCAGTACCCTGCGACCATACATTGCGCATATGATCACACTGTAATGAGCTCAGTACCCTGCGACCATACATTGCGCATATGATCACACTGTAATGAGCTCAGTACCCTGCGACCATACATTGCGCATATGATCACACTGTAATGAGCTCAGTACCCTGTGACCATACATTGCGCATATGATCACACTGTAATGAGCTCAGTACCCTGCGACCATACATTGCGCATATGATCACACTGTAATGAGCTCAGTACCCTGCGACCATACATTGCGCATATGATCACACTGTAATGAGCTCAGTACTCTGTGACCATACATTGCGCATATGATCACACTGTAATGAGCTCAGTACTCTGTGACCATACATTGCGCATATGATCACACTGTAATGAGCTCAGTACCCTGTGACCATACATTGCGCATATGATCACACTGTAATGAGCTCAGTAGCCTGTGACATTAGATTATGCATGTCATTGCACTGTAATGAGCTCAGCATGCGGTCTTTGGCTTTCCTTATGGGCAGGGAGGGGGGCTGATAAAGATTTTCTATGTGACACAATCGAGGGGAGAGCGAGCGAGGGCTGACGAGAAAGTAATGTGCTCGGGGGATGGGGCGGGGCGTCTAACTGCCACAAATTGTAATTATTAACATGTTACCTGAAAAAAAAAAACTATAATAAGGCACAGGTGTTTTAGTGATTTACCAAGTTCTCCAGTGAAATGTTTTCGGAAGCCTTACGCACACGCTGATAACACACTCAATGCCAGGCCGGCGACATTCCTGCAGTGGGTGGGTGGGCAAGCAGCTGGTCTGAGGGTGGGCACAGTGCGTCCGGTGACATAACCAAAACCAAGGGAAACTGCTGCCCGAAACAAAAGCCTTTTTACATCAAAACACACTTTACACGGATTGTTTGACGCAGGAAGTGAGACAGACCGGTCTGCGCAATTATGTCAAAAACGGGGAACACATGGGGAGTCAGCGGGAAAAGCCCAGCGATGCCCCGTGCGTATCGGGAGTAAGTCAGGGGAACAATGTCTGCCGGAGTATCCCAGGATACACCCTGACCAAAAAAACAATTGAGATCTCCAAAAGCAGAGGGGAGGCCGTCATGAAAGGTGTGTAATGTGATGAAGATCATTGCGCGGGGATGTAGCACGACACGGCGGTGACACAGCGCGCGCACACACACACACACACACACACACACACACACGACACGGCGGTGACACAGCACGCACATGATACGGCGGTGACACAAAGCGCACACACACGACACGGCGGTGACACAAAGCGCACACACACACACGACACGGCGGTGACACGCACACACGACAGGGTTAGGACCCCCCCCTCGGAAGATTCTGCCTTTGCTGCAGCAGGTGGGCTTAGCACCTAATGTTAATTATGACAGCACATTTTTATTTAGTTTTAGTCATATTTTAGCCTGAATGGTTTAAGTTTTAGTCGACTAAATCAGGACTTGATAAAGCCAGGAGCCTGGCTCCTAAATTTACAGTTTATTTTACACCAATCTAAAAGCAGTCTTTGACATCTAGTTGGCTTCAATGTTTTCTTCCCGTCTCCTACATATAACATAAATATATGTATTTATATATGGAGGTGGTGTGTGTGTGTGTGTGTGTGTGTGTCTGTGTGTGTCTGTGTGTGTGTGTGTCTGTGTGTCTGTGTGTGTGTGTGTCTGTGTGTGTCTGTGTGTGTGTCTGTGTGTGTGTCTGTGTGTGTGTCTGTGTCTGTGTGTGTCTGTGTCTGTGTGTGTTGTGTCTGTGTGTGTGTGTGTGTGTGTGTCTGTGTGTGTGTCTGTGTGTGTGTCTGTGTGTGTGTGTCTGTGTGTGTGTCTGTGTGTGTCTGTGTGTGTGTGTCTGTGTGTGTGTGTCTGTGTGTGTGTGTCTGTGTGTGTGTGTCTGTGTGTGTGTCTGTGTGTGTGTGTCTGTGTGTGTGTGTCTGTGTGTGTGTGTCTGTGTGTGTGTGTCTGTGTGTGTGTGTCTGTGTGTGTGTGTCTGTGTGTGTGTGTCTGTGTGTGTGTGTCTGTGTGTGTGTCTGTGTGTGTGTGTGTGTGTGTGTGTCTGTGTGTGTGTCTGTGTGTGTGTCTGTATAGGGTGTCCAATGACAATAGAGCAAAGAAAATAAGTAAATAAATAAAACAATATCACAACGTCACAATGTACAGATGTTAACAACACATATAGATATATATATATATATATCTAAGAGCGGCCAAACTGATATTAGAAGCAACGCTCTACACTTCTAGGCTCAAAAAAGAAGCCACAAGACCACATGCACAAAGAATACCTAACAGTAAAAAGCACCAGGTAACAAAGTGATAAATAAATAGAAGCAGATAAAAGCATAATTTGGGTCAGCACAAACCAACTTCCAGATGCAGAGGCAAGGTTCCCAAAGTTTCAGCGAGGATTTGCCTTTATCAAGGTATACCTTGATAAAGGCAAAACCTCGCCGAAACGTTGGCTCCTAACTTTTGTACCTGGCTCCTAGATTCAAAGAGAATTTGTCAAGCCCTGGACTCAGGCTGGGGTCAGATGAGCGCAGTGATCACATCCGTGGTGCCGCACATTTTAGCGTCCGTGGTAGCATAAAATTATGATCAATAGAGACCCACACACGAAGTACGTCTGAAACCGAACAGCGCACGCACAACGGACGCAAGTTAGGCAAGAACGTAAAACTGCTAGAAACAGACGTGCGGAGTGCGCCACGTCCGCATAGCTTTGTGTGTGAGTGATGTAATGTAGTCAGACGGACTGCATTTTTGACGGACAAAATGTTTTTCATATTAAATTTATTTTCCCTGCTACATCCGTCAAAAAAAAAACGTCAGTCACAAAAACGACCCGTGTGGCCACTACCTTGTCGTCAGTCAGAAAGTACGTCCGTTGTGCACAGACGTACAGTCCGCACAGAATGCGTTCGTCTGACCCTAGCCTAAATGTCACGATATTTTGGTCGGCTTAATCTAGAGTAGATTTAATCGGTTAAAGTCTAATGGGTTTAAAGTGCATTATTTAAGCATTTCTGTAGAATTTCAGCACTCATTATCATATACTCCTGGAGTAAACGTTGTATCTGAACATAGAAAATACACCATTCTCTTGAGAATAATTCTGATTGGATCTCTTCCTAAATAGCCCCTCCCTTAGTTGAGAATCATTCTGATTGGATCTTTTCCTAAATAGCCCCTCCCTTACTTGAGAATCATTCTGATTGGATCTCTTCCTAAATAGCCCCTCCCTTAGTTGAGAATCATTCTGATTGGATCTTTTCCTAAATAGCCCCTCCCTTAGTTGAGAATCATTCTGATTGGATCTCTTCCTAAATAGCCCCTCCCTTAGTTGAGAATCATTCTGATTGGATCTTTTCCTAAATAGCCCCTCCCTTACTTGAGAATCATTCTGATTGGATCTCTTCCTAAATAGCCCCTCCCTTAGTTGAGAATCATTCTGATTGGATCTTTTCCTAAATAGCCCCTCCCTTGAGAATCATTCTGATTGGATCTTTTCCTAAATAGCCCCTCCCTTAGTTGAGAATCATTCTGATTGGATCTCTTCCTAAATAGAGCCTCCCTAACAGTTTAGTCTAGTTATTAGTTGACTAAAAATGTCAATGGATTTTCATCATAGTTTTAGGCTAATGTCAGATGAACGCAGTCTGATCGCACTCTGCGTGCGTGCAGAACGGACGGACGGACGTGCTGACGGAAGATACTGTAGACACCACACAGTCAGTTTTTTTTACCGATAGAGAAAAAAAAGGGAAATAGAAACAGAAAATGTTAGCAGATAAGAACCTTTCGGCCCATCTAGTCTGCCCAATTACATGGATACTTTACCTGGATTTATCTTTTGTTTAGGATAGCCTTATGCCTATCCCATGCCTGCTTAAATTCAATTACTGTTTTGGCCTCTACCACTTCTACTGGAAGACTGTTCCATGTATCCACCACCCTCTCAGTAAAATAATGCTTCCTGATGTTACTTTTAAACCTTTGCCCCTCTAATCTAAGACTATGTCCTCTTGTTTTGCTACTTTGTTTCCTTTTAAATATACTCCCTTCCTCTACCTTGTGGATTCCCTTTACGTATTTAAATGTTTCTATCATATCTCCTCTGTCTCGTCTTTTTTCCAAGCTGTACATGTTAAGATCATTAAGCCTTTCCTGGTAACTTTTCTCCTTCCTTTCATGGGAAACAAAATTAATTAAAATACAGGTACAGTCAGCCAGACCAAAGAAAACCTCTGAGCGTCAACATGATGTACGTCGCAAATGCGCTGCGTCTGACATCGCAGCATAACGCACACGGGCCGCTAAGCGGACGCGGTGCACTCTGTGCGTCTGTCCTAGAGCTTTTACGTCAAGGCCTAAATGGTGTCCGGTGCCACATGCGTGTTGCGTGTGCACTTCGGTGCTCACGTACTTCGTGTGTTGGTCTCTATTGATCACAAATCAATGCTACGACGTACGTTAAACGGTGTGGCGACACGGACGTGATCACTGCGGTCGTCTGACGCTAGCCTTAGTCATAACTTAGTTTTCGTCACAATTTTGGGTTTTTTAAAGGGGTAATTCAAAAAAGCAACAAAATTTCATAGAAATTTCTGTGCTTTTTCACTTCGCCGATTCCAATTTGCCAAAACTACGGTGGATTCACTATTCACCATAGGGTCGCTTTAGTGAGAAGACGATGGAGTTGCCGAAGCCTCGTGAAGAAGTTGGCGAATGTCCCAGAAGAGCACCGAAGACTGCCGAACAGCGCAGAACTGGCCTTGGTGACACACATCGAACTGCAAATAAAAAAAAAAAACTCTCCCATTTCTCCCAATAGTTGTTTAAACCAATAAAAATGCATTAAAATGTGTCTAATAAGAAAATAATAATAAAACAGTCTGTTACAGAAAAAAAAAAAAAAAAAAGATCGCCTTTTCTGTCTGTCCTGACGAAGGCTCCTTGGGGAGCTGAAACGTTGATGTCTATGGACTAATAAATGGAATTATCTTTGAAAAATCCCTGGAGTGCTGGCATTTTTGCTAAATAAATATATATATATACACATATATATATATATATATATATATATATACACACACAGAATGCCCCCAGCTCACATGGAGATTGCCCCCCAGCTCTCATGGATATTTGCCCCCAGCTCTCCTGGATATGCCCCCAGCTCTCATGGATTTGCCCCCAGCGAACGGTGGGGAAGCTGGCCGCGTGCATGAAAAGCACACAGCCAGCAGCGTCACAGAAGTCCCGGCGGCCACGTGATCGCGCCACAGCCGTGCGACCGGACCTTCGGAAGGGGTGAGTATTGCAGCCGCCGGAGGGGAACGCTGGCTGCGTGCTTTTCATGCACGCGGCCAGCTTCCCCAGTCCCGCGGATACCGGCAAGCCGGCCCAGCGCTGGGTTTCGTATCGGGCGGGTGTATCGGGCCATTTGCACGAGTACTAAGTACTCGTACAAACGGCAGTATCGGCACCGATACTAGTATCGGTACATCCCTAGTATTTTCTAATAATAAAGAGATAAGGCCTATTGCAACATGCAGAAACTCAGAAAAACATACAATAATCCCACATTGTAACCCCCTGATCTATCCCCCCCATGCATCCCATTACTTCGCATGCTCTGCACCTCCGTGTGTCACCCTGCTACTCTTAGAGTGTAAGCTCCCTGGACCAGAGTCTTTTCCCATCATTCTCCATGTGTCAGACTTGTTTGTTAATATTTTGATCCCGCCATTGTACAGCCCTGTTGAATGTGTTGGTGCTTTATAAATAAGTGTAATTAGAATGGTTCTATATGGCGAAGGGGGATTAAACGCCCTATTCTACATATAACGTCCTCTGCTTTGTGACCCTGAAGGTCCTCGCATTAGAAGCGATCACCTTGCGTAAGGAGTAATCACCTTAAAATCAGCCGCTGCCAAGGTGAACGCTCCATCCACGCAGACGAAACCAGGCTGAAAGCTTGGCGAGATGCCTCGATAAAACAAATGCCAGCTTTGACATCGCCAAGAACGCTGCCACCCTGCAGCGGACACACCGGCTGTGCAGAATGACGGCTCAGAAATCCAGTTCTGCAGACCCCGGTAGTCGCCCATGCAGATTCATCGATTGGAGCTTCATTTCCCATTCCCTGAGCCAGAGGCAGCGGACGCTATAATTCAGAGACCGTCAAAGAGCGCAGGTTTCCCAGAGCTCCAACGTGAAGCGCAGAGCAGCTCCATACTGTGCCAGCTCACTCCTTGTACACAGACCCCTAAAAAGTCTTATAAAAGACAAACACCAACAAGCTGTGCAGGATGAAGAACGTTTTCCTTCAGCAAGAGTCAACCTGACAATACTTAAAAAGGGGAAATGTTATTGATTTTCTATATAGGCATTAATAAATCCAGTTTGGTAATTGAAGCATTTTAGCAACTGCCCAATGTCTGCCAAGCCTCAACTGTACACATGTACGCAGACGACACTGTAATCTATACCAGCAAACCAAATCTCCCGCAGCTGGAGGCCGTGCTGCAAGAACAATTCACAGAGGTAGAAAAGTGGATCAAAAACAAACTTTTTTTTAAATACTGACAAAACTGTAACAATGCTCTTTGGAACAAAACCTAAACTACATAAATTGCAAAATCCCCATCTATGTGTTGGGACAAAATCAAATGGCACGCTGACTAGTCACTTCTCTCAAATATCTAGGTATGTGGTTAGACCCAAATCTATCCTTTGGCCCCACATCGAGAAACTCTCATCTAAACTTTACCCCAAACTAGGTGCCCTGTACAGAAACAAATCCTGCCTGAGCCCCGCGGTAAGAAAGCAGATTATACAACAAATGCTTATGCCAGCTATTGAATACGGAGATGTAATGTATGCAGCCGCCCCGCAAACACACCTTCATAAACTTACTACATTGTATAACTCATTTTGCCGCTTTGTGCTACAATGTAACTACATGACACACCATTGTGACATATTGAAAGAGCTAAACTGGCCGTCACTAGAATCTAGACGCACCCTTCACCTTTACAACCTGGTGCTTAAGGCTGGGGTCAGACGAACGCAGTGCGAACACGCGTGCAGCCGCACTTTATCACGGCCGTAGTAGCAGCAAATGACGGCCAATATACGAAGTACGGCCGCACGAAATTGCGGCCGTGCAACGCAAGCGGCAAACAAATGCATTTTTTCGAGAAAGTGATACCGCTAGTACTGACGTACAGAGTGCGCTGCGTCCGGTAGCGGCATGTGTGCGTGATTAGGAGACGTCAGACGCTGCTAATGTCCGGCCAACATAACGTCCAGACGCAAAAAGGGGTTTATTGATGATCCGTACAAAATCACGGCCGAAAATGCGCATTGTATGACCGCTATCGCGTATTCCGTGAAAAAATACGTCCATTAGTTCGAACGCACTTTTTCACAGACGACCTGAAAAATGCGTTCGTCTGACCCTAGCCCCAGCTTTTCTGGGAAGCTGCCACCCTACCTGAATATACTGCTTCCCCCAGCAGTTCCCTCATCCTATAACCTCCGATCCAGGACCAGCACCTTACTTACAATACAAAAAGACAGTGTCTCGATCCTCATTTTCCTACAGAGCACCGCAAATATAGAATAACCTCCCAGACGCCATCAAATCTTCCCCCAGTCTAAAGTCACTCAAGAGATCCCTATTAACATACCTCAATGCGGAATGCACCTGTAAATATGTAACATAGTGACTTTATACAGTGGCAAGAAAAAAGTATGTGAACCCTTTGGGATTACGTGGAGTTTTGCATGATTTGGTCATAAAATGTGCTCTGATCTTCATCTAAGTCACAACAATTTGAAAAACACAGTCTGCTTAAAATAATACAACACAAACATTATATGTTTTCATGTTTTTATTGGACAGGACATGTAAACATGCACAGTGCAGGGTGGAAAAAGTATGTGAACCTTTGGACTTAACTGGTTGTCCCTCCTTTGGCAGCAATAACCTCAACCAAACGTTTCCTGTAGTTGCAGATCAGACCTGCACAACGATCTGGAGTAATTTTGGACCACTCCTCTTCACAAAACTGTTTCAGTGTAGCAATATTCTTGGGATGTCTGGTGTGAATCGCTCTCTTAAGGTCATGCCACAGCATTTCAATCGGGTTGAGGTCAGGACTCTGACTGGGCCACTCCAGAAGGCGTATTTTGTTTTGTTGAAGCCATTCTTTTGTTGAATTACTTGTATGCTTTGGGTCATTGTCCTGTTGCATCACCCATCCTCTGCGGAGCTTCAGTTGACGGACAGATGCTCTTACGTTTTCCTGCAAAATGTCTTGATGGAAAAATGAATTCCAGAGTTTATCAATGACAACAATCCGTCCAGGCCCTGAGGCAGCAAAGCAGCCCCAAACCATGATGCTCCCTCTGCCATGTTTTACAGGGGGGATGAGGTTTTGATGTTGGTGTGCTGTGCCTTTTTTTCACCACACATAGTGTTGTGTGTTTTTTCCAAACAACTCAATTTTGGTTTCATCTGACCACAGAATATTTTGCCAGTAGTGCTGTGGAACATCCAGGTGCTCTTTTGCAAACTTCAAACGTGCTGCAATATTCTTTTTTGACAGCAATGGCTTCCTCCGTGGTGTCCTCCCATGTACTCCATTCTTGTTTAATGTTTTCCTTATTGTAGATGTGTCAACAAAAATGTTAGCATGTGCCAGAGATTTCTGTAAGTCTTTAGCTGACACTCTAGGATTCTTCTTTACCTCATTAAGCATTCTGCGCTGTGCTCTTGCAGTCATCTTTACAGGACGACCACGCCTAGGGAGAGTAGCAACAGTGCTGAACTTTCTCCATTTGTAGACTGTCTTACCGTGGCCACATGAACATCAAGGCTTTTGGAGATACTTTTGTAACCCTTTCCAGCTTCATGCAAGTCAACAATTCTTGATCTTTTCTGCGAGGCATGGTTCACATCAGGCAGTGCTTCTTGAAACCCAAAACCGATGTGTGTTTTTAAAGGGCAGGACAGCTTTAAGCAACACATCCAATAATATCACACTGATTGGACTCAAGGTTGGCTCACTCCTGGCTCCAATTAGCTCTTGGAGAAATCATTAGACTAGGGGTTCACATACTTTTCCCACCCTGCACTGTGAATGTTTACATGTTCTGTTCAATAAACACATGAAAACATATGTTTGTGTTGTATTATTTTAAGCAGACTGTGTTTTTCAAATGGTTGTGATTTAGATGAAGATCAGAGCACATTTTATGACCAATTCATGCAAAACGCCACGTAATCCCAAAGGCTTCACATACTTTTTCTTGCCACTGTACAGAATGCACCTGTAAACATGTAACATAGTAACTATATACAGAATGCGCCTGTAAACATGTAACATAGTGACTATATACAGAATGCGCCTGTAAACATGTAACTACATACAGAATGCACCTGTAAACATGTAACACAGTGACTATATACAGAACGCACCTGTAAACATGTAACATAGGGACTATATTTCCTACATATTTATTTTCTGTTAATCTGTATATTTGTGAGGTTTTTCTTTAATATCTTGCATCTTATCACTTTGTATTTCTGTAACAATGCTCTTGAACCCAGGACACACTTGAAATCGAGAGAAATCACAAATGTATCCTTCCTGGTAACATACTTTATAAATAAATAAAAGATTTAAAGCATTCTATATAGCATTAAAAACAGTTCCAAACTGCCATTTACTGAGTTTACTCATGAGCAGCTGTCCACATATTGATTAAATAAGGGGGGAAAGCCTCGCCTTTCTGCTGAAAGTTATATTTAGCAAATGGTATATAGGATTTTCCGTCTCCAAGGTGAACCCGCAGACCAGATAGCACAAGATTTGTCGTTATTAAAACTGTCTCGCTTCGTGCATCTCAAGGATAGCAGCCCTGTGAGGAAATATTAACCGTTCCAGGCACTGACGATCGCAATTAAATTGTCATTTCTCAGCAAGACAAGACCTGCGCTCTCCCTGCGACATCCACTATATAAAAGAACATTGGGTTTGCGAGGATACAAAGCATTGGGAATCATGATACTCCCCTGCAGAAAATCCCAATTCTTCCGCCTAGCTGTTCCTCTATGCCTGGGCTATGGATTGCATGTTGTAAAGCAATCTTGGAGGATGAAACTTCACAGCTGTATTTTAGCAGCCATGTATGGAGGGGAGAATGTGTGGGGGGGGGGAATGGAGGGCTCCGAGCACCCATAGTGAATAAGGCATAAACAGGCACGGAAAAAGTGAGATGTAAAATAAAAGGGATTTTAACATTTAAATTTCTATGCTGTATATATTTGCTGCATGCGACAAAAAAAAAATTAAATTTTTATCTACTTACTGATCGTAAATAATGTGCAAAACCACAGAGAAAAGGTGGGGGTGTGTATATATATATATATATATATATATATAATATATATATATATATATATATATTATACAAAAAATTACAGTCCTATGTGAAGTGGATGAGCTGCAACCAGATAGGTGTGTCTGAGGACTGATTTTAATCATTAAGCTAGTTATCAAGTAGGGATAGATGGATATCATTTTTTTCAGGGTTGATACAGATACCAATTATCGGCAGCTTTTCTGGCCAATAGCCGATATTTGGTGCCGATATTCTCTAAATATACAGGGTTATTCAGAGAGCGTGAAGAGCAGGAGAATGACTGGAGAATGAAAAATTCTAGGTCAAAATAGCCAAACCAGAAAAATTCTCCCTTTCATCTCACTTTCCAAATTGGCTATTTTGACCTAGAATTTTTCATTCTCCAGTCATTCTCCTGCTTTTCACGCTCTCTGAATAACCCTGTTAAAGTTGTGGGGGAATAAAAAAGTGACATTATGCCATAAACTCAATGCGTTCAATAACATTTAAACATTGCACCATGTCCACTTCATTTATTCAATTTAATTTAAAGAAGAAAACTATTTTTATTTAAGCTTTTATTTTTACAAACAATAAGACGGTGTCTTTGGCTTTCTTAAAGATCCCTCATATGATCCTGTATGTAAGGGGTTCAGCAACCTTGGCCTTCCAAGGGTTATATGACAAAGCTGGTGCTAACTTAACCAGAGCTGTTGTAAATTTACTGGAGCCATTATAGTCTATAGTAGGGATGCACCGAAATTATCGGTCGAAAATGGTGCTTTCGGTTTTGGCCGAAATTTCAGCCAAAAAAAAAAAAAAAAAAAATCTTTAAATTCTCCTTTCAAAATAGGGCCTAGAGGCCCGGCCGAGCCGGGGGCTCGCCTAAGCTAGGAGGCAGGCCGAACTGCCTGCGACAGCCGGAGGACTGTCACTGCTGGAGCTCAGGGCCGAAGTAGGAGGATGTAGGTGCAACCAATCAGCCATGCGAACCTGGGCCTGGAGGCCCGACCGAGCAAGCTGCTCAGCCGGCCTCCAGGCTCAGGCGAGTCCCCGGCCCGGGCTCCAGGCCCAGGTTTTTATGTCTGATTTTCGGCCGAACCAATCCCGAATTTTCGGTATCGGCCGGAAATTTCCATTTCGGTGCACCACTAGTCTATAGGTTTGTTAACTTACCCAGAGCTGTTGTAAACGCAAGTTAGCGCTGTCTTTGTAACGTTGCCCCATATGTTTTGGAATTACATCTGCCATGATGCTCAGCTTCTCATTAGGTTCTTGGAGACTCATGGGAAATGCAGTTCCAAAGCATCTGAAGGGCCCAGGCTGCTGACCCCTGCTGTAGGAAATAGACCCCTGCATCTCCTGTACAGGGAATTCCCCGCCAGATGGGATTGAAGCCCCATTTCTGATGCCATCAGGTTCATGCGCAATACTGTCAGTGAGCAGGGGACGTCCTGCAGTGAGGGCTTAGGCTGGGGTCAGACGAGCGTAGTGTTCACGTCCGTGATTGCGCCTAAAAGTACGTCCGTGATAGCATGAAAGAAAGTCCATTGGAGCCTGACACATGAAGTACGTCCGCACTGAACTGCGGACGCACAACGGCCGCGGCCCACGGACGCAAGGCAGGCAAGAACGTACAACCACTAGAACGGCCGCACAAAGTGCGCTGCGTCCACAACGTCTGCATAGCTTTGTGTGTGTGTGATGGAACGTGGTCAGACGGACTGCATTTATACGTCCAGCATTTTTCACGGACAAAATGGTTTTGCTTTTTAATTTATTTTCCCTCCTACATCCGTCAAAATATATACGTCAGTGAAAAAAACGGACTGTCTGGCCACTACTGCGTCTTCCGTACTAACGTACGTCCATGTGCACGGACGTACAGTCCGTAGAAATCACGCTCGTCTGACCCTAGCCTAACAGCCTGATGTGGGAGAGTCCCAGATTCACACAATCCTGTGGGACCTCACGTGTCGCTGCTGCAGCGAGTCAACTTATCCATTAAATCGCCAAATAAAATACCGATATCAGTAATTCTCTGAAAACCGATAATTGGTCTCTCCCTATTATCAAATGCCAACCTATTTGGTAGCGCTGTACAACGGATTCACTAAAATGGTATATGTGCTTCTGATAATCCATGCAAAATACAGTTTGATGTGATGAAAGAAAAATACTAAACACGTCTCTATGGAGGAGGAGAGCTGTGACCGTCAAAAAAAATAAATATAAATATGCAACAACACAGAATGTTACTCGCACAGGGTTAAAAATAAAAATAAAAAAAAACAACACATTTTGGCAGCCTGAGCGTTTTCTAAATTCTACTTTGAGACAACATTCTTGGAAACCCTGCTTTTGTTCCTCCGTGGAAGAACAAAGTGACAGTCCTCGTCTGATCACATACCAGAGCGACGGCGTCCCCGCTGCTAATTCCAGATACAAAGCAAACACTTGTGACACAGAGACGCGTGAATCTATATGTATATCCGACCTCAGAGCCGAGCCCGCTCAACGAAGGGATTGGAAAAGCAAAAAACACAAACTCCGGATCACGTGCGACAAACCAAGGTGCTCATTATCTGCCTCTTTCAGGCCCTATTTAGTGACCTCTTCACCATCGTGATCGACTCAACTCGATCTTCAAAAGCTGCATCAGAGCGCCTGAGCTCAAGTTAACACGATCTGCAAGTTTTTTGGTGGAACGCAAATGGGCTGCAGGATACGTCCATACAGTTCCAGTACACGGGAGGTGACGGCGTGTCCTGAGACTCGCAACAATTGCACTGCGTTACGGTCACCGAGCAGCAGAGAAATGCACTTTAAAAAAGGACACTTGAAAACCAGAGGTCCCTTTATTCTTGCACTTAAATAATTGGGCAGAAGGTGCTGAGTGCTGACAGCCTCTGCTCAATTTTTTTATTTCAGGTGATTTTACTCACCTTTTCTCTATTCGGCGCGTGCAGCTCCTCCTCTTCGGCTCAGCGACTCCCAACCTGAAAGTCCCTGAGGCTTTTCTGCACCATTTGCGCTGCTACACTACTCGCGTAGCACAGGAACCGCAAACTTGCCACCGCTACAGGACCTGTGCACTTTATGTACGCAAATTTTGTAGCGCCTGCGCAGTGACGGATTGGAGCTGCGCGCATGCACAGATCCGATCCTTCGCTGCCTCTCAGAGTGATGTCGGCACACTGTGCGTAGTAACCGAACTGGTGACCAGCAGGAGGGACATTCAAAAATCCCGGTTGCTTGTGACGGGATGGAGATAACTCCTCCACTTCACCAGATATGGGCAGGAGGAGGGGGAGGGGGACTCTCCTCATATCCTGAGCGCTTTAAAAAGGTAAAGTGGTCAAGATGAATAGAGTGTATATCCCGGCTCTTACTCTCGGAGCGGTCACTCACCCCAGCGGCGTGCCGGCAGAAGCAAGCGACAGCAAAACCAACAGGGAATCACTTGAGATATCCCTACGTCTGTACTAGCATTTCTTTCTGCGGAAGACGTGTCCAACGAGCCATCTGCGGTACGCACCCTCAGATTCCTACTTCTCCCCTGACAGATCGGCCAGCAGACTTGGAAATCCCAAAGTTCGTGAACGTCAGAAAAACCCTCAACTCCAACGGAGGGAGCTGGGGAGGGCACCCCTAGATCTCCACCTCAGTAAGGCTTACGACGTCACATGAGCGGAAAGGTCACAGTCTCCAATCAAACCACCAGTATGTAGACGCTAATACATAGGCATGATAACGCAGCCCGGCGTAACACTCCACACCGAAGAAAGAAGCAATGGCGCAAACTAGGAAAACTCTAGCGTTAAAGGGCCACTACCACCAAAAAAATGCAATGTCCTCATTGTGTTTATTGTATGATGCGGATATCTTACATGCGCTTTATTTTTCTCTTGTTTAGTTAAGAAACTATTTCTCTCTAGATGTGTCACTAGGTGCATCCATTGTGTGATATTTTCCTCTATATGTGTCACTGGGTGTATCTATTGTGTGATATTTTCCTCTATATGTGTCACTGGGTGCATCCATTGTGTGATATTTTCCTCTATATGTGTCACTGGGTGCATCCATTGTGTGATATTTTCCTCTATATGTGTCACTGGGTGCATCCATTGAGTGATATTTTGTGTCGTAAATTGGCCATAGAATGGAGTGAATGGATCATATCACGAACATTCGACTCACAGGATTGCATGTGTGTGGGATGTATTCAAAGGACAACACAAGGGGGTAGGCTAGAAGTATTTTTAAATGATTAGCAGATCTCATGCACTGCCATCTCTTTATCTGGAGGAGCCTAGACAACACAATAGATACCCTGCAGCCTTGTCTAAGCATTCCCTTTTCCATTGCCTCTTCACTACAGCTGTGGAGACAAACCTTTGCACAGATTCTGCTGACTGTTGCATCATGGGAAAAGTCCAGCGAATGGAAACGGGAGAAAATAAATTTGATTTGTAAATGAAGCTATAGGATTGTTTGCAGCGCGCGGGTGATCTAGTTCCAGTTTATGTACACGTTAGTGTCCCTTTAAGGCCGGGGTCAGATGAGCGTTTTTAAGAGCAGAAGGAACGTTCGTGAGACTGGACGTTCCTTCCACTCTGACGCCGATTTGGCCGCCTCGCTGAGTGCTTTGCAGCTCCATCGAACGCGCGTCATAGTGCTTTGACGGAGAGGCCTGCTGCATGGACGCAGCACGAACGCTGTTGTGCGTGCAATTCGTTCGCACGCAACAGCATGTGGAAGGCCCCGTCGCAGTGTTACAATGCTGCGACGGACTCTGGAAGCCACGTCAGTACGGGTGCACATAGGCCCATGTCAGAGGTGGGCACTAAGACACCGAATTGGTTTGCGTGAAGTGCAGAACCCACTGCAATGTCCCTCCGCTTGTCTGTGCATGGCAGGACGTGGAGTTTTGGAACCGATGGGGTGCAGAGCATCGCCCTCCCTCCATTAGGGAGGGCTGCGTTCATGCACGCCATCATTAACATCGAGTGTGGTTTTTCGGCATCACGTTGCTCAGGTCAGGCGTCTCCGGCGAGCCCGTGATAGGAGTGAAATGTTTCAGGATGCAGCAGGTCTGTTTAATAAGGTTAAATAACCAGCGGGGGGAAAACATCCGCGAAGACGCGCCCATTACATCAACGTATTCCCTTGTGCAAGAGCCTGAATCTGGTATTTCCAGCTCTGCGCGGCTCAGCCAGCGATCCCCGGGAGAGCCACATGCCGACACCCCAGGGTGTATGCTCAGGTCTAAGACTGGTGACCAAACCTTTTAATGCTCCTGCATCACACACACACACATGAAGTGGAAATAGGCTGGAAGACGGCCGCCATTGTACACAGGCGGCCATCTTGTTCAGAATATTGGTTCACTTGTATATAACTAGACAGGTTTGTAGCTGAGACTAGAATGAGGTATACGTAGAAATTTAGGAATGCGTTTAGATTAGCAGAAAAGCAATTAAAGCCTTATGAAAGATCTTTGCTGTTTCTGGCACGGAGAAGTAGATATTCCAAGGTCGTTGGGGCCCGCGGAAAGACGAAGGAGTATAGAAGACCGGGCCCCAGGCCATCTGAATAAACATAGCCGATAGGGAGGGAGGCACTGCCCGGAGAAAGACAGCACAAACAAATCACAGACTGTCAAACTAACGAGAAGTGTATCAATTTATAGTTATATGTGGAATGTTCTTTGTGTTCGAATTAATGATGGGAGGTATTAACCCACGTGGGGTGGAATAGAGTGTCATAGGGAGGTGGGCTAATGGGGATGTACCTAATTATGTATTTGGGGCATAAAACCTCATGTCTCTGTGTAATCGGGGCTCACTCTAAGCGATTCAATCCTGTGTGAGCACTTGTGTGACGACACAATAAACTCTTGCCTTTCCTGAAGAGACTCGTGTTTGGACAATCCTTGCTTGTGTCTGGTCCGGCGCCGTTAATGAAGTGAACCTGTCTGACTCCGGCTACACACACACACCTTTTTTTTCTGCAGCATACACTAACCATCCCAAGATTCTCCACCCCGGAAACAGCAAAAGCATACACTGACCAGCACCCCGGAACAAGCATAAGCATACACTAACCATCACAGACCCAAGATTCTCCACTCTGCACCCTGGAACCAGCAAAAGCATACACTGACCAGCACCCCGGAACAAGCATAAGGTAGCAGGACTTCAGAATGCCGTCCAACGCTATCCTCCAAAGAGCCCCATTCTTGCAACTGTATTTTATTTTTAAATGTATTAATTTCTGGCTGATTGTTTCAGGTTTTAATGTTCCCTCCTTTTTACTTAAACATTTTTACCTGGTCTTCACCTCTGCCTCTCACCCTCCCCCCTCTTCCTGCTCCTCCTCCATGTAGTTTTTTTAAAAGCACACTTAGCAAATCTCCATTCTATTTTGCAGCACACATTGACCGTCACAGACCCAAGATCCTCCACTCTGCTGTCTCACGCACCCTCCCACCCAGGTCCGGTCCATAACTTAAGGGCTCCTTTACAGCTGTTTCCACTTCTCTCGCTAATTACCTTTACTCAGCCCAAGCTTCTGGTCCTTCCCATGCAACCGTCACAACATTTCTTCTAGCAACCAGCTTCACCTTCCCTCTGCTCCCATCTGTTTCTCTTACCTCGTCCCTTAGATTGTAAGCTCACGGGATGTCTGGCTGAGCACTTGGTTAAAGTGCTGTACTTTCTAGACAAGCTATCCTTTGGGCAGGGTTGTCTTTTCCTTATTTATCATGTATGTCTCGTGTTTGTGCTTCGCCATTGTACAGCGCTACGGAATATGCTGGCGCTTTATAAATAAAGGATAATAATAATACACACACACACACACGTGGGTAAAACCAGAGATGGTTTCATGTAAAGTCTGAGAAATCCAGAAGAATTTCTTCAAATTCATTTTAAAACCAAACAATCCAAATCTGGAATAAAGAGCTGAGGTCATCAGAGGCCGCATCACGGGGTCACGGCTGTGTGACCGGTGACAGATCCACATATAGAAAACCAACCTCCCACACAAGCATCCAGCAGAACCACAGCAAGGAGGAACCTCAAGAGGAGATCATCCGTCACATCCAGCATCGCGTGATCAGGGATCAGCGGCCGTGGCCCCCCCCCCCAGATGTTTTGGAACTACATTTCCCATGAGCGTCAGGCAATCCATTTAGTAGCTGAGCATCATGGGAGATCCGTGTTTCCAAAACATCTGGGAGTCGTGGATTGCTGACCTTGATTAAGGGGTTATTTACCGAGGGACGGGTTAGTGGAGAACCTACAACATGTGACACTACAGCAACAGCGTGCGACATCTCTCACCAAGCACAGCAAGTAACAGGCGAAGGAATACATCTGTCACGTGGCACGACGGCTGTGACCTGCTAAGTGTCCGTTCACCTATGCAGTACATGCCAAAGGGAGGCACATGAAAGTGCTGCCCTACAGTGTGCAAAATGCATTGAATTCCCCTACATATAAATTCTAAACACAAGAGACAAGCGCACTCGTCACACACACGTGCGTGCTCTCTCTCGTCACAAGCGCGCGTGCTCGTCACACACACGCTCTCTCTCGTCACACACGCTCTCTCTCGTCACACACACACGCTCGCTCTCTCGTCACACACACACGCTCGCTCTCTCGTCACACACACAGGCTCTCTCGTCACACACACACGCTCTCTCGTCACACACACACGCTCTCTCGTCACACACACACACGCTCGCTCTCTCGTCACACACACACGCTCGCTCTCTCGTCACACACACGCTCGCTCTCTCTCGTCACACACACACGCTCGCTCTCTCGTCACACACACACGCTCGCTCTCTCGTCACACACACACGCTCGCTCTCTCGTCACACACCACACGCTCGCTCTCTCGTCACACACACACGCTCGCTCTCTCGTCACACACACACGCTCGCTCTCTCGTCACACCACACACGCTCTCTCGTCACACACACACACGCTCGCTCTCTCGTCACACACACACGCTCGCTCTCTCGTCACACACACGCTCGCTCTCTCTCGTCACACACACACGCTCGCTCTCTCGTCACACACACACGCTCGCTCTCTCGTCACACACACACGCTCGCTCTCTCGTCACACACACACGCTCGCTCTCTCGTCACACACACACGCTCGCTCTCTCGTCACACACACACGCTCGCTCTCTCGTCACACACACACGCTCGCTCTCTCGTCACACACACACGCTCGCTCGCTCTCTCGTCACACACACACACAGGCTCTCGTCACACACACAGGCTCTCTCGTCACACACACAGGCTCTCTCGTCACACACACGCTCTCTCGTCACACACGCGCACTATCGTCACACACACACACGCGCGCACTATCGTCAACACGCGCGCACTATCGCACACACGCGCGCCACTATCGTCACACACGCGCGCACTATCGTCACACACAGCGCGCACTCGGTCACACACTGCGCGCACTATCGTCACACGCGCGCACTATCGTCACAACACGCGCGCACTATCGTCACACACGCGCCACTATCGTCACAACACGCGCGCACTATCGTCACAACACCGCGCGCACTATCGTCACACACGCGCGCACTATCGTCAACACACGCGCACTATCGTCACACACGCGCGCACTATCGTCACACACGCGCCGCACTATCGTACACACGCGCGCACTATCGTCACACACGCGCGCACTATCGTCACACACAGCGCGCACTCTCGTCATAGCGCGCGTGCTCGTCACCACACGCTCTCTCTCGTCACACACGCTCTCTCGTCACACACGCGCTCTCTCGTCACACACCGCTCTCTCTCGTCCACACACACGCTCGCTCTCTCGTCACACACACACGCTCGCTCTCTCGTCACACACACACGCTCGCTCTCTCGTCACACACACACGCGCTCGCTCTCTCGTCACACACACACGCTCGCTCTCTCGTCACACACACACGCTCGCTCTCTCTAGTCACACACACACGCTCGCTCTCTCGTCACACACACAGGCTCTCTCGTCACACACACACGCTCTCTCGTCACACACACACACGCTCGCTCTCTCGTCACACACACACGCTCGCTCTCTCGTCACACACACGCTCGCTCTCTCGTCACACACACACGCTCGCTCTCTCGTCACACACACACGCTCGCTCTCCGTCACACACACACGCTCGCTCTCTCGTCACACACACACGCTCGCTCTCTCGTCACACCACACGCTCGCTCTCTCGTCACACACACACGCTCGCTCTCTCGTCACACACACGCTCGCTCTCGTCACACACACACGCTCGCTCATCACACACACACGCTCGCTCTCTCGTCACACACACACGCTCGCTCTCTCGTCACACACACACGCTCGCTCTCTCGTCCACACACACGCTCGCTCTCTCTAGTCACACACACACGCCGCTCTCTCTAGTCACACACACAGGCTCTCTCGTCACACACACACGCTCTCTCGTCACACACACACACGCTCGCTCTCTCGTCACACACACACGCTCGCTCTCTCGTCACACACACAGACTCTCTCGTCACACACACAGGCTCTCTCTCGTCACACACACACACAGGCTCTCGTCACACACACAGGCTCTCTCGTCACACACACAGGCTCTCTCGTCACACACGCGCACTATCGTCACACACACACACGCGCGCACTATCGTCACACACGCGCGCACTATCGTCACACACACACGCGCGCACTATCGTCACACACACACGCGCGCACTATCGTCACACACACACGCGCGCACTATCGTCACACACGCGCGCACTATCGTCACACACGCGCGCACTATCGTCACACACGCGCGCACTATCGTCACACACGCGCGCACTATCGTCACACACGCGCGCACTATCGTCACACACGCGCGCACTATCGTCACACACGCGCGCACTATCGTCACACACACGGCGTCACTATCGTCACACACACGCGCGCACTCTCGTCACACACACGCGCGCACTATCGTCACACACACGCGCGCACTATCGTCACACACACGCGCGCACTATCGTCACACACACGCGCGCACTATCGTCACACACGCGCGCACTATCGTCACACACGCGCGCACTATCGTCACACACGCGCGCACTATCGTCACACACGGCGCGCACTATCGTCACACACACGCGCGCACTATCGTCACACACGCGCGCACTATCGTCACACACGCGCGCACTATCGTCACACACACGCGCGCACTCTCGTCACACACACGCGCGCACTCTCGTCACACACACGCGCCTTATCGTCACACCACGCGCGCAATCGTCACACACGCGCGCACTATCGTCACACCACGCGCGCACTATCGTCACACACACGCGCGCACTATCGTCACACACGCGCGCACTATCGTCACACACGCGCGCACTATCGTCACACACGCGCGCACTATCGTCACACACGCGCGCACTATCGTCACACCACGCGCGCGCACTATCGTCACACACACGCGCGCACTCTCGTCACACACACGCGCGCACTCTCGTCACACACACGCGCGCACTCTCGTCACACACACGCGCGCGCACTCTCGTCACACACACGCGCGCACTCTCGTCACACACACGCGCGCACTCTCGTCACACACACGCGCGCACTATCGTCACACACACACACGCGCGCACTATCGTCACACACGCGCGCACTATCGTCACACACGCGCGCACTATCGTCACACACGCGCGCACTATCGTCACACACGCGCGCACTATCGTCACACACACGCGCGCACTCTCGTCACACACACGCGCGCACTATCGTCACACACGCGCGCACTATCGTCACACACGCGCGCACTATCGTCACACACACGCGCACTCTCGTCACACACGCGCGCACTATCGTCACACACGCGCGCACTATCGTCACACACGCGCGCACTATCGTCACACACGGCGCACTATCGTCACACACGCGCGCACTATCGTCACACACGCGCGCACTATCGTCACACACGCGCGCACTATCGTCACACACACGCGCGCACTCTCGTCACACACACGCGCGCACTCTCGTCACACACACGCGCGCACTCTCGTCACACACACGCGCGCACTCTCGTCACACACACGCGCGCACTCTCGTCACACACACGCGCGCACTCTCGTCACACACACGCGCGCACTCTCGTCACACACACGCGCGCACTCTCGTCACACACACACAGGCTCTCTCTCGTCACACACACACAGGCTCTCTCTCGTCACACACACGTGCTCTCTCGTCACACACACGTGCTCTCTCGTCACACACACACGTGCTCTCTCGTCACACACACGTGCTCTCTCGTCACACACACGTGCTCTCTCGTCACACACACACGTGCTCTCTCGTCACACACACACGTGCTCTCTCGTCACACACACACGTGCTCTCTCGTCACACACACACGTGCTCTCTCGTCACACACAGGCTCTCTCGTCACACACAGGCTCTCTCGTCACACACAGGCTCTCTCGTCACACACAGGCTCTCTCCGTCACACACAGGCTCTCGCTCTCGTCACACGCGCTCTCGTCACACACACAGGCTCTCTCTCGTCACACACACAGGCTCGCTCTCGTCACGCACACAAGCTCGCTCTCGTCACGCACACAAGCTCGCTCTCGTCACGCACACAGGCTCTCTCTCGTCATGCACACAGGCTCTCTCTCGTCACGCACACAGGCTCTCTCGTCACGCACACAGGCTCTCTCTCGTCACACACACAGGCTCTCTCGTCACACACACAGGTTCTCTCTCCTCACACGCACAGCTCTCTCGTCACACGCGCACTCTCGTCACACACACAGAGGCTCTCTCTCGTGTCACACACACACAGGCTCTCTCTCGTCACGCACACACACAGGCTCTCTCTCGTCACGCACACACAGGCTCTCTCTCGTCACGCACACACAGGCTCTCTCTCGTCACGCACACACAGGCTCTCTCTCGTGTCACGCACACACAGGCTCTCTCTCGTGTCACGCACACACAGGCTCTCTCTCGTGTCACGCACACACAGGCTCTCTCTCGTGTCACGCACCACACAGGCTCTCTCTCGTGTCACGCACACACAGGCTCTCTCTCGTCACGCACACAGGCTCTCTCTCGTCACGCACACAGGCTCTCTCTCGTCACGCACACAGGCTCTCTCGTCACACGCACACAGGCTCTCTCTCGTCACACACACAGGCTCGCTCTCGTCACACACACACAGGCTCGCTCTCGTCACACACACACAGGCTCGCTCTCGTCACACACACACAGGCTCGCTCTCGTCACACACACACAGGCTCGCTCTCGTCACACACAACAGGCTCGCTCTCGTCACACACACACAGGCTCGCTCTCGTCACACACACAGGCTCGCTCTCGTCACACACACAGGCTCGCTCTCGTCACACACACACAGGCTCGCTCTCGTCACACACACACAGGCTCGCTCTCGTCACACACCACAGGCTCGCTCTCGTCACACACACAGGCTCGCTCTCGTCACACACACAGGCTCGCTCTCGTCACACACACAGGCTCGCTCTCGTCACACACACACAGGCTCGCTCTCGTCACACACACAGGCTCGCTCTCGTCACACACACAGGCTCGCTCTCGTCACACACACACAGGCTCGCTCTCGTCACACACACAGGCTCGCTCTCGTCACACACACAGGCTCGCTCTCGTCACACACACACAGGCTCGCTCTCGTCACACACACAGGCTCGCTCTCGTCACACCACAGGCTCGCTCTCGTCACACACACACAGGCTCTCTCTCGTCACGCACACAGGCTCTCTCTCGTCACACACACAGGTTCTCTCTCGTCACACGCGCACTCTCGTCACACGCGCACTCTCGTCACACACACAGGCTCTCTCTCGTGTCACACACACACAGGCTCTCTCTCGTCACGCACACACAGGCTCTCTCTCGTCACGCACACACAGGCTCTCTCTCGTCACGCACACACAGGCTCTCTCTCGTCACGCACACACAGGCTCTCTTCGTCACGCACACACAGGCTCTCTCTCGTCACGCACACACAGGCTCTCTCTCACGCACACACAGGCTCTCTCTCGTCACACACACAGGCTCGCTCTCGTCACGCACACACAGGCTCGCTCTCGTCACGCACACACAGGCTCTCTCTCGTCACACACACAGGCTCTCTCTCGTGTCACGCACACACAGGCTCTCTCTCGTGTCACACACACACAGGCTCTCTCTCGTGTCACCACACACAGGCTCTCTCGTGTCACGCACACACAGGCTCTCTCTCGTGTCACGCACACACAGGCTCTCTCTCGTGTCACGCACACACAGGCTCTCTCTCGTGTCACGCACACACAGGCTCTCTCGTGTCACGCACACACAGGCTCTCTCTCGTGTCACGCACACACAGGCTCTCTCTCGTGTCACGCACACACAGGCTCTCTCTCGTGTCACGCACACACAGGCTCTCTTCGTGTCACGCACACACAGGCTCTCTCTCGTGTCACGCACACACAGGCTCTCTCTCGTGTCACGCACACACAGGCTCTCTCTCGTGTCACGCACACACAGGCTCTCTCTCGTGTCACGCACACACAGGCTCTCTCTCGTGTCACGCACACACAGGCTCTCTCTCGTGTCACGCACACACAGGCTCTCTCTCGTGTCACGCACACACAGGCTCTCTCTCGTGTCACGCACACACAGGCTCTCTCTCGTCACGCACACAGGCTCTCTCGTCACACACACAGGCTCGCTCTCGTCACACACACACAGGCTCGCTCTCGTCACACACACACAGGCTCGCTCTCGTCACACACACACAGGCTCGCTCTCGTCACACACACACACAGGCTCGCTCTCGTCACACACACACAGGCTCGCTCTCGTCACACACACACAGGCTCGCTCTCGTCACACACACACAGGCTCGCTCTCGTCACACACACACAGGCTCGCTCTCGTCACACACACACACAGGCTCGCTCTCGTCACACACACACAGGCTCGCTCTCGTCACACACACACAGGCTCGCTCTCGTCACACACACACAGGCTCGCTCTCGTCACACACACACAGGCTCGCTCTCGTCACACACACACAGGCTCGCTCTCGTCACACACACACAGGCTCTCGCTCTCGTCACACACACACAGGCTCGCTCTCGTCACACACACAGGCTCGCTCTCGTCACACACACACAGGCTCGCTCTCGTCACACACACACAGGCTCGCTCTCGTCACACACACAGGCTCGCTCTCGTCACACACACAGGCTCGCTCTCGTCACACACACAGGCTCGCTCTCGTCACACACACAGAGGCTCGCTCTCGTCACACACACAGGCTCGCTCTCGTCACACACACAGGCTCGCTCTCGTCACACACACACAGGCTCGCTCTCGTCACACACACACAGGCTCGCTCTCGTCACACACACACAGGCTCGCTCTCGTCACACACACACAGGCTCGCTCTCGTCACACACACACAGGCTCGCTCTCGTCACACACACACAGGCTCGCTCTCGTCACACACACACAGGCTCGCTCTCGTCACACACACACAGGCTCGCTCTCGTCACACACACACAGGCTCGCTCTCGTCACACACACACAGGCTCGCTCTCGTCACAACACACAGGCTCGCTCTCGTCACACACACACAGGCTCTCGCTCTCGTCACACACACACAGGCTCGCCTCTCACACACACAGGCTCGCTCTCGTCACACACACAGGCTCGCTCTCGTCACACACACAGGCTCGCTCTCGTCACACACACAGGCTCGCTCTCGTCACACACACAGGCTCGCTCTCGTCACACACACACAGGCTCGCTCTCGTCACACACACAGGCTCGCTCTCGTCACAGGCTCGCTCTCGTCACACACACAGGCTCGCTCTCGTCACACACACAGGCTCTCGTCACACACACAGGCTCGCTCTCGTCACACACATTGTGTTGGTGCAGTGTCTCCTCTCTGTGAATCCGGTGTGTCTCCTCCATTCTCTCCCCCCCCCCCGACTCTCTGTATTACAGGGTGTCTGTGCAGAGTGTTATACGGGGGGGGGCTCAACAGCTCACACGCCCTATACAGAGAGCACATACTTTGTACATGGCTTCCTCTCAGGTGCTGCACTTGTGGGGGCGCCATGCACCTGCCACTGGCCCCGGGGGGGGGGCTCCCCTCTCACTGACCTCCTATATGCCAGGGGGTCCTCTTCACCTCCTCCCTGCTGCCAGGTTCCTGCTCCGTGCCCCGTCCGCCTCTCGTACAGCAAGCCCCGCAGGACAAACCAGATCACAACGCGTCACAAGCTCCGCGTCATGGCAAGGCGGGGGCGGCCAAGAAAAGCAGCTCGGGCGGGCGCGGAAAACCACGGCAGGTGCAACAGAGGCAGCGACCTTCAGATCTCCAGACAGCCGAGCCTTTCTAAAGTCACGCGGTCGGTCGAGAACAATCATCAGCAGTGTATATGCGTAGCTCAACATACACATATCCCGGTGCCCTGCTGCCCTCTAGCGGCGCGAAGCGGAAACACAAGTTTGACGGGATCAGAGGCGAGAGCATCAAAGCTCACTCCCTCAGCGTAGCTTAAACTACCACTCCCGGCATGCTGTGCTGGGCACGCCGCCTTCAAAGCACGCAGTGTCGTTTTTTCCCCCTCTATACCCATGCATCACGCTTGTCTCAGGCGATTTTGTGTTGTCAGCCCGCGCCTATACAGGAAACCGGAAGTGTTTACCTCTGACACTTCCGGTCTCCCCCGGACGACCCATCTAGCTCGGGGTGCTGCGGAACCGTAACCGCGGGCTCTGTGACCCCGGCAGGCCTCAACCAGGGGAGGTAATAAGCACACACACGGGATAACAGGGTAAGAACAGAGCCCTGGGTAAACATAGAAAAATGTCGGCAGATAAGAACCTTTCGGCCCATCTAGTCTGCCCAATTACATGGATACTTTACCTGGATTTATCTTTTGTTTAGGATAGCCTTATGCCTATCCCATGCCTGCTTAAATTCAATTACTGTTTTGGCCTCTACCACTTCTACTGGAAGACTGTTCTATGTATCCACCACCCTCTCAGTAAAATAATGCTTCCTGATGTTACTTTTAAACCTTTGCCCCTCTAATCTAAGACTATGTCCTCTTGTTTTGCTACTTTGTTTCCTTTTAAATATACTCCCTCATGCTGCGGGGTGGCATTTTTCTTGCACTGCCCATCAGCATAAATAAAGTATGTGTCCATTTAAACATGGCGGATATGGTCACCATACTGTACAGACAGCTCTGCAGAAGGGTGTCTTCCAATGGGTTAATATCCTCTTTTATAGGGATTTATGGTAAATGTGGGGATTTCTTAGTGCAGTGTGTTTTATTCTCTGTGCTGTTACTCCATTATTTACAATGTGTTTGCAAGTGAGGCTGACGAGCCAGGCTAACAGCTACTTTTGCATGAAGTTAACCCTTTCCTGCAGTGCTAAAACCACGTCACGTTAGTTTTCTAGCTGTCGTACTGTCAGGGTTAATTTTAGGGCTTACTCTGAGATCCTCCGTTTGACGCTCGCGCGGAAAGACGCAGAATGCGTTGCCTGAAAGTGAAAAATGTTGCAGGATCTTGGGGTTACGGGTTAGGCTAGGGTCAGACGAACGCATTTTTCGCATTGTCTGTAAAAAAGTGCGTCCGAACGCATGGACGTACTTTTTCATGGAAGACGCGATAGCGGTCATACGATGCGCAATTTCGGCCGTGATTTGTTACGGATCCAAACCAGGAAACTTTGGGTGTCTGGACGTTATGTTGGCCGAACATGAGCAGCGTCTGACATCTCCTAATCACGCACACACCACGCTTTGCCGACGCAGCGCACTCTGTACGTCAGTACTAGCGGTTCCACGTTCTTGTGAAAATGCGTTTGTTTGCCGCTTGCGTTGCGCGGCCGAACTTTTGTGCGGTCATACTTCGTGTGTGGGCCTGCGTTGGACATCATTTGCTGCTACCACGGCCGTAATAAAGTGCAGCTAAACGCACGTTCGCACTGCGTTCGTCTGGCCCCCAGCCTTACTAGGGATGATCTGACCCCTAGGCTGGGATCAGAACCCCGTGGCGGCTTTCTTTTTTATTTTTTTGGAGGTCGGCTTTTTCAAGCAGATAAAATTCCTGAGTCCAGGACCTGCTGTGTAGTGAGACTCCCAATCCGTCCAGGTGGAGTCCTGCAACCTCGGTGTCCTCCCTGCCTGCTTATCGGTCATGGAGGCGCTGGGGAAGTCTCTGTTCACCTGTATATGTCTTCCCTGCCTGCTGCGTGAGCCGCTGACAGTATGCGCAGAGGTCCCCTGGACTCACTGAGACGATGTAGCCATCGGTCCTGCCCTGGTTGTGTGATATCGGATCAGGAATATTTATCGAGCGATCCTGAATACTGCACAACTCGGATCGGTGGCTCAAACCTATGAATCTGGACATCACCAACCCTAAAGGGGATATGTACAAAGCACCGGAGTTGCAACGAAGACAAACCCAGGCATTTCCCAGAACTAACATCCAGAACAGGATATGAAGGTTTTCCTGATGCTCTTTGGATCTCAGGAGTAACCCTAAAACAACCCCCAGTATTAACCCCAAATCTAATACCAGCCCTAATCTGATCCCAACAATTAAAACGGTCTATTTTGCATCGTATGTTTTCATTATGTCCGTGTCTTAAAGGGACACTGCACCCTGACCACTTTACAGGTTATTCACTAAGGCCGGGGTCAGACGAGCGTTTTGTAGAGCATAAGGAACGTCCTTGAGAGTGGACGTTCCTTCCACTCTGACGTCTGTCTGGCCACCTCGCTGAGTGCAGTTAGGGCGCTCAGTGGTGCAAGGCTCGTTCCTCCTATGGAGTATCACGCTTTGCAGCCCCGTCGAATGTGCGTCCTTGCGATTCGATGGGGAGGCTTGCAGCGCTGTCGCGTGCGCGTAACAGTGTGTGGTCGGCCCTGTCAAAGGGTCACAACGCTGCGATGGACGCCAGGAGACACGTCGGTATGGGCGCACATCGTGCGCTCGTCTGACACCAGCCTAACCTGTGAATTTTGCCATTCGGTGCCAATTCGTCTGTTCATTAAGCTGTCGATTCCCCAAATACAGGTGAAATACGGTGCAATTCGCAGCATTTCGGCAGTACCGAAATTGCCCAACAGAACACTATCGTGTCTTCTATTCACAGAACGCCAAAATGCTCAGATTTTTCAGTTCGACAGGTTTTAGCAGGCGAATCCCATACGATTCAATGTAAAAATTTAATCTTTTTACATTTTTTTTTAAGATCATTTATTCTTTTTCGTTTTCAGCAAAAACCCTTTTTATTTCTTAGAACACCTTTTTGTATTTTTTTAGACCAAATTTCTATAAATTTAAAAAAAAAAGGCTTTTTTTTATTATTCTTTAACAGACCTTTTTATTTTTTAAAAGGACCTTTTTTTATTATTTAGCCATGTTTAATACATTTTTATTGGTTTAAAAACCCATTACGAGACTTTTGTTTGTCCTTCCTTCTTTTTTTTTCTGCAGTTTGGTGGAATTCGGCGGTTATAGGTGCACCTCGACAGTTTTCGCCGACCATTCAATAACTGCTTCGGTGACTCCTATTTCAGGAAAATACAATGACCATTCCCTACTTGGAAATGAGCGAAATCTCAATGTATCCTTCCTGGTAAAATACGTTCTCAAAAAAAAAATAGTGAATTTGCAGTATTTTTGGCGACATGGAATCGCAAAATGAGCCAAAACACCCCTTTTTTATCTGTTTTAAAATGGTCACACTGCATGGAGTGGCCCACCTCCCTCCTTCCCTGTTTGGTGACATCACTGGGTGAAGCGGAGGAGTTTCCTCCAACCATACAGCTGTCACTTACCTGGCAGGATTTTGAACGTCCTGCAGCCAGGGACCAACGCAGGCAATTCTCCGTGACTGCATATAGATTCATCATATTGTGAGGGTGAAAATGTGCATAACCTGTATTAGTATTCAGGGGTTCAGGTAGCCACGGGCTTCTACAATTTCACCTCTGGCTCCAATATTTTTGGATCATCCTCCACAAATCTATATACAAAACATTTCCTTACTCAAAATTAGTTGTTTTTCAGTTTTAAAATAATAAGAGTTATCTTATTGGCTTCTTGGCATCGCATACATTTGCCGTGCCCTGTAATCTGTATAATGTGTGACTTTGTCATTCTTGCCATCGCGTACATTTGCCGTGCCCTGTAATCTGTATAATGTGTGACTTTGTCATTCTTGGCAGTGTTCGACTCTGCAGAAATACTAACACCTTGTCTTTTATTTATTTAGTTCTCACCTCGGGTATTAGCTGCCTCCACGCGAGAGCCTCCCCGTCATTTATTAAGCGATGTTTAGGAAGCCGAACCGCTCGCTCCGTGTCCGGAAGGCAAAGTCCAGCGAGGATGAAGAGGAAAATGCGGAGGAGAAGGAGCCGGACCAAGCTTGCGGCAAGAGACAGAAGTCCGCCATCAGACGTGGCCTGGCCTGTGGCACCAGAGACCAAAAAAATGCTCACACTGTGACAGCCAGCAAGGATGGAGATGACGAAGGAGATCAGGAGGTGGAGGCGGAAGACACAGATGTCACTGATGACCCCTGGAGACTTCAGAGAGCTGGAGGACCTCGCACCTTACTGAGCTTCACCGATGAGCGCGAAGGTGAGCACCTTGGATTCTGTGACAAGCTTGTGTATCCAGTGTGAATACATTATGTTTCTTGCACTTTAAGGCCGCAGTCACACGACAGCATTGACTACGTCCGTGTCCGCACCTCCATGCATCCATCGCAGCTTTGACGGCTCGACGGGGAGTGCCACACAGTGTAGCGTTCGCACTAGTTGCACGCTGCACCAGATATGATTTCAGCCTCCCCTGTCAAAAAGCTACGACGGTCGTAGGACGGTGCTAAAAGCGCGATCCTCCATAGGAGGGCTGCGCTTTGTAACGCGGAGCGCAATAACTGCGCTCAGCGAGGTGGCCACACGGGTGTCAGAGTGAATGGAATGTCCACTCTCACGGACGTTCCTTCCGCTGTCAAGAACGCTCGTGTGACCGCAGCCAAGATGATTATTGATTCTCTCCTGTCAGCCTCTGGTTAATCCAAGGGTTCCTTAAATTTTGACTCTGGTGCGTAAACTCCTGTATTATTGTACATAAACCGTTACCTGAAAGAAGAAAGATATATATATATATCTCATACAGCGTAGGCGCCTATTTATAAACCAGATTACTATAGTGTTATGAAGTAGCTAAATTATAACTAATATGTAGTGAGATGCTGCCCAAAGGGGTAAGCGCAATATACGGAAAAAACAACCATAATCTGCATTAACCAAAAATGAAATTATAGATAGAACCTTTGTAGCGCATCAAAAATAGTTTTAAAGGTAGACTTCAACAAAGAGTTATATCAAACATATAGTGCTTCAGTCTTAAAGTGCTTCAATCAATGTACACATATAAAAGTGCAATGTGCCATAGAACAGGGCTCAAAATTTCAAGTCCCAAGCTACTAGCCAGGCCTTAAAAATTACTCGCCACTAGTTGCCCCACCTAACCCTTTCCTGCCCTGCCTGCATCTGCATTCCCACTCGCCCTCATGTAATTTCCACTCGCCAAATGCTAGTAGGAGAGTGGAAATTTTGAGGCCTGCCATAGAACACAGTAAAGTGCAACAATATATAAAATTCCAGCAGTGCGATGGGTATAAGAGAGTCTATAAAGTGCAACAGTGTCCAAATGTGCAAAATGTGCAAATCCAATGATATCCAATACAACAGTATGAATACCAGTGGGAAAAATTCCTTAAAATTTACTTCTCTTTATGTTCAAGCGATGCACAAATATAGTCCTCCTTTCTTGGTCTGTGTATCTCTTGCCGTCTCTCAATAATGGAGAGGCTAGCCAGAAAGGAGAAAAAAGTGAGAGAGAAAAAAAAAGAATTGGAGGGGAGAGAAAAAATGAAGAAATAATCGTGCAGAAAATCCCAATTAAATATGGCAAATCACTCGTAGGAATATGGAAACTCACATTTATAAGAGCCCACAAAATACCTGGCTCTAGGTTTAGGACCTTCCAGCCATATAGAGGGTGGCGTATCCCTTCTTAAATCTTCAACTCTGGTTGCGATGGCTACAATAAGATAATAGACAGCGCTCCCATAGTATATTACCGTATTATGATAAAAAAGAGGGGATAATGTATTGAACTCACCAGATATGGAGCCTCCTCCACACAGGCTCACTCAATACAGCATCAGGTACACTATGCTGGATACCCAGAACCTCTTCCCAAACGTCTGAGGGCCAGATATCAGGAGCTTCCAAGCGATGGCAAGTATATATCCAAGGAGAGTAGTCAATAGAATATAAACCATATAAAATTTATTATGTATTAAAAAATTTAAAATTCAATTGCATATTAAAGAATGGACAGATGCGTTACCGAGACGCGTTTCGGCATTAACAGCCTTCCTCAGTCGGTATATTTAGGTGCACTATTGTCCAAAAAATCTCCAAACAGCTTTGGAGATTTTTTGGACAATAGTGCACCTAAATATACCGACTGAGGAAGGCTGTTAATGCCGAAACGCGTCTCGGTAACGCATCTGTCCATTCTTTAATATGCAATTGAATTTTAAATTTTTTAAAACATAATAAATTTTATATGGTTTATATTCTATTGACTACTCTCCTTGGATATATACTTACCATCGCTTGAAAGCTCCTGATATCTGGCCCTCAGACGGTTGGGAAGAGGTTCTGGGTATCCATCATAGTGTACCTGATGCTGTATTGAGTGAGCCTGTGTGGAGGAGGCTCCATATCTGGTGAGTTCAATACATTATCCCCTCTTTTTTATCATAATACGGTAATATACTATGGGAGCGCTGTCTATTATCTTATTGTAGCCATCGCAACCAGAGTTGAAGATTTAAGAAGGGATACGCCACCCTCTATATGGCTGGAAGCCCCTAGAGCCAGGGATTTTTTGGGCTCTTATAAATGTGAGTTTCCATATTCCTACGAGTGATTTATTTGCCATATCTAATTGGGATTTTCTGCACGATTATTTCTTCATTTTTTTCTCTCCCCTTTTTTTTTTTTTCTTTCTCTCACTTTTTTCTCCTTTCTGGCTATCCTCTCCATTATTGAGAGACGGCAAGAGATACACAGACCAAGAAAGGAGGACTATATTTGTGCATCGCTTGAACATAAAGAGAAGTAAATTTTAAGGAATTTTTCCCACTGGTATTCATACTGTTGTATTGGATATCATTGGATTTGCACATTTTGCACATTCGGACACTGTTGCACTTTATAGACTCTCTTATACCCATCGCACTGCTGGAATTTTATATATTGTTGCACTTTACTGTGTTCTATGGCACATTGCACTTTTATATGTGTACATTGATTGAATATTTGTCACCTTAAGATTGAAGCACTTTAAGACTGAAGCACTTTATGTTTGATATACCTCTTAGATTTAAAGGTAGACTTCAACAATCTATAATTTCATAAACCGTTACCTGGCTCCTAAAAATGTGTAGTTAGCTCCCAAATATGATGTAGCTTTGCAAAACCCTCAGTGATACAGAACTTGACAATCTGTTCTATTTACTGGTCAGTTAAAGGGACTCTACTCATCCTGAATACTTTATTGTATTAATGTGAGCTGCCCTGATCAGGTGAAAATCCTGTGTGAAGTGGAGGAGTTTCCTCCATCCCTCCAGGCGTCCCTAGCAGCCGGGGAGGTTTTGATTTCTTTTGACTGCCAGTCACCAGATTGGTCACTAGTGACACACACAGAAAGCACGTCAACGTCACCCTCTCTGTGAGCACACGCGACAGCGAGCGGTGTCATAAAGGTAGCGGTGGATTGAATCTGTGCATGCACAGGGCTCCGATCCTCCATGCTACTCTACTTGCGTACGTAAATTGTGCTAGTCCCGTAGCGTTGCGCAATTTGAGGTGCTTACGCTGCGCAAATTGCGTAGAAAAGCTTCAGGGTCTTCCGGTTTGAGGAGTCCCTGAGCCGAAGAGGAGGAGGAGCAGCAACGCGCGGCGAGGGACAAAAACCAAAATGAGAAAATAATTGGGCAGGGATTGTCAGCAGCCTCTTCCCAATTATTTAAGGGCTAAAAAAGGGACACTCTACTTCTCCGTACAGTAACCCTTTAAGGAAAGGAGCAATTTAAATCCTCCTATCCACCAAGTAATTATGCAAAGTTACCAAACCACCTGGGTGCTAGTGATCACCATTTGTGCTGGAGGACGTCTGTGCTTTATCGTACTGTAATTAACAGAATAAAAAGGCTGGCCTAGCGTAATTTCATTTTCCCTCTTTTATCCCACTCATTACAAGAAATCTGAAGTCGGCTAATTGCTGCCAGACACACATTCCTGCGCAGGCTCTTGTATTAAACGTGCCATGATCTCTTTATTTCCCAGGTGAAGACCTTTCCTTTAAGATCAAAAAACCGTCTGTGAATGCAGTTGTGTTCAATGCACGAAAAAAGCCAGAAGACGTGGACAATCCCAAAGCTCCGGAGAATGATGGTAACGCTCTTCAGTAATCAGCAGCGGTTTCATTACTGTAATGCGCTGCACCGCAAACAATGTGGTGTGACAATACAGCTCGGGCACTACTTATCCGGAATCCTGTGATTCATAACACTCGGAAAACGGAAGTTTATGGAGCTGTAAAGGTTTTCGTGATTGCAGTTAGTGGTGCTCTGCTCCGGAAACCAGCTTGAGCGCTTCAGAAGACCTCCGCACATGTTGAGAGCCTCTGGGCAGCCCCAGTGTGTGACATGCTGCATGGAGTCACACTGGCTCCAGGCAGCATGTCTGTGAAGAAATGCTGCACAGCGCATCCAGTGCGTGTGTACACGGTCATGGATGTAGCAGGAAGGGCAAAGGAGTGTGCCATGAATACAGTGGGTAGTATAACGCTTTATTTTCTGTTGCTGTGATGGGTTTGGCTGGTAAGCAGCTCAGCTGCCCGTCGTTGGTAGAGAGGGAATACATTTTGTTTAGTCTCCGAATGAAGGAGTAGGTTTTCATTTGTGCTTTATTTTTATCTTCACACACTGTTGGCAACTGTTACTGTAAATAATAAAGCAAGCCTTCCAGCATTTTGCCTGCTCTCTGCAGTTGCATTGTCACAATATAATATGTGTGTGTGTATTTTTTTTTTATTCTTCCCATTCATGGTTGTTCTATGTGTAATATATTATTTAAGTTTGTTTTTTTCGTCTAGCCGTTTGTATTGAGCCAGAATGTGAACGCAGCCGAGAAGAGGACAGCCAACACACAGATTCCTCTGCTTTGAAGTCAGATTCTTCAAGCTCTGTTTCCAGCAGCCCATCGCTGTCTCCTGTTGGCAGGTTTGTGCTGTTTGAACTCTTTTTGTACATTATATGTAGGTGCTATAAAGATAATTGCATTTTTTGAGGACTAGGACAGTCAGGCATGTAACTCCCAAGGTTTTCCGTAGAGATGTGTGTTGTTCTTTGGGAAATAAATAATTTCTACCATGAGGGTCAGCAACCTCGGCCATACAGATGTTTTTTTTTATTCTCATCATTTATATAGCGCCAACAGTTTCCGCAGCGCTTTACAATAACCAAAGGGAACAAGCTAAACAGACATAGGATGGAAATGAGGTATAGAGGGCCCTGCTCATAGGAATTTACAGTCTAGAGGGATTGGGGTTGAGGAAGACGAGGGGAGTTTTACTGGACAGCAGGATCATTAGTGCCAGTAGTTCAGGAATGGTGGGGCCATAGAAGCAGCTTCAATCATGTGTGAGTAGGTGAGCAGAGGGATGAGTTGCATCAGTGATGTGGTACGCTAATCTGAAGAGATGGGTTTTGAAGGATTTCTTGAAGGCCTGAAGGTCAGGGGAGAGTTTGATAGAGCGAGGTAAGTCATTCTACAGGACCAATGCTGCCCTTGAGAAGTCTTGGAGGTGAAAGTTGGCCGTGCAGGTGTAGACAGATGACAGGCGGAGATAACTACATATCCCATGAAGCTCTGTAAACCCATGAAGTAGCCGAGCATAATGGGAGATGTAGTTACAAAACAGCTAGTTGGCCCAAGGTTGCTGACCCATAACGTTCTTCAGTTTCTCTAAATCTGCTGTTTTGTCTTTTTTTTTTTTCCCCATTTCTCACGTGCTTTTTAATTCGTGTCCAGTGCAGTTGAAATCCCATCCACGAAGGATGTCTCAAGAGCTCGCAGGCAACGCGCGCGGATTCGAGCTCAGGGAGATTACCTTTCGCTTGAGACATCGCACGACGGGACGAGCTCCAGCCACTCTGAAAGTGACGACGAGCTCGATGACCATGAAAGAAGGCGCCAGTTTGCTCCAGGGACAAAAACATTAAAGGAGAAGATGGCCGAGGAGATGTGTAAGTGGAGGTTACGAGACACGAGGCTGCGGATGGTGAACATATCGCTTTGGTGTCTTTATGCAGACAAAACACCTCGGAACATAGAAATGGAAAAGTGATTTTTTTTTATTGATTTTTTTTCTTGGGTGGGTCATGTGGTTTTATAGCAAAATCAATATTTTTTTCAGAAGCCGTGTATCGCTATCGTGTAATGCTTCAGGCCGTACACCCTAGTGTGGGGTGATTTGGTCCCATTTAGTTAATCACATACTTTTTAGAGATTCCTTCTCTGGTTCAGCTTGAATTTAGTTTCTGTAATTACTGGATTATCACAGCGATAAACACACTAATAAATATACTGTGCACACGTGTGTGAGATGGAGCCAACGGTGAATGCTGGGATAAGGGTGATTCATTTAATTGTGAACTGACGGCAATGGAGACATCCCTGAAGTCTATTTATTCAGCATTTGCATTCATGACAAAGTTAGGTGTTTGTACCCTTTTTAAATGTATGGTGGAGTTGTTTTGTTCTGTGTGTTTCAACAAACTGAGGGCACTCACGGGTCTTCACATAAAAGTTCAATCCTTATTGTAAATGCATCAATGTTTCAGTTCGTTCAAGGCCCGATTAAAGGCTCGAACGAGCCAAAATGTTGATTTATTTACAATAACGTCACATAAAAGTCTAATCTTTCTGTGAGTGCCCTCAGTTTGTTGAAACCGTATCTGCTGTGGCGGTTGCACCAGGGCTGAATCGCTTAATGGTGATTTGAGGAGCTGAGTGTCTGCTTTAGGAATAATATATATATATATATATATATATATATATATAGGATGGTGGCGGCACTCCAGGACTATTAAATCGATAACAATTTATTCCAGATAAGTCAACGTTTCAGCCCTGTATTGAGGCTGAAACGTTGATTTATCGGGAATAAATTGTTATCTGTTTAATAGTCCTGGAGTGCTGCCACCATCCTTTCATTTTCTGTATCATATTGAGCTGAATGGTAGGCACCGGGCATTGGAGTGCTCGGATATATATATATATATATATATATATATCTGCCGTCAATCCTTAGGTGTCCTGAGGTGTTAAAGCCCTAGTGCTTAAAACAAAAAATGTAAATAACCCTACACGCAGGGTCTTGAATAGAATAACAAATCTTTATTTCAGCTTCATTCAAAATGACCATTTTAGCTCCTGCAGATCCTTTATCAAGGTGATAAAACACTTGAGCCAAAATGCTGGTCAGTTTTAAAATAGCCAAATAAAGGTGTGTGTACATATGTAGTTGTCACTTTCACTTATCACTTGCTGGTGATGTTGGGCCCTACAAAAAAAAAAAAGCCCCCTCCCCCCTGTCGTACAGGTCTATTCACTAAAAGGTGAAACTCAGGAGAATGGCAGGAGAAGAGAACAATCTAGCCCAAATATCCGATTTGGAAAGTGAGATAAATGGGAGAATTTTTATGGTTTGGCTATTTTGACCTAGAGTTTTCACTTCTCCTGAGTTTCACCTTTTAGCGAATGGACCTGATAGTTGCTGTAATTTTGTTGTCCTTTTTGTGTTTTTCAGATACAGGCAGTGAATCAGACGGTGGCGAGCATCAAGACGACGAAGACTTCCAGGATCAGTGGGAGGAACAGCAGATAAGGAAAGCGATAAAGTACCCACAGGCGAGTGTTTTTCAGGAGAACTTCAACCTTGGGTAAACACAATAAATGTCAGATTGCAGTTGAAAGCTGTGCAGGGACTCAGCAGATCCCGCTTGGAGATTTGCTCAATTAATTTGAAGGCTATGACTCGGAGGCGAGTATTTGCATTCCCTTTCTTGTATTTATAACACATCAGCGTGAAAACAGAAATCTCAAGAAAAAAATCACATGTTTCCCTAGGGACAAACTCCTCCCACAGTCCACAATCCTTTGCAGTCTTCCTCCATAAAAGGCAGAGGTCCCGTAAACAGATTCTTTTTTGCTGCTGCAGCATTAAGGATTAAGCATTATGGGTTTCCGTTCTCTCTTTGTTGTGTGGTTTTCTGCTAATTTCTCGGCCATCGCGGCTCTAACCCAGGGCAGGCCAGCGCTCATTACGCCTGTGCCTTGGCTCTCTGATCAATCCACAGGCCGTAGCTTGTTTCACCGCTCGTTCACGATTGCAGCGCGTGGCTCACATCCAGATCTTCTCGGCTGCGGAGGGAAGTCTCTTCTGACGATTTTGTGCGTGATTACATAATCACCCTGCTGCTCGTGTCCACACAGTAAATGTAGTGTCCTTCCTAGGAAGTGGACCTCTTTGCCTCTCGCCTCCACACGCATCGCCGCTTGTTCTTCAGCTGGTGCCCGGATCCGGAAGCAATCATGACTGATGCCTTCCTCTAAGATTGGACAAGGACTCACAATTATTCGTTTCCCCCGTTCTCCATGGTAGCTGGGACAGTGTCTCTGGTCCACCGACAGACAAACGGCCACAATTGTGTGACCCCGCTGTGGAGGAGTGAGCCGTGGTCCCCCTCTCTGTTGGATCTATTGGTATATTTCCCAGGGTTGCTCCCAGTGTTTCCCAACAAACTGTTGAGCCCGGTGGGTCTTCCTCCTCTCCTAGTGCTGTCTGGTGGCTTGGCTGGTTTCAAGGGACATGGCGCGATCCCTGGCATTTCGGACTGTACACGATCCCTCCTCTTTGAGACCCCTGAAACTAGATCTTCCCATGGGTCGGCCTGGCATTGATGGCTCAGCTGGTGTTTGGGATGACACGTGGATCCCTTTTCAGCACCTGTAAATTCTGTGTTGGATTGCGTCCGTCCCCGTCCCACCCCATTCTTTTTCCTGGTTCATTGCCATTTGGATCGTTTGTGTCCAGTTTGTTCTGTTATGTTTCGCAGTCAGAAAGGGGCTGTGTTTCCTGGATCTCTGCCTTTTTTATGGAGGAGGACTGCAGGGGTCTGTGCACTATGGGAGGGGTTTGGGGCTGAAGAGACGTGAATTTTTTATTTTTTTTTCCCTTGATTTCTGTTTTCATGCTGCCGTGTAATAGATGCAAGAAAGCGAATGCAAATACTCGCCTCAGAGTCATTATTAAAATTCTAACTTTCTGTCCTGAAACTGGACAATTTAACAGTTGAATGTCAGTTCATTTATAACATTATTTATTTCCATATGTATGTACATATAGTAGAGACTTGATAAAGATCTTGGGTCAAAACCTTGCCTTTTCCCAGAGGAGTAAACCCACTCACTCGTCTTTTCATCTATATGTGGTACTGGATTTGTTGGTTCTTCTGTAATATTAATGCCTTGGAGTTGGGACCTCTCCTAAACGCTGGCAAAGTTACTGAGTTTTTATTGTTTATCACAATTGTTTCTGTAACACACTCCTAGTTGGATGTTTGTACTCATGCAGTTTCTTTACGTTTCGTCTCTTAGGTACTAGATGAAGAATCAATACCCAAGCGACTTCCAAGCCGCGTTCAGAGGGAAACTGGGCCAAGGTTTTCTCTGCCACTGGTAACCATTGGAGACATCAAAAAGAAGCTTACTGCCCGGTAAACTATGCTAACTCTGGAAGTTATATATTACACAGCTTTTTGCCTTCATTATATTGAAAATGATCCCTTTTTGTTTAAATTGGTGGATCCAGAAACAAAATAAACCTAATTATATGTCCATAAACCGAGTGCGCAGCAGTGTGTTATGGGGATTGATTTTTCCATAACCTTTTATACGAAATATCCATCCAATGAATGGTTAATTTATTCGACTTTCAATATCACAGGTAGAACACAGTGAAGTGTGGATCCTTAATGGGTCACTCTATGCACCTTGATCACTTTAGCTTATTAAAGTGGTCGGGCAGCGTGGAGTGCCCCCTTTCAACCAGCCCCCGTCTGGCAGCGCCGTGTGAAGCACATGAGTATCCTCCACTCACACAGCTGTTGCTCGGCAGAAGGGATTTTGAATTCCCGCCTGCTGAGGACCAGTGATGTCAGCCTGGTTTGCATGCTGTCATCATTCTGTCCCCCAAATGCTCACAGCAGCGAATGTACTGGAAGACATCAGCCGGGGACTGGCCCTGCACATGCGCAGCACCAGTCCATCGTTTTGCTAGCGAAACTTGGGTGCAAAAGTAGGCAAGTTCCGCGAGACACGAAAGTTACATACACTGTAAAAATTGCGTGGGGAGCCCCAGGGACTTCTGCATTTCAGAAGCCCTGAGCTGAAGTGGAGGTGCAGCAGGCAAAAGGTGAATAATTACAGCTAAAATATAAGAAATATGAAAGAAAACAAAATACCTGTAATCGGGCTGATGCTGTCAGTGCTCTCTGCCCAATTATTTAAGGGGGGGGGGTAACATTTTATACATGGTTCCTTTTTAAACCTTCATTGTTTCCGCACAAAAGCCCCGCACCCCATTGAGGGCGTAATCCGCTATTTATGCTGGTTGAGAATCATGGGAAATCTTGACGTGCCATAGGTCATATAGCGTAAATCCACTTACTAAAGCCCAACTATATATAGCATCAGGATGCCGGCAAACACCGGTGCCAGGTCAATGAACCCCTAAAGTAATTCCACCAATTTGGTGGCACCGGCAAATCCCAATTTATAAAATGTCAAGTAAAATGGCAATATCCCTCTTTGTGTCCTTGTATAAGGTGATGGCACCTTCTATTGTGTTCTGTTGATTATTAGAAGTGCAGTCTTGTAATTCCGTTTTCTCGCTGCCTGTCCGTTGCGTCATCTTTTTTTGATTATTTTTTCTTCTTGTGAAAGGATTTTACCAGGAAGGATACATTGAGATTTCTCTCGTTTTCAAGTATGTCCTGGGTGGCGAGTATGTACCGTTAGGTGTCTTGCCCAAGGAAACTTACTGGAGAGGTGCTCTTGCATTTCAGATTGTCCTCTTTAGATGAGGTTCACAGGATGCACGTGCAAGAAAGTGACAGATACACCCGCGACTTGGACAGTTCCAGACAGTCGCTGGCGATGATTGGGAAAGCCACCAGCGAGCAGAGCTACAAGTTCTTTAAGGAAACAAAGACCTTTGTGGAGAACTTTGTGGACTGCATGAACGAAAAGGTAACGAGGCGACTCTCCGTACGAATTCACCTTTCTGGCCTGTGATTTACTGTGGAGATGATGTTGGCTCCAGGTCAATGTCAAAAAAAAAGTTTAAAATGCCTCCAAATAATAAAGACCATTAAATAAAAATAATAATAAAAAAGACTCTCCAGTTCGGGAACAATTTTATATATATATATTTTTTTTTTATTATTATTATTTTAGGGGGGTTAAGTTACTAAGAAAAACAAAATAATTTTATTGTTTTTATTCAACTTTTTTCATGATAGTGTTTGTAGTTTTAGGGTTAACCTTAACGTTCTGATTTTTGTATGAGCTGCACTAGTGTTCAACTAAAAAAGGTAAAAATAGAAAAATTATTTCAATCGTTTAACGGGAGAATCCTGGTGACGTTGGCAGTAGATGGAAGATATTTAATGAGCGATTGATCCCCTCAAGATTATCCCTTTTAACCTCCCTGGCGGTATTCCAGAGTGTGGCTTCAGGGTTCAATTTCAGTGCCGAAAACGGTAACCCCGAGCCACACTCTGGCTGGTACATACCTGTCCCTGCGTTCCCTCGATGTCCTCCCGCAGTCACCTCCATCCGATTGCGGCTTCCAGGTTCCCTTGCCATGATGGGAACCCAGAAGCAGGACGACGCGATCGGATGGAGGTGACTGCGGGAGGACATCGAGGGAACGCAGTGACAGGTATGTACCAGCCAGAGTGTGGCTTGGGGTTACCGTTTTCGGCACTGAAATTTAACCCCTGAGCCACATTCAGGAATACCGCCAGGGAGGTTAATATATAATATATTATTTAATATATTATTTTACTGAGAGGGTGGTGGATACATGGAACAGCCTTCCAGTTGAAGTGGTAGAGGCCAAAACAGTAATTGAATTTAAGCAAGCATGGGATAGGCATAAGGCTATCCTAAACAAAAGATAAATCCAGGTAAAGTATCCATGTAATTGGGCAGACTAGATGGGCCATAAGGTTCTTATCTGCCGACATTTTCTATGTTTCTATATTATTCATAAAAATGTAGAATTCATAGAGAAAATCTCCATATTTTCTGGCGACTTCTAAATCCTAACATTACACTTTTATTAAAAAAAATAATATTTTAAAGGTAAGACCTAAGGGTATAGAATGGAAAGAAGCGGAGGGGGAGGTCAATTCCATCAAACAACAAAAAGCTAAAATCATAACAATGCATAGCTATAATAGTTGCAGTATATGTGGCGTAGCATATAGTGGGGGGAGGGGCTCTGAGGAGCTGAATATTGTAAAACAATACGGGAGACCTGCTGATCTCAAGGTCTAAAGTCGACAAGGCGGGACAGTCACAGCCGATGCACTATAGCGAAGCTAATAAAGAGCTAGACCATGCGGTCGATGGGTGGGAGGGACAAGGCGAGAAGAGACGGTAAGTCGACTAAAGAAAAAGCGGGGGGGTGGGAAGGAAAGAAAAGAATGAGCAGGGGGAATCCGGGCATAGAACCCAATAATGCAAATGACATTGCAAATCAAACATATGAAAAATGCCTGCCAACGAAATCAGGGGGAAAAGCGTAATTGCGCCTCATAAAAAACAGGTAAGTTGGTAAGAATAGAAGCAAAGCGATGTGAATTATGAGCAAAAATCCTTAACATTACACGTTTTATTTAATTTCTCATAATAACAGATAATGCAGATCGAGAGCCTGGAATCGGAGATGTTTGCACTGTTCGAGGGCAGAGCTGAGCGTCTGCAGCAGCGCCGGCAACGCAACCTCCGCGAAGAATCTGCCGCTATCCAGAAGCTATGCGGTTAGTATTCCTTTAATCCTCTACATGCGTGGTTACAGTCTGTCATTTGCGGTCTTGCGCCATGAGGAAGCGAGCCCTAGGTTAACCCTGTGAGTAGAAATGGGACGTCTGAGCAGCATAACGTCCACTTATCTTGTACAGAATTGTGAAATTTTTCCTATTTCATGAGGGAAAGTTTTTGATTTTAATAAGGACTCGGAGGCGAGTATTTGCTTCTCTTTTTTTTAATCTCCTCTCAGCAGCAATGAAGCGGTTAAACAAACATCTCCCACAACAGGGAAACACTCAAAATAAAGGCCCACCCCTTCCCAACATGTCATGTAATCCCACCCCTTGTTGTCTGCCCTCCGCCGCTGCTTCGATTCTGCCGCAGCGTCCCTGTTCACACTGCACGGGTTCCCAGCGGTCACAGTCAGCTTCCCGCGATAGTGGGGAACCCCATCCTCCACTTTCTGTACATTTGATGCTTCCCATACTTGCAGGAGGAGCAAATGTAGCAGAAGACGACTGATAATGGGTGATACCAGGCCATCTCGGTTTGGTAGTGTAATGGGACCAGGCTGGGAGTCAGGCGAGGTCAAATTGAACCCTCCTCTTTGACACCCCCTTCACCACCATGATCAAGTATACTCAACTTTCATAACTCCTGCCAGAGGCCAAGATTGAGTAAACTTTATCTGGCCTTATTCTGGAGCTATGCAAAGAACTTTTGTTTATTGCAAATGGCCTCCAGAACATGCCCGTAAAGTTTCAACGCATCAGACATGACAGGCGAGGTGTTGAAGTTGCTTCTAAAGCTTTGATCGCAATCTTTCCCCCCCCCCACCCCCTTTTAACAGCTTGGACTGTTTCCTTTAATGTAAATGTAGTAGCGCTTTTTGGCCAGCAGGGGGAGCCTGTCAAATAGGGGGGCCACTACCACCAAAAATGAAATGTTCTTATTGTGTTTATTTGATGTTGCTGATATCTTACATGTGATTTGTTATCTCTTGTATGTTTAATTAAGAAAATATTTTCCTCTGTGTCACTGGGTGCATCCATTGTGTGATATTTTCCTCTATATGTGTCACTGGGTGCATCCATTGTGTGATATTTTCCTCTAAATGTGTCACTGGGCGCATCCATTGTGTGATATTTTCCTCTAAATGTGTCACTGGGCGCATCCATTGTGTGATATTCTCCTCTATATGTGTCACTGGGTGCATCCATTTTGTGATATTTTCCTCTAAATGTGTCACTGGGTGCATCCATTGTGTGATATTTTCCTCTAAATGTGTCACTGGGTGCATCCATTGTGTGATATTTTCCTCTAAATGTTTCACTGGGTGCATCCATTGTGTGATATTTTCCTCTGTCACTGGGTGCATCCATTGTGTGATATTTTCCTCTAAATGTGTCACTGGGTGCATCCATTGTGCGATATTTTGTAATGTAAAAATGTAAACCCCCCCCCCCATATCTTTCCATCACTTGCTCCTCACTGTATGGCGTGCTTTGCATCTGGAAGCTTCCTCTGTCCCTTATGCCGGCTGTCAGCAGAGGTCCACGTGTCTTTACGGCTACCTTCCGCCTGTCATCAATTCAGGGAATATCGCTTTAGAAGTGCAAATAGATGAGGACGGCTACAGACCCGTAACCGCCTGATTATCCCTTTCCATTTAATAGGAACTGAGAAATCCCAGCCAATCGAAAATCAGCTGGAAGATGCGGCTATCAGAAGGTACCTTCAATGTTATTATACAATATTATTTTATATTTTGACCAGAAACACTGAAACTGATGCCGTTTTGTGCCAAATACTTAGTTAAATTATCTATCATTTAGTAAATCAATTCTGATAAGCTTTTTGGGAAATCCTTACAGGTTTATTCAAAGAGCTCCGAATTGTGTCCGAACAGTGAAATTCAGCGTACGGTTACCTTTCCTGGCCATTTTGGCTATTCAGAGAGCAGGCAGTTCGCCAAATCCTGGCGAGTTGCCTGCACATACGGTGCCTGTTCGAGGGCAGTGAAATCCCCATAAAAAAAGCACTGCTTCGGCTATTCAGAGAACACAAACCAGCAGTGAAAGGTTCCCCTAATGCCCTGCCATTCGGTGGTTTCATGCGACAGGTTTATTCAGGCGAATCCCATAGGCTTCAATGTTAAAAATATTCCCCTTTTAATTCAATACCTAATAAACCATTTATTATAATATTCTGCAGTAAAAAGTCTCTTTAATTTATAAAAAAAAATTAAGGATCCTTTTAGGCATTTTGTGGAGTGTTTTGGCAAACTTTTTTTTTTAATCGTTTTTTCTTTTTTCTGTAACAGCTCTTTTTATTATCATTCATTGGACCTCATATGTAAATTCCAGACATTTTCGGCAAGTTAATCCAGATGTTTTTGCGGGTTTCGGTGTGCGTTAGCCGGGTTTTGCGGCGGCTTTTCCCTGCACTATGACGGCCCTGTGGTGCTTGCTGAATACACCGCTGGGTCGTCGAAATGGGATCGCCAAATCGCACCGAATTGAAGAGAACGAAAAGTCATTGAACGTGCAGTCACTTTTCTATTCTCTTTGAATAACCCTGATAGTTTCAGAATGAATGACTCGCATTTCTACGTTTATCCCCACCATGTTTATATTGTATTCAGCATTTTCCTCCGTCTGGCCACAGTGCTGTCCGTCATTCTGCGTGTGATTCAGCTGAATCCGCATGCTATAAATCCATATTGTCTTCCTAATATATAATGCCATTCGTGTCACAATAAGGCTGGCGTCAGACAAGCGCACTGTGCGCCCGTACTGACGTGCTTACCGGCATCCGTCGCAGCATTGTGACGCTGCAACGGGGCCGGTCAAATGCTTGTGCGCGCAACGAACGTCAGTTATCCGAGCCTCTCCAGCAAGCGCTAGGACACGCTTTGACGGAGCTGCAAAGCGTGATTCTCCGTAGGAGGATCGCGCTTTGCAACGCTGAGTGCATTCAGCGAGGTGGCCAGATTGGCATCAAGTGGAAGGAACGTCCACTGGCCAACGTCCAAAGACGCTCCTCTGACACCAGCCTTAAACCTCTCCTGTGTCAGTTTTCATACTAAATATATTGTATTTATTGCTCTCTTCCCATTCAGGGTCAGGAGGCGGCAGAGACGTGAGCTGGAGGGCTGGAAAGATCACTGTGAAGGCATGTCTAGTGACGACGAGATGTCAGAGGATGAGGAGACGTCTTTACAAGAACACAGAGGTATCCTGCATTAACTGGAAACCCTCTAACCCTCCCGCTTCATTAACGTTACAGTGAGGACCTAGAAGACAATGAAAACAAATCTGTTCATCCAAACATGTTTTCCTAAACTCTATTTCTTCATGTTGCTGGGCAGTGCATGAAAAATGCCACCCCGCAGTATGTAGAATCCATACGCTGCAGTTCAGAAATCATGAATCCCAGTTGACCTGCCTTTTTTTTTTCCCCCTTCCTGCAACGTATGAATTATACATGTTGCGGGGCAGTGCTTTTACCTGTGTTGTCCTTCTGCATGAAATAATAATATGTGGCCGATCTGCCAGGAGCACCTCTTTCGTTTATAATGCGCAGAGTGAAAAAATTGTTAATCCTATGGTTCAATTTATTTCCCTTCGTTTTGTCGACGCGGCTGTTTGTTTCATTGTGATTCGGACAGATCGCGCTTCATCCAAGAAAACGAATGCACAGTGACAGGTCTAATGACCATTCACATCAGGCTAATGTTTAGTCTGAGCTCTGGCTTAAAGTAATGATGAAGCCGCATCTCTCAAGCGGCAAAACGTGCGTTGAGTGCAATACCTTTTGTGATGGGTGTTTACCCTTTTTAACCGCTATTTTTGTTGCCTTAAATCGACCCAGCTTTGACTTATTACTACTTTAAATCTGCTATCTTTGCTATATTGAGATCTATGCTACTGCCAGGTTGTGTCTGTCTCTATTACGTTTCTGACTGCTCTCAACAATCTATTTCCACAGCTAGGAATATACCAGGGATAGACCAGAAATCATTCTCAAGTATAGGGTCATGCATTAGGGCAAATACTGTTTATTTTCTTTTCCATCACTGTTGTATGCCCTGGTACACTTTTTTTGACCTATACTTTTCTTTCTGATTTTTTGAAATCTCCCTCAATGGTCATCATTTTGACTTCTGTCGCTTGTTGTAGCATTATTTCTTAGTAATTGGAACTGTACAGGATTTTGTATTGTAGGGATGCACCGATACTAGTATCGGTATCGGGGCCGATATTGCCGTTTGCACGAGTACTTGTTACTCGTGCAAACGGCCCGATACATCCCGCCGATACCGGAAGCCGGCGCTGGGCCGGCTTGCCGGTATCCGCGGAGCTGGGGAAGCTGGCCGCGTGCATGAAAAGCACGCGGCCAGCGTTCCCCTCCGGCGCGCCGCGATACTCGCCCATCCTGAAGGTCCGGTCGCTGGGCAGTGGTGCGTTCCCGCGGCCACTGGGCGCTCCTGTGACGCTGCCTCTCGGCTGTAGGCAGCGTCACAGATGTGCCCGGCGGCCACGTGATCGCATCACTGCCCAGCGACCGGACCTTCAGGATGGGTGAGTATCGCGGCGCGCCAGAGGGGAACGCTGGCCGCGTGCTTTACATGCACACGGCCAGCTTCCCCAGCGTTCGAGCTGGGGGCAAATCCATGAGACCTGGGGGCAAATCCATGAGACCTGGGGGCAAATCCATGAGACCTGGTGGTAAATCCATGAGACCTGGGGGTAAATCCATGAGACCTGGGGGTAAATCCATGAGACCTGGGGGTAAATCCATGAGACCTGGGGGTAAATCCATGAGACCTGGGGGACATATCCATCAGAGCTGGGGCATATCCATCAGAGCTGGGGGACATATCCATCAGAGCTGGGGCATATCCATCAGAGCTGGGGCCAAATCCATCAGAGCTGGGGCCAAATCCATCAGAGCTGGGGCCAAATCCATGTGAGCTGGGGGCAAATCCATGTGAGCTGGGAGCATATCCATCAGAGCTGGGGGTAAATTCATGAGACCTGGGGGTAAATCCATGAGACCTGGGGGACATATCCATCAGAGCTGGGGGCAAATCCATCAGAGCTGGGGGCAAACCCATGAGTGCTGGGGGCAAACCCATGTGAGCTGGGGGCAAACCCATGAGACCTGGGGGCAAATCCATGAGACCTGTGGCAAATCCATGTGAGCTGGGGGCAAATCTCATAAATTTTTATATGAGGTCTGTTCCTATTGGAAAGCGTCACATGACATTAAATAAAAGTATCGGTACTCGGTATCGGTGAGTACTTTTAAAAAGTATCGGTACTCGTACTCGGTCTTAAAAAAGTGGTATCGGTGCATCCCTATTGTATTGTATTGTATAGTCACTGTGTTACATGTTTACAGGTGCATTCTGTATATAGTCACTATGTTACATGTTTACAGGTGCATTCTGTATATAGTTACATGTTTACAGGTGCATTCTGTATATAGTCATTATGTTACATGTTTACAGGTGCATTCTGTATATAGTCACTATGTTACATGTTTACAGGCGCATTCTGTATATAGTCACTATGTTACATGTTTACAGGCGCATTCTGTATATAGTCACTATGTTACATGTTTACAGGCGCATTCTGTATATTAGTCACTATGTTACATGTTTACAGGCGCATTCTGTATATAGTCACTATGTTACATGTTTACAGGTGCATTCTGTATATAGTCACTGTGTTACATGTTTACAGGTGCATTCTGTATATAGTCACTGTGTTACATGTTTACAGGCGCATTCTGTATATAGTCACTATGTTACATGTTTACAGGCGCATTCTGTATATAGTCACTATGTTACATGTTTACAGGCGCATTCTGTATATTAGTCACTATGTTACATGTTTACAGGCGCATTCTGTATATAGTCACTATGTTACATGTTTACAGGTGCATTCTGTATATAGTCACTGTGTTACATGTTTACAGGTGCATTCTGTATATAGTCACTGTGTTACATGTTTACAAGTGCATTCTGTATATAGTCACTGTTACATGTTTACAGGTGCATTCTGTATATAGTCACTGTGTTACATGTTTACAGGCGCATTCTGTATATAGTCACTATGTTACATGTTTACAGGTGCATTCTGTATATAGTCACTGTGTTACATGTTTACAGGTGCATTCTGTATATAGTCACTGTGTTACATGTTTACAGGCGCATTCTGTATATAGTCACTATGTTACATGTTTACAGGCGCATTCTGTATATAGTCACTATGTTACATGTTTACAGGCGCATTCTGTATATTAGTCACTATGTTACATGTTTACAGGCGCATTCTGTATATAGTCACTATGTTACATGTTTACAGGTGCATTCTGTATATAGTCACTGTGTTACATGTTTACAGGTGCATTCTGTATATAGTCACTGTGTTACATGTTTACAAGTGCATTCTGTATATAGTCACTGTTACATGTTTACAGGTGCATTCTGTATATAGTCACTGTGTTACATGTTTACAGGCGCATTCTGTATATAGTCACTATGTTACATGTTTACAGGTGCATTCTGTATATAGTTACATGTTTACAGGTGCATTCTGTATATAGTCACTGTTACATGTTTACAGGTGCATTCTGTATTGAGGTATGTTAATAGGGAGCTCTTGGGTGACTTTAGACTGGGGGAAGATTTGATGGCGTCTGGGAGGTTATTCCATAATTGTGGTGCTCTGTAGGAAAATGAGGATCGAGCCGCTTTCTTTTTGTATTGTGGTATTGCAAGTAAGGTGCTGGTCCTGGATCTGAGGTTATAGTAGGAGGGAACTGCTGGGGGAAGCAGTCTATTCAGGTAGGGTGGTATCTTCCCAGAAAAGCTCTTAAACACCAGGTTGGAAAGGTGAAGGGTGCGTCTAGATTCCAGTGACAGACAGTTTAGCTTTTAACATGTCACAATGGTGGGTCATGTAGTTACAATGTAGCACAAAGCGGCAGAATGAGTTATACAATGTAGTAAGTTTCTGGAGGTGTGTTTGCGGGGCGGCTGCATACACTACATCTCCGTATTCAATAGCCGGCATAAGCATTTGTTGTCCAATCTGCTTTCTTACCGCGGGGCTCAGGCAGGATTTGTTTCTGTACAGGGCACCTAGTTTGGGGTAATGTTTAGATGAGAGTTTTTCGATGTGGGGGCCAAAGGATCGATTTGGGTCTAACCACTTACCTAGATATTTGAGAGAAGTGACTGTGGTCACCGTGTCAATAAAATTATGATTTTAATTCTTCTGACTACTTGAGGGATTGGGAGTGTTCCTTGCACTCTCATTCATTCCTTTTCTTTTGCAAATATTAATATTACAAGTAACGTGATGGGGGAAAAACCTCCATAACCACAGCCAGTTTCTCTAATTTCACAGACCGGATCATGCTGCGATGCAAAGACCTTTTCGATGATGTGCATGAAGACTTTCACCGGATAAAGAACATCTTATCCAAATTCCAGGAGTGGAGGCGGCGGTTTTCAGAGTCTTACTACGATGCATATATCAGCTTATGCATTCCCAAACTACTGAATCCACTTCTTAGGGCGCAGCTTCTCACCTGGAGCCCTTTAGAGGTAAGATTCTGCGTGTTCTTCTATATACAGTCTCGTGAACATAGTATACAGTGTAAACCTAAGCAGCACAGTACTGGTCTTCGTCTTCTGTCCTGCCATCCAGCCAATATACAGTTGTGTTCAAAATTATTCAACCCCACTGAAATTGAGTGTTTTGGCCAGTTTGACATTGATTTTGATCATTCAGTCATCTTGCTTACAATTAAATCAAAGAGGCACGTGTAGGTCAGACAAATATAACATAACATTTATAAAGAAATAACCACAAATGTCTTTTCTGTGCTCACATCATTATCCGTTTTATTCAACCCCCAAGTGACATTCAATCTTAGTACGTAGTACAACATCCTTTTACAGTTATAACAGCTTTTAAACGTGAAGCATAGCTTGACACAAGTGTCTTGCAGCGATCTACGGGTATCTTCGCCCATTCGTCATGGGCAAAAGCCTCCAGTTCAGTCACATTCTTAGGCTTGCGCACTGCAACTGCTTTCTTTAAGTCCCACCAGAGGTTCTCAATCGGATTTAAGTCTGGTGACTGCGATGGCCACTCCAAAATGTTCCAGCCTTTAATATGCAACCATGCTCTAGTGGACTTGGAGGTATGCTTGGGATCAAGGTCCAACGTCTCCCAAGCCTCAGGTTTGTGACGGACTGCATCACATTGTCATCCAATATCTCCTGGTACTGAAGAGAATTCATGGTACCTTGCACACGCTGAAGTTTCCCTGTACCTGCAGAAGCAAAACAGCCCCAAAGCATGATTGACCCCCCCGCCATGCCTCACAGTAGGCAAGGTGTTCTTTTCTTCATAGGCCTTGTTCTTCCTCCTCCAAACATAGCGTTGATCCATGGGCCCAAACAGTTCTAATTTTGTTTCATCAGTCCACAGAACACTATCCCAAAACTTCTGTGGTTTGTCCACATGACTTTTGGCATACTGCAGTCGACTCTTCTTATTCTTTGGAGACAGCAAGGGGGTGTGCCTGGGAGTTCTGGCATGGAGGCCTTCATTACGCAGTGTGCGCCGTATTGTCTGAGCTGAAACTTCAGTACCCACATCTGACAAATCTTTTCTCAGTTCCTCAGCAGTCACACGGGGACTTTTCTCCACTCTACGCTTCAGGTAGCGCACAGCAGTCGAAGTCAGCATCTTCTTTCTGCCACGACCAGGTAGCGTTTCAACAGTGCCCTTTGCCTTGAATTTGCGAATGATGCTTCCTATGGTCTCTCTTGGTATGTTTAACATCTTTGCAATCTTATAGCCATTGCCCTTTCTGTGAAGAGTAATCACCTCTTCTCTTGTCTTCCTGGACCATTCTCTTGACTTCACCATGTTTGTAACCACACCAGTAAATGTCTAGAAGGAGCTGAGTATCACAGTCATTTTAAAGCTGCCTAATTGGTGCTTATTATGCTTTATTGCTGCTCCGTGATATCCACAGGTGTTTTCAATACCTGATTGAAAACACTTGAATGAACCTCTGTTCTTCAGAGTGGTAGTCTTTAAGGGGTTGAATAATTGTGTCAATGAAGAATTCACAAAAGAAACATTTACTACTGTATTACAAAACCAATTGATGTCATTTTAGTTGCATATGGTTCTTTAAAAAGTCCTTGTAGGATTTCATTCTGAATACAATTACAAATGCACACTAAATTCCCTAAAACCCTTTACAGCATTGGGGGTTGAATAATTTTGAACACAACTGTATATTGCCTGGATGATACATCAAAATATTTTGATCCTCAACTGTAGCTCCTGGACCGATCACAAAGGAGCTTATACTTTCTGTCCCTGGTGTACACTGTCCTCCTCTTTTCCAGAATGGCAATGACCTAGAGCAGTTTGAGTGGTACAGCGATGTAGAAGATTTCTCCTGGGGCAGCGAGGATCCCGAATCAAATCCAGAGGACAGTCCTGATCATCACGTTCTCTCAGCTGTCGTTGAAAAATGTGTTCTTCCCAAAGTGTCAGGTGAGCTGTCAAATGCAGCGCCACAACAGCAGCCACCTCCTTGCATTCTGAGAAGGCCCGTGTCAGACGAACGCAGTGATCACGTCCATGTCGCCGCACAGTTTAACGTCCGTCATAGCATAGAATCATGCTCAATAGAGACCCATATACGAAGTACGTGCGCACCAAACTGCGCACACACAACACACGCAAGTTAGGCAAGAACATAAAACCGCTACCACGGACGCGCAGAGTGCGCTACGTCCACATAGCTTTCTGTGTGAGTGAGATGTGAGACGCAGCGCATTTGCGACGTCCAGCACCTTGACGCACAAAATGGCTTTTCATATCCTTTTCAAATTTTATCATTTTTCATATTCATTTTATTTCCCATAGTTCCCTTTTTTTTCTACGTCCATCAAAAAACACAGACTGTGTCTACAGTATCTTCCGTCAGTACGTCTGTCCGTTATGCACGCACGCAGAGTGCGCTCAGACTGCGTTCGTCTGACATTAGCCTAAGACGTTAAAGAAGATCTAAGCTGCTCAGCGGCGGCAAGGATAGAAAAACAAACTGCTCTCCCACTCACTGGATTACTGACAAACATTGGTGTTTCCAGTCAAAACATTGTCATAGGATATTCTGGCAAAATAAAGGAACACCCTTGTAAAAAGTAGTGTCCCTTTTTTTGCTCTTAAATTATAGAATTTAGCTAAGTATGACGGTAAGTTAGAATTTTAATAATAAGACTCTGAGGCGAGTATTGCTCTCTCTTCTGCTTTTATTTAAACATAGCAGCAAGTGGCAACTAGCAAGAACTTGTAAATATGAAGCATTTATATTGAAATAAAAGGAAAACACTATAACAATAGTAACAATAGGTATAAATGGTATCTTCCGACATCCCTTCCTTCTTGGATCAGTCCTCCTTCCTGTCAGAAGCCCATCAAGCCCGGTGAACATCCCTCCTACTTCCTCTTTCTTTGCTGTACGAGGTGATCAATAGGCGTGTAGGGAACCCAACGGGTAAGCCACCGGAAATCAGGAAATCCTTCATGAGGCTGAGGAAAAAGAAGACGTGAGAATGGAAGACATTGGATCCTGCAGACCCAGTAATACCGTAAACCACAACAGCGGCGGGAGAGGTGGGCAATACTCGCCTCAGAGTCTTATTATTAAAATTCTAACTTACCGTCATACTTAGCTAAATTCTATAATTTTTAATACATCGACTCTGAGGCTCCTATTGCTTGTTCAAAGCTGACCCACAACCGCGGATGACCAATGAACCACAGGCTTAAAGTAAAAGGATCGGAAGGTGGATTCTCTGGACCAGTCAGCTGATCGTAAGAGGTCCTCCAACCGACAACCTGCCAACACAGCGGAAGACGCAACAGCACTGCGAATGGAATGCGCGCCAAACATAGAAGTATCAACCCCTGTTAAACTCAGAAGCCAGCGCAGCCAGCGTGCAAGCGTAGTAGTACCGACCGGGGCGAAAGGGGATTTAAAGGAAATGAACAGAGGAGAAACCCCCGGACCCCGAAGCGTAGCTGTACGGGATTCGTATTCCTGGAGACACAAAACCGGACACAACGTTGGACGTAAAGGAAACGCCGGAAAAACGCAGACGAAATGGCCGTCTTAGTACGGCGGGAGATATCAAAGCGTACCCCCTCAGGTACGAAGGAACGCGCATTGAAATCCAACGCCCTGACATCAGCCACCCGTTTGCAAGATATTAAACATAAAAGGGCTAACAACTTAGCAGAAAGTTGACGCAAGGTCAGAACCTGGTTAGAAGGCCATTGCTCTAGAAAGTTCAGTAACAGGGTCACATCCCACGTTGCCGTATACCGCGGCAACGGGGGACGGTCAGCCCTGATACCCTTAAGCAAACGACATACCAACGGGTGTTTACCCAAAGGTGTCCCATGAAAACCACATGATAGGCAGAGAGAGCAGATCTATAAACATTAAGAGTACGATAAAGCTTTACCCTGATCAAAGATTTCCGTAAGGAAGTCTAAGACGAAGTTCAAAGGGGCCTGGAAGGGATCCTGATCCCTTGACAGACACCAATGATGCCAGGTGAGCCAAGCCGATTTATAACAGGATCTAGTACCTGGGGCCCATGCATGGCGCAGGAGCGCCGTAGTCCGTTCCGAAATTTCTCTGGTTCCCCGGGCGTCCCGATACCAGCGAGGCCAACAACAGACTGTGGCCTGTAGATAGTAGCGGGTGAGGGCGCCCGGATGAGTCCACCAGGAGATCCGGAGAGACGGTAGAGACCGTGGAGTATCTATTAGGAGTTCCAACAGAATCGGGAACCAATGCTGGTTCTGCCAAAACGGGGTGATCAACACCACCTGGACCTGCTGGGTCCTGACCTGTCGCAGCGTGCGAGCAATCAATTGAAATGGCGGGAAGGCGTACTGGCGAGCTCCGGACCAATCCTGTAGGAAAGCGTCCGTTGCCTCCGCCAGTGGGTCTGGCCGCCAACTGTAAAAGAGTGGAATATGGGCGTTGAGACGGCAAGCAATAAGTCCGCGCGAAACGGCCCCCAGATGGCCGCCACGTCGGAAAACACTGACGATCGCAGCCGCCAATCCCCGGAGTCTTCCGTGTGTCTCGAGTTCCAATCTGCGAATTGATTCGAGATACCCGGAATAAACTGCGCCTGGACTACGATCCCTGCCTGAAAACACCATTCCCACAGGCGGGAAGCCATTGTAGTCAGAAGCAGGGAGCGAGGACCGCCCAGCGAATTGATGTATCGGACCGCCGGAAGTTGTCCATCCGGAGAAGGACTGAGCGATGTGTGCGATCCTTGAGAAAACTCTGGAGTGCAAAGAGTCCTGCCAGGAGTTCCAAGCCGTTCATATGTAGACAACGTTCCTGAACGGACCAGCGTCCTCCTGTGGAAGAACCTTCGCAATAAGCACCCCAACCTGACCCACAAGCGTCGGAGTCGATAGTAATCGTTGGGGGCAATACCAGGATAGGCCTGCCGTTGCAGGAGTGGAGGTGATCGGTCCACCATGCCAGATCGAGCCTGGCCGCTTCTGAGAGGTGGATCCGAGCAGTGTAGGGAGACCCTTCCTGAGAAAAAGGGCCTTCAGGCGTTGGAGGGCCCGATAGTGTAGGGGGGCTGGTGTCACGGCCAGCCTTGTCGCTGCCCAAAAGGCCAATCACGCGAGCCAGATCCCTTAGTGATGGAGCCTGGGCCCCGAAGGGATCTGACTTCGCGTAAAATAGATCGACATTTGGGCAGGGGAACGCTGAGAGACATCCGGATACTGTCCACTCCGAATCCCAGAAATTCCAGGGTTTGAGATGGAGAGAGAATCGATTTCTCCTGATTCACAAGGAATCCTAGAGACTGAAAAAGGTCGATCGTCCATTGGACCTGGAGACGTAGCAGACTCTCCGATGAGGCCATTAGCAATACGTCGTCCAGGTACACAATGAGGCGAACACCCTTGGTGCGTAGCCATGCTACGACCGGTTTCAGCACCTTGGTAAAGCACCAAGGGGCGGAAGACAGGCCGAAAGGCAGACAGCGAAATCTCCAGAGGTCCGGACCCCAGCGGAACTGGAGGAAATTCCTCGATTCTTTGGCAATCGGGATGGTCAGATAAGCGTCTTTGAGATCCACCTTTGCCAACCAATCGTGGGGTCTCAAGAGGTCCTTGAGCATGTGCATGCCCTCCATCTGAAAGTGACGGTAGACCACCGTCCCATTCAATTCCCTGAGATTGATGACTGGACGGACGCCTCCGTCTTTCTTGGGGACCAAGAACAAGTTGCTCAGAAAACCCGAGGTCTCCTGTGGAACCCGTTCTATGGCTCTTTTTAGATACAGTTCTGAGATCTCCCGCTCCACCAACGTCCGCCCCTCCCCCGAAAAGGGGAGAGGAAGAGGCAGCGTTGTCTGGAGTGGGGAGAGAAGAGAGCTCCAGAACAAACCCTTGAACAGTATTGAGGACCCAAGGGTCCGATGTAATGTGACACCATGCGGTGTGAAAATATTTTAAACGACCCCCCACCTTGGTAGTAGACGGGTATGTATGAGTGTGGAATTACCTGTGTGTCTGAAGGACGAGGACGAGTGACCTCCTCTGGCACCCCGGAATCCTCTGCCACGCCACGGCCGTGAGCGGGTAGGGAAGAACGGTGAAGGTGCAGGAGCAGCAGTCGTGGAGGGGTTGCCTCCCGTGGGCCAGAAAAGGTGGGTTTGCACGGCCGGTGGCTCGGCCCCGATACCCACCGGCCCGTGGGAAAACCCAGAGAATACCTTCTTTAGAGAATTGGAAACGCGTTCCATCGTATTGAATGCCCCTGAGTACTCATTCATATCTTTTAGGAATCCTTTCCCAAATAATGCTCCGTTAGCCGTAGCACCTAACTCATGGTCGGCCATGCCAGCCAGTTGGCGATCCATTTTTAGAAGGATAGATTTACGTCTTTCGGAGGCAAGAGCCGCATTGGTATTCCCCAAAAAACTGAGCGACCTCTGGACCCAATTGGTGACCTGAACGGGGTCCATGAGGTCACCAGATAATTTGGCCTGTTCCGCTGCATCCAGCAGCTTAACCAAAGGACCCATGGTGTCCAGCAATTTATCCTGGCACACTCTGAACGCGTGGTCAATGCCTTTGTTGGGGACCCATCCCTTGGGAGTGACGAAGTCCACAAAGGCCTTATCCACGTCAGGTGTCAGGCAAGTCTTCCCACTCGTGGTAGGGCGAGGGGATTCCGCTTTCATGCGGTTTCTAGTCGCCTTATCCAAGGCTTTGCGCGTGTGCGCGTCCACATAGAGTTCTACATGTAGTGGGGACCATTCGGCAGACCGTGGGTGAGCAAGGTCTTCCGGGCAGAACAGTGGGTTACCCAATGGATCATAAATAGTGCCCGGTCGGGCTTTGGAATCTACATCTACCGGGGCTTCGGTAAAATCCTCATCTGAGGCATACACTTCCAAGGCATCGCTGTTAGTATCCTCCTCCGAATCCAGGGTTGTGTCCTGAAGCGGAGCAGGGACCACAGCGGTGTCAGGGTTTGAAACTTTAATAAGTTTAGGCTTTTTTGTGTGTGTTGACACTGGAGTGCAGGAGCCCGTTTACGGGATGCAGGGGTGGGTGCACGCGTCCCGGCATTTTTAGGGGATGCCAACCCCTCCAGTCGAGTGTCGTGCTGGTTTCACTGACTGTGTCCCCGTGGTGGTGGCCAGGGGGGTCTCGGGGGCCTCACCGCGGTGAGTATCGTGCCCGTATCAATAGCCGCCAGTGGCGGGGGTTCATCAGTGTGGCGAGTTTCCACCAACATTTCTTTAATTGAGCGGGTGAAATCCGCGGACAAGGCAGAGACAGCTTTTAAAGACTGCAGCATCAATGGATGCTTGCATATATGGGTCAAGGGTAGCACTTTGAGAAGGAGCCATCTGAGCTTGAATTAAAACGGGTGCATCAGGGTTTTGTTGCAGCTCAGCCTGACTGTCTTCAGACGAGTGCTCAGAGTCCTCCGCTGGGGAGGCTGGGCGCTGCGGGGTCTTGCCTCGTGGCATGGCGCTGGTGAGACGGACTCAGGCGCTGGGAAACCCCCTTGTGTGTGGAGTGAGCCGAGGCCCCGCCCACCCGATCAGCGAGCGCGTGCAGCCGCTCGTGAACCCAGGCAGAGGGAAGGACGCTGCGGCCAGAAACACTCGGTGAAATGAAAATAAGAGCGAATTGAACGCGGACCCGCGGTTAGAGCCGGGTGACCGCGAAATAAATAATTAATTAAGGCAAATAAACAGTCCCAATACGTAAATTCTAAGAATTATTAGAGAAAAACGCAGAGGAAAGTTCTTGACTACTTATCTAGTCGCCGAGCAGCATAGAAAGAGGAAGTAGGAGGGATGTTCACCGGGCTTGATGGGCTCTGACAGGAAGGAGGACTGATCCAAGAAGGAAGGGATGTCGGAAGATACCATTTATACCTATTGTTACTATTGTTATATCCTTTTATTTCAATATAAAATGCTTCATATTTACAAGTTCTTGCTAGTTGCCACTTGCTGCTATGTTTAAATAAAGCAAGAAAGAGAAGCAATAGGAGCCTCAGAGTCGATGTATTAAAATTATTGGGCAGAGGCTACTGACAACCTCTGCCCAATTATTTATTTTCAGTTGAATGTACTTCCTTTTTCTTGCTCGCCGCGTGCAGCTCCTGTTCGGCTCAGGGATTCCCGAACCTGGACGTCCCTGAAGCTTTTCTGCGCAATTTACACTCCTATGTGGCTTGTGTAGTGCTGTGGCACTTTACATACACAATTTCCGTAGTGCCTGCGCAGAATGATGGATTTGAGCTGTGTGCGCATGTGCAGATTTAATCCATCGACTCCCTCTCTGAGTCCTTTCGCTATCGAGACTGATCTCAGACCGGGACAGACGGCCAGGAAATTCAAAAATCCTAAATGCTGGAGACGCTTGTGGGGTTTATGAAACTCCACCACATCATTCAGCAATTTCAACAGATTTGGGGTGCTGGGAGGGGGTGCACGCCTCACATCCTGGCGACTTTATAACGGTCAGGTGGTCAGGATGAGTAGAGCGTCCCTTTAAAATAAGCAGAGGAACGCTTCTATCATAGAGGTGTGCCCGATCGTTTATTAGAATTCTGGAGCGCAAATTGGGGAATTTTCCTATTCCATGACGGAAAGTTCTAATTTTAATAAGGACTCGGAGGCTCCTATTTTGCCATCTCTTTCTTTACTTTCTTCATAGCAGCAAAGAGTTAACAACAAGAAAAAACAAACTTCCCCCACAACAGGGGATGAGCACACCCCACATCCTCTCCCAGCCAATCAATATAGTCCCGCCCAGATATAGACTCCTCCTCTTTCTTTGCAATCCAGAAGTCAGAACCTCCAGGACGAGACGCAGCTACCCAACGGGGAAGCGTAGAAGCCAAACACGGCCGGGCGTGGGGAAGTCACAAAAACCGCCATCAAGGCAGAACGATCAGCGGGAAGCTGAAAGAGAAACCAACACGAGGTCGGGGTTAGAACCGAACCATCAACTGCGTGCAACGCAAGCGCACAGGCGAAAAATATATATATACATCAATATGCGCGTACAACGCAAGAGCGCAGTCGATAAAACACAGGAGATCGCAAAGGCGAGATTATTTTATTCAGTAATAGGCGTGCACAAAGAAGCGGATTACAACGCAAAAACGCAGACGCGCGCAGTAAATAAGACACGGACAAACCACCCAATGTTTATTGATTAATCAAAAGGTAAACAAACAAACGGGAGGGAATCCAGGGGGGAAAATACTCGCCTCCGAGTCCTTATTAAAATTAGAACTTTCCGTCATGGAATAGGAAAATTCCCCAATTTTACCACAGGACTCGGAGGCTCCTATTTTGCCAATTCAAAGCTGGTCAATCACAGTCTCTGTCCAGTGTCGCACGGGACGTATATAGAACAGGCGAGCAGTAGACTCTCTAGACCAATCAGCGGAGCGCATAATGTCCTCCAGCCTACAACCAGCTGCCACCGCCGTGGAGGCCATAGCGGCATGGACCGAATGGGCACCAAAGGAGGTGGTATCCACCCCAGCGAGACTCAGTAACCAGCGCACCCATCGCGCCAAGGTCGACGAAGACACATGTCGATGTGGAGCCCGGAACGACAGGAACAGAGGAGAAACCGCACCGACACGGAACCCCACCAGGCGGTCCTCATAGACCCTGAGACATCGAACCGGACACAACAACGGACGATCAGGATATGCCGGGAAAAACACAGACGAAATGGAAGTCTTAGTACGTCTAGTGACGTCGAAAACTACACCATCTGGTCCGAAGGAACGAGAAGGATAGTCCAGAGCCCGGACATCACCGACACGCTTACAAGAGAGCAAACAGCACAGCATCACCAGTTTTGCGGACAACTGCCGCAGGGACAGCTCCCCATTGTCCGGCCAGGCCTCCAGGAAACGCAATACCAGGGATACATCCCATGCCATCGAGGAAGGGGGGGCCGTTCGAACCGTGCCCCCCGTAGGAGACGGCAGACCAAAGGATGCTGCCCTAAAGCCACCCCTGCGAAACCCACATGGCCAGCAGAAAGCGCTGAGCGGTAGACATTAAGCGTGCGGAAAGCCAGACCAGAGTCAAACAAAGACGTCAGGAAATCCAAGACCGCGCTCAGAGAGGCTGAAACGGGATCCTGACTCCGTCCCACACACCAAGCAGACCACCTGACCCAGGCAGATTTATACGCTCCTCGGGTCCCAGGGGCCCATGCTTGTAACAGTAACTCTCCAGTCTGGATCGAAATGTCCTGGCTTTGCCAGGCAAACCGGAAACCAGCCACGCCAGTAGGTCCAGGTTGCCGTCCGACACCAGGGGATGAGGCGTACCCTCCGCGTCGAGGAGGAGGTCCGGTCGGCGGGGTAACATCCGGGGCACGTCGATCGCGATCTCCAGTAGGGCCGGGAACCACGGTTGAGCGGCCCAGAACGGAGTAATCAATACCAGTGTCGCCATCTGAGTCCTGACTTGCCTCACTGTCTGAGCAATCAGGACGAACGGGGGAAATGCATAGTGGCACGCCCCCGACCAATCCTGAAGGAATGCATCCGTGCCCAACGCATCCGGGTCTGGTCTCCAACTGAAGAACTCCTGAAGATGAGCGTTCAACCTCGAGGCAAACAAATCCCATCGAAGAGGTCCCCAGAGCGAACGAATGTCCTCGAACACTGAAGGCGGTATCCGCCAGTCTCCGGGATCCGCCAGGTGTCGAATTCCAGTCGGCGACTTGATTGGAGAGCCCCGGAATGAACTGGGCCTGAACCCAGAGACCGTGTTGGAGACAATACTCCCAAAAATCCATCGCCATGAGTGCTAGCAGTTCCGAACGAGGACCCCCCCATGGCGTTGATGTACCGTACCGCCGGGAAATTGTCCAATCGTAGGAGGATTCGATGATGTGAAGAGTCCCTCGTGAAGCACCGAACCGCAAACAGACCCGGCAAAAGTTCCAATACATTGATGTGACGGGTCCGTTCCGCGGGAGACCACCGGCCCCCTGTCTCCACGCCGTCGCAGTGGGCACCCCATCTGAGACCACTGGCATCGGAATCGATAGTGAGAGTCGGGGAAGGAGGAAACAATTTCTTGCCGTTCCACGACGTCATCTGGGAGTGCCACCACGACAGGTCCGACCTGGCGCCCTCTGTCAGGAATACCACATCCGAGTAATCCAAACCCGCCCAGAGGGAACGGGCCTTCAGGCGTTGGAGGGCCCGATAATGGAGAGGAGCCGGAACTATCGCCAGATGCGCCGCTGCCAAAAGACCGATGACCCTGGCCAGTATCCTCAGAGTAGGCGCTGAGTGTCGGAGGAGAGAGGAAGACTCCTTGCGTATGTCCCGAATCTTGGAGGGAGGCAGGAACAGCAACAGGTCGCGTGAGTCCAGGAGGAAGCCTAGGAACTCGATGCGGCGTGTCGGAACCATCAATGATTTTTTCTCACGTTGATTAGGAAACCCAGTTCTTGAAAGAGTGAAATCGTCCATTGGAGGTGCAGCAGAAGCGTGTCCCTGGAACTGGACATCAGGAGGATGTCGTCCAAGTATATTATGAGGCGTACGCCTCTGGCTCGTAGGGAAGCGATCACCGGTTTTAACAGCTTCGTGACGCACCACGGTGCTGACGAGAGGCCGAACGGTAGGCAAGTGAAGCGCCACACTTGATCTTGCCACATGAACTGGAGGAAATCTCTGTGGGAAGAGCAGACCGGCACCGTCAGATAGGCGTCCTTCAGGTCCAGCTTGGCCAACCAATCGTCTCTCAGGAGGACGTGACGCAGCGTGTGAATGCCCTCCATCTTGAAGTGCCGGTAGATGACCGAGAGGTTCAATTCCCTTAGATTGAAGACAGGGCGAAAACCCCCGCCTTTCTTGGCGACCAGAAATAAGGTGCTGAGAAAACCCCCTGAAGACGGGGGGGCCAGTTCTATTGCCCCTTTGGCCAACAGGTCCCGAATCTCCGCCTGCACCAGTAAGTCTTGCGCATGCGCAACGTGGAGCGGCGCCGGGGTTCGTGTCTGTGTAGGCGTGTCCACAAAATCTATGGAGAAACCCCGTATCGTGGCCAAGACCCACGCATCGGTAGTGAGGCGCGCCCAAGCGAGCGTAAAATTGGCTAAGCATCCCCCGATCCTTACCCCCGAATGAGGGATAATGCGAAAGGCGCTCACCTGAGGATCTCCTGTAGGAAGAGGATCTGCCTCCTCTGTAGGATCCGCCGCGCCAGGGTCTGGCTCTGGATGGGAAGAAGCGAGATCCATAGCTGGGATTCTCGGCAGCATAGCGAGCTGAATCGAAGGAGGAGCCGTATGAGCGGGAGGGACCCCCGCGGCCGGCAGAGCGACCCCTGCCTCTACCGGCCCTGCGAGAGACCCGACCCGGAAACACACTCTTCATTGTAGCGTCAGCTTTGTCCAGCATAGAGAAGGACCCCACATAGGTGTTAAGCTTTTTAGCAAAAGGGTCACCAAAGAGCTGGCCGTCAGCTTTGGCTCCCAGGTCGGTGGCGGCCATGTGTGTCAAGTTAGTGTCCATTTTGAGCAGGATAGTTTTCCTGCGCTCTGATGCTATCGCAGCATTGGCGTTCCCTAGTAAACAAAGGGATCATTGAAGCCACTCCTCAAGTTCTGAGGGGTCTAATGGGGGTATCAGACCGTTTGGCATGGGTGACAATATCTAGGGCCTTTACCAGAGGGCCAGTCATGTCAAGCAATTTATCCTGACATGTCTTCATGGCAAAATCTATGCCCTTTTTGGCCGACCAACCTTTGTTGGCGACAAATTGTTGGAAAGCCTCATCCACCTCAGGGGTGATACATGTCTTGCCAGCTGTGGTGGGCCTAGGACATTCAGTCCGCAGGTTAAATCGGGTTCCCTTATCAAGAGGGCAGCGCATAACGCTGTCGACCCAGCATTCTACATGGGGTTGAGGGGACCAAGCAGTGGAGCTTGGGTGGGAAATCTCACGGGGATTAAACATGGGATTTCCCGCTGGATCGTAAATTGTATCCCCGACCTGCATAGGGGGGGGCTCCACCATCAGGTCCTCCTCATGGACCGGGGCGTATAATGTTATGGAGTCATCTCCGTCATCATCGCCCTCAGGATCGCCTTCCCCTGCATTTGTCCCTCTTGGGACGAGACTCCAGGCTGCCGCCTTAGGTCTCTTAATCTCGGCCGCATTGGTTGCCCCGCGGTCAGGGGCTCTTTTGCGAGAGTCTGGCTCGCGAATCAATAAAGGCAGTGCTGCGGGGATGCCAGCCCCTCCATAAGCACCTGGGGGATGAGATAAATAATCACTAGGCCCTGAGGCCTGGGGGTCTAAAACCCTGGGAGGGGAGGCGTCCTGTGATAGCTCCTGGGAAGGTTCGTGTGCCTGGGATACATTCCTCTGCAATGCTGCAGAGCATGAGGCTTGTACTTGTTTTGGGGGAATATGAAGTGCATTAACAGCCTCACCCATGGAGCGTCTGAAGGAATAGTGGAGGTCTGCGACAGCCGCCGAGACAGACTCCGTTATGGAGGATCTAAGGGAGGCTTCAAGGGCCGCGAATTTTGCGGAGCTCCCCGATTTTTTTTTTATGTTTGCGGGGGGGAGAAGGGGGAAGTCCCTTCAGAATTGGAAGCCCTGATTTGAGAGGGTCCCTCCGACCCAGAGCCCCGGGCGGGGGAACGAGAGGGGCTGCGGTGAGATTCGGACATCTTACTTGCTGAGATCAGTATCAGAAATGGCGCCGCGTGCGCAGGAAGTGGGCGTGTCTAAGCGCGTGAGAGGAATCTTGGGTTGCCACGCGCGGGAAAACGCCGCAATCCGAGCGCTAAACACACACTGCAGCAAAAATATGCCCAGCACGAGTGTTCAACGATCCGTACGGACAAACAGGAAAAAAACAGAGAAAAAACAAGAACCAGATCTGACCGTGAGGACCGCAGCCCTCAAGTCAGATCCAATGGGAACACCGACCCCCGTGGCTAAAACCGGAGGGTAGCGGCGCCCCAAGCGAGCAGTGTAGAGATAACAATATAAGAAACTGCAATTAAAATACAAAACGCATAAAAAACATACAATACATAAATAAAACACAGGAATTTGCAGAGCACAATAAAACTATACTTATCTGCCCGAAGAGCAGCAAAGAAAGAGGAGGAGTCTATATCTGGGCGGGACTATATTGATTGGCTGGGAGAGGATGTGGGGTGTGCTCATCCCCTGTTGTGGGGGAAGTTTGTTTTTTCTTGTTGTTAACTCTTTGCTGCTATTAAGAAAGTAAAGAAAGAGATGGCAAAATAGGAGCCTCCGAGTCCTGTGGTAAAATTCTGCATCATGCGCTCTTTAAGTGGGCTAAAGATTGCCGACGTGCTGACAAATGAGTCAATCTCCCAAGAGCTGCAAAGCCGATACAGCGATGGCGGCACTCGGTGCTGGAACGTGGCAGCTGCAGTTTGCAATCGCTGAAAATCTGGGATATCATCACTTTGATCTGTACGCTCCATGCAATACCCATCAACTAACTCACTATCACAGGGACTTTAAACGGCTATGAGGCTTCTTTTACCATGCTCGATCTGTTACGGCTTACGTTAACGTCACAAGAATGACCCATTAACATCTGTACACCGCTAATTGCTGATACATGGAATTGCTACATAAGTAGGTTCATGTTACCTGCTTCAGGGCTGCTTTACTCACCTCACACACTGCTGTCCATTCCTTTCAGAATTTGTTGATCACGTGTGGGATCCGTTATCCACAACACAAACAACGAACCTGGTCAGGTTCTGCAAAACATATGTGCTGGGAAGCGAGTCCAAAAAAGCCGTGCAGGTAAGATCTGTCTGATGCGCACCTTTTATAGGTCTGCAAAAGAAAAACAAAAAAGGAGCAGGATGCTGATTTCATGGGGAATCCCTCTATACATGTATACATGGTATCAGATTATACTGACGTGTGTATAAACTGCTGAAGGAGCCTCACATTGATTACCTTTACTGAGGAGAATAAGGGTGACATAATGTCAATATACATAGTACAGGAGGAGCGGGGTTGCGCCTATTCCCCCGATGGCGCGGCTGCAACCACCAAATTGTATCCAGCCCAGCAACATGTATAAATCATAACAAGAAGAAAAATGTCATCTGCGCTTATTCCTATTACACCGTGTGAAACAAAACACAATTCAAGGCTTTTGTTTCTCTTAACCCCTTAGGGACCGCTGACGTACTATGTGCGTCCTGCCCATGGGTCTCCCTTAGACCCACAGACGTACATAGTACGTCAGCGGCTCCTCCCTCCCTCCCGATACTCCCCTTCCTTGGCGGCTCACACGACGTCTATGGCAAGCTTCAAGCTTGCCTCGCCGTTTTCTGGGGGCCGGCCGATCCGATGACGTCATCACGCTGCATGATGATGTCATCGGCCAGCGCCAGGGGGCAAATTCAGGAAGGGATGGGGGGGCTCCTTTGGAGCCCTCTATCTCCCCAACCCTTTATGCTAGAGTGATGCAAGTTGCGCCGCTGGAAAGAAGAGAGTCTCCCCTTTTCAGCGGTTTACTGCATTACTGTTTCTGCCGGATCATGATTCAAACCTGGAGGGGGCTGACATCTTGGATGTCAGCCAAGCCTCCAGGTCACCCCCCACTCACTTACATCCTTACCATATGTGTGAGTATGTCAGTGGGCCAGTTAACCCCCTAGCTGCCATGTGGAGATAGGGGGATCCCTTTATCTCCCGATCCGTGGCAGCTAGAGGGTCATGTTTGACATCATTGGGAGGCCTGATCATGACCTTTCTAATGATACCAAACATGACCAGGTTTGGTGTAAAAATAAAAAAATAAATTATTTTTTTTTATAAATGTTTTTGTCTGGGGGGTTTAGTTAAATAGGACCTAGGCTGTCATCTAAAAATAATTTGCATAAAACAGAATGAGCGCAGCGCACATAGGTGAACTGACTCAGCATTGAAGGGGTTAAAAAGCAAAAACATGTTAAAATTTGGTATTTCTATTCTCGGGACAAAATTTTGAAACTATTTAGCCGGGTCTTTTTTGGTGGTTGTAGATTTTGGGGATTAAATTACGAAAAAGTGTGTTTTTTTTTTTTTTTTACCCTTTTTCCATCATGATGGAAATAATAGTATTTTTAGAAAGTCCATTTAATGGCGGGACAAACGGTGTATAATATATGTGGGTTGCATAATTTGACCTAAACACTAACAGCGCAGAAACGTAAAAACAGCAGCGGTCACTAAAGGACGGATTTGTGTAAAACCGCCCGGTCACTAAGGGGTTAATGGCCATTAAGAAACCAAGGCCTCTAATTGTGTTTTGTTTCACACGGTGTAATAGGAATAAACGCAGATGACATTTTTCTGCTTATGTTTTATACATGTTGCTGGGCTGGATACAATTTGGTAGTTGCAGCCGCCCCATCGGGGAATAGGCACGACCCCACCCCTCCTGTATAATGTCAATATACCCATACTGGCAGGTCCGGCCCTAACCCCACCTAATGCCTGTTTTTATGAGATTAACTCTCTTACACAGGACCTGCATCCTCCCAGGGGTCTCTGCAGTGCGAGGGTTAAATAGGTCTCAGAAATGAGGCACCTGTGATTAGGGTATATTGGAGAAGGACCTGCGAAAATGTGTCAACTGATGCAATATATGACAATCTTCTAATCCCTATTGTATTACCCGATATTTAAAGGAGAGTTTAAGGACATTTATTTATATACTGTATATATTTATATATCTCCTGCCTTTGTATGGAACATATATCTGTGCTGCTTTAGGCTAGGGTCAAACGAACGCATTATTCGCATCGACCGTCAAAAAGTGCGTCCGGACACATTGATGTATTTTTTCACGGAATGCGCGAAAACGGTCAGACGACGCGCATTTTCATGCGTGATTTTTTTACGGATCGTCAATAAAACACTTTTTGCGTCTGGACGTTATGTAGGCTGGACATTAGCAGCGTCTGACATCTCCTAATCACGCACACACGCCGTTAGCGAACGCAGCGCACTCTGTACGTCAGTACTAGCAGTTCTGCGTTCTCTAAAAAATGCGTTCGTTTGCCACTTTGGTGCGGCCGTACTTCGTATATTGGTTGTCATTTTCTGCTACTGCGGCCGTGATTAAGTGTGCCTAAACGCACGTTAAAAATGCGTTCGTCTGACCCCAGCCTAAGTGTGTGTGTGTGTGTTAATGTTTAGCTATGTATATGTACAAGTACACTTATCTATCATCTACTGCAATATGTAACTAAATCCCATTGTTTTAACTGATGGGGGTGTGTGTGTGTGTTTTTTTTTTTTTTTTTTTTTTTTTTAAGGGGCTTCTGAGACCGATGAACACAATATATAATTCACAACACTCCACTTTAATATAGCTTTAAAGATTTTAATAACACTTGATTTGGGATTAAACGTTTGGGGGGGGGGGGGGGTTTGGTCACGAAATCTGATCACACATTGCATAACCCTGCCACAACGTCTATGTACCCCAGCATGGCAGGTCCTATCCATCCTAACCTGAGGAAAATATCATACAATGGATGCGTCCAGTGACACAGAGGAAAATATCACACAATGGATGCGCCCAGTGACACATATAGAGGAAAATATCACACAATGGATGCACCCAGTGACCCATACAGAGGGAAATATCACACAATGGATGCACCCAGTGACACATACAGAGGAAAATATCACACAATGGATGCACCCAGTGACACATACAGAGGAAAATATCACACAATGGATGCACCCAGTGACACATACAGAGGAAAATATCACACAATGGATGCACCCAGTGACACATATAGATGAAAATATTTTCTTAACTAAACAAACAATAGACAAACAAAGCAAATGTAAGATATCAGCAACATTAAATAAACACAATAAGGACATTTCATTTTTTTTGGTGGTACCGGCCCTTTAAGTTCCGACTGTTGTATAACTAGATGCAGAAAAACCAAAACGACAATAAAGCCGCGTTATTTCCTGGCTATTCACGGTTTGCATTGTGTATCTGCAGGGTTTGCTGAACTCTCTGGTTTCACGATTACAGAAAGCGATTGAAGACAATGTGTTTATCCCTCTGTATGCCAAAAGGTAAAGTCACTGGTATCTCCATACAGGGCAATTAAAACCAGTAAGGGTAAAGGTGTGTACATTTAACCCCTTAGTTGCTGTAAGCTTTGACTTTCCTCTCTGTTCTTCAGTGTTTTAGAGGATGAAACCTCCCCACATTCACAGTTTCAGGAAAGGCAGTTCTGGTCGGCTGTGAAGGTAAGCAGACTATCCAGTATTATTTTATTGGGACGTTTTGGGGGCTTCTTTTGTTGCGCATCTCCCAAAGCCACAGCTGCAGACAGGTAGGAACATAGAGAGATGTGTGAGATCTTCAGGTGCTTTTTTAGGGTATACCATGCAGGCCTATACTATTATCCTTTATACAGCACCAACAGTTTCTGTAGCGCTTTACAATAACCGGTGGGAATGAGACAAACATGGGAACTGAAGCATGAGGTGCAGAGGTCTCTGCTTGGAGGAGCTTACAGTCTAGAGCAGTGTTTCTCAAACCTCTCCTTGGGACACACTGACAGGCCAGGTTTGCAGGATATCTGAAGCACAGGTGATATGATTTTCTGCGCAGTGATTGCAGGAATCCGTCTGCATTTCTCCAAGGTGATCTGCAAAATCTGGCCTGGTTGGGGGTCCTGAGGAGAGGTTTGAGAAACGTTGGTCTAGAGGAGGAGGAAGACCAGAAGAGGTCTGTAACTAATGTTATAAAAATGGTGAGGACATAGAAGTGTGTGAGTAAGTGAGGAGAGGGATGGGTCGGCATCAGTGATGTGGTACGATAATCTGAAGAGATGGGTTTTCAAGGGATTTCTTGAAGGCCTGAACATTAGGGGAGAGTCTGACCAGGTTGAGGCAGGTCATTCCACAGGACCGGAGCTGCCAAAAATATCTTTCAGTGGATGCAGCCCTGAAAGAAGCTTCTTTTTAACTCGGCTGATGCTTGTGGTCAGCGGTGCAGACATGGCATATCATGATCTTCATAAAGTGACTTTACTCCAACCAGCCTTAAATGCTATATTACATTGGTCCCAACCCTGGTCCTCAGGGCCCACTAACAGGCCAGGTTTTAAGGATCACCTTGGGGAAATACAGACTGAATCCTGCAATCACTGAGCAGCAAATCATATCACCTGTGCTGGGCTTCACATATCCTGCAAACCTGGCCTGTTAGTGCTCATTGAGGATAGCTTTGAGAACTACTAACCCCATTAAGTGGCTTAAATATCCACTCGCAATCTCCACAAAAGGACTTTTGATGCTTACACGATCTCCAGGTTCCTGTATTTGCGCATTGCATGATACGAGACACCGTCCTGTCACATTGTGTCATGCTGTGTTCCCTTTCCCTCAACCCTCAGATGCTGCAGAATGTCCTGTCTTGGGACGGTTTCCTTCCAGAAGAGTCCTTGCAGGAGCTTGGGCTGGACAAACTGCTCAATCGATATCTCCTGTTGATTCTTCTGAATGCCCGACCTGGCCCTGACATGGTTAAGAAGTGTAGTAAGGTATCCACACACTCCTAATAAGCGATCCGATGTTACCAGTGTCATTTCACGTAGGTCTTTGTTGTAGATTTAGATAAGTTGACGATCAGTAACGCGATCCTCAATGAATGGTGTAAAAATAAGACCAGAAAGATCTGTCAGGAGAAGGCAGAGGCTGGAATGAAGTAATAGATCTAATCTTTAAGACGAAGGAGCAGAAACAAACACACTTTTACATAGAACGTGCATGACATAAATAGGGTCACTAAAGAAAACACAAGTAAAATCTGAACCCTGACCGGAGAGGCTGCGCTGTGACGCTGGGCCTGGTGCGCTTTGGATGTTACTTATGTGAAAAGCTGGTGTTTGTGAGCGCTGCAACACCAGCAATCATCGGCACTTGCTGGATACAACCCCCAGAGTTGTTAGGTTCGATACAGGTCTATTCAAAGAAAGGTGAAACTCAGGAGAATGACTGGAGAAGTGAAAATTCTAGGTCAAAATAAAAAGTCTTTCATTTATCTCACTTTCCAAATCGGATATTTGGTCTAGATTTTTCTCTTCTCCTGCCAATTCTCCTGGTTTTCACCTTTCTCTGAATAACCCTGATTGTGTATCAAGAGATGCCACATTTGTGATTGTGATCTTTGACATTTGTAACTTTTAAAGGGACACGCTACTCATCCTGACCACTTTATAGTTTAAGTGATCAGGATGTGAGGTGTGCCCCCCCCCCACACCCTTTGTCCTCCCAGCTCCCCCAATCAGGTGAAATCGCTGGTTGAAGTGGAGGAGTTTCCTCCACCACAGTCGGCGTCACTAGCAGCCAGGATTTTGAATTTCCCAGGTGTCAGTCAGCAGATCGGTCAAAAGTGATGTCAGTATGCAGAGAGCATGCCGATGTCACCATCTCTGAGCCCAATCGCTGGAATCTGTGCATGCGCGCACCTCCGTTCCATTGCTCTGCAACACTATACAACGTTTGTACATAAAGTGCACAAGTTACACTACGTAAGTAAGCGTAGGAGTGAAAATTTAGCAGAAAAGCTTCAGGGACTTCCGGGTTCAGGAGTCCCTGAGCTGGAGAGGATGAGCTGCGCCCGGCGAGCGACCAGAGATGAGTAAAATCACATGAAAAGATAATTGGGCTGAGGCTGTCAGCATCTGCCTGTTTATTTAGGGGCAAAAAAAGGAATTCTATTTTGAATAAAGTATCCCTTTAAACGAAGCATGAAAAAGTCCTAACCGTCCTCTCTGCGCACGTGTAGGTCTATGTGTGTTCTGCAATGTCAGTCATACCATTCTGCATTTGTCTTCCAGATCGTTGAATGTCTCCCGCAGAGCTGGTTTAAAGGTTTCGACAGTGGATCATCTATAACACGCTTGTCAAATTTCAGCAAACACTTGCTGCAGTGTGCGCACACGTTACACACAGCCGATGATGGGTATGTTCGCTCACCGCCTCACATGTATCCTCATACATTACATAGTTACATGGTTTATTAAGAGTCTGCAGGTTCCAGAAACAACCAGATGAGTGTCTTGCAAACACACTCGTACAGATCAAAATGTAGTCCTGGCATCCGCAAGTAGTTTCATTCCTGAAAATGCATGAGTCATTGGACAAACTAAGAAATCAAAATCCAGCTTTGTTTAACAGACCAATAGGGCTGCGGCAACGATTAGGAAAATAATCAGCCAAAAAAATATATATATTTTTGGTTTACTTAAACTGAACATTTATGTAAAAATCCCCCGTCTCACCCACTTTTTTCATAAGCACTTTGCGTAGTGTACATAACTTTTGTACGCAAATTGCGAACTTTCTCACACAAGGTTCGCGAGCGCCTGGTCAGAGTGATGGATTGATGCTGCGTGTGCAACTCAAGCCCATGTCTGCTTTCTCTTCAAACGAGCCAGTCTCCTAACCTTAAGGCTAGGGTCAGACTAACGCATTTTTCGCGTTGTCCGTGAAAAAGTGCGTTCGAAGGAATGGATGCATTTTTTCACAGAATACGCGATAGCGGTCATACGATGCGCATTTTCGTCCGTGATTTTGTACGGATCATCAATAAAACCCTTTTTGTGTCTGGACGTTATGTTGGCCGGACATTAGCAGCGTCTGACGTCTCCTAATCACGCACACACGCCGCTAGCAGATGCAGCGCACTCTGTGTACGTCAGTACTAGCGGTTTGACGTTCTTGAAAAAATGCTTTCGTTTGCCACTTGCGGTGCGCAGCCGCACTTTTGTGCGGCCGTTCTTCGTATGCTGCCTGGCATTGGACGTCATTTGCTGCTAGCGCGGCCCTGATTTAGTGCTGCTAAACGCACGTTAATACTGCGTTAGTCTGACCCTAGCCTATGTCTCGTAACATTTTTTTTTTTATCACCCCTTCTAGGGAAAATCTGGCAGTTCTGGTGTCTCTGCTGAAAAAGCTCAAAGCAATGGATTACGTGGAGACGATTCTTGGTAAATACAACGTTGCGGAGATGACATTATGAGGAGCAGATCAGATGCCAAGCGACTCTCCAGACCGCACGACGTGTCTGCAATATCAATCTGAGCTCTGCGGGGTTTGTGAGATGCACAGAGGACGGTCTCTTAGGTTTTATTTAAATTACCAGTGTTGGAAATAAAGTTTATTTTATGACAAAAGATGTTTTTAAAATAAAGCTGTTTGTTTTTACGTACGTGGTGACAGCGTTTCATTACGAAGCTCGTGATTCTAATGGGGATGTTCACACAGCACCGATGTTGCAAAGATGTCAAACATCGGTGTTTACAAAAGGGTGATCCAAGCAGCAACATCAGAAGATTCATGGAGACGAGTTCGGCAAACACAGCGCTCCTTGACTAACTCTCTCATGGTTTGCATTATAAATCTTCGCGCTCGGGACATCACAGAGGTCGTATCAGCTGCTGTTCCCATTCCCAAACCGTGATCAGAAAGGACATACAGATTACACTCCAGCACAATATGCCCTGGCAGCCGGCACGTATACGAGGGGTTTTATGGCCCTTTGAATGTTTTGACCCTACATTTCCCATAATGCTCTGCCAACCTAATAAGTAGCTGAGTGTCAAGGGAGATGTAGTTTGAAATTTCTGGAGGGCCAAGGTTGCTGACTCGTGGTCATAGACCATGCAGAAAAAAATATAGGAACCCCAATCACACTAGCACAATAAAAATAGCAGAAAGGAGCAGGGTTATCGGAGCGATGCAACGTTTCAGGCTGTCAGACAAGCGCACTCTGCGTGCGTGCATAAAGGACGGACGTACTGACGGAAGATTCTGTAGACACCACATGGTCCATTTTTGTTGACGGATTTAGAAAAAAAAAGGGAATTAAGGGAAACAAAATTAATATGAAAAATGATAAATTGGTGCATGATATGAAAAGCCATTTTGTGCGTCAAGGTGCTGGATGTCGCAGATGTGCTGCGTCTGACATTTCATCACACAGAACTCTACGCGGACGTGGCGCACTCTGCACGTCCATCTAGCGGGTTTACGTTCTTGCCTAACTTGCGTCTGTTTGCCACGTGCGTTGTGCGTGTGCAGTTCGGTGCGGACGCACTTGGTGTGTGGGTCTCTTGATCATGATTCAATGCTACGACGGACTTTAAACTGTGCGGCAACACGGATGTGATCACTGCGTTCGTCTGACGCCGGCCTAAAGGCTCATGATTTGAACTGAAACATTGCATCGCCCCAACAGAACGGCTTCTTATCGTGGCGGTGTGACCGGCTTTCTCTGATCACCAAGCTGGTGGCCGCCGGCAACTAAATACTATTTATAAGTATTTTACCAGGAAGGATACATTGAGATTTCTCTCGTTTTCAGTATGTCCTGGGTTCAAGAACATTGAATTGTTACAGTTACAGAAATAGAAAGTAATATAATGCAAGATATTAAAAACAAATATACAGATTAACAGAAATAAATATGTAGGAAATATATTCACTATGACAAGCGCCGTTAAAAAAATATATTTATCTTGGCAAAGTATATTCCATTTCAGACATACACATGGAGAATGCGGAACTGCAATAGTTAATCCATGGGTCTGCAAAATTGGTCTTCCCCAGATGTTTTGGAACTACATCTCGCATGAGGCTCAATTATAATAGTTGAGCCTCATGGGAGGTGTAGTTCCAAAACATCTGGGAGGATCAAGGTTGTTGACCCCCTGCTCTAAACCATGTTAAAACACACACATGTGGGGGGCGGTTAATCCACTATTTGTGAAAATTGCCGTTGTTGCAATCACAATAAACATCAGCGATCCAGAGAGGGAAATCCGAACGACCGCTGGCGGAGCAGCATCCCCCGCTGTACTTTGAATTCCCCTCTCTTGATCCCCAAATCTTATCGTGGTTGCAACAATGGCAATTTTTGACATTTTTAGCAACCCTGCTAAACACCGGCAATCACTGGCTAGCCCCTGCGGTCCTCAGTTCCCCCTAACAGTGTTTCCCAAACCTGTCCTCGGGACCCTCAACCAGGCCAGATTTTGCAGATCACCTTGGGGAAATGCAGACTGAATCCTGCAATCAATGAGCAGCAAATCATATCACCTGTGTTGTGCTTCAGATATCTGGCAAACCTGGCGAGGCTGAGGGTCCTGAGGACAGGTTTGGGAAATACTGCCCTAACAGGACAGGTTTTGCAGATCACCTTGGAGAAAAGCAGACTGAATCCTGCAATCACTGAGCAGCAAATCATATCACCTGTGCTGAGCTTCACATATCCTGCAAACCTGGCCTGTTAGGAGGACCAGGGTTGAGGAAGAGTGAACGTTCCATTTGCGAGACGTGACATGAAGGCAGAATATTGCTTCAATAGGGAACACGGGGACAAAAATACCAAACCCCTTAAAGAATTTCATGTTTCAAATCTCTGAGAAATCAAAGGAGGAAAACCGTGAGGTTATTGGTCCTCATGAGATTATTGAAAGTCCCTGTGATCAGGTTTAGGAGCGCTAAAGGGTGTTTAGCCTGTCCTTAAAATAACAATTTATCCGATTAAAAAAGAACCTAATATCTACTTACACTTTTATAGGAAAATAAATGGCACAGGGGGGGGGGGGGTTAGCAGCGCAATGGTAAGAAATGACATGTATATTGTCCATATAAAGTTTCCCCTGATTGAGGGACGGGATAATGAATCCCATTAGATGTCACCATTTACATTCATTGAGCGGGTGTCTCACATTTCTACAGTGAAACTGTTTAACACTTAACACAATGTGATCCAGTGTGTCTGCTGGGGTTCTGGTGGGATTTCCTGCGGCAGCAATATTGTCCCTTTAATTCTCCCGTCCCGTAGATGCAATTCTCAAGACACATTGTAACCCGGATGCCTTTGTGCACCCACCTTTTTACGACAGAACCGCTGTAAAAAAAAAAAAAAAAAATCATTTATTGTAGATGTTTAATATAGGAATCCCTATTGGAGGCTCTCCTTTAACCCTTTCAGGCCCAGGAAATGGAAATTGGAAAGTCAAATAGAAATATTGTTATAAGTCTAATATCTAAACACAAAGATCGTACGTTCCCACAGGAATAGGGCCCTCATGTCCTCCTGTATCTGTTGGCAGCAATACTGTCGAGCCTCCTGTATGTATTGTAGAACGGTCCTGTCTTTACCCATTGCACCTTTTGTACAGCGCTGCAGAATGTGTTGGCGCTTAATAAATAATATAATTTGGAAAAAAGTCGGTTTTAATCTGAAAGTGTCTATGCTACGACGGACATTAAGGCTAGGGCCAGACGAACGCATTTTTCACGTCTACCGTCAAAAAAGCGCATTGATGCGTCCGCATTTTTTCACGGAAGACGCGATAGCGGTCATGTGATGCAAAATGTCGGCCGTATTTTTTGATGGAGCTATAAAAAACAAATGGACGTGATGTTGGCCGGACATGAGCAGCGTCTGATGTCTCCTAATCACGCACACACGCCGCTATTCCCGACGCAACACACTCTATACGTCAGTACTAATGGTTCCACATTCTCGAAAAAATGCGTTCGTTTGCCGCTTGCGTTGCGCGGCCGTACTTGGTATATTGTCCGTCATTTGCTGCTACTACGGCCATAATAAAGTGCGGCTCAAGGAACGTTCGCACTGCGTTTGTCTGACCCTAGCCTTAACTGTGCGTGATCACTGCGTTCGTCTGACGCCGGCCTTAAGCACTTGGCCTGAAAGGGATGATTACATCGCTCTTTTGTTTTTAGAGTGCATACGTGAATGTAGGTTATGGTTTAAAGGAACACTCAGCTGTCTCTTTTTTGCCCTTAAATAATGGGCAGACGCTGCTAAAAGCCTCTGCCCAACTATTATTTTTGCCTAGTTTTAGTCAGATTTTGTCCCTCGCCATGCACAGCTCTTCGGCTGTGGGACTCCTGAACCCAGAAGTCCCTGAGGCTTTTCTGCGCCATTTGCATAGCGTAGGAAACGCAAATTGCGCACTGCAAACTTTATGTACGCAAGTCCTGTAGCGCCTGCGCAGAACGATGGATCGGAGTTGAGCTCTTGCATTCAAAGGCCGCGCTTGAGACCGATCGCTAACGCGATAGTGATGTCGGCACGCTCCCTGCATGCTGACGTCACTAGTAACTGGATGCTGGGTTGTATGGAGGAAACTCCTCCACTTCACCCAGTTTATTAGCAAAACTGGGGAGTGGGGGGGGGGGTCGCCTCACATCCTGGCCATTTTAAAAATATAAAGTGGTCAGAATGTGTAGAGTGTTCCTTTAACTTGTGCTGTGCCCACGAGAAATTGTTTTCCTTGAGTTCTTTGCTTTGTGTATGACATTTGGGTGGAGGAATACCCATTTGACCTAGTGATTCGTTTTGCTACATTGATAACCACAGGCTTTTGTTTTCTAAGGGTCTATTCACAAACCGCGTGCAATTTCGGGTGCTTTGTTAAAAATAGGGTGAATTCACTATTTAGCGAATAGTCACTATATTGGGCCAAAATTGGAGTCGCCAAAGCAGTTGTTGGACATTGAGCAACAACCGAATTGCGGCAATTAACGCTGAATTCCACCGCACTGAAAAAAGAAAAGAAAAAACTTTCTCCTGACCGGAGATTAATTCAATAAAAATGTGTCGAAATAATAAAAAAAGGTCATTTAAAAATAATGAAAAGCTCTGTTAAAAAGTAAAGTCTTCTAAAATATAAAATCACAAAAAGGTCTGAAAAAAATAAAACTACAAAAAGGTCTGTTAAAAAATAAAAAAGTCTTCTAAAAAAATAAAACTACTAAAAGGTCTTTTTAAAAAATAAGGTTTTTTGCAAAAAATAAAAAGAATAAATTGTCTTAAAAAAAATTATTAAAAAGATATTCCAAGGGGTTCGCCTGTTTGAACCTGTCGAATTGTAGCATCGAAAATCAGGGCATTTCGACGCAATTCGGTGTTCTGTGAATAGAAGACAACAAGGTAGTCTAATATGGGACAATTTCTGTGTCGCCAAATTGCACTGTATTTTGCTGTCAGTTCGCCAGTATTTGGTGAATTGGCAGCTTTGTGAACAGACAAATTGCACCGACCGGTGAAATTCACCGTTTGGTGCAATTCGGGAACAATTCGCAGGTTAGTGAATAACCCCTCTATTTTTTTTTTTTTTTTTTTTTATTTAAATGTCATTTATTATAATTGACAGTAAAAAAAATACAAATAATAAAATCATTTAATTGAAAAAATGTGAATATTCCTACAATAAAGAAAAAAAATAAAAACATAACCCAAAAAATAAATTAAAAAATGTTGATCATGAAAACCTTATACTGAATTAAAGAGGTTTGGGTTTCAGTCAGCGAAGCCGATGAAACAGGAATCACCATTTAAATGACTTTTTATCTTTTCAATACGTCTTGTTGCATTGGTTTCTATGGAATGGGAAACATTAAATCCAGTCCCGCTTTGTATTAAAGGCATGGTCACCCCGGGGGGTCCTTTACAAGTGAGAACATTCAGGCACAGAGTGATACTCAAGCACAGCTCACACCACAGGACCACACAAACAACAAAATACACAAGACATCACACTGTCTCCATCATGATAAATCTCTTATCGCCACATTCTCTATATAGTGCAGAGATTGTTCTATTCTTTCAGTGACACTGTGATACATTGACCTATAAAGGGATCACAATCCTGAGGATTAATCCTGGTTAATTAATTCACTGAGTCATGTATTGATGGAGAATTGGAAATCTCTATTTTCAGCCCAAAAAATAGCTGAATTTGAAACTTTTCTCAGTTTATAAATCAGAGTAATTACAATGTTTGATAGGTTTAGGAAAACCCTTCAGTTTCCGCCACGTGTGTCTATCTCTGCCCATCCAAAAGACAACTTAAAGAAAAGGGAGAGGAAATCCTTTGATTCTGTAACGGCAATCAGATGTCACGTGGATCATATGAGCCATATGATCCATATGAGTCCTCTGGCCTTAGGACGTGTAACTGAATGGAATGTTAGTATTCACTAAGCTTGCTTGTATCACTGATATGAGCCGGGATTGCAAACAATTGTGTAAAGAATATCACTGTTGCAACTAGGGTGAAGCTTGGTGATCCGGAGAAAATTATCCTGCCTTATCCATGGCGGACAGCATTGCATGTGCTATATCACACATATTACATACATACCATGCATATAATACGCTTATCACATATCAAAACACACATTACATGCATACATTACACATATCAAACTCACATTACATACATACCATGCATACATGACACATCAAATACATTACATACCATGCATACATTACACACACATTTCACATATTAAACACATTGTACATACATACCAGGCAAACATTAGACATTATAAATAAAGAATAATAATAATAATAAAGCGCCAGCATATTCCGCAGCGCTGTACAATAAACACAGTATAGACAGGGTTACAATACATTGAACAACATTTGACAAACAGTACAGGAGGAGATGAGGGCCCTATTCCCGTAGGAACTCACAATCTGGGAGGGTTGGGGTTGGAAACAGGAGGAGAGGACTGTAAGGTGAGAGTGATTGATGGTTGCGTCAGTGAGTTGGGTGGTAGGCTTCCCTAAATAGGAACGTTTTAAGGGAGCGTTTGAAGGAAGAGAAGTTAGGGGAAAGTCTGACAGTACGAGGGAGAGCGTTCCAGAGAGTGGGGGCTGCGCGTGAGAAGTCCTGCAGTCTATCATGGGAAGAGGTGATGCGGGGAGAAGCTAGGCGCAGGTCACTGTTTGACCTTAGGGAGCGGGCTGGGGTGTATTTGGTGATTAGTGAGGACAGGTAGTGGGGAGCTGAGTTAGTGAGGGTTTTGTAGGTAAGGATAAGGATTTTGAACTTAACTCTGCAGTGGATGGGGAGCCAGTGAAGGGACTCGCAGAGGGGAGTGGCAGAGACAGAGCGGCGGGTGAGGTGAATTAGCCTGGCAGAGGCGCTCAGGATGGATTGTAGGGGGGAGAGGCGGGACAGAGGGAGGCCAGATAAGAGATTATTGCAGTAGTCGAGTCGGGAGATTACCAGGGCGTGTATGAGTTGTTTTGTGGTGACAGCAGTAAGAAATGGCCGAATTCTGGAAATATTACGCAGTTGGTATCGGCAGGAGGAGGAAAGAGACTTGATGTGGGGGATGAAGGAAAGAGCAGAGTCAAGTGTAACTCCAAGACAGCGAACTTGGTTTGATGGGGAAATGGTGATACCTCCACCGTGATAGAGAAGTCAGGAGGTGGGGAGGCATTGGAGGGAGGAATAAGTAGGAGTTCAGTCTTTGACATGTTGATCTTTAGGTGGTGGAGGCCATCCAGGAGGAGATGCCAGATAAACAGTCACTGACTTTTGAAAGGACAGGGGAGAGAGATCAGGGGTAGAGAGGTAGATCTGAGTGTCATCAGCGTAGAGTGGTAATTGAAGCCAAAGCTGTTGATGATTTTGCCCAGGGAGGAGGTGTAGATGGAAAAGAGCAGAGGACCAAGGACAGAGCCTTGAGGTACACCAACAGATAGAGGCAATGAGGAGGAGGGTTACCAGCAAAGGACACACAGAAGGACCTGTTGGATAAATAGGATTCGACCCAAGCGAGTGCAGTATCACCGAGGCCCAGAGAGTTTGAGGGTCTGTAGAAGGAGGGGGTGGTCAACAGTGTCAAAAGCAGCCGAGAGGTCAAGCAGGATGAGAATAGAATAGTGGCCGTGTTTTTTTAGCAGTTAGGAGGTCGTTGGTGACTTTGGTGAGGGCAGTTTCAGTTGAGTGTAGGGGACGGAAGCCAGATTGCAGGGGGTCAAGTAGTGAATTGGAGGACAGGAAGAGGGAGAGGCGGTTAAAGACTAGTTTTTCTAAGAGCTTTGATGTGAAGGGAAGCAGGGATACAGGGCGGTAGTTGGATGGAGAGTTGGGATCGAGGGATGGTTTCTTTAGTAAAGGGGTAACTAGCGTGTGTTTGAAGGCGGATGGAAAGGAGCCAGTGGAGAGAGATAGGTTGAAGATGTGTGTGAGAGCAGGGGTGAGGGAGGAGGAGAGGGGAGAATTAGATGTGAGGGAATGGGGTCGAGCGGGCACGTGGTGAGATGTGAGGAGGACAATAAGGAATTGACTTCCTCCTCAGTGGCTGGGAGGAAGCGGCAGAGGGTGGCAGAGGGGACCTCTGGGAGTGGAGGTGGCAGATAACTATCTTGTGTTGGGATGTTGCTTCTGATAGTTAGAGTTTTACTGAGGAAGTAGTCTGCCAGGTCTTGAGCACTGAAGGCAGCTGTGGGGGGAGGTGCAGGTGGGTAGAGGAGGGTGTTGAAGGTGGACCAGAGCCGTTTAGGGTTGGAGGACAGCGTAGATATAAGAGATGAGAAGAAGGATTGTTTGGCCAAGTGGAGGGCAGAGTGTATGACCGGAGAATAAACTTGAAGTGAACAAAATCAGCTTCAGAGCGGGATTTCCTCCAGGCACGCTCTGCAGTGCGGGCATCTTTGCAGGTAGCGTGTCTGGAGGGTGTGCCAGGGCTGAAGCTGGCGGCGTGGGGCCTTACAGAGTCGAAGAGGAGCAAGAGTGTCTACAGCAGAGATAAGAGTAGTGTTGTAGTGATTAGTGGCAGCATCAGGGCAGGTGAAGGATGAGGTATGAGGAGGTGGTGAAGTAGGTTGGAGAATTGATGGGGGTCCACAGCATGTAGATTTCTGCGAGTGTGTGTGTGGGGTGGGGGAGCAGGGTGTTTAGGAAGTCCAGATAGGTTGAAAGAGAGAAGGTGGTGGTCAGAGATGGGGAAAGGGCGACAGTTGAACTCAGAAATGGAACAGAGGTTGGAAAAGACAAGGTCAATAGCGTGACCATCGCGGTGGGTAGGGAGGAGGGAGGATTGTGTGAGTCCAAGGGAGGACGTGAGTGAAAGAAGTTTGGAGGCAGCAGGGGCGGAAGGATCATCAATGGGAATGTTGAAGTCCCCGAGAATTAGGCATGGAAGATTAGAAGACAGGAAGTGAGAAAGCCAGGTAGCAAAGTGGTCAAAGAACTGGGAGGTTGGTCCCGGTGGGCGGTAGATGACTGCCACCCTGAGGGCCAGAGGGGAGAACAGGCGGATGCAGTGTGTCTCAAAGGAGGAGAAGGAGAGGGATGGGGGTGGAGGGAGATGCTGGTAGGTGCAGGTGGGAGAGAGCAGGATTCCGACCCCGCCACCATTTCTCTCACCCAGTCTGGGGGTATGGCTCAAGTGTAGACCGCCATGTGAGAGAGCAGCAACGGAGGCCGTGTCAGAGGGAGTTAGCCAGGTTTCAGTTAAAGCTAGGAGGTTGAAGGAGTTTGAAAGGAAGAGGTCATGGACGGCTGTGAGTTTGTTGCACACAGAGCGAGCGTTCCAGAGGGCGCAGGAGAAAGAGGACAGGCGCTGAGGGATTATAGGAATGAGGTTGCTGGGCTTGCAGGGAGGTGATTTATGTGCGATGGAGATAGGATGAGAGGGAAGTATTGGATGTGTTGTGGGGCCAGGGTTAGGGGATATGTCACCTGAATAGAGTAACAGCAGGAGGGTGAGAAAGAGAAGGTGGGAATGGGATTTGTGGGAGTGATTGGCAGCACGAGAGTTAGAGGGAGACCATGTTCTGAGGAAACAAAGGAGCTCATGCGAGGCCATCATGTGGGACGAGAGGAGGGAGGGAGAGATGCAGATTGTGTAGGGGTCGGTGGTAGAGGGGCAGGAGTTCCATTTAAGGAGAAAGGTAGAAGTAAAGAGTAGAAGCGTGAGAGAAAGCATGATATAGACGTGCGTTTACCCAGAGTAAAATTGGGCCTTGCAGTTCCTTCCTCCAGTCCCGCAACTCCAGGAATCAACTCTGAGCGTCCACTTAAGAATGCCACTGAACTCCAGGAATCAACTCTGAGCGTCCACTTAAGAATGCCACTGAACTCCAGGCATCAACTCTGAGCGTCCACTTAAGAATGCCACTGAACTCCAGGCATCAACTCTGAGCGTCCACTTAAGAATGCCACTGAACTCCAGGCATCAACTCTGAGCGTCCACTTAAGAATGCCACTGAACTCCAGGCATCAACTCTGAGCGTCCACTTAAGAATGCCACTGAACTCCAGGCATCAACTCTGAGCGTCCACTTAAGAATGCCACTGAACTCCAGGCATCAACTCTGAGCGTCCACTTAAGAATGCCACTGAACTCCAGGCATCAACTCTGAGCGTCCACTTAAGAATGCCACTGAACTCCAGGCATCAACTCTGAGCGTCCACTTAAGAATGCCACTGAACTCCAGGCATCAACTCTGAGCGTCCACTTAAGAATGCCACTGAACTCCAGGCATCAACTCTGAGCGTCCACTTAAGAATGCCACTGAACTC